>JAGIQG010000017.1:40277734-40894734 GCA_024679065.1 Sphyrna mokarran
TTTGGAACACAATGTATCAACTAGAGAGGAAAACTTCCCATGACACTTGATTATTACAGCAATACAGCTCAAATATAATACGTTAATTTGTCAAAGGAGTTTTATTGCAATGCTCTCAGATTGTGCAATAAAGTTAAATAATGCAGGTATGGATTTAAGAAAGTGACCATCAGACATTGGAGACTGGACTTTTCCATCCCCACTTGGAACTGAATCACATCAAGTGGGCCTTAAAATGATCGGTGGCATCCAATTCCAGGATTCCTCCCCTTATTTCCATCAGCGGCAACTTTGTAAGGCAGGGAATAAAGATGCATGGAGGTTGAGTATAAATATCAGGGAATAGGTGTGGATTGGAGTAAGAGAGTGGGAGAATAGAGTTAGCAGGCCTCAAACTTATCTAGAGAACTGGGCCAACGTGCCAATGAATGGACAAGCACCTTTCAACCTGCTGCCTCAGCATCTGCTCACCTCCATACTGCATCAGACCTGTTGTGGGATGCTGTTACTTCTGATTCCACCCTGTATACTAAGCTTGGGGAAGTAGTGAATTGTGAAAATAACAGTGAATTATTTCAGAGGGACATTGACAGGGTTAGCAGATGAATTTCAATGCAGCGAAATGTGAGATAATGCATTTTAGTAGAGAAACATGAGGAGACAATACTGGCTCAAATGACACAAATTTGAGGGGGGTACAGGAACAGGGGTCTTCAGGATTCAAGTGCATAATTCTCTGAAGGTGTTCAGGCAAGTTGAACCAGTCGTTAAGAAAGCTTATAGGATCTTTAGGTTTATAAATAGAGACATGGAGCATAGAAACAAGGAAATGATACTACACCTCTATAAATCATTAGTCAGATCACATTGGAGTTCAGTTCTGGGCATCTTATTTAAGGAAGAATATTAAAACCTTAGACAGCATGCAAAACAGCTTTACTAGAATAAATAAGGAATTTTAAATACAAGAAAATATTAGAGAAATTGGCCTTATTCTCCTTGGAGCAAAGAAGCTTAAGAGACGACCTTATTCAGATGTTCAAAATTATGAACAATTTTGACAGAGTAAAGAAGGATGTTGTTTCCATTAGTTGGTATGTCAGTGACTTGGGCATTCATAACTTCAAGATGGCTAGTAAAAGAGATAGGAGTGAGATGAGAAACTTCTTTACTCAAAAAGTTGTTGGGATTTAGAATGTGCTGCCTGGGAGACCGTGCCTAAGTAGATTCTATAGGAGATTTCAAAAAAGAACTGGATATATATTTGGAAGTCATGAACTTAGAGGGCGCTATGGAGATAGAGCTGGAGGATGGGACTAACTGGACAGCGCTTTCGGAAGCAGGTACAGACACATGGGTGGAATCTTCCAACCATTCATGCCAGAAGATTTTCTTCCCCCGCTGCAGTGAACAGAGATTTGGCTGAATACCAATTTTTCTGTGTTGGTCGGGTGTGAACAGCTGGAAAAGGCTTGTCGATGGATTAAATGGCCTCCCTCTGTGCTGTAAAAGAATTCCAAAATTCTATTAACAAGTGACAGGAGATGAATGAGTTTCTAATTTTTAAAGATGGCAAGAAAGGGATGAAGTGGTAAAGGACCACAAGATCGGAATCATTTATTGGCAATAAGACTGAATCTATTCCAGGTTATGCCATCTTTGATCTCACAATCATTTAAGAGTAAATTCCAAACCATACCGTTCTCATGGGTTGAAAGAGCTTAGCTGGAAAGTATCTAAATTAAGTGATCCTTGATATTTAGGACAAGCCAACAATATCCCTGAGATCCACACTAGCCCCAGATATCTCCTTGCTTAGTTCTGTGTTCTGCATCTATCTCCTTTTATCTTTATCATGTCCTGTTCTCCTTTCGGTCTGATGAACTATGTCACCTTCTTCAAGGTCCAAACCTCTCTGAAGTGCCATGAAATGGAGGGCACAGCAGACCACAACAACAAGTTAATCCCCAACAGGAGTGGACTGCAAGGTGCTTCTCGAAGAGTCCAGTCCTGAACAACAATTTTAGAAGCCCAACTGGCTTTTCAATGGTGGTCCTTAAGAGCAAATGGTTTTGGTTGTAACTTTGTTCCAGGGTCTTGCAATGGCATGAATAAATTTTGCTTCAAGGGAGAACTCTTGAATTCTTTAACCTATTCATATAGCCTAAAAGGTAGAATGAAGAGCTGCAACAGCCTGAACCAGGTGAGGATTAAGGGAGTGGAAGAATTCCCTGTTAATGAAAGTTACTGGCCAATTACTTAGTTCATGGATAGCCACATAGGTGCAGTTAATAATGCCTGCACCTGTAGGAATCCAATGATGAAGGAAATATCCACTGTCCTTTGTGTCTTTGAGACCCCATCGATGTACAAATAAATGTACTGTTTGGCTGTGCAAAATAAATGCATCAATCATCCACAAGATGCTGTAGTATGCAGCTGTTTTCAAGATGCCACAGATCAGCAGATGATCCCTGGCAGGAGCTAGAGACAAAGATGTTTCAACCACAGTGCCTTATTTCACAAGAGTTGGATTATCATTGGACATGAAATCTGAGAGTTGTGCTCCCATTGCCAGATGTTGCCTTCCTTGTTCTCATATGATGTATGCAAATTATCCCTTTTCCTTTCATGCCATCACAATGCCCGGAAGGTGACAAACTCCTGCTCTGCCCAAGTGCTTAGTGACTACTCTCCCTGCAAACTGCATAGGCCCAATGGCATCTGTGTGCCAATGCTGAGTGCCCTTCTCAGCCATTCTTTATTTCATGGAATGCATCTAACCTCTTGGGTGGCCTTGGCTGGGTCCTCAGCATGTTGCCACCTCTATGTATCTGGTTTCCCCTAACTCAAGTCCCTCTCTGAGCTCTGAATAAGTCCTTTAACTAGTTTAATTGATCATTTTGCAAATTGGACAGGGTATCAAGGCTGTCTTTCCCCCACATTAATAAATCTGTGGAGGCCAGGGCATTGACTGCCTTTAAGACTGAGAAAGATAGGTTCTTGATTAATAAGGAGATCAGCAATTATGGGGAAAGGAGGAGAATGGGGATAAGAAAAATATTAGCCATGATTAGCCATGATTGAATGGCAGAGCAGACTCAATGGGCTAAGTGGCGTAATTCTGCTTCTATGTCTTATGATCTTAAAACTTGCCAGTGATGCGAAAGGCAGTGGGAAACTGCAAGCCAGTCAACATCAGTATTTTCCATGCCCATGCACATCCTTTTCCAGTGCCAGCAAAACTGAAAAATTCTGCCCCTGGACTCTTTTCGGGTGGATGTCATTGATTTACCTTTATAGGAGTAATGAAATGACCCTCAACACACTAATAATCAAGGAGTGAGGAGGGCTAAAAGGGATCATGAAAAGTAATTGGCCAGCAGGATTAAGGAAAAACTCAAGGTTTTTTACACATATATGAAGAGCAAAAGTATAGCCAGGGAGAGGGTTGGCCCAAAGACAGGGGAGAGAATCTATGCATGCAGGCAGAGGAAATGGGTGTGATATTAAATAAGTACCTTGTGTCAGTATCCACCAAAGAGAAGGACCTGGTGGATGATGAGTCTGGGAAAAGATAGTTTGAGTCATGTTCAGATCAAAACAGAGGAGGTATTGAAGTTCTTGAGAAATATTAAGGTAAATAAGTCCCCTGGGCCTGATGGCATATATCTCAGGATACTGAAAGAAACAAGGGAGGAAATTGTTGTTGCTTTAAGAGAAATCTTTGTATCCTCACTGGCTACAAGGGAGGTCCCAGAGGACTGGAGAATAGCTAATGTGTTCCTTTGTTTAAGGAAGGTAGCAAAAATAATCCAGGTAATTACAGGGCAATGAACCTCATGTCAGTGGTAGGGGAATTATTGGAGACAATTCTTCAAGACAGGATTTAGTCTCATTTGGAAATAAGTAGACATATTAGCGAGAGACAACATGGTTTTGTGAAGGGAGGTCATGCCTTGCTAACTTGATCGAATTTTGAGGAAGTGACTAAAATTATTGATGAGGATAGGGGCTTGAATGTTGTTTACATGGACTTTAAAGTAAGGCCTTTGACAAGGTTCCTCATGGCAAACTAGTGCAGAAAGTGAAGTCGCATGGGGTCACAGGCGAGTTGGCAAAATGGATACAAAACTGCCTCGATCAGAAAAGAGGGTAGCAGTGGAAGGGCACATTTCTGAATTGAGGGCTGTGACAGGTGGCATTTCTCAGGGTTCAGTGCTAGGATCTTTGCTGTTTGTAACATATATAAATGAGTTGGAGGAAAACGTAAATGGTTTGATTAATAAGCTTGTGGATGACACAAAGGTTGGTGGATTTGCGGATAGCACACAGGACCGTCAGAGGATACAGCAGGATATAGATCAGATGGAGACTTGGCTGGACAGATAGCAGATGGAGTTTAATATGGACAAATGTGAAGTAATGTATTTTGGAAGTCTAATACAGAAAGGAAATATATAGTAAATGGCAGAACGGTTAAATATCAATAAGCAGGGGGATTTGGGTGTACAGGTACACAGGTCATTGAAAGTGACAAAGCAGGTGGAGAAGACAGTCAAGAAGCATATGGCATGCTTACTTCATTGGCTAGGGCATTGAGTAGAAAAATTGGCATGTCATTTTGCACCTTTATAGAATCTTAGTTGGGCTGCACTTGGAATACAGTGTTAATTCTGATCACCACACTACCAGAAGGACGTGAAGGCTTTGGACAGGATACAGAAAAGATATATCAGGTCATTGCCTGGCATGGACGGCATTAGCTACGAGAAAAGATTGGAGAAACTTGGTTTGTTCTCACTGGAACGATGGAGGATGAGGGGAGACTTGATAGAAATCTACAAGATTATGAGAGGCATGGATAGAGTGGATAGTCAGAAGCTTTTTCCCAGGATGGAAGAGTCAATTACTAGGGGCATAGGTTTAAGGTGCAAGAGACAAGGTTTAAAGGAAATGTACGTGCAAGTTTTTTTTTTACAGAGGGTGGTGCCTGGAACCTGCTGCCAGGGAGGGTAGTAGAAGCAGATATGGTACTGACTTGCAAGGGGCATTTTGACAAATGCATGAATAGAATGGAAATACAGGGATATGTTCACCAGAAGGCTAGGGGGTTTTAGTTCAGTCCAGCAGCATGGTCATGGTCAGCAGACTTGGAGGGCCGAAGAACTTGTTCTTGTGTTGTAATTTTCTTTGTTCTTTCTTTAACACTATATTCGTTATTTATAATAGACTTGGTGTTTCTCAGAGTTGGTTAGATTAAGCTCCACTTCATTAAACTTCTGTTTTGAGAATTTTTAATCCCAAGAGTTTTTTTAATACTGAAGTTGGATTACAATCTCTTTCCCTTTAATAATCTATCATCTTATCACCCCCTACCCTCCCAGCATAATTTGCATTTAAGGATGATTGAAAAATTGTGATCAAAACCTTTAAAATATCTGGCTTCCATCAGCATCCTACAATGCATGCCAGGAATTGAGTTTTGTTGATCAAAAAATATTTCCAATACATGAGGTTTTCACTTCTGCCACTGTTCATACAAATTGGCAAAAAGTATTTAACCTTCTTTGTCGACAACTAGATTGTACTTTCTATTTCTGATCATTCTACTCCATCTTTAACAATCAATCAACTTTTACATGCTTGATAAAAACTAATAAAACAATCCATTGTAAATAAAATAATCCATTTTATATTCAAATCTAAAAAAAAATAAATTTTAGACAAAAGCCTGAAACCTTTAGTTGATTGCACATACTACAAAGTTCTACATTATCAAAGCAGCTTGTTTTCAAGACAGGTTACATGTTACTTACATTCGGAGATTAATTTATCTGTAACTAAACAACATAATATATTCTTTGTCTTATTAGAAAATAAACACCAATCATCTTTGGGAACCACGACATATCAAAGAGAAAACCTTGGGTGATGTGTGTGAGGGGGCCTGGAACTTCATGGTAAAGACTGATGAGAACTAATACAAAATACAAGTTGAAGGATATACAAACTGTGAGATTGTAGTGTAGAGTTAGAAAACCAAGTAGAAGGAAGACAAAGTTCACTGGCTGTAAATCGGTTGTTTGTAATCTTGGTGTTGGCTGTAAGCTCATTCATTTATGCCTTAACAAAACTGCAAATGTTTGATTCCTGTATAAAAGTTCTCGTTTCTTATTTAACTCTTATTAACACTAATTTAAATGATTTCCCATTAATTTTCAATTTAATTTCAATCTTGCTGTTTATCCATTGAACTCTATCCTTTGCTTTGCCCATTTCTTGGTTCATAGAAATAGACCAGATTTGCATACTATCCTGTATAACTGAAGTTTCTTGACAAACTACTAGACATTTTATAAGACAAAAATTCAATGCACCAGGTTTATGGGTTGGAGCTTCAAATTGGGTTTCCAATTTCTGGGTCCAAATCGCTGGCCAACTTTATAGCCCCTGCATTGCTGGCACACAGGGCCCCCATACCCTAATTGCTGGCCCCCTGGGTATGTCATTGTCCAAAAAGCAAATGATTCAATGCAATTAATTTACTCTACATTCCTTTTTATCTACAGAATTTTACATTTACATTACAGAATCCTTAACATTGATTATTCTATTTTCGCATCAAATCCAATTATGTTTTGATTACTATTTCCGAACTGTTCCCTACATCGCACATTAATTAATTGTTAGCACAATAAACATAAGTGGGAAACAGACAGAATGACAAACATAAAACGCAAGCAAGGAATAGAGAATAAAAGACAGAAGTGTGTGAAAAACATCTGATGGAGTACAGTTAAAGATACGGAACAATCTACAAAAAGGAAACAATAAAACAAGAATTTGAAATAAATTCAGCGATGTAGAGGCAATAATGCTTAAATATCCGTTAAATTAGTTCTTATTAATTAAAAGCAGCACAGTCCATAATTTCTTACCTTTCTTTATAGGTTTTGGGTTTTGGTGCAGGTGGTGCAAGGGCAATGCCATCCTTACCCGCTCCCCATGAAACACTATATAGTAACTTTCCAGATGTCAATAATAAATATTCTTCAGATTTAGTTTCATCCAAAAAAAATGGTGTATCTATGCAAAGAAAATAAATCAATTATTGAGTTAGACAAACTACTAGACATTTTATAAGACAAAAATTCAATGCACCAGGTTTATGGGTTGGAGCTTCAAATTGGGTTTCCAATTTCTGGGTCCAAATCGCTGGCCAACTTTATAGCCCCTGCATTGCTGGCACACAGGGCCCCCATACCCTAATTGCTGGCCCCCTGGGTATGTCTGAACCAGCTTCTACATCCCCTCTTTCTCCTCTCCCTCCCCAAAGTCCCGACCTCCATGCTCCTGCACCCCCCACCGACAGCCCAGATACCCTCCTCAGTACCAAATCCCACCACCTCCCCACAGCCATGACCTCCCTCCTCATCTTGACGGCCAGCCCTGTTGCTGGCCTTCCTCATTCTGTCACCATTGACTTCAGAATGGCAACGGGAGCCCCCCATCCCCACACCCCAAGCCCATGGATCTCCCGCACATAGGCCCTGCCCCCAATAGACCCTACCTCTATTAGTCCCTTAGAGTGCCAGGAAGCCAGGCTGGCACTGCCAAGGTAGCAATGCCCAGGGGTCAGCCCCTCTGACTACCAACCTTCATGGGGGAACTTCCATGGGTCAGGCTACCAAATCCTTGCAAATGGGGAACTCTTGTAAATCACTCTAAAGTAAACACTCCTGGCAGGACAGAGAGTCTAATGGGCCTGGATACTTCAATTCTGGGCCTGCTAATGAGATAGTGATTCTTATTTGAATACATAATTCAACTCTGCACTGATTTCTGGCATGGAATCCTTGGTGTCGGAAACCTAACGGCTGGAGACTTGTGGAGGCTATGTCGCCCAGTGGAAGTGAAGAGAAGCAGAAATGTGATGGATTTTATGCTATTAAAGGAGGGGAGGTGATCAAGGTGCAGTAAAAAGAAAAGGTCACAAATAGGTTAGAGGGTGCAGAAAATTAAATTACAATGAGATCATTGTAATTGAACAAAATGCAAGTGAGTGGCAGCAGAGGAACAAAGCACTGGTCCAGAGTAGGTGTTACTAGCAAGATCAAGGTGAGTGCTATCAGAAAAGTCATGAGAACAAAATACAGATTGGCACCAGGGGAAAAAAAAATATAAATTACAGGACAGAGTTCACGGTCTGAAGTTGTTGAAAGTGAAGGTGTTGCTGAAGATTCTCAGCACTCATTGTTGGACAGCTGTCTTTGACAATCAGCTGTTACGCTGCAAATGATGCATGTCAGTTTGTGTGTTAGTGGCTGTGGGCTTATTTAGAATACAGTAGTAAGTCCAATGATCTAAAGCCTCATGCTGGGAACGTAATTTTGATTCTGTATTAAAAATCCCAAACTTACATCAGTAGTGCTTCTCCACAGACAAGTTAATATTGGTTTTATACTGTTTGGACCATAGAAAAGAAAAGGGACTCAGAAGATTATAATAAGCATTATCCATATCAAAACACATTACATCAGGTTTGAAAAGACAGAAATTTAGATGGAGGTCACTGGTTCAGACTTTTGGTAATCCTTAAAACAGGAATGTTTTCAGCTTTTTAGGAGAACGCAAATGCAATTCTTTGAGAGATATTTGAGGCAGCAGCCAATAAGAATACATTTTATTCTGGTTACAATTTTCATCTGCCACAAATCAGCCCAAAAACAAAGAAAATCCATGTTGTGGGGTAGGCTAAAGTACAATCATAAAAGTAATGAGAGGTACTTACTACTTCCAACTCCTTCATGATTAGTTTTAACTATCTCATCACTGCTAAACTCTATCTCTTCCAGAACAGCTGTACTGGTAATTGTAGTTACTTCAGGAATGGGTATATACACCTTTGCCAGCAAGCTGATATGTTTGTTCATTAATTCATATATCTATAAATTGGAAATAGTCAAATGGTTATTATGGAAGTATGCTCTTTACTACATACGTAGTCCCATTGATGATTAATATGTTTTATTGCTGTTTGCAGCTCAAACAATAAATCAGTCTCAGAGCAATTTGCATACCTGATGGAAATATGACACTGTAACATGACTGCGATGAGTGCATGATTTCTTGCAATATGCTGTGTATGTTTTTTATTATAGATACTTGTATGAATTTTTGCAAGAGATGCCTTGGAATTTTAAATTGCAACCCCCATGACTTCTCACACCTCTCTCTTTGAATGAGCACATGGATGCAGAGTAGGCATATAAATATTTCTGTAGCAATATTTCTCAGCTGATCTTCCAAAGGAGAGTATTAATATATTAACTGCACCTGGCCTAAGCTATTTCAGGCTTTTGAAATATGGTAAGCATGCAGACAAAGCTCTTGTTAGTAATAGCTGATGCATTAGGAACCTTCTAAAATAAAGACATTTTTTGGCAGAAAAGCCAAATTATGTTAGATGGTTATACTGAGTTCAGTTAGCTGAACTGGAGTTATGTCTCTGTGGTGAAGCGTAACTTCATCAAACCAATCTTTAAAGTCTTGAAATTTTCCTTATGAACAATTTCAACAGCTTGCAAATATCTTAGAAATATTTTGCCATAGTGAATATAAAAATTTGCTTTTGTGTCTTACCACCTCTGACAAGGTCAGACAACTAGCACATTATTATCATGCAAAAAGAGGAACAGCAGCAAAGTGGGATTCGTACGCACATATGGAAAATACTACCATCAGATACTAGATATTCCTACACAGGTTGTATGAGAATTTCACTGAGTAAATAAGTGCAAGAAGATTGTGCAATAAGGCATTCTGTCACCTGTTGCTTGATAACTTGTGGCTGCACCCTGCTGCTCAACATTCAGAGCACAAAACTTTCTACCTGACAAATCAAGGTGACCAATGCATACTTAGGACACAGGTTCACATCAGTCACCCATATGGACTGTAATATTAATTGTGATGAAGCAGAGACACTCCTTCATGAGATCAATAATGGTCTTTACAGGAAAGCTGGGATAGTTAAGACCTTACTGACAAGACAAAACAACCAGTAGTTTCATTTAAAAATACATTGTTATTTTTTCCATTGCATGGAATGGGGAATTACTCTTTTGACTGCAATACAGATCCATTGGTGAGGTAAGTAGGGACCTCAGATTGATGTAAAGAGAGGTTGAATTTGTCTGCGAATATCCTCTCCACGTAGTCTATACAGGACCTGAGTGCTCATCCGGCTCCCTCATCTGGGCCAGTTACTTTTTGTAGGTTAACTTTTGCGAAGCTGCTCTGGCGTCAGCAATGGTGGCCTTGGATATAGATTCATCCGAGGCTTCTGGGATGGAAGGCATGCTCTCGCTGATCTCTTGCTCAAAATGGGCATAGAATGCATTGAGCTCATCAGGGAGGGATGCCTTGGAGCCAGCAATTTTAATTGCCTCCATCTTGTAGCCTGTCATTGAAAGCTCAGGAGGCAGAATCTTTCTACAGACAATGCTTTTCAGAACAGATTTGTGGAGTAGCTAGATTAGTGGATATTGGGAGCAACACATCAATTTTGAATTGGGCAGTAAAAGCTGCAGCACCATGGAGACATCCTCAGGTGTCATTCCAGCACAAAAGACAAAAGCATATGAAATGGGAAAACATCTGCACTGCAGCCACAAAAAAGGCAGAGTAGAAGGAATAGGAAAACAATTCACAGTAGCTACACTGGTGAATATTTCTAAAGGGTTGAGAAGTTACAGATTTCCTATAGATCAGAAAGATGACCACCACATTGCCTAGTGTGAATTGAAGGCCATAGATGTCTTAATAAAACTTAGGCTTTTCAAACAAAAGATGTAACAATGCTTATTGGATTTCTCCATCACATAACTGAATAAGCAAATAGTGAAAGTAAAGATCATCATTGGAAATGAAGGGTCGAATAGAGTCAGCACTTTGGATCTGAGGAGGATTGGAAAGACCCTGTTAAGCTATGGATCATGCTGAAGGATCAGAATTATATACAGGTGAAATTCAGAATTCATTGTTTGGAGCTGATTTCCTACAAAGAGCAGCTACAAAAACCAATTGATTAGTTCTTCAACAGTTGCTGTGATAACGGCATGGAACTGCGATTTTTCGGAACCTGAGCTGTCTACACAAGTAGACAGCTTGTTATTGCCTCAATGTTATAGCTTCAATACTGACTGAAGTTTTCGAAAAACAAGCTTTTGGAAAAAGAGAAAGGTTACAATATTGATACACTTAAAAGATAGCACAAAATACATAGCCACTGTGACTGGACAACAACACCTACAAGCATTAGATGCAATTACCAATATTGGCACAGTAACCAAGGCACAGAAAGCATGCAAGTCACATGGAAAGTGAGGGTTACTGTACTCACAATGAAGCTGTCCTGCCTTCTAAGATTTTTGCCAGGTATGCAGTGTAAAAGGACATTGGGTTTGTCTATGTAGAAAATCTGGTTTCAGAAGCGCAACCATTGGTTACAATAAGATACAAGCAGAGAAAAGCATTGGTGAATGGTTTGTGAATAGAAAAAGATAGTGATAACAAATGTAGATAACTAACAGTCGGAAACAGGGGAATTTATAATAGGGAACAAAATATGGCTGTCTACACAAAGGAGGTCAGAAAATATATACAAGAAATATTTGGGAAAATTGGATTTAGTGAGAGGGAGGAAATAATTATTGGTAAATAAATGGTGTTGAGGAAATTAATGTGATTAAAGGTCAATAAATCCTCAGGATCTGATAACCTACATCAGACAGTGGAGAAATAGTGGATGCATTGGTGGTCATCCTCTAAGACTCTAGACTCTGGAACAGCTCCTACAGATTGCAGAGTAGCTAATGTAACCCTACTATTTAAAAAGGGAAGCAGGAAGAAAACAGGAAGTTACAGAGTAGGCAGTCTGGCATCAGTAGTGGGGAAGATGCTAGAGTCCATTATCAAAAATTTTACAGCAAAGCAGTTGGAAAATGGTGGTAGAATTGGCATGGACTTATGGAAAGGAAATCACGGATGGCAATTCTACCGGAATTCTTTGAGTTTGTAATTCGTACACTTGATGGGGGGAACCCGTGGATGTGACTTACCTGAACTTTCAAAAGGCTTTCAATAAAGTCCCACATAAGAGATTCCCATGCAAAATTAAAGTGCATGGGATTGGCAGTGATGTATTGAAATGGGTAAAAAGCTGGTTGGCAGACAGAAAACAGTAGGGATAAATGGGTCTTTTCTTGAATGGTAGGCAATGGGTAGTTGGATCTGCAGGATCGGTACTACGACCCCAGCTATTCACAATATATATTAATGATTTTGATGCAAGGATTAAATCTAATATCTCCAACTTTGCAGATGACACAAAGCTGAATGGAAAGGTGAGCTTTGAGGAGAAAGTAGAGATGATGCAGTATGATTTGAGTGAGTGGGCAAATGCATGGTGGACTTATGTGAGGTTATCAACTTTGGTAGCAAAAGCAGAAAGACAGATTATTTAAATGGCGATAAATTAAGAGAGGGAAGTGTGTAACAAGACCAGGATGTACTCATACACCAGTCACTACACCTATAATATTGTGTGCAGTTTTGGTCTCCTTATCAGAGGAAAGGTGTTCTTGCTTTAGAGGGACTGCAGTGAAGATTCCCCAGGTTGATTCTTGGGATGACAGGACTATCGTATGAGAAGTGAGTTGGTCAGGATTATATTCGCTGAAATTCAGAAGAATTCAGAATCTCATAGAAACCTATGAAAATCTAACAGGCCAGATCAAGAAGGATATTCCTGATGGTGCAGTGTCAGAACTAGGTGCATAATCTAAGGGTAAAGGATAAACCTTTTAGGACTGAGATGAAGAGAAATCCCTTCACCCAGAGAGTGGTAAGCCTATGGAATTCACTACCACTGGAAGTGATTGAGGCCAAAACATTGTATGTTTTCCAGAAGGAGTTAAATATAGTTCTTGGGAGTGAAGGGGTTCAAAGAATATGAGGGAAAAGCAGGATCAAGCTACTGAACTGGATGATCATCCTTGATCGTGACAAAGCAAGCTCAATACTCCTATTTTCTACGTTTCTAGGTTTGTGCAACATATTGGCATCATCAACTAAGAGTGGGGCTGAGATCCTTATAAGTGTAAGTCATGAGTGGTCAGATCATCCAGGGTAAAGATTCAGAGTGGAAAAATCTTCAGTTGAAAAGCAAATATGCTTTCCACTTTGTGAACATGACAATGAAAGGGCGTTTTCACTCCAAACAGCAGTGGACAGAACAGGAAAATATGTAGAACAGCCAAAAATCAGTGTCTCTCCCATCTTTCATAACAACCATGGCTTGACAGGAACCACATTTGAATGCTCATTAAAAAGGCAGCTCAGAATCATGCTCCAGATTAAATGTCCATTCTGGCAGTTATTAGACGGGCATGATTCACTACAAGATAAAAATGATGTGCACTTGGCAAGCACTACTTCACTCAAGACATTGAAGTACTTTTGCCCATCTTTCACAGTGCTATGGTTATGGCTGCTCTCTCTCTGTGCTAAGGATGTGCAGGCAAGACAAACGGGAACTCCAAGTGCAGAGAGGAGTCAGTGCCAGCGCTTATCATGAGAGACCAAGTGGGATGGCTATAAGAGAAGACAGAGGCAAGGAAAGTATCTGAGAGAAAAGGTTTGACTGGGGGAGGATGACCAGGAATGAGGGCATACAAGACTTGTAACTTGATGGGGGGGGGTGGGTGTAGAAATGGGGACCAAAATGCTGAGACAATCTTTGGCAAGTACACAAGCAGCAGACAGGGTCTTGAAGTTGAAACAGTCCTGTGAATCTGTGCCATAATTTACCTTGCCCTGTCTTGGTCCTGGTCCCAGTTCCAGTCGAGAGAGAGAGAGAGAGAGAGAGAGAGTCTGTCGTCATGTTTTAGTTATGTCCAGCATGATGTGCAGGGCACGGTTAGCCCTCAGACACATTGGTTATGGAGGTAAGTGGTTTGATATTTGGCCGCAAATGGTAGAGTCATAGTCAGGGAAGGCATCAGCAGCCTGTAGATGGGGAACAGGTAAACTTGGGTGTCCTTGTAAGTCATAATACGATGGAACTCAGATGGGAAGAGATCAAATCTACATGGTGCATGAGGACATCAACTTCAAAAGGTTCAGGGGAAGGATAGGGATATCAACAAGTATAACAAAGGGATCAAGGATTAGAGGGAGAGGAAGGAGATTGATTGAATGTGATGCTCTTCCAGCACAATGGGAGGGATTTCTAGCTGATCCAATTGCACAATTATAAAAATAAACTATGAAAAAAATTGAGAATGATGGGCTCTCATGGCTTTTGAGAAAAGTTGACTACTGCACTTGTGGGCCGATTGAAGGGCTGCTGGACTAATTTCTGCTTAATTAAATAGAGAGAAGATCCAGAGGAGACATGTTAGGAACAGTCAAGTGCCAATTTTGGCAATGTAGTACCTCAAATCATGTTGTAAGAGTTATAAACCCAGTTGGGGTCTGTTATTAAATTAAGAAGGATTGCCGGTTGCTTTAAGATGGGATCACAGATTTAATGGTGATGTCATTAAGGCTCAGGCTACTGTATCCTTCCAGTTTTACACTTGATGCAGTGTAGAGAGCAACACTTCAATAAAACTTGAATGTTTGTTGAATTGCTTACTGCAGCCGTATGCTAACTTTCTGCATTATTTGTACAAACACATACAAATCACTTTGAATATCAACATTTACAAGTTTCTTGAAACAATGGCTTCAGTTTTTCTACTATATAATTCGAGGAATTTCTTATTCTTTTGTGGAATGTGGGTGGCACTGGTAAGGCCAACATTTGTTATCCATCCCTAATTTCCCTTTGTCTTCCTGGCCATTATAAAGGACAATTAGGACATTGCTGTACATCTGGAACCACATGTAGGTCAGACCAGCGAATTTCCTTCTCTAAAGGACCATGGCGTTTTTTTTTATAATGATCACCAATGATTTAATGGTTACTAATTGCACATTTTTAAAATTAATTTAAACTCCACCAACTGCCTGGGTGAAGTTTGAGCCCAAAACATTAGCCTGGGCCTCTGGATTATCAGTCCAGTGGCATTACCATTAAGACACCATTAGTTGTCAAATAAGCAGTCTGATATTTTAGCATCAGCGGAGCAGTATAGAATGAGAAAGAGTGGTGAAGTAGAGCTGGATTTCATGTGTATATATGAAAATTAATGTTCTGGCTTAAGGAGATGTCACCAAAAGCATCATGTAGGTGAGAAATAGGAGAAGGTCACTCACCTCAGGTATCGGTGTGGAAAAACTGGAAGATAGGTCATTGCAAGTGATTCTCTGGCTACAATTAGACAGATAAGAATAGAACTACATGAGAACAGTCCTAGCTGAAGGATAATGGAAGGGGTTTGGAGAATAAATCAAAGGCTGCATGAAGATTGAGAAAGATGAAGCAGCAAAATTTACCTTTGTACACAGTCAAATAGGATTTAGTTATCAGAACTGTCAAAAATACTGTTCTCTTACTTTCTTCTCACAATGCCACCAGTCTCACCTCACTGTGCTACCCATCACTCTCCTAGAGTTGGGCCACTCTTCATTCCACTTCCTTCTCCTCAGTCACACAGTCATCATTATTACAATATTCACATATTACACAGTGCATACCAAGTATCATGACAGGCACATTCTTTGAACATTTCACAAGACAGCCGACATATTATCCTCTTTCTAGTAGGAGAACGTCATGCACAACTTGAAACAGGGAGCTAGCACCCTCACCCGTCCTAAACCTCGCTTTGAGGAAACAATAATGATATTTACAGGCAAGTTCCTACTTAGTTACTTTGTCTCTACTTACCCTATGCATGACAAACTGCAATTACTACCATCAGGCATTTTTTTCATCTCTTTAATTCACAACAATTAAAGTGAAGCAGTATCCGAATCAAGCAAGATACCAGTCCCAGTTATTCAAGAGAAACAAAATGGAACCGACTGCTGTCAGAGGTTGTTGAGGCAAACTCACTGGGGTCTTTTAAAAGACTTCTGGATGAGCATATGGAAAAGAATAGGATAGGGGGTTATAGATAGGTCTGTGGATTGGTAGATGTGATCGGCGCAACTCGTGGGCCGAAGGGCCTGTTTGTGCTGTATTGTTCTATGTTCTAAAATACCTAGGATTGCTCATACTGTTATACTATTGTACCTCATAGGTCATTGATGCCCCCAATATATTTAACAAAATCAAATATAACAATCTCTCAAACATACTTTTAAGCTGGCTGTATTATGATTGAACACAAATAAAGTCACCACTCTCTTGAGTTTTCATAGTAATACACTCTTTGTTGAATTTATTTAGCCTATATTTCAAAGGAAATAGAACACAAAAATAGAGAAGTCGTGCTAAAACTGTACAAGGCATGAAATAGACTATTATTGTGAATATACTGTTATCGGAAGCAGTCCAGAGAAAGTTCATGGGTATGGGGATATTTTCTTACAAGGAAAGGTTAAGTAGGCGGCAGAAAACAATCTCAAAATAAGGGTTACTTGTTTAGGAATTTAAGAGAAGAAATTCTTCCTTATATGAGGGCGGTGAATCTGTGGAATTTTTTTTTTAAACTGCAGATGACTAAGAGGCTGGGTCATTAAGTAAGTTCAAAGTTGAGGGAAAGATTTTTAATCAGTAAGGGAATCAAGACTTCTGGGGAATAAGGCGGAAAAGTGGAGTTGAGGATCATCATATCAGATCAGTCATGATCTCATTGAATGGCAGAACAGACATGGGTTGAATGGCCTGCTTCTACATCTTATAAATCCCTTGTTAATAAAGGCAATTTTATACAGTTGTTCAACTGTCACAGGAAATAAAGTCAAAGAATGACTACTCCTTATTCCATTTATACAATCAATCATTACCTCAAACTTGCTCATAGAAATAATTCCAAATAAATAGGTATTGAACAGCACTATATGTTCTCTTGCTGCTCAAAATGATCTTAAATTAAACTGGTGTATCAGCAGCTTAAATCTATAATACTTACCTCAAATCTAATGCTTTCAGGTTTGTAAATTATCTGAACGTTGAATATTTGTCCAAATTGTACACTGAAATCCGACTGTAGTTGTGAGGTAACAGTTGATGAAACAAATTTGTCATTGTAGAAAATACTAATGAAGAACTTGTGGTCTTGCATTTCCATCCTTCTTTGCAATTCACCTCTAAATTTAGATACAAGAAGAACAGCAGCTAATTTTTGTGCAATAATTAAAAGTTTTTATCACTAGTAGGTATTTATCTTAAATTTTACAATATACTATGTAATATACAATATACTACAAATTTAATGTTTTGCATACTTGTAAAGTCTTTAAATTATGCATGAAATTTGAAAATAGCGATTAGCTTATTATCATGGAGACTGTCAGTCAGCTTAAAACTGGATTGCACTGTGTGATTTGTAAACTGCTCACTCTAGTTCAATTGGAAGTGGGAAGGGCTGTCATCTCAGTTACCTGCTAATTTCATTGGACCAAGCAACTGAGTGCTGCTGGTTGCCTCTGCAGTCAGCAGGGATCCCTACAACATAGTCTTGATTATGTATTACATAGTATTACAATATGTGCTGATAATATTACAATTATGAATCATAGAATTCCTGAAGTTCAGGAAGAGGCCATTCAGCCCATTGATTCTGCACAGATTTTCTGTCAGTGTATCCCACCTAGGTCCTATCCTCATTGCTCCACATCTTTACCCTGCTAATCCCCCTAACCTATACATTTCAATGGAGCCAATTCACCTAATCTGCACATCTTTGGACTGTGGGAGAAAACCGGAGCACCCAAAGGAAATCCATGCAGGAATCACATATAGACTAGACCACAAGGACAGCACATTTCTCTCTTAAAAGATTGTTAGTAAACCAGATGAGTATTTATGACACTCCAGTAGCTTAATCCTCACCATTATTGATGTTACTTTTCACTGCATATTTAACTAACAGAATTTATGTTTTTTGTATGTCATAGATCCCAGATTATTAGTCTCTGAATTACTCAATAATCAATATAATCATTATGCAATCCCCATATCAAATATGCAAACATGATTGAAGCTTTGCACTTAAAATCTAACCTGCAATCTCCAACAGTGTATGATGGAGCAGGTTCTGTATCAAGCCTTCCAACTTTCTTGTCTCTGGGAATATTATACTGATTAATTCATAGAATCCCTGCAGTGTGGAAGGAGGCCATTTGGTCCATCAAGTCTGCACCAATTATTTAACAGAGCATCCACACATTCACCCCATTAATGTGAGAGGGACTCCAGGATAGAGTTACAGGGAAAGATTTGGGTGGGATTATTGTCAGTGCAGACTTGATGGGTCAAATGGTCTGCTTCTGCACTGTAGGATTTCTAAGACTCTATGACTTCTAAGAATAGAAAATACTGGAAAATAAAGCAGACCTAACTGATCTGTGGATGGGGAAAATAAAGTTAACATCTCATTCTTCTTCAGAGAAGGAGAGAGAGAGAAAAATGATGAATTATATGCTGTTGGATTTATGAGAGGGGCTGGAGCAGAGTAGGAGCTCAATGATTGGTGGGGAGTCAGGAGAGATTACAACAAACTTGTGGAGGTCATGAGACAGAAGAAGCATTAATGGCAGAACGTACTAGTAGTTGCATAAAGATATCAGTATGTGTTCGTGGGAGAAAAAAGGTCAGTATTGAGTGAAAGTAATACTTAAGAACAAGTGACAGATGGCCTGGTTATGGATGGTGGAATGTTTTGGGACAAAAAATATTTTGGAATAAAACAGGGATCAAGATGGAGGAGAAACATCACAGTCCAAAGATGTTGAATTCAATGTTAAGTCCTGAGAGCTCTAATGTGCCTAATCAAAAGATGGTTTCTTCAGTTTGCATTGGGCTTTATTTGAGGATTACAGCAGGTCAAGGACAAACATGTGGGCATGAGAACAAGATATTGAGTTGAAACAGCAAACAACAAGGAGGTTGGAGTCAAGCTTGCTGGTTCAGCAAAGGTGTTCCGCAAAGCGGTCACCAAATCTGCATTTAATCATCCCAGTGTAGAGGGAATGCTTTTATAATAAGAGTGCTAATGAGGTGAGTGTAATTCCTAGAGTAGCCTGGGATCTGCAGGGAGTGGGTGAAAGACTGCTCTTTTACTTGCAGTGGAATTTGGCAAGACCATATAAATAGGATGGTGTGGGAATGATTGAGCAGAAAATCACACGGTCCCCACTAAAATTTGTGTTTTTGAGGATATTTTTAAGGACTGCAGTTTTATCAAGATGTAAACCTTTATTACCTCAGGCCTTATTTTATTCTCATTTCCGTCTTAATTCCAGGGATAAATAGAATGCAAAGCTCAGAAAATTGGTCAGAATTCAGTCCTGCCTGACGTCTGACAATATTTTGGGCCATTTCATTTTCTGGTGAAGTCTTTGAATAGAACTCTCATGTGAAACAGGTAGAAGTTTCCAAAGCAATTCAAGGAACAGAAGCCTGCGTATACCAGTTGTTCATTGGATCGCATTTCTAGTGGATGCACAGCGCTCACTAAGTCTATCCTTCAGCTGCACAATGGGTGGCACAGTGACACGATGGTTAGCACTGCTGTCTCACAGTACCAGGGACCTGGGTTTGATTCCTGACTTGGTCACTGTCTGTGTAGAGTTTGCAAATTCTCCCTATGGTTTCCTCCAGTTTCCTCCCGCCTTCTAAAGATGTGCAGTTTAGGTGAATTGGCCATGCTAAGTTTTCCCTCAACGTACCTGAACAGGTACCAGAGTGTGGCAGCTAGGGGATTTTCACAGTAACTTTATTGCAGAGTTAATGTAAGTCTACTTGTGACCAATAAATAAACTTTTTAAAATGTGTCCCTGACCAGACTTGTGCCTTGTACAGTGAGGTGCACAATCATCATTCAATCAACAGCATACAACATCCTGGCTTGGTTGGAATAAAAGCAGCATACTTTTGTGGGGGATGATAGCAAGATACTGGAAACAGACCTGCATTATGCACTGCCTCACAATAGAAAAAGATACCAGCCTGATGATAAAGAACACACAAAACAGAATACTGTCCATGGCACCGGCACCCTACAAGTAAACTTTAGTACTCTCTTAATTTTCTTCACTCTGTCCATGGGAAGAGAGACATATGTATTTCTCCTAGTATAGACAGCCTTGATGGTTTCTTCGATGACCCCCCATGATCTTGTGTACCATGAAATGAGATGCATTATTACCTCCTACTGTATCCTGCAAGCTGAATGCCACAAAGACCATAGCAGCCAGACATTGAACAGACCATGTGAGATAAAGCTTGAGATGTAGCTGTAGCAGATGGCACAGATCAATAACAGACTCATTAGTTAGATAAATGCTCCATAGTGAGGTTGAGATGGGAAAATGATTTCTGAGAAACCACTGTGAATATGGTTTCTAAACAATATCCTCTTCTGACAGCTTCTCATGCTCTTTGCTGTGTTTCTTGCTATATCCTTTAATTTGCCAGGCCTGAAGGACGCCTTAAGAGCCAAGAAGCTAACCAGCATTCTGAAATGACAAACCATCAACTAATATATAAGATCTAATACATGATCTCTTTAAGTAGCTCTGGTCAGGGTCCTTCTTATTGTTTAGTACTAAATATTGGGTGAGCTAAGCATATTGTGAGTTTTTCACTGGGGCACACCAAAAGTGAAAACGTATCCAGCAGAATTCCAGGACCTTCACTTAAAACAATAGTCAACCCTTAAATATCTAACCATAATGACCCAGTTCTGTAGAAGGGTTAATGGATTCGAAAGCAAGAGGCAATGCCAGGGCAAAAGATCTTTACATGACTTCTCATCATCCACCTCCACACCCATCCTAGTGGCAGGCCCAATATCAGGCTAAGGTAATTAGCTAAATTTGGATAGTTAAAATGCAACAACTAATACTGTTCATACTTGGGCAAAGCTTACCACATTCAAGTGCTGTTCCATTATCACTGGGACCAAGAATATATTCCTCCCTTCATTTTACTATAAATCAAATTATTCTCAATAATTTAGGTGCTGATACTTGTAAGATGATATTAAAACATGTGACCAAAGGCATAATTCAATTTTAGGGTGCATATATCAGAAGCGTGATGGACTATACTTCACTTGTTTAGATGCATGCTGCTCAAACAATATTCAGTAAGCAAGACACAATCCAGGACAAAGACATTTAACTAATTAGCACCCCAATCGTCACTTTAAACTTTCATGGTTGCAGTGTGCACCAAATACAGGATTCAACTTCAGCAACTTGCCAAGGCTTCTTTACCTGCATTTTCAAATCTACAACCATAATCACCTAGAAGGGGAACAGCAGTAAGTGTATATGAACACCAATACTCCAAGTCACACATTCAGACTCAGGAATATATAACATTCCTTAGTTGTTACTGGATTATGCTCCTAGAACTCATTGCATCCTATGGGCTGCAGTAATTCAAGTAGGAGAGATACTAGACCTAGACTTTCATGTACTTTCTTACTTTCAATGGCCCTGCATCCATGAGATATACAAACACTAAAAAATGCTCATTGAGAGTAAAATTCCAGAAATGCTGGGACAAATGTAAAGACAGAAGGAGCTTGATTTAGCAGGTCTCCTCTATCTTTTGCACTTTAGGTCTGAGAGCCGAGTTCTATTGAAAGAGGACAGGGAGGAACATCAGCCTTATTGTCAATTAGCATTTGCTTTAGAGGTTGAAACTTTTAAAATTAGCTTTCCTTTTCCCAGCTTGTATACAATTTCTTAAAATTCAAATATATTAATAATTAATTTACTACAAAATCGAACAGTCAAAAAAAACTGTGTATTAACTAAGGGTGTACAGCTTTAACTAATACCCAGAGCACTCTGAGGTTGGTGTTACATCCACAGTCAGAGATAGTTTAGGACTCAGAATAGGTTTCACTCGTTGTCTCTGAATCCATGCTCTTCTTTTTCTTGCCATATCTTCCATTTTCTCTCGGTTAGTTGGAGTAGAAAGCTTTGGAGGGGTCCCTGGGTCATCAATATAACATTCATTGTCTGATTCATCCTCTTCCATTGCTTTGTCTTGCTGGTAATATTCAAAAATAAGCTGGTTTAGATTGACTTATAAATGAAAATGTATTTATTTCATTACCAGCTTTGTGTGATTGGCCAAATTAGTTCATGAGGCCCCAGTTAATTAATTGTGGAGGCAGTTTCAAGTTTATAAACTTTTTAGTCTATTTTCCTCCAATAGCAGATTTAGGACGCATGGAACTGGTATTTTGAGGACTTCCAGCAATTCCAGAATTATAGAAGTCTTGCGCCAATGTAAATGCATGATAAAATGTTTCAAACGAGACCAGAAAAGGGCAAAACTATGCCAGGAAAAGCTTAGACCTCAAATTCCAATCCCATGTCCCACATGCAGATTCCAAAACAGATTTAATTTGTAGTACAAAAGAAGTGAATAAATAACTGGAATATCAAACAATTCATCAGAAGGTGCACATCAAATTTGAAAATCTTTCCACTCCATAGTCCCTTCGGTCGACAAGTTTAATCATTTCTATAATTCCAGATACATCACCTAGCCACAACAATGTCCCAATTGAACTGAAAATAGCTAATTCAGATATCAGTCTACTATGAGCAAATTCTTAAAATTTCTGCCAAATGAAAATAGAATGGTTATATAAAAATACCTCTAACAAACAAAACATTGGCTCAGATCTTTTTATCTCCAGATAATCATTTTCTGGAGGGACCTCAGAAGATATGTTGGGAAAGCCCCAAGAAGTACACACAGACTGAACACAGGATTAAACTTTTAGAAGTCAAATTTGATTTCCAATGGAAAATTACCCAGCGTCTGGAGTCCAAAACTTTGAATTAAAGTTGGTCCCACAACTCAGACAGAGAGAAAAAAAAAAATCAGACCTTTCAAGGACAAAGGAGGGGAATAATGCTTAGAACCCAGGGGAATAGGGCAGATCCTAAACAATTATTTTGTATCAGTATTCGCAAAGGAGAGGGACATGTTGACTGGACTGTCTCAGAGGGAGGTGTTGACTCATTAAAGAGAACCTCCATTACAAGGGAGGAAGTGTTAGGTTTTTTTAGCAAACATTAAAACTGACAAATCCCCAGGGCCTGATGGCATCTATCCGAGACTGCTATCCAAGAGATGAAATTGCTGGACCTTTGATGGAAATCTTTGTCCCTTCACTGGACACAGATGAGGTCCCCGAGGATTGGAGGATAGCAAATGTGGTACTGTTATTTAAGAAGGATAGCAGGGATAATCCGGGTATTTATAGGCCAGTGAGCTTGACGTCCGTGGTAGGGAAGTTGTTGGAGAGGATTCTTAGAGATAGGATGTATGTGCATTTAGAACGAGACAATCTCATTAGTAACAGACTGTATGGTTTTGTAAGAGGGAGATTTTACTTTACAATCTGGTGGAGTTTTTTTGAGGTGGTGACAAAAACGTCGACGAAGGAAGGGCCGTAGGTGTCGTCTATATGGAGTTCAGGAAGGTGTTTGACAAAGTCCCTCATGAAAGGCTTGTTAAAAATGTTAAAGCTCATGGGATTCAAGGACAGGTGGCTAGATGGTAGAGAACTGGTTTGGTCACAGGAAACAGAGTAGCAGTTGAAGAGTCTTTTTCCAGCTGTAAGTCAGTAACCAGTGGTGTTCTGCAGGCCTCTGTACTGGGACCTCTGCTATTGTGATATCATATAAATGATCTGGAACAAGTAACTGGTGTTATCAGCAAGTTTGCGGATGACACGAAGATGGCTGGGCTTGCGAATAGCTATGAACATTGCCAGACAATAAAGTAAGATACAGAAAGGCTGGAAAATTGGGCAGCGAACGGGCAGATGGAATTTAATCCAGATAAATGCGAAGTGATGCATTTTGGAAGAACTAACGTAGGGGGAAGTTATACAATAAATGGCAGAGCAAACAAGAGTATAGAAACACAGAGGGACTTGATGTGCAAGTCCACAAATCCTTGAAGGTGGCAGCACAAATGGAGAAGATGGTGAACAAGGCATATGGTATGCTTGCCTTCACAGGACGGTGTATAGAGTATAAAAGCTGGAGTCTGATGTTGCAACTGTTAGGCCACATTTGGAGTACTACATCCAGTTCTGGTCGCCGCATTATCAGAAGGATGTGGAGGCTTTACAGGGAGTGCAGAGGAGGTTTACTAGGGTGTTACCTAGTATGGAGGGTCTTAGCTATGAGGAGAGATTGGGTAGACTGGGTTGTTCTCCCTGGAAAGACAGAGAATGAGGGAGACCTAATAGAGGTGTACAAAATTATAAAGGTATAGATAGGGTGAATAGTGGGAAGCTTTTTCCCAGGTCAGAGGTGATGATCACGAGGGGTCATGGGCTCAAGATGAGAGGGGGAGGTATAACTCAAATATCAGAGGGACTTTTTTTTTTAAAACGCAGAGGGTGGTGGGGACCTGGAATGCACTGCCAATTAGGAATGGTGGAGACAGGCACTCTGGCATCGTTTAAGACTTATCTGGACAGTCACATGAGCAGACTGGGAATGGAGGGATACAAACGAATGGTCTAGTTGGACCAATGAGCGGCACAGGCTTCAAGGGCCGAAGAGCCTGTTTCTTGTGCTGTACTGTTCTTTGTATAGCTATGTGGTTAGTCAAGAAAAGTCAGAAGGATTAAAATCCATTCTAACTCCTGAGTAAATAAAAATGCTATTGACATCCCTTATTCCCCCCACTGCACTCCCGGAATACCCCTCCTGACTCCCTAAAAAGCTCACACCTCATCGACGCCCTTGATCACTGACCCCCAACTATACGTCCAAACCAAATGCCCCCAGACCACCTGACTACTTTCCCACCCCCAACTATCTGCCCAACCATCCCCACCCCATGATCACCTGACTGAACCCCCACCTTCCCCCTTACCAAAGTCCCCAACACCCAACTACCCCCCGCCCCTCCCCCCTCCCCCCGGCCAATCCCTCAACCCCCTGACTATTCCTCTGACAAAACCTCCTTCTCCCCTCACTACCCTCTATTCTATTTCCCATTTATCTTACACATTTAGCTTCTCATCAAAGCATTTAAACAAAGGAATGTAAAACTGATCTAAATATATAGTAGCTAGTGTCATTTAAAGGCAGTGTCATTTGGCTTCTCTTAAAACTCCTATCCAACAAAGGAAAGACTACGTGAGTAGGTACACTCCACATTTCTCAGGAAGACTGCTATGGAAGCCTGGGCGAGAAATGTGGAACTGCGATGTGAGGAAAGAAATTAGGAGTAGAGTGACAATTCAAAGTAATTGCAACACTTAAGACGTAATTACATACCTCCTGATTTTGAAATTTTTTCAATTTCTCATTGTATATTACCATTTCGTTCCTAAATTGTTCTTGAAGTTCTTGCTCTTGTTCAATTACTTCTGCAATGTATTCCACTTCACATTGCTTTCCAAGTGCTTCATAATTCACTTCTAACCTGTTTGCAACAAATGTTCTTCACTTATTGTATACTGAAAAGAATTATAGCATTTTAAATACTTCCAATAATAAATAAAGTGTAACCTGTCCAGTCTGGAAATCTATTCAAAATCACCACTTGTCCAGAAACATTTTGAGCAGACTAAAGCAACTCCTAGCATAGCACTTGGGAGCAGAAACATGGAACATACAATATAAAAGACAAATAAAATCATTTTTCTAAATGTGTCAATGTTTTATCACTAGTTTTTTGCTTCATGTGTTTTTATCTATTCTGGTTCACACATTAGTGGTAAGGCATTCTTTAGTCATTGTATAATCCAGAAATGACTTGGTTCCAAGCATTCCAAACTAGAGCAATGACAATGTATATCTAGTAAAGAAAAAATATTTTAGACTAACTCAATCTCAGGATCCTGACCACGCAGAAGGCGGCCATTCAACCCATCAAGTTGAACTGGTTCTCTAGAATATTACACTCCCCTGCCTTTATCCATGTTACCATGCACATTTTTTCTTTAAAGATAGCAATCTTTTTTGAATACCTTGGTTGAATCTGCCTCCACCACTCTGAGAAGTTCATTCCAGATCCCAATCACCCTCAGTGTAAAAAGTTTTCTCATCACTTTTACTCGTTTTACCAATTATTTTGAATCTGTGCCTTTAGTTCTGGATACTGTTTTGAGTGGAAACAGTTTCTCTCTATTTACTTTGTCCATACCCCTTAAGATCTTAAATATCTCTTATCAAATCTCCTCTCAGCAATTTTTCTCCAATGAAAATTTTCACAACCTCCCCAATCTATCCTCATTACTACAGTTGTTTATCCCTGGGATCATTGTGGTGAATCTCCTCTTTACTTTCTCCAAGTCTTCACATCTTTCTTCAAAAATGAAACACAAAACTGGACACAGTACACAAGATAAAGCCTATCTAATGCCTTACACAAGATCAACTAGACAGGGAAAAATTTACCCCATATTAGGCAGAGTCCAATGGCGAGAAGGAAAACAGGTATTTAGCCTACCGGGTTAAAAACGATGAGTTTTTGCAAGATGTTATCAGGCACTTCAGGGAAAAAAAAATTTTCACAGCACTCACACCAATTCTGTGGTGAACACCCTCTGATTCCCCACCATCATTATGGCCTGTTTATCATGTGGGAACTCCATTTAAAAAACTGCCCCAGTGCTCATCTTCTTGGTCCATGGCTACTTATGGATGAAAAGATGTCTATCCTAGATTCTTTGATGCTTCCCTCAGGAGAATGCTGGATGCAGTGGAAGCATGTCATGATGTTTTCTCACCCTTACACAGGAAGGATACCAGCTAGCAGGAATGCCAATGTATTGTGGGAAGCAATGGCAGCAGTGGTCAGCACCAACTCCCTGAATTCCACAAAAGGATGAATAATCTTCTCTCTTCCACCAGGGCATAGCTCTCTTTCCATCATACTATTCACACGTCCACAGGGAACTCACTCACTATCAGCACTGTCACTCACTCGCCCTTTCACTCATATCTACATCTCTGCAGGCTGTGCCTTCATCACCTCACTGCTACCATTCACCATCCACACATGCCATAATTCCTTAGCATCTGCCCCCCATGCATCCCGCTTATACTCTTTCCATTGATTTGCATGCAGGACAAGCTGGCATATAAGGAAGAAGAAGTCATCCACTCCTATGCCAGTGGTGTGGTAGGCAACGATAAACTAAGTGAGGGTACAAAACATCATCATCCATCACACAAAAACCAGCATGAGTCACATCTCCTGTATTTGAAGGCCCCTGCCATGCACTAATGAAATCTCCCCTCATGTGCCTTTCAGAGAAGAAAGTAGCCCAGGCACTTCAGCCAGTTTCAACAAACCTCTGACACCAGCATGGATGACTTCCCTGACATAGAGTCTGACAAACCATCACAACTTTCACCTACACCCTCCACTAATGCAAAGATGCACATCTCAGTAGGATTTCTTTTTAGAGATGTCTTGGGGTCACAAACTGTTAAGCATCTCACTTTCTCTGGTCCAACAGGTGGAGGAATAGCCAGCACTCGGAGGATTGCTGAAGGCAAGGAAGCTGCTGAAGCCCAGTCAGGTAATGTGCCTCTGGACTCAGTCATGCTTCAGTAGCTGAAGTACCAAAGGCAAAGTCAGGTAAATCAGGAAGAGATTTCCTAAAGGGCAAAATGGAAGAGTCATACTGTCTTTTGTCCGATGAGACAGTGCCAACTCTCTTACACAATCTAGTCAACACAGCAAGAGTGGCAGCTGCCATGGAAGTCTCAATGCAAGACTTCTGTCATCCATGGTGCAGGCATTGTGGGCATTCACAAATGCTAATGTCAGATGATGGAAGGGCTAATTAATCTCACTCCAGCTGCCCCTGTATTCCAAAGAGGAAGTCAGGGACCCTCAGACACTTATTGAGAGGGAGAGTAGCTGGCCCACATGACACCAGCAGTATTCAGGCCGCCAAATCCCCTCTTCCTGGACCTCCAGCTCCAGTGGTGAAGGAGAGTAGCATTGTCACATAGCACAGTCCCAAAAGCAGGCCAGGGCTCTCCATCTGTCAGTTCTACAGAACAGCAGACTGCCTCCACCTCCGCTGTGGATGCCCAAAGTTGTAGCAGTGGGCTTAGAAAGGTTAAGGTCTAGTTGCACAGCATGGGCATGTGTGTGAACTAACTTGTCCGAGACTGATGTCTTTTCATCAAACTTAGATTTATTTACAAAGTCAGCCACACTTAGACAGGTACTTACTCAGTATAAACCTGGAATGCAAGTAACCCTGATATTCCATATTACGTACATAGGCAGGACTCTCTGATTGAGCCAGTAATAGAATGCTCAATCAGGGACCAAACTGAGGACTTCGATAAAGTTAGGTACTTGTAGATAGCATCCACCTCTGGAAATAACTTTTACTTATTGCACTCTTTTTATGCCTCCTTGTTCTGATAAAATGGCTTACTGTAGAGCCAGCCCAAAAGCTTGATTCCAGGTCCACAAAAATTCTAGGTACTCAGTTCAGAGCTTCCTCCAGCAATACAAGTTGATAAAAGAAAGTAGGGTTAACAGCTAAAGAAACCAGAATCCATTCAAATTCATATTATATCATAACTGCGTATGTAAGACCACTGTACTGTGTCTGTATAACTTACAGTGAATTGAATGTTGTACCAAGGCTTTTTCGTCTTTGAAGCAGAGAAAGCTGAAGGGGGAACTGATTGAGATGTACAAATTTATGAAATACATAGATAGGCAAAATAAGAAGAAACTTTTGCCTTACATGGGGAGGTTAATAACCAGGGAGTGTAGATTTAGAATCAGAGGCAGGAGGGGATTTGAGGAAAAAAACCTTTTCAGCCAAAGGGTAGTGGGAATCTGAAACTCTCAGCCCGAACAGGTGGTAGATGCCTGAACTCTCAGAAGCACTTAGGTGAGCAGTTGAAAAGCCATAGCTCAAAAATAATTTCCTGCTTAAGCCACTCATAATTGCTGAGAGATTCCAATTTCATCAATGGATCCAAGAAATGATAAACCTATACAATGTGTCCATCACATGTGAGTGGTCATTGAATTCTGCGTTCTAAGTGAACCGAATACATTTAATTCTTTCCACAGGGAAGCAGGCAATTTGTTGCAATGCTAAGAAGATGAGCAAAGAACTATGAGTTTGGCTCAACTCTCAAAGACAATCTGCGATGCACCAAAAACAGTGGTCAATGGCCTATGTTCAGTAAACGAGGTCAACTGTCTGCCGAACAGGTACAGGTGAAATTGTTTAATGCCAAAATTTATGCTGAGCAATTCTCTGTTCTGTTCATGATAACTTTCACGATATGGATTTTATTAGTCACTCCTCCCCTGTTGCTGTAATATGAGACACAACATCATCCATCCCCTAGGGTTGTGCATCACTTGCTAGTTGAATTTTCGAATCTGGGTTAAAGTGAACCAATACCTTGGATTGCTAGTACTTAGTACGTACTTTCACATTCCTTTGTCCAATTCCATTGTTGATTAGCATACAATAAAGAATGAAATGGCTTTAATCGTGTTGCAAGATTTGGGATGAATCTCCCTCCTGCAATAATTCATTAGTCCCAAAAATGATTGTAATTGCCACATGTTCTATGGTCTTGGTGCAACTAAGATCACTGACATTATCTTAGGTTTCCACCAGACAGTGGTGGAAAAAAAGTGAAATAATAGGAAGGACGTGATGGTGTAGAAATGCCAATCACTTACGCTCATATAAACATAAGAAATAGATGGAATAGGCTGTTCGGTCTTTTGATCCTGCTCCACCATTATAAAAGTTCATGGCTGAACTTTGACCTCAATTCCATGTTCTCACACTACCACTATATTCCAAAATCTATAGATTTCTATCTTAAATGACTCTCTGTGTACAGCTCTCTGGGTAAGAGAATTCCAAAGATTCATAATTCTTTGAGTGAAGAAACTTCTCCATATCTTGGTCCTAAATGATAAACCTGTGCAATGTATCTGTCGCATGTGAGTGGTCGTTGAATTTCTGTTGGTTGTAGATTTCACCAACCCAAAGAAACAACCTCTGTGTTTACTCTGTCAAGCTCCTTCAGAACAGTCTAAGTGGTTGAGACAAAAGAAGCTGTGCCAAGGTACTCGAGTGGTCTTCGCATTTGTGTGTTTTCCTTGGCAGTGTGGTTTTCATTATATGTAGGTTGCTCACATAGTTTGTGAACCAGATCTTGAGCAATGTGGTCAGTAAATAGCGAATGGTTCTATGTCATTAGCAAGCACCTCTGATTTGGTGTGGTTGCTGAAATGCAGATTATATAGCAGACTACTGCAGAATGAAAGTATCATGACTGTGCCAGGAGTCTGAGCATTCAGCTGCATGATGTGCTGTTTACCAACAGTACACTCTAAGAGAGTGGAATCCTTTCCAGTTGTGATCCATCACCGAATTTATTTATAGTGCCTGCAATGATGTTAGTACAGTCAGTAGTATTTCTGCACTTGAGAGTCCTGCAATCATGAGTGAATCAAATGCCTGCTCTGCCTGCTTCTCTTTGGAAAGAATTAAACAGATTCAGTTCACTTAGAACACAGAAATTCAATGACTACTCCCATGCAACAGACACATTGCAAATTATCACCTGCTGTGTCCTGGAAAAAGCTAGCAAATAAAGGTCATTGTCAGGGTCACCTGAACAGCCATTAGATATGCGTTTTTATTGAGAGCCCTTCTCTTTCCTCCTCCTCCTCCTCTATCTTCCATCAGCTTATTCTGTTATCCATCCTCTTAGGTTTCTGTCATGCTATTTGCCAAAGGAACACAGACTTCTCTAACCGTGATCAGGAGCAAATAGGCTGTGCAGAATTCTTGAAAGCAGGGCTGTGTTCACAACATACCACACCACGAGCAACACAAGCCAACAAACAGTTCTATTAATTTAGAAACACTTAATAAAACTCAATCAGCAATTAATCATAAAGCAACTGACAATATTTTGATTTGATTTATTATTGTCATATGCAATAATTAATATATAATAATAATATATTTATTATTGTCATATTTATTATTGTCATATTGATTGTATTATACAATCAAAAGTATTGTTCTTGTGCCCCATACAGTCAAAGCAGACTGTTCATAGAGTACATAGGAGAGAAGGAAAGAAGATAGTGCAGAATATAGTGTCACAGTCATAGTCGGAGAGTGGAGCAAGATCAACTTAATATGATAGGTCATTCAAAAGTCTGATGGCAGCAAGGAAGAAGCTGTTCTCGAGTCGGTTGGTATGTAATCTCAGACTTTTGTATCCTTTTCTCAATGTAAGAAGGTGGAAGAGAGAATGTCCGAGGTACATGGGGCCCTTATTATGCTGGTTGCTTTTCCAAGACAATAGGAAGTACAGATAGAGTCAATGGGATAGGAGTCTGGCTTGCAAGACGGACTGGACTATGTTCACAGCCCTTTGTGATTTCTTATGTGTTGCTGCAGTTATTCAGGGCCTTGATGAGGCCACACCTTGAGTAGTATGTGCAGTTGTGGTCTCCTAGTCTAAGAAGCAACATTCTCGCTATTGAGGGAGTCCAACAAAGGTTCACCAGACTGATGCCCGTAACAGCAGGATTGATGTATAAAGAAAGATCGCTTGGGCTTGTACTCACTGGAATTTAGAAGAATGAGAGGGTATCTCACAGAAACATATATAAAATTCTATTGGAATGTGACAGGCTAGATGCGGGAGAAATGTTTCCAAAATTGGGAAGTCTAGAACTAGGGAGTCACAGTCTAAGAATAAGGGGAAAGCCATTCAGGACTGAGATGAGGAAGAACTCCTTCACTCAGAGTTGTGAATCTGTGGAATTCTCTAACACAAAAAGATGTTGGGGCCAGTTCATTAGATAAGTTCAAGAGGGAACTGGACATGGCACTTGCAGTTAAAAGGTTCAAGGGTTATGGAGAGAAAGCGAGAGTGGGATATTGAAAGTGCATAATCAGCCACGATCATACTAAATGATGGTGCAGGCTCGAAGCACTGAGTGGCCTACTCCTTCACCTATTTTCTATGTCTAACACACAGACCTGTACCCCTGCCTCACCAAAATTACATCTGAAGAGAGCAGCATCGAAGTACAAGCAGGTACTATAGATGGCATCTTGGAAAAAGATGACATCTATAAAATGAACACAGCATATCCAAATTTGATAGCCAAGCTGCCCAAATGCCAAAAAACAAAATGGTTAATGTTGTCCTCTTTTGTAATCTTATTTCCCTGTCACACTGATGCAATAGGAAATGGCTGCCTCACCTGTGTTGTTAGAATGCAAACTTTGTTATTCTATAAACTTCCTTAAACACCTAGGTAACTGATTTTATAGTAAGAACTCAATTTTTGTTCATATTTTTATGCATAAGATTTCATAATTCTATCTTGATTGTCCGTTAAGAAACCTTCACAAATAATTTTCTTGCAGGAGGATTAGATTTAATAAATATATTTTAACATAGCAGGAAAGCAAAATAATTTAATGCACTCAAAAAAAAGCCTTCATATTAATAATTTAATATTTTAGCTAATAAAAAACTGCTATTCAAAGTATTAATTATTACTAGTTACCTTTCTAAAAGTTTAATTTGTTTGTACACAGCAAATTTAATAAGTAGGCACTGTAATGCTAAAAATTAATCCTTAAACCAGGTCTTTCAATTAACTTAGACAAGTTGATTTTTTTAATATATTTTCCTAAGTAAAGAAAGTAAAATACAATTGGCATTATTGAACAAACTTACTCTTGTACTTGGAGCTTTACTGATGTGCAGATATACATTTTAACTTTCCGCAAAGCTTTTATCTGTTTCCAGACCTTCAAAATGCTTGTTAACACAGTATGATCTTTTTCCTTTTCGACATTCAGAAGTCTCTTTGTTTCCCTAAGAATATAAAATGAGGATTGAGTTTTCAAATGTAGTAGGGCATCAATTCCTGATCTGCAATTTGTAAACTCTTGGAGGATTGGGAACATAACAACTCTCCATTATTACTTAATGCACTCCAGGTTGCACTGCTAACTTTTTAATGGTTTTGGTCTGTTATTCCTGGATTCTTTCATTAAGTTAAAACAAAGGAACTGAACAAAACTGGGACCTAAATTCCTTAGTCCTGTACATGACTTTGGGGCAGCATCATTAAGTCAGAATTTTAAGGCCCAACAACTCAACTAAGTTCATTTTGAGGTGGTGTCAAAGTCAAATTGAGTATACATCAGGGCCCCTGATGTAGCTCATCTATAGAGATCACAACAGTTTTTGCCTATGTCAAGACCCAGAGGTATGTTCAGAGGATGAAGAATCACAGTGGGACAACAGCAATCTTATAGAATTAAAAAGTTGTTCGAACTATGAAAAGCTCAATAAATCAGTTAATATCCATTGGCCATAAATATAAAGATGCCAAAATAGAAAAGATTAGGAGATTTTTATGCACAGTATACTTAGAACACGTAATTGATGGAAGAACAACCTCTAAAACACTTTTTAAAGTGAAGTGAATAAATACAATTTGAGAAAGAAACATTTATGAGGGCAGGCAAATAAACTGAGAGATTAAGTATTGATGCATGGGACCAAATGGGCTCTTTTTCTGTTCTATAATTGTACCTGTCATATTTTTCCATAAATGATCTCTCTGCCACCTACTGATCACATTCTGCTAACAGCTTCAAAAGATAGGAAAGAGGAATTTCAGCAACAAATCATAATGAGTATGAAATCATAGTGACCCAAGATAAGCAGTTAAGTAATAAGAATCAAAACAGAGCAAGTAGCAAGGAGCCAGGAATATGCCAGATAATAGAAAACTAAACACAGGAGGACTAGGAAGGAACAGAACACCCCAGGGATTTCAAATTAAACTGAATTTCAAAAGAAAAAGAGAATTTGATATAAATTGAATAACCCACAGTCATATGATCACTATCTCAATAATTTCAAGGACATTATGATCACGTTCAGAAATGCTCATCCTATTGTGAGGATTATAAAAATATTTTTCGGGAAATATTATGTCATTCTGTAAAGAAGGTTTTGTGTGGGTGTATGTGTAAATGATTTAATTAAACCGGGAAAGATCATTGGAAACTTCTCGTCTGGAGAATTGAGAGGTAAAAAGCATTAAAGGTGCTACATGTTCACATTGTCATTCAGCTATCATAAAGTAAATAATTATTTACTTACTTCATAATAAGTTAGACATTTGCATTAGGGCCTATACAGGGAATACCTTGAAATTACAAAAGGGAAGTAAGGAACTTCTATAATTTGCAAGGTTTCCGAAGTAAATAAGGAAAGGTTGTTAAATTTTATTTGATCAGAAGTGGAAAACATAGAAAAATATGGAAAAAATATAATTTTGAAAAGTTAGTTGTTAGTTCAATGAGGTGATGAGAACAACAGAATTAAAGAGAAAAATAAGCTAATGGAGAGAGCTGCATTGCGATTGGTTCAATGTGGGGAAGACATGATGGAAACAGGTTAACGCTGAGAGAAGATATGAAGTCTGAAGCAGCTGTCCAAAAAACCTGAAAGACTTTGGTTTTAGAAGTCTTGTTTCTGAACTTTCTTGTATTTCCCCATAAGAAAGTGGAAGAGCTGTTAAGAGTTTGAGAGATATACCTTTATTGCAGCAATTGCAGTTTTGCCTTGAGTAATATAACAAGATTTTTACAGTTAAACATAGGAGAATTGCCTGGAAGGTGCTTGCTTTTGGGTCTGACCAAGTAGGTTATTTTGGGGGGTAATATTTTGTACGATTATTTAACTGTGCAATTGTAATATTCTGTGCTTAAGTTTTCCTTTCTTTTTATTAATGAATATTTTAATTTTTAAAATCCAAAACGTGCTACTGGAATTCTATCTGCCATCAGTAAGGTTTTTTTTTCTCATTTGCAGAACACAAAAAAAAGGTCCCCAAGTCAATTTTCCTTCCAGGATTAGACTTGCTCAACAATTAACATCTGTTGTGGTTGTACCAATGTTCAGAAATATTGTGAATATACTTGTAGCTGGTGAAGGGTAGTAACCGTAGAAAAAAGTAAACCTCCAGAAGAAAGCCTCATTAAGAAAGCAACACTGAAAAAAGGATACAAACCTTATTTGTTTCTTTAAGTCTTCAATTCTACTAGGATTTATAGAATCTACTTCCAGGTTCCTTTCCAAGTTTTTTATTGTATTATTTAATGTTTGAAGCTATGGAAAAGAACAAATATGTAAAATACAGACATCTCTAAAGTAATTAAATAATGGATTTTCAGCTGTCTTTTGCCTTAGAATCATACATACAGACACAAAAAATAGAAGGCGGAATAGGCCACTTGAGCCTTCAAGCCTACTCCACCATTTATCATGATCATGACTGATCATCATATTCAACGTCTAGATCCTGCCTTCCACTTATCTTCCTGGATTCCTTTAGCAACAAGTGCTATATCTAATTCCTTACTGAAATCATACAATGCGTTGGCTCAGCTGCTTTCTGTGATAATAAGTCCTCAGATTCACTGCTCTCTGCGTGAAGGAATTTCTCCTTACTTCAGTCCTAAAAGGTTTATCCCCTTCTCCTCAAACCATGATCCCTACTTCTGGACTCTCCCACCATCGGGAGCATTCTTTCCAAATCTATCCTTTTTAATCCTGTTAAAATGTTATAAGCTTCTATGTGATCCACCTCTCACTCTTTCAAATTCCAACTAATGTAATCCGAACTGATCTCTCATGTAGCACTCTTGCTATCTCAGCATTAGCCTGGTAAACTTTCGCTGCACTCCCACTACAGCAAGATCATCCTTCCTCAGTTAAGGACATCAAAACTGCACACAATATACTCCATGTGTGGCCTCACCAAAGCCTATGTAATTTCAATAAAACATCCCGATTCTTATTCTCAAATCCTCTCATTATGAGGTCCAACATACTATTTGCTTTCTTACTGTCTGACATACCTGCGCACATACTTTCAGGAACTGATGCATGAAGACACCAAGATATCGCTTAGTATCCACCTCTCTCTATTCAACACATTCAAATAACAATATACCTCCCTATTTTTGCTACCAAAGTGGACAACCTCACACTTATCCACATTAAACTGCATTTGCCATGCATATTCCCACAGGCTGTCCAAATTATGCTGAACCATCTCTGCATCCTCTTCTTACCCTGCCAACCAACTTATATCAACTGCAAATTTGGAGATAATACATTTAGTTCCCTCATCCAAATCATTTACATACAATGTGAATAGTTGGGATCCCAGCTCAGAAATCCATGTGGTATACCACTAGCCACTGCCTATCAGAAAAAGATTCATTTATTCCAACTCTTTGCTTTCTCCAGTTTCCATTCACAGTTCAAAGATGTACAGTTGATTGGCCATGCTAAATTGACCCTAATGTCAACAAGGGTAAATATGTGCAGTTACAGGAATAAGGCCTGGATCGGTGCCAGTTTGATGGGCCAAATGGCCTCTTTCTGCATGTAGAATTCTAGAGAATAAATTCTGTTCTACCCTGGACGCTATCACCATCCAAATCCATATGGCTTTCCTCCCCTCAGAGCCCGCACCATTATTGTGTCCATGCCCACAATGATCCTGCCCACTCTCAGTCTGTGCCAGTTTTCCTGTCTCCCTTCATGACCCTTACAACAATACCTACAGCTGTCAAATGCACAGCTTGATCCTTTCACACAGCTCTCTTGTATTTCATCCTCTGACTGTCACTGTTCTGTCTTACTATCAGTATCCTGAGTTCTCCTCTCATGACCCCACTGTCAACTCTCCCACTAAAACACCCTGTCCTCCTTCCACCTCCACACTCCTGCCTTCCAACGGCCCCCCCCCCTTCCCACATATACTATCTCCTGCATCGATGTCTCCTAGCTTCCGACAGTGGTCTGCAGGAATGCGGGAAGCTGCACCAAGTGCCTGGTGAGTTCAGGAAGTCTCTCTCAATGGGTGCATGCCCCTTACGAAAAGTCATGAACAGAATCGTTTTAAATTCCAGCTGTTGGGGTAGAAAATTTGAAGAGGAAACAAGTGAGCATTCATGATGCATATGGAGTTCCTGGCGTAGATCAGCAGGACACTCGACCCACCTTTAACCAGCCACGAAAGGTAGAACAAAATTCCAATCTAATTGCCCAACACTGGAAAAGTGAGTTTTTGACTCATGCCACATCTCATGCCCCTGCTCACCAGTTGTGGAAGGGGAAGTTTCTGCCCAATTTCTGAATTTGTGGATGATGTTAAATTTGGGGGATAGTATTGAGAAGGACGGCAACAAAATATAGGATGACATTAATAAACTTCAGATAATTAGCAAATCAAATTCAACACAAACGTGAGCTAATATGCTAGGAGGTCACTTATTAAATAAAACTTCCAGGTTCAGTTGGAGTAGAGGCACAAAAGGATCTCAGATTACAAATATAGCAATCCCCAAAAAGTGCACCACAGATTAGCATAATCATAAAAATAGCAAGAGATAGAATTGAAAAATAGGGAAATAGGCAAGTTATACTAAACCTGTTAGACTATATATAAAGCACTACACATACATCACAAACCATGCTGATGTTAGCTGCGAGGGTTTCATACCTTTAAGTACCAGTTCATGGAGGTGTTTTTTCTTATATTGTGAGGAGCCACTTAAAACCCCAGTGAGGAACTTGTCCAGCTGTTTGTTGAACCAATTATTAAAGAATATTTATTAACTTAAAAAAAGCAAAAGACTATAATACCCTAAGTACATGAACAACCAAACACACACACACAGTTGTGTTGAAATTACCCCTTGTTCTAAAATATATCTCTGATCACTGAACTCGCTAAGCCTTCATTTTCCCAAACAACAACCAAATTAAACAACTCTATAAGTCAAATCCAGCTTATGGTTACCACACAATTCAGGGCTGATAATCATATCTAGGAAACATCATTTCCTGTTCCAGCTAAGGTTTAAACTGCCTTTACAAAGGATTCTAGCAACATTATGATTCTAAGACTTAGATGCAAGACTACAGCATCTCTGAGAAGTGAAAGATGTCACAGGATTCCTTGACTGTAAAATGGGTCCTGGCCTTTTGGCTTTGAGTTGTGGACTGGCCTCATTTGTTTCTTAGGGGAGAAACAGTTATGTGGTTTCCCCTTCTGTTATTTCAAAATGAGAATTGGCAACTACATATCTTGAGCTATTTCCTTTTATAGAGCTTAGAATTTTTATGGCCCTAAATAATTTTAGGTAAATTGTTTCTGTTTGGGCAGCCTAACATTTCTTAAGCTATCATCTAAGTAATCTGTTTCTACTCCTTCAGTAACTCATACCTGATTAACTTTAGATGCTCTCATGTTTCTGGAATGTCCTGATCAAATTTAGATGTATGCCCACTCTTGGATTTGCTGGCTGTTACTGTTGCCAGGCAGATTTCAATCTCTCAAACATTTTTAAATTCTTGATACTGTTGCTAGGCAGATTTCAACTTTTGTCCTTTTAAATCATTACTGTTGCTGCTAGGCAGACCCTTGACATGTCCCCTCTTTTTGAAAATGAAGTGTCTTCATTTGAAAAACATGTAATTTCTCAACTATTTTTGATCAGTTCTACCTTATTAAACATTACAAAAATTCAAGAGTACGCATTAGAAGACACCCCAAATAAATTTACGCCCACTATTTCAAAATGTCTATTTAAACTTGGATAAAGCATCCACAATTACATTTTCTCTCCTAGCCATATAAATGATTTTAAGTAAATGGTTGAAATAGCAAACTCCATTGGAATAACCAGTTTTCAAGGGATTGTGATCTGTGTATACGATTGTTACTTATCTGCCCAATACAATATACCACACAAAAGATGGTGCCAGAGCAAGGCAACTTGCAAACTGAGCCCAGCATACCCACTGATTACATTTCCAAATTCGATGGCCTAGGATTCTCCTCATCCCTCTGCGACTGGATCCTTGATTTCCTAACCTATGGATTGCATTCAGTAAAGATAGGTAACAACATCTCCTCCACAATTATCCTCAACGTTGATGCCCTGCAAAACTGTGTCCTCAGCACCTTTCTATACTCCTTATACATTTAAGGCTATGTGGCCAAATTCTGCTCCACCTCCATTTTTAAATTTGCTGATGACACCACTGCAGAGGCTCAGATCTCAAACAATGACAAGACGAAATACAAGAAAGAGAAAAAAATCAGGTGAAATGGTGTGATGACAATAATCTCCCCCTCGATGTCAGTGAAACAAAGGAGCCAACCATTAACTTCAAGAAATGCAGTGAAGGACATGTCTCTGTCTACATCAACAGTGATGAAGTGGAGATGGTCACCAACAGTCTGTCGTTGCCCCTCCATGCCAACACTATAGTTAAGAAAGCCCACCAATATCTCTACTTTCTGAGAAGGCTAAGGAAATTCAGCATGTTCACTTTGATCTTACCAATTTTTATCAATACATCTTAGAAAGCATCCTCTTCGGACGTATCACGGCTTGGTATGGATTCTGCCTTCACTAAGACTGCAAGAAACTAACTATAAAGGGTTGTGAATGCAGCCCAGTGCATCATGCAAACCATTCTCCCATCCATTGATACTGTCTACCCTTCCCACTGCCTCGGGAACCCTCAGCCAACATAATCTATGCACCCCAGACATAATCTCTTCCACCTTCTTCTGTTAGGAAAAATAAACAAGAGTCTGAAAATACATATCAACAGACTCAAGAAACAGCTTCTTCCCTGCTGCTATCAGACTTCCTAATAGTCCGATCATATATTAAGCTAACCTTTCTCTTTACCTTACTTGTAACTGAAACATTATATCCTGTGCCTATGCTTTGTTTCTTCCCAATGTACTCTATGAATGGTATGTTTTATTTGTGTAGCATGCAAGAAACAATACTTTTCACTGTATTCCAATACGTGTGACAATAATAAATCAATTCATCTCTACTCAGCTGCTGGTGAAGGGGTTAAAAATCATTGAATACCATGAAGTTCTTGGGAAGCTGTTAGAGTACAAATTACAGCTGTGAAAACGTTGGAGAAGGAAGGTTCTTGATACCACTATGTATCCATAAATCACTGCTTTCCAGATATTAGAGGGCCACAGATGTATGTTTATTGATAGCGTAACTATGTATACATGTCTTGGTAGTAATTGGACATTGTAATTAGGCAAGTATAGAGTTGCTGTAATTGGTTAAACATTACTGTCGGAAACAAAGAACATAATCAGAACTGTTAGTAGTAATTGGATAGTGATTACTTTGAAATAAGTGTACAATTTCAACTGGTGTGTGTAAATCATTTGTAAATAAACTCAAGGAATAATTGGCATTGTATTTCTTTGTGACCACCTGGCAGAAAGCTGGTTTCTTTGTTATAGCTTGAATAAAAGCCACTTTATAGTTCCAAAAATCTCCGTTGGTCACTCAGTAGGGGTGAATAACTGGATAACTGCTTTTCACCCCCTATAGATTAGCGACAAGATTAGGATCCGTTCAGGCCGGATGCGATAATGAAACCACTGTTTGGTGAGTATTATCTTTGATTATACTCATGACTGGATGTTGGCGAAGTATACAGCTGCTTAATGAGCAGGCCCAGGCTCAACAGACCAGACAAAGGAAGCATAGGATATTGATAACAGGATAGCTGTAAAACCCCTCTTGAGAGTGCGTAAGGAGAGCAAAGTATGTAGTGGTGAGGAGTATGCTTCTAGTGTGTGATTCGCACTGGCGGTCTAGAAACTGCGAAACAAATTGTGCATGGATTTGCACAGGCAATCCAGAAATGTGGGACACAAACTGCAAACAAATAAGACACATCAAAGCTGAGAAGGAAAAAACCGAGAAGGCAAAAATTGAGTTCATACTGAATGTGGAAGAGAAAGAACTACGTACCTCTACATCGCCCAGAAACCTCATAAACCAATTGAAAAAAAAAGCAAAAACAGGGGTGGTTTTTAACAGACACCTCACTGTGCAGTAAAAAATTGGTGGAAGGCTCAAACAAGTAATAAAGCTCTTGGGCTTGCATTTACAGCAAACAAGCTCATTCAGAAATATATAGAGGCGGTTGCACCCTAGCTGCTGCAGCTGATTTGCCAACAGTTAAATATGTGAGATAAATAGGAAATAGCTGTGTTCGCTGAGATAGTTAAAATTAAAAATGTAATAAATGCATATTTTTGAGTTAATATCTAGTAAGTTTTTTGTGTTTAGCTCCCTTGGAAAATTTGTAGAATTCATTTAAATCAAACTGTTGTAAGTTTCCATTTGAATGTCCTCGCAAACAAAGGTAACAGCTGCAGTTTGGCAGTGATCCAATTTGAACTTTTCAAAGAATTCAGTCTGGAATTGAAATCTATTTGTACTGCCTGCTCTCCAGAAGAAAAAGGTTAAGGGAGAGGATTGTTAACTGCTAATTTGGTCTATTTACATAAAGTCAAGAGCCAAAGGTGTGAACTGAAGAGGTTAAATAATTGGCTAATGGGCAGAAAACAACGAGTCAGGATAGGGATTCTTTTTCAGGTTGGTAACCTGTAACCAGTGAGATTCCAAAGTTTGTTTGTAATGCCTACTGTTCACAATCTCTCCATACCAGGGATTATTCTAGTGAACCTTCTCTGAACTGACTCCAGTTGAATAATAACTTTCATTAGATAAGGGGACTAAAATTACTCTCAGTATTCCAAATGTAGCCTCACCAGTACCTTGTACAGTTACACGGTCAACATTCTGTCAGGCTTGCTGTACATACTTTCTGTGTTTCATGCACACTATCCCCAAGTCCCTTTGTGTTGCAGTTTCTGTAGTTTTTCTCAATTCAAATAATACTGCCCTTTTTGTTCTTTCTTCCAAAATGACCAACTTTACATTTTGAAGGTAAAAGGAACTGTCAACTGCTAATTTGGCCTGTTTGGATAAAGGGCAAGAAGGGGGAACAATGGGATTAAAAATTATTGATTAATGGGAAGAAGCAATGAGTGGGAGAAACGTTCCTTTTCAGGTTTGCGATTTGTAATCAGTAGAGTTCCAAGCGGTCAGTGCTGGGATCACAATGTTTTACAATACATATTAATCATATGGAGGAAGGAAGCAAATGTACTATTGCTAAATTTGCAAACAACACAAAACTAGATAGAAAGGCAAGTTGCGAGAGGGATTCAAACAGTTTACAAAGATTAAGAACATGGGCAAAAAGCTAGCAAGTGAGTATAATGTGGGAAAATGTAAGGTTCGTCATTTTGGAAGAGAAAACAAAAGAGCAGAATATTACTGAAATTGAGACAAACTACAGAAAGCTGCAACACAAAGGGACTTGGGGGTAGTGTACATGAAATTTATTGACTATAGCTCAGCCTTTAACACCCTTATTCCTACACAACTCATCTTCAAACTCCATGGCCTGGGCTCACCTCCTTCCTGTGCAACTAGATCCTTGACTTCCTAACTCACAGACTGCAATCAGTAAAGATAGGCATCAACATCTCCTCTACAATCACCCTCAACACTGATGCCCCACAAGGCTGTGTCCTCAACCCCTAACTATACTCCTTATACACTTATGAATGTGTGGCCAAATTCCCCTCCAACTTGATTTTCAAGTTCATTGATGACATCACCATCAAACAATGATGAGGCAGAGTACAGGAAAGAGATAGAGAATCTAGTGAACTGGTGCTAAGACAATAACTTCCCCTCAATGTTAACAAAAGAAAGGAGATAGTCAGTCATCGATTTCTGGGAGTATAATGGAGGACATGCCCCTGTCTATATCCAGTAAAGTTTGACAACACCAATTTTAAATCCAACCGATTTATTTGATAGTAAATCAGTGAGCTTTCAGCCTTTGTGGCCTTCATCAGGTGAATGAGGTGTTCTGGTCTCCAAAAGCTTTTGGAGTCCAGAACACCTCATTCGCCTGACGAAGGCCACAAAGGCTGAAAGCTCACTGATTTACTATCAAATAAATCGGTTGGATTTAACATTGATGTTGTCAAACTTTACTGAGTTTACCCTAGTCCAATGCCGGCATCTCTACATCCTGTCTATATCAACAGAGACGAAATGGAAATGGTTGAGAGCTTCAGGTTTTTAGATGTCCAGATCACCAGCAACCCGTTCTGGATCCTCCATGATGATACTATGGTTAAGAAAGCTCATCAACGCCTTTACTTTCTTAGGAGGCTAAGGAAATTTGGCATGTCCACTATGACTCTCAACAACATTTAGAGGTGCACCATAAAAAGCACTCTTTTTGTTTTATCACAGCTTGGTATGGCTCCTGCTCTGCGTAAGACTGCAACGAACTACAAACAGTCATGAACAAAGACCAGTTTATCATGCAAACCTCCCATCCACTGACTTTGTCTGAAATTCCCACTGCCTCAGAAAAACAGCCAGCATAATCAAGGACATTATGCACCCAAGACATATTCTCTTCCACCATTTCCCATCGGGAAAAAGTCTGGGAACATATACCAACTAACTCACAAACAGTTTCTCCCCTGAAGTCAGACTTTTGAATGGACCCACCTTGTATTCATCTACATCCAGCTATGACTGTAACACTACATTTATGCACTCTCTCCTTTCCTTCTCTATATACGGTACGGTATGTTTTATCTGTTTAGTACACAAGAAAATACTTTTCACTATATACTAATACATGTGACAGTAATAAATCAAAAAAAATTAATTCCATCAGTGCATTGCCCCATTAAGCAGTCTAGGCTAAATCATGTAATCATAGAACCCTGAAGTGCAGGAAGGAGGCCATGTGGCCCATTGTGCATTGCACTGACAACAATCCCACCTAGGTCCTATCACCTTGACCTCACATAGTTACCCTGTTAATCACTCTGACACTGAGGTACAATTTACAACTTCCAACTGAGGCCAATTCACCCAACCTGCACATCTTTGTACTGAGAGAGGAAACTGGAGCAACCAGAGGAAACCCACACCGACAGGAGGAGAATATACAACCTCTACACAGACAATTACCCAAAGCTGAAATTGATCTCGGGTCCCTGGAGCTGTGAAGCAGCAGTACTAACTATTGTGCCAGCCATCATGTCATACTGGAGTATATTATGATTACTCTTGTATAATGGAGATAGGAAGTCTGTAACTAAAATGATGAGACCTTTTGTTAAAATCTTGCATTCTCATATGCCCCATGGTCTTTTTTGTTTCATTCCCACCATCATTCACCCTCACACAAGTATCACCTCTCTATTAATACTAACCCAGTTGTTTATACATCTGTTGTTTTTCAAAGTATACAAGTAATTTCACTTAAGCTATCTACCATCAAAAGACTACCTCATTGAGTGAACCTTTATGCCTTGATCCTTCAATTAATGTTACAATTAGTGCATGTCATATCTGAATGAGTATTTTGTTCTTTACAGTGGTTATAGATCTAGTAGAGTAATTTGCAGCAGCTGTATCCCAGTTGGAGGTGTACTTTTGTGTTTATATTGGAAAATATGCAACTTCTCAAAACCCTTTGAATTAACGAGAGTAGCTATGATAGTCCTAATAATGGAAGAAAATATAGCTTTTACACAATACACAATTTGTTCACAACAAATTAAGCCTTTTAGAATTACAAAGCTCTAAGTACAGTGAAAGCTACAATAAGAATTTTGCAACTCTTCCCAAAGTTACTTCAATAATTATAAAATGTATTAACATCTGCTCCTTCCCAGAGTATTTTCAATGTTATGAATGAAGAAATATTAAACACTTTTTAATTAAATGCACAATGTGATAACTTACTTTATCTATCAGGAGTTGACTGACATTTTTCTTTTGCCTTGCTTGATAATTGTCATAAAGCTGCATAAGTTTTGCTGCCATAACATGTTCTCTGCTAAATAAAGGATGGTGAAGAAAATACAAATTTGCAATATTTATATCCAGTTGGTAGATTTGAGAAAGTTCCCCAAAATAACCGTCAATAGCTTTTGCTGCATCACTCACTATTGCCTGTAAAAACATGAGAACACAAAACAATAACCTTAAGATTCAAGAATACTAAACATAAAAGTAATCAGTTATTTTATTAACATATTGTTCTATAGGGTGTAAAGTTACTAAAATGTCACTACGCTAAGTAGACAGAAGTTCCCTGAAGTCTGTAAAATATTAGCTTTAGTTGCTGGTCCTGTTGTCAGAGTTAGACATTTGAGAGTTCAAACTCCACTCCATTCAGGAGATAGACTTAAGCCTTTGGTGCTGGAGGATGGTGTGAGAACTTAGTCAAAGCGATAAATTTGATTACCAACTATCCCAACACAGGGTCTCTCTCTCTCTCTGTGATTTTCTCCGACATACAAATCTCAGATTGAGCCTGCTGCTCAAGCAACAATCATTTTTACTGTGTACAGAATGCTACTATGGCAGACTTGAAAAATCTTAGGAGAAAGCATCCCATCTTCGATATGTTAGACATGGTTAGGTCCTTGAGAGGAAAGAGCAAAACATACCCAATAACTATGAATTAGATGAAAGATCCTGTACCCTCTTACACTGTGCGAATCATCACAGCAAGGAGAATAAAAATTCTGACTGACTTAAAGTCAGAAAACATAAACATTTAATTCCCACAAGAAACCAACTTCAGGCTTTAGAGTAGAGAAGTCTAAGGAGAGATTGCAATCACTAATGGTAGCCATCATATGCTCAGTCAACTGGAGTACAGGATTCTGTCACAGCACCCCTGTATTACAGAGAAGAATCATCAAGATCTTCTACTCTACAATCAATACTTTCTCTGGTTTCCTTTCACTCTATCACCTTTTGCTGCAATGCTTGGTACCTCTATGATTACTGTGTGGTCAGACATTCAGATGTCTTCTTGTGCATAGCCAGTTTATTTGCTGTGCAGTAAGTTCTGAACAGCTGCATGGCTGCACAGTTAAAAAAATCAATTGCTTAGTCCTGTATGCAGTCCAACGAATCAGTATTTGTATAGCTACAGCCAGCCAGTCACACCGCATGCTAAGGAATAAAGTTCCTTTTCCTTTATTCTGCAGACAGCCATCTCCAAAAAAGATGGCTATTCTATGGCCAAATGGAAAGAAAAGTCAAGACTATGCATAATGCATAACTCTTGAATGTGAACTAATCTAGATTTCCAAAATTAACATGCTCACAAAGGATTTATTTAGAGTCATAAATCATGCCTTTCTCTCCTCAATGGGCCAAACTGTCAGCATGACAAGGATACAGAGCATTCAAAAGCACTGTAATGATTTAGGTCTACTGAATTTTGATACTAGCCATACTCCATAAATCCATGAGACATACACCTGCATAAACTCTTTCCTGAAATATTCCATATTTCCATCTAAACTTTACCCAGCACAACACATTCCCAAACACATAACAGGCTACTATGTAAAGTTAAAGCACCTGGTATTGCAGGTAATGCCTTGAGATGGATAGAAAGCTGATTTGCATATAGGAAACATAATATGTATAAATGGATTTTTTTTTCTAATCGGCAGCCAATGACTAGTGGGTTCTGCAGGGATCTTTGCTAGGATCCCAACTGTTCACATCATATATTAGTGATTTGGAAGAGGGAATTGAATGTATTATCTCCAAATTTGCAGATGATACAAAGTTGGACGGGGGTTGTGAGTTGTGAAGAGGATGCAGAAATGCTTCAGTGTGATTTGGACAGGCTGAGTGTGTGGGCATACACATGGCAGATGCTGTATAATATGGATAAACGTGAGGTTAGCCACATTGGTATCAATAATAGGAAGACATTTACTTGAATGGGTGTAAACTGAGAGAGGTGAATACTCAGCGAGACCTTGGAGTTCATGTGCATCAGCCACTGAAAGTAAGTGCATCAGCCACTGAAAGTAAGTGCACAGGTACAACAGGCAGTAAAGATGACAAATGGTATGTTGGCCTTCAAAGTGAAAGGATTTGAGTAAAGAAATAGCTGCAATTGTAAAGGGTGTTGATAAGGCCACATCTAGAGTATTGTTTACAGCTTTGGTGTACTTATCCGAGGTAGCACGTCCTTGCGGTAGAGGGAATACAGAGAAGGTTTACCAGGCTAAATCCTGAGATGGCAAGTCTGTCATATGAGGAGAGACTAAGTCAGTTAGGATTACATTCACTATGGTTTAGAAGAATGACAAGGGATCTCATAGAAACCTATAAAATTCTAACAGGGTTAGTCAGGGTGGATTCAGAAAGAATGTCCCCAGTGGTGAGGGGAATCCAGAACTAGGGATCACATTTTAAGGATAAGGGATAAATCTTTTAGAACTGAGGTGAGGAGAAATTTCTTGACCCACAGGATGGTGAATGTGTGAAATTCACCACTACAGGATGTAGTTGAGGCCAAAATGTTACCTGATTTCAAGAAGAGGTTAGCTATAGCTCTACAGGCTGAAGGGATCAAAAAGGGAGGAAATCAGGATATTGAACTTGATGATCAGCTGTGATCAAAATGAATGGCACAGCAGGCTTGAAGGATGGAATGGCCTTCTCTTGCTTCTAATTTTTATGTTTTATGAAGTGCACCAATCCAAAACAAAATACCATAAGCCTGCAGGACACCCCTGCACAACACAACCTAATGAATTACCAAACCCAGCAGCAAACAAGTTGCCTCAGCACATAACTGGCAGTGATTCCATTGCAGGCAGCCTGCTGTGATGATCCCATTATCATCATAACAATAATGATCAGGACATAACTTTAGACTAAGGAGTCACCCATTTAAGACAGATTTCATCTCTCTGACAGTAGTGAATTTGTGGAATTCTTTAACACAGAGTACCGTAGGGCTTGGATCATTAAAAAGTTCAAGGCTAAGATAAACAGATTTTTAATTTCTAATCAGGGATTATGGGGATAAGGTGGGAAAATAAAGTTGAGAATTATTGTATCAGATCAGTCACAATCTCATTAAATGACCGAGCAGACTCAATAGGTTGAATGGTCTATTTCTGCTTCTACGTCTTATGATAAATGTGCCCTACAAGCACCGTAAGGAATGTCCTTTCCCACGTATGTAACAGAATAAATAATAATCTCAAAATATATATGAGAGCCTATCTTTACTCATAGTGGCTTCAGGAGATACATGTGAACGCACACTTGCATGTATAATACCTCCATCAAAAGTATGTGGATGTATAGCTCCATACTAGCTCCAGAAATATATTTCTTAAAAATACCATAAACATATTTTTAAAAAATACTATTAAATGTTCATTTTATCTGACACTTCTTCAAAATCCAGAAGTACTTTCAAATGACACAGTTTAAAGGGTTTTCAAGCACTCATTTTAAAATTAACTTTCAAAGTATTATTTACTTGTTTTACAAACTGTAAAGTTACATCAGCAGCATTAAAGGAGGAAATGGTCACATACCTTTCTGTATACGGTCTCTAAACCTGGTTTAGGATCCTCCATAATATTATCTGGTGATTGTACTCCACACTTCCACGATAATTTAATTGGGTCTGGCAATGCAATTATATTTCCATCTTCACCAAACCAGTGTTTTCTCTGTCACAACATTATAGTTGTAAGACAAGACATTTGTGTCACTCTGCAAATCCACAACAATCATGAAGACATTTGCCCTAACAATGCTAAATAAAATTTCTGAAATACATATTTTAAACATTTATAAATTCACTTATTGATTTTTAAAAAAAAAATCAATAAAAATTATCTTCCAAAAGAACTTTGACAAATCCCGTGGTTAGCTTGCAAAATCAGTGAAAATTTAAAAGGCAGTGTCCATTATAAATACAGGCATTAAAATTTATGAGATTCATTTGCCACAGGAATGCCATAAAAATAATAAAGTAAATGAACTGGTAGTGCACACTGAAGTAAATATGATCTGATAACCATTATTGAAAAGTAGCTGCATGATGACAAGGATTGGGTCCAGAATATTGAAAGGTATACACATTCAAAAAGAATTGGATGCTAGGTAAAGGTGGAGAGTTAACACTGTCAACCAAGGATTGCACTGGTGCAGTAGTTACAGATGAGTTTGATTCAGGACATCAGGATGTAGAACTAGTTTGGATAGAGATGGGTAATGATATTGGAAATGCATCACTAATGGGAGTGGTCTATAGACCCCCTCAAAGTGGCCAATGAAGGATAAATATGCAAGATGATATACTGGATGCTTGTAATACTGAAAATCATGGGTAATTTTAATCTACACATAAACTGGAAAAATTAAATTGACAATAGCCCATGGTTAAGATTTTTTTTTTTACAGCAGCACAACCTGGAATAAACCATAATGCAGCTTATCTTAGACTTGTTTTACAATCCTGCAGGTGGTAGTTTTCCATTCAAGGCAAATCCCATAAAAGAGAAATTTAACAAGTGGTCACAACTGTTTTCTATTTGTATTTTGTCGTGAGGAAATGTGTGTTCTGAAGTAATGAGCCACAAATGCCAGTCACATATTTGGAGACTATTAATCAAAGCATTTATTAACAAAAAAAAACACACAAAAAACACAAATTTTTCGTTAAAATTACTCCTGCAGAGCATTTTCCTCAGAAGATTTTACTTGGGTGTTCTCACAAATAAACATTCCTGTAGGCAACAATACTTACAGATATTTAAACTATGAAAAGTTCAAGTAATATTACCAGAAGGCACAACCCAATATTGCTATAGGAGAGATATTTCACAGAGCTTTTCTCTCTCTTTCCCACTCTGCTATGGAAATTCAAGACGTTAAATCAAAACCTTGCTTTCTGGAACAACCAGACACTTCTATAGCATAGCTGGCGGCTGTTCACTTCAATTCTTCACAGTTCTGCTCCTGCACAGAACATTCTCTTCAGTAGATCTCATGTGGCCACTCCAAACACACCCAACCTTGCTTTAAATATTTTTTTCTCTATCATGTTTTTCTTTTGCCCTCATGATTCTTTCAAATTTAATTTTCTTAGTATATAAAAATGGAGAATGAATTTGAACCAAGCCAGTACCCTAAAACAGATTTATTTCCAAGACAGCAAAGCGACAGGCTCTCCCAGTTCCTATTAGACACCCGCCGTGAACTATTATACTTTCATAAATGATTCCCTAATATTCCCCAAATGGGGACAACTGTGCTGAATTACTAAATTACAAATTACAATACAGCGTGTATTCTATTGCAACACAAATTTAACGTTAACATTTGGGAGTCCAGTTTCCACCATATCTTGCCATGCTCATGTCTTTCCCAACTCAAATTCACATTTGCAATTAGTTTCAGCATTGTTCCAGCCAAAATACTCCTTGCCTTTAAGGGGTATCAGCTAGCTTTAAGCAGTAAAGACTAGTGTTACAATCACAGCTGTTGTTACTACTGGACAAGTAAGATCCTAGGATTGAACCCACCAAGATAGATGCTAACTTTTACTTTTTGTTTAGAAAGACGTAAAGTGGCTTGTGAACAGTCATGAGTCAGATGATTAACTTTTAACAAAGAATAAAACACTTATTAAACAAGAAATGAACTATTTACAGTACTCTTTCATTCTATTATACCTTATACAGATTCATAAGAATAATACAAATTGCAAAGTCTCATATTTTAATGTTCACAGTAAGTATATAGTCCATATAAACCAAAAGATGAACTGTGGTCAGACACAGCTCACTGAAACCAAATGGCAATTGCTTCCCAAAGTAGATGGATCTCTCATAAGCTCCCTCCAGATGCTTGTCACATTGTGAGTCAATTCTGTCCTTATTCCTCTTGAGGAACACATTTTGATATCTTCTCCCAAACATTGCTTTCTCTCTTCACCAATGATCCATGTCCACAGTGTCACCTCTCATTCCAATGTTTCTCTTCCCTGGATTACCACATGCATTTAAAGTTCACCTTCTGTGCAGTCTCTAAGATATCCAGCCGTGCCAACAAAATATCACTGCTGTGCAAGTCCATTTCAAAGAGTTGTCAAACTTCGCTAACTATGGACCTTGGGCTTTTCGAAAGCAAATTTCGCTTTTTGTCTGCTTCATCTTTGAGTCTTCCTTTTCTGCTCACTCTTAATTTCATTGAACAGGACTTATATTCCAGATTTCTGTTCCTTTGATTAGGATGTCTTCTTGGAACTTCTTTCTATCCCTCTCCCTGGTTTTGGAATATATATATATATATATTCTTTAGTTTGGGGCCAGGTCTCCAAAGTTGGGCCTGATACTCATTGGAGTTTAGAAGAATCAAAGGTGATCTTATTGAAATATATAAAATGCTGAGTAGCATTTGCTGGCCCCAACACCAGCAGCTATCCCAAGCTGGACAGAAAAATTGGGAGAATGGGCAACTCTCCAAATTTTCCAGGTCACCGGTGACAATGCCCACCAATGAAAATCCCAGCCTCTGACATGGTTTAACAGGGTTGATGCAAAGAGGATGCTTCCCTTTGTGAGGGAATCTGGAACTAGGGAACTAGTTTAAAAGTTAGGGGTCTCCCATTTACGTCAAAGATGAGGAGCACTTGTATTCCTCTCAGAGTCGTTAATCTTTGGAATTCTGTTGTCCAGAGAGTAGAGGCAACTGGGTTATTGAACATATTTAAGGGTCAGACAGATTTTTGATCAGTAAAGAGACAAAGATTATGAGTAGTCAGTAGGAAACTGGAGCTAAGGTCACAATCAAATCATAACTATAATCTTAGTCATTGGCGAACAGGCTTGATGAGCTACGTAACCTCTTGTTCCCATTTCTTCTGATCTAAAGCTAGCCTGCACCTCTTCAGTAGGAGGTGCACTGTCGTGGAAGTATGTATAGAATCTCTTCTGATATGGGAAAAGACTGAATAACGATACAAGTTAGAGAGAGCTTACTCTAATATTCTCAGATGTTGCGCTGCAGGCTTTGTGGAAGGCAGGAAAAGGAGAAGTGCTGTATTCATGGAAGCTCATCTAGACAATTGCTTAGAGGATAGCAGTGCTAAATAACCGTGACATTAATGCCAGGAATCAAGTTCCAAGGACTTGTATGGATTGCCTCAAAGTTCAATGACCATATTTAAGTAGTTAAGGTCAGAGAATTTATCTTCAACTACCACATTCCACCAATTTCACCACTAGCCTCACACACTACTCAATGCACCATCATTACTCACTTACTAACAAACTTGGTCAGGAACCTTACCTACACTCACACTGAATACTGTTGCAAGCTTCACACCTACAATTCACAGCGTGCACACACAATCGCATCACTCAAACTGATTGCATCATACTTCGTGAAACAATTTCCACTGTTTGGCAGTCATAGTGACATACAACTGGAGCAGCTCACTTGACCGATGAACCACCACTCATGAAGAAATCACTTGCCCTCATCGAACCGCCAAACATCAGTAGCATGCTGAAACGTAAATTGACCTTAGTGTGAGGGCTGAGGCCGATGAGCTTGGTACCAGTACTCCTCTTCCTTTTCCTGCTGGAGCCTATTTAAGAGAGAAGAGATAGTTAGTGATTGGGTGCATAGTCACCAACATTATACAGCACTCACGGTTTCAACAGATGTCCAATGAGGGTTAATGGGTCTTCACTGGTTTGGGAGATACCAATCACACATACACAAACTCAATCCTCATCAGCCAGCTCTGCTGCCCGCTCTTCATTTCTTGTGGATGGCTTTAAGCTTTGGCATCCCACCTCTGATCTGGGAACTCCCTTTGTTGTTGTGGTTGATCTTTTCCTGCATTAAGAGATATGGATAGATTGTGAGAAGGATAAATGCCAATCTGAAGATAAAGATATTTGCCTATTGTGGGTGCTGAATGATGTGTAAAGGACTGAGAACACAATCTCTGTATGTCCTCAATCCTTATAGTGTGATACTGTCACTGGTGAAGTTCCTTGTGATGATAGTGTGTGAGATCCCTGCAAACTGAAGCCCAGCAACTGATTGATGGGCTTGTTGGAGTGTGCATTCAAAGTGCAGAGAAGGTACATTAACCCTGGCAGAACAATGAGATCACTCAGCCTTTTCCCACACTGAATTGGGGCTTTATTCTGAAGAGCAACGACACTGACTGCTATGGTGACCTGCTCTCAAGCCAGTGTTTTGAGAGGAGTGGAACTCTGACTCCCATAACAGCGAAAAATATGTTCCATCTTTCCTCCATTGCATTGAGATCAGTCTCCACTGCGTTGTCACTGAGCTTCACAGCAACCAGTTTTTTGTTTTCCATTGCTCGCCTAGACCAGTCCTGGGCCTCAAAGAGTGATGTGCATATAGATGCAGTTTAAGTACGATGCCCAGACTTTGAGTCAATGAGATTATTGCAGGGCAGAAGAATCCTAGCCACCCTGCCGTAAGATATGATGTGCTTCATGCATATATAATGAGCTGAAAAGTGGACAATTTGGCATCAAAGCTCACTGCGATAGCTGGTGGGTTCTATGCTGCTTTCCCCACCCACAATTGCTTTTATTCTCCAGAGTGGAAAATTCCACTCCAGAACTGAGGAGAAGCAAAAGCATTTATGTGAAATCACTAAAAACTAAAGAAAATTGAACATTGGTCTTTATCTCAAACAGCTGGAAATTAAAAATAAAGGATATTATGCTTCAGTTATATACAGCCTTGTCTGCAGCCCATCTGGAGCACTGCAATGGGTTTTGGGTACCAAAATGCAGAAAGGATACCATTAGCCTCATAAGGAGCACATTATGAATTTGCCAAAATTGTTCCAGGGCTTAAAGAATTAAATCACGAGGAAAGTTTGCATAAACGTGCCTGCGAGCCTTGAGGTTGGATTACTATAAGGTGAATTGTTCAAAGTATTTAAATAAAAAAAGAGAAATAGAACAGGAATGAACGATATGGTCCCGCAAGCCTCCTCTGCGATTAAACAAGACCACATCTGACCATTGGTCATACCTCCACTTTCTCATCTTATATCCTTTGATTCCATGCAAGAGGAAAATGCATCTCAACCTCAAATATGCTGAATGGTGAAACTTCTACAACTCTCTGGAATAGAGAATTTCAAAGATTCACAACTCTTTGAGAGAAGAAATGTTTCACCTCAGTCCTAAATTCTAAATTATTGGCACCTTATCCTCAGATTGTCTGTGTTCTAGACTCTCCAGACAAGGGAAATAACCTCAGTGTCTACCCTATCAAGATTCTTCAGAATCTTCTATGTTTCAGTAGAATCACATCTCATTCTTCTAAACTGCAGAGATATGGGGATGATTCTCCAAAAAAAGTTCTGTGTTGAATTCATGGGAAAAATTATGTAAGTCACAATTGATTTTTTCAGTGCAACTTCAGACAAAAATCTCTCACACTCTGTGCAGTGCAGAGGTTACAATCGTGAATATTAAAAGCTTGGGGTTGGGGCCAATTCACATTAACTTGTCAGTCCCAGGCCCTGGACTGTCCACCTGCACTTTGCTGGTCAGCTCGAAACCCTTGCAGTCCTATCTCTCTAGCACCTCTCCATGGCACAATCAGAGCCTCCACAGCATTTATGGGACAGCCCCGATACCCACCCCCTCTCGTCCTAGATCCTGACCTCTCGCCCCTCCTCCTCAGCAGTGCCTATCTCCTACACCCCAGCAGAACACTGTCCCCACAGGAGGCAGACCATCCCTCTCAGCCCACCCGGATCATTGGCCTCTCTCCAGCCCCGACTGATCTCAATGGTACAGGATCCACCCCATCTCCACTGATCGCCCCTAAGCCCTCCCCCAGGCCCCAACTCCTTGGCACTGTCTGATGCCCAATGAACAATGCCAGGGTGCCCATGACCAGGTGTACCCCATTCCTGCTACCCAACTCCTTGGGGGAACCCTAATTGCCCCCCTTCACTCCAGCAGGTCTCCTGCTAGTTCCCCAGAATGAAATTGTACTGATAGGATGGGAGATGCTATGGGGCCAGGAGACTTCAGTCGTGGGCCCAATAATGACATTTAATTGACATTAAAACTATTTACTTCTCACATGCCAAATATACAGGGCTGAGAGATGCGCACGTATAAAGAACATATGTGCAAATCCCGTGACTCAGCCCACATGCGATTCTCCTGACCTGACACACTAAAAAATTAGCGCATTGGGTGGGAGAATTGCCCCCATAGTTACAATTTACAACCTCTTATCATAGGACAACCCTCTTATCCCAGGAACTAACTTCATAAAGCTTTCCTGCATCTCACCTATTGCAAGTGAATCCATCATTAAATATGGAGATGAAATAAGCAAATGGTACTCCTGATGTGATCTTACCAAAGCCCTGCACGGCTGTAGCATGGTTAAAAAGTCTCAACAGCAGTTGAAGTCCAACAGGTTTATTTGGTAGTAAACATCACTGGCTTTCAGAGTTTGCCCCTTCGTCAGGTGAGTGGGAGTGCTAATCACAAACAGAGCATATAAAGTCACACACAGTTTACAGCATACTGTTGAGAATGTTTACAGAATACTAATTAGAATGCAGATGCTATGACAATGGATGAATGAACACCACTCGACAATCACCAAGCAAAACCATTTCCTTCCTGTTGGCGAAGAGGAGGGGCTAGAGATTAGGGTGCTCTAGGACAGGAGGGGATGGGTATCGGGGCTGTGCCATAAATGCCTGTGATCGGGCCATGGAGGGGTGATGGAGACGTAGGACTGTGGGGGTTCCGAGCTGACCAGCAAAGTGCAGGTGGATAGTTCAGGGCCACGGCACACGCACAGAGGCCTGGGACTGTCAGGTTAATGTGAATTGGCTTGGGCCCCAACCCCAGGCTTTTAAATGATATTCACGATTGTAACTTCTGCATTGCATGTGGGCATTCGGCCTCTGATCTTCGGGTAAACATTCTCCAAGGCAGTCTTCACAACATATAACAGCGCAGAGTCGCTGAGCAGACACTAATAGCCAAGTTCCACACAAGAGGACGGCCTCAACTGGAATCTTGGGTTCGTGTCACACTATCTGTAACTCCCATGACTTGCCTGGGCTTGCAACATCTCACTGTCCTGTCTGGAGACAATACACATCTCTTTAACCCATGCTTAAAGCTTCTCTGCTCGCACTGTCTGCATCTTTAAGATTGATTAGCTATAAAGACTCGCATTGTAATCAGTATTCTGTAAATTGTGTGCTTTTACAGGCTCTGTTTATGATCAGAACTCCCACTCACCTGATGAAGGGACAAACCGAAAGCTAGTGGGATTTACTACCAAATAAATCTGTTGGACTTTAACCTAGTGTTGTGAGATTTCTTACTGTGTTTATCCCAGTCCAATGCAGCCATGACAACTATAGCATGCCATCCAAACTCCTTTCAAGAAAGGCCACTGTGCTATTTGCCTTCTTAATTGCTTGCTATACCTTCATGTTAACTTTCTATATTCTTTATATCCATATATCCAAGAGTCTCCAAACATCAACATTTACAAGTTTCATAACAACTAAAAAATATTCTGCTTTTCTATTTTTACTGCCAAATATGCCATTTGATATGATCTGCCAGAGACTGGGACTTACATTCCTGGCATTGCACCAGCATGAAAGTTCATATACACTTTCTTAATTTCTGCGACAGGCAAAACATCTTTTTCACTGAATAGCAGTTCAGGACATGGAAAACACCATGTTCCTTGGGCTGTTTGCAATAAACATAATACTGATCATATTCAACAAATCATGCTTTCAAAACTCAATTTAGGAGAGGCAGTGATGTGGTGCTATTATCAAGAACAATGCTCTGGATACCGGGTTTTAAACCTCCTTTTGCCCATAGCAACAGACTAGTAAAGATTGGGAACTTATTCCTCAGAAAAATTGAATGTGTCAGGTCAAGTGAAACATTCAGGATGGAGATTGATGTATTTTGATTTTGTAAAGGATACAGAACGTAAGTGGGTAAATGGAGCTACAGTACTGATGAACCATGATCTAACTGAACATTGAAACAACACGAGATTGAATGACAATTTTGTTCCACTGTTCCTATATTTTGCCAATTTCATCTCCTAATTAGTCACAAGTTGTTGAACTAGAGTGATTAATGGCAATTCATGTAATAATTTTTCCTGTTCTGAAGAAAAACCATCATAACTCAACCACTTAGTTTCTCAAGGCTTTCTTCCATAACCTCCCAATCCATTTCCAGAAATAGATAATGACATTATCTTTATGAACTAACCTCTTCTTGCATAAGAAAACGATTCTCCATCCTGTTGATATTTTTTTCCAACACACCTGGTTTATGAATGATATGGAAGCCTTCTTCCTCCAAGAAACGAGGTGCAAAGTTTCTTGGAAGCTTACTATTTAGAGCCACTACAAAAAACAAAGAAAACTTGACACACCTTCCAATTTCTGAAAATATACCCATTTCAAGTAACTGGTAGTAACTGATTCTCCTGGTAAAATGATAGCATGTAAAAATGTTATAATAAGACAACACCCAATGTATGTTGTGATGATAATACCATGGGTTACAAACTTTTTCCAATGTATCTACTTTATGAATGATATGGAAATCTTCTTTCTCCAACATGAAGTGCAATATTTCTTGAGGCTTACAATTTAGAGCCACTTAAAAGAAAACTTGACATACCTTGCAATATCTTAAAGTATACCCATTTCAAGAAATGGTGCTAATTAACTGATTTTCATGATGCAATGATAGCATGTAAAAATGTTATGATAAAACAACATGCATTTTATATTGTGATAATATAACGAATTACAATTATTTATTTTTTGCTGCAAAAGCAAAATACTGCAGATGTTGGCATCTGTGAAGAGAGAAAAACAGAGTTGACATTAATTCTGTTACTCCCTTCACAGATGCTGGAAAACCTGCTTAATCTTTCTAATCTTTTTATGGTACCTGGTGATGTACTGGGGATGAAAAGCTTTTTCTCCTGTTCTCTTTGGAATCGATGGTACTGATATTCTGCCGGTATAATTTCAGTCATATCTTCACTTAGGTAAAGGTCAAATTTGGCTTTTTCTTCCGATATACTATCAGTAAGCTGAATTTCACTTTCTTCTCTTTCCTAAACAATAATTACACATGTATGAGCTACAAAAGCAAAAGCAATTCTTTATTCAGGACATATAAATTGTACATTTAATGCCAAAGTATAGCAGCAAGATTACTAGTAATAGAATTCAAAATAATGATTTACAACAGAATTTAATTTGTAGCACATTCAGTTCTGAAAAGTCATGCATGTCTGAATAACTCTTAACGGTAATAAGGATGATTTTCTTCTGTAGCCTCTACCTCAGCACAAAGTAAACGAAGCGCATTAGAAATATACTTTACCTAGACTTTTCCCAAAATAATCATATTTTCAGTTTCTGCTGATTCGCAATAAATGTACAGTGATGCCCTACCATTGACAGCGTGAGGTTGTTCAAACTTTAAAAATGTTGTCGTAGTGTTCTCCCTCCATTACCTCACTAGATCTGTAATATTCTTTAACATTCTGTCTCAGACTCTTAAATACCACTCTCTTCACTCCACCACTGAATGTGCCTTCAACTTTAATATGCAATTATATGGTGCACCTAAACATTGGAAACATCCTAAGATATTTCACAGGTGCTTAATCAGACAAAAATTGACAAGAAGCCAATTGATGGTGCCTGAGCTGAGTAAAAGAGTTAAGTCTTAAAGAAGGTATTACAACAATAGAAACAAAGAGATTTCTCAAGAGAAGGCAGCTTGGTTTAGTGAAGGTGAGGTTACATAGAACATAGAACATAGAACAATACAGCACAGAACAGGCCCTTCGGCCTTCGATGTTGTGCCGACCAAAATAAAAAGCAATGCCCCTCCTAACTAAACCATTCCCTTCTCATCCATATACTTATCAACTAACCTCTTAAACGCCACCAAACTTGGCGCATCTACAACAGCTGCAGGCAGGGCATTCCACTCCCTAATCACTCTTTGAGTAAAGAACCTACCTCTGATATCCGTCCTATAACTCATACCCCTTAATTTAAAGCTGTGTCCCCTCGTGCTAGCTTTCTCCATCCTAGGAAAAAGGCTATCACTGTCCACCCTATCTAAACCTCTAATCATCTTATATGCTTCAATAAGATCCCCTCTTAGCCGCCTCCTTTCTAACGAAAACAACCTCAAATCCTTCAACCTCTCTTCATAGGACCTGCCCTCCATACCAGGCAACATCCTGGTAAACCTCCTCTGTACCCTCTCCAATGCCTCCACATCTTTCTTATAATGTGGCGACCAGAACTGCACACAATACTCCAAGTGCGGCCGCACTAGAGTTTTGTACAGCTGCAACATGATGCTGCGGCTCCTAAATTCAATCCCCCTACCAATAAAAGCTAAGACTCCATAAGCCTTCTTAACAACTTTATCCACTTGACTGCCTACTTTCAGGGATAAGGTTGTGTGAGGTTCAGTGAGGTTGTGTCTCACAAACTTGATTGAGTTCTTTGAGGAAGTGACCAGAAAAATTGAGCAGCGTAGGGCAGTGGGTGTTGTATGCATGGACTTTAGTAAAGCCTTCGATAAGGTTCCTCATGACCAGCTGATACATAAGGTGAAATCATATGGGATCCAAGGTAAGCTGCTAAGATGGATACAAAACCAGCCCAGGCATATAAAGCAGATCAGCAATGGAAGGGTACTTTTCTAACTGGAAGTCTGTGTTAAGCAGTATTTCACAAGGATCAGTGCTGAGGCCTCTGTTATTTGTAATATATATAAATGATTTGAAGGAAAATGATCAGTAAATTTGCAGATGGTACAAAAATTGGGGGAAAAGTGGATAGTGAGAAGGATTGTCAGAGGATACAGCAGGATATAAATCTGCTGGAGGCCTGAGCCAGAAGACAGCAGATGGAATTCAACTTGGACAAATGTGAGGTGATGTGATTTGGAAGGTCTACTGCAGGAGGAAAGTGTACAGTAAATGATTAAGTCCTTAGAAATATTAGCATACAGAAGGATCTAGACATGCAGATCCACAGTTCCCTGAAGGTGGCAACTCAAGTGGACATGGTGGTCAAGAAGGTGTACAGCAAGCTGGCCTTCATCGATCGGGGCATTGAGTATAGCAATTGGAAAATCACGTTGTAGCTGTTTTAGACTTTGGTTAGGCTGCATTTGGAGTATTGTGCACTGGTCACCATACCATTGGAAGGATGTTGATGCATTGGAAAGGGTGCATAAGAAATTTACCAGAATATGAACATGAAGAAAGTTGAATAAACTTGAATTGTTTGCATTGGAGTATCAAAGGATGAGGAGGAACCTATTAGAGATTTACAGGCTTGGATAAAGTGGATAGTCAGAATCTTTTTCCCAGGGTCAATTACTCGGGGCATAGATTGAGATTGAGAGGGGGGGAAGTTTAAAGGACATGTAATGGACAAGTTTTTCACACAGAGGATGGTGAATGCCTAGAACGTGCTGCCAGAGGAGGTGGTGAAATCAGATTCTATAATGCCTTTCAAGAGGCATCTTAATACATACGTGAATAGGCAGGGAATAGGGAGATATTGACCACGTACAGGTAAGAAAGTATTATGTTAGAGAGGCATTTGTGTGGGCACATACTTGGCAGGCCAAAGGGCTTGTCCCTGTGCTGAACTGTTCTTTGGTCTTTAGAAATCCATAGCACAGCTGAAGCCACATGGTCAGTAGTGCAGTGAGGAGAATGGCACTTAAGGGTCACAGAGAGATAGGAAGCTAAAAGGTATTACAGATAAAGTGAGGCAATGGAGGGATTAGAACACAACATAGAACATTACAGCGCAGAACAGGCCCTTCAGCCTTCGATGTTGCGCCGACCAATTAGGAAAAAGCAATGACCCTCTTACCTAAACCATTCCCTTTTCGTCCATAAACTTATCTACTAACCTCTTAAACGCCACCAAATTTGGCGCATCTACAACTGCAGCAGGCAGGGCATTCTATACCCTTACCACCCTCTGGGTAAAGAATGACAAGGATGACATTTTAAAAATTGAAGCACTGATGGAGCAGGAGCCAATATTTTCAGTACATACATACAAACATATATATGAATTAGGAGGAGTAGGCTGTTTAGCTCCATGCTTACCTAATTGTGGTCTCTACTTTTCTATCTATCCCTATACACATAGATTCTTGACAGACAAGGGAGTCAATCTAATTCTAACTTAAAAATATTAAATGACTTTGCCTTTCCTGCTCTGAGGAAGAGAATTCCACAGGCTAATGACTTTAAGAGAAAAGAATTCTCCTAATCTCGGTCTCCAATGCCAGACGACTTATTTTTAAACTACGTCTCTTCATCCTGGGCTGGAATCTTCCAGCTATTCATGCCAGTGGGATTCTCCAGGCCCACTACAACGAACAGGGTTTTGTTTTAATTCATTCATGAGACATGGGCATCGTTGGTTGGCCGGCCGGCATTTATTACCCATTCCTAGTTGCCAGAGGGCGATTGAAATCAACCACATTGCTATGGCTCTAGAGTCATAAGTAGGCCAGACCAGATAAGGGCAACGGATTTCCTTCTGTATAGGATGTTGGTATTTTTCTCTTTTTTTTTTTACATCCACAGATGATTCAGTTGACCAACAAGGGGCATACATGTGGTGGGTCATGCCAGGATTGCTCTTGAATGTTGCTTCCAGAGTTGCCTAGTGCTTCACGTCGTTAGTGTACGGTTAAACTAGACCGACTAACGGACAACACGACAGCTCAGTGACTATCATTGTTTTGCTGTGCAGATATAGGGACCCGGGTCGGTGTCTGTGGGAGTTTCTCCTCTTGCTTGCATGGGTTTTCTCCGGGTGCTCCGGTTTCCTCCCACACCCCAAAAAATGTGCTTTTAGGCTGATCGGTATTAACAAATTCTCCTTAAATTAGACCTCCCTTAATCTGGCGCACATATAATTCTCTAAATTTGCACCCCTTTTATTGTGGAGTTCAAGATACGTAGACATAAGTCATCAGTAGAAGGAGGATTGGAATGGGTCACTCACAGTGTTAAAATGGGTGGTGCGAGCTTGTGGAGCCGAAGGGTCTGGTTCCTGTGCTGTGTTGTTCTTTGTTCTATTTTATTAAATTCAAATTCCACCATCTCCTCTGGCAGGATTCAAACCCACCAAAACATTACAGTCAAGGAGGTTTATAGCATGGAACTAGGCCTTTCGACCCAACTTGTCCATGCTGCCTTATTTCTTAAACCCCTAAGCTAATCCCAATTGCCCACATTTGGCCCATATCCCTCTATTTTCATCCTACCCATGTAGTTATCTAAATGCTTTTTAACAGACAAAATTGTACCAGCCTCTGCTATCTTTGGCAACTTGTTCCAGACATACCCTTAGATCTCTTTGTTCTGTAACTCTCCCTAAAGCCCTATCATTAACTGAGTAAGTCCTGTCCTGGTCCAATCTACCAAAATGCATCACCTTGCATTTGTCTAAACTACCTTCCATCTGCCATTCATCAGCACAATTGATGAAGATCCCCAAAGCAATTGGATTAATAGTCTAGCGATAATACCATGAAGCCATCGCCTCCCCACAACTGACTGCCAAATTGTCCGTTCTTGCTTACAGCAGCATTGGAGCCCGAACGGCCAAAGAATTCTAGTCCTAGTTTCTAACAAACCTGTGACAATGTTACAGGATTTGTGTTAAGAATGGGAGAAAATTAAGATTGGTGTCAAAGTAGGGAATTGATTCGAGGCAGATGGCTGGAAAAATTATGAGACGCAAATTAGCCTATCAGTGGAAAACAAGTATTTTACACACATGACTAGAGAAAATAATGGGGACTATAGAAATGATCAGTTACCTAATTTGATCTTGGTGGTTACAGTCATGCTGCTGCGAGGCAAAAGGCACAGTTATGTTCAGAGGAGATATTTGGATCCCTGTATGTCTGTAGCTGAAATATCATGGGGAGGGTATTGGATGATCTCATGGAGGGGTACTGAAAAGTCAGGGTGCATGTGGTCAGTTAACTAATTTGATTCTAATGGTTACAGTCATGCTACTGCAAGGCAGAAGGTACAGCTATGTTCAGGGGAGGCATTTGTATCCAGTAAGTCAGTAGCTGAAACATCATGGGGAGAGTATTGGATGGTCTCATGGAGGGGTACTGAAAAATCAGAGTGCTTGTGACTTCGAGCTGGGGAAGGGTCAAGTCAACAAAGGGCATGGGGATATCAACCTTAAAGGTCTCAGGGGAGAACAGGAATATCCTCATTGGTAATGATGATTCAGAGGTAACAGGCAGAGGTTAAATAGTGATAGGTGAGAGTAGAATTAGGGAGCAATGATTATGCAAGAGGATGGAAGTAACTTGGTGGGTGATAGGGAGAGGTTGGAAGCTGGACTCCCAGACAAAGGTCAGCAGCAGCATTTTCGACCTCATCTTACAATGACACAGTTGGAACAACAAGTTAGCAAAACATTGATTGGGAAGGAGTCTTTGTGCATGTGGGAGAAGTTCAGCACATCAATTCTTGGCCATCAGAAGGGGCACTCTATAATGTTCAAACCATGAAGAGTAAGGCTTAGCTGAGTGCTGAACTCCAGGATCTAATGCACAAAGAATGAGTATGGCTCTCATACACAATATATATTCAGGCAGGAATGAATTCAGTTTATTAGCATACCCACGAATTAGAAATATAGAAACTAGAAGCAGGAATGGGCCATCAGCCCTTTGAGCCTGCTCTGGCATTCATTTGATCATGGCTGATCATCAAATTCAATATCCCTGATCTCCCTTCCAGCCATATTCCTTGATCCCTAATCACTTCTTCAAATCAGACATTTTGGTCTAAACTACATTCTGTGGTAGTGAATTCCACACAATCACCACCCTCTGGGTGAAGAAATTTCTCCTCACTTTAGTCCGAAAAGGTGTATCCCTTATCCTCAAGCTATCCTCAGACCCCTAGTTCTGGACTCTTCCACCACTGGGAACATCCTTTCTAAATCTACTCTCTCAGAATTTTACAAGTTTCTTTGAGATCCCCTCTCACTCTTCGAAACTCCAGTGAATATAATCCTAAGTAACTTAATATCTCCTCATATGACAGACCTGCCATCCCAGGAATCAGCCTGGTAAACCTTTGTTTTACTCCTTCCATAACAAGGACATTCTTCCTGAAGGAAAGACATCAAAACTGCACACAATACTGCAGGTATGACCTCATCAACATGCTACAGAATTACAGCAGAAACATCCCTATGCCTATACTCAAATCCTCTCACTATGAAGGCCAACACACCATTTGTCTTTTTTTACTGTCTGCTGTACCTACGCGTCTTTAGTGACTGATGCATGAGGTCACCAAAGTCTCGCTGAGTATCCACCTCTCTCAATTTACACCCATTCAAGTAATAATTTGTCTTCCTATTATTGCTACCAAAGTGATTATCCTTACATTTATCTACATTATACTGCATCTGTCATGCATATGCGCACACATTCAGTCTGTCCTCCTCACAGTTCACCCTTCCACACATATTAGTGTCATCTGCAAATTTTGAAATAATACATTCAGTTTCCTCTTCCAAATCATTAATATTTAATGTGAATAGTTAGGGTCCTATCACAGTTCACTGCAGAACCTCACCAGTCACTAAATGCCAATCAGAAAAAGACTCATTTATGCCAATTCTTTGCTTTCTATCTGCTAACCAGCTTTCTATCCATCTCAAGACAATCCCATGTGCTTTAACTTTATATAATAACCTGTTACGTGAGACTTTGTCCAAAGTCTTTTGAAAGTGTAAATAAACCACATCCACTGGTTCTCCTGTCAACTGTGCTAGTTACATCGTCAAAAAATTCCAAAAGATTCGTCAGGCATGTTTTCCCTTTTGTAAATCCATGTGGACTTGTATTACTTTGATTGTATTACTGCCTTCCAAATGCCGAAATCTTTGATAATGGGCTCTAGCAACTTCTCCAGTACTGATGTCAGGCTCACTGGTCTACAGTTCCCTGTTTTCTCTCTACCTTCCTTTTTGAATAACGGGCTTCCAAAAGCCATCCTCCAATCTGTAGAAACCAATCAAAAGTCTAAAGAATATTGGAAAATAACCACCAATGGATCTACTGTTTCCAGGATACTTCCTTAAGTATTCAGGATAAAGACTATCAGTCCTAGAGATTTATCCACTTTCAATCCCATCAATTTCCCCCAAACCATTTCTCTACTAACGTTGATTTCCTTCAGCTCCTCACTAAAACCTGTTTCTCTTAGAACTTCAAAGTATCTGTATCTTCCATCTTCTGGTGCTCAGTCTATTTCCTAACCTGGTCAATGACTTGCCTTCAATCTACAAGCTTCAATTTTAGCTAAGTGAGGATTGATGAGGATTTCTTAATGAGGATTTCTCAAATGCCTTCTGAAAGTATATATAACACTCACAGACATTATTTCCTATAAACTACTTCAGTTACCTCTTCAAAACATTCAAATCATCAGACATGACCTGACCTTTACGAATTCAGAAAATGAAAATATTGCCATTAATGTTTGATAATAACATACACAATTTTATTTTGTTATTACTTCTGGCTCCTAGTTACCTCCAAACTCACAAGATGAAATTCAGGAGGTACATCTTTCAGTTGTGCCAGTTCATGTTCGTGAGTTACTGATTCAGGTGACATATCCAATGTAGAAGTGAAAAATTGACATCCTTCATCTGACTCCACGTTCTGAAATTTGAAAGAAATAAAAATCACATGAAATTCATAGTATCCTAATTATATTTCACATTTAGCCTGGATAAAAGAATATTGCTCACATTTAAATCCACCATCATTCTTCAACAATAAGAATGATCAATAGATTTAGCTCTTCTATTTTATGGTGATGATAAATTATTACAGTACGTTTTTACTACATTGATAAATAAACTTCAAAAATTTAACTCAAAATATTAAGCCAAATATTTTCATTATTGTACCAGAATTGCATCTACAAATTGGTTAGCAACTCAGGTACCGGACCCAGTATTCATGAAACTAGGATCAGACTGTACCAGTTAGAGTGAGTTTTTGATTTTAAAGTTGGGAGGGGAGGGGGAGGAGGAGGAGGAGGAGGAGGAGGAGGAAGAGTGGTGGTGGTGGTGGTCACTAGTGGGGAAAATAGGATAAATTAAAGCCAGCCTGATTTATGCCTCTTGGACTAGCCCAAGACAAGGAAAGAAAAGGGACAAGGGACTAGCTCCTGCTATTAATCCCAGACCCAAACAACAGAGGGAGTCGGAATGCCTGATGAGAGTGTCCTTCTGGATTTTGATACATCAAATAAGGAATCGGGACCTGTACATGAGGGAGAAAGAATAGGAGCTTAAATGGAAAAATTGAGAAAAATATATTTTTCATTCTTTCACAGAATGTGGGCATCATTGATAAGGCCAATATTTTTATTCCCCAATTGTCCATGAAAAGGTATTGGTAAGCCATCTTCTTGAACTGTTGCAGTCCATGTAGTATAGTTCCATCCATGGTATTGTTATGAAGGGATTTGCAGAATTTTTGACCCAACAGTGTAGGAATGGTGACATAGAATCAAATCAGGAGGAGGCGTGACTTGGAGGGGAACTTACAGGTGATATATTCCCATTCATCTGTGGCTTTTGTCCTTGTAAGTGAAGTAGGTCATGGGTTTGAAAGGTGGTGTTGAGTGAGTTGATGTACTGCATCTTGTAGATAGTGCATATTGCAGTTTCTGTGCATCTCTGGTGGATAGAGTGAAAGTTGCAAAGTGGTGGATGAAAGCCAGTGGATGGTTTCAAGCTTCTTCAGTGTTGCCGAAGTTGCACTCACCCAAGCAAGTGAAGAGTTTTCCATCACATTTCTAACTTGTGCCTTGAACACGACAGACAGGCTTTTGAGAAACAGGAGGTGAGTTATCCTCTGAGAATCCCCAGCCTCTGACCTGGTCCTGAAGCTGCAGTTTTTACACGGCTGGTCCAGTTTAGTGCCTGATCATAGTAACCCTGGGTTGATGTAAGCCTTTTCCGGAAAATTTCTTGTCACAAATTCCCACTGATGTGAAGGGACAGGATGTTACACAGGAGCAGGAACCAGGGGAGTTGAGTTAATCAGTAGATACCTAAGTTGATACTTATTGTTGTACCGAGCTGGGCACCTACAAGCCTGGTAATGGGATGAGTTGCACTATATGGGTTCACAGTACTCTGCTGTCAAGAAGATGAGGGCAAGAGATTTTAAAGGATTGAGCATCTGCACACCATGAGGAGCCAGCAAGTTTGATGAAGCTGCTTCATGCTTTGATCTTTGTGATTGTCTTGCTCAGATGTCTTTTTGATGTCAGTGTTCAATCAAGGATAACACCAAGACAAACAAGATGTTCTTGGCGATTCAGTCTCTTGAATTAAAGATGTTGTGTTCCATCTTGACACTGGCATTGTCAAAGTGGAATATATTTGAGATTGTTTTGAAGCTGCTGGGCTAGAGGCCATTGCTTAAAACCTTGCAACATCATTGTTTAGTATCACCTCTGGTTTAGAAAATGTTTGAGCCTGAGAAACACAAGAGATATCATCAGCATAGGCAAACTTTTAAGTTTAGAGACAAATCATTGATATAGAGATTGAAATGATTGGCACTAGTAGGAAAGCCTGTTTGACTGTTTTCTCTAGGCAATTGTCTCATCACCCATGTACAGCCTGAACCATCTATCTTTGAGTAATAGTTTGATGGCATCAGTAATCCAGAAGAGAGGACTCAAAATTTTGACAAGGGGATCAGTATATCAGACCATGGTGTATACTGGAGTGAGATTTAGAAAGACGATGCCTGTTTTGTGGTTATTTTCAATGAAGATGGTTGGACCAAGGATCTAGTTGCATAAGCTTCGCACTCGCAAAAGCCAGCTTGTTCAGATTTCACGATTTTCTCCACTTCTGGCTCTATCCACTGTAAGATGAAAGAACTTGCAACACAGAGCAGAGATATTGGTTGGTAGCTCGAAGCGGATGGTTTTGGGAGGCTAATGATCCTGGATATGCACCATGGTTTAGGCAGTCTTCCTTTGCAGATAACTCCGGTGAAGAATTGAGCCAACCAGTAGCAGGCACATAGGCCAAGGTGCTTGAAGAACTCAGGAAGAATATTTTCATCATAGGCAGCAGTGTGTACTTCATTGAGAGTGCCCAAAAACAACAGTTATCTCAACATAAAGGGATTCCACTCTCAATCCCCAGACAATTTGTGCAATATCAACACCAGACATGCAGAAGCTACCATCTTTTATTCATTCTTTTGCACTCAATCTTCTCAAACTACGTTGGGGAAAGGAATCAGACTCAGGAGGTCACACTGGGCAAAAAAAAAAAAGCATACATACCCTGTTCTGTTATTGGGTAAACGATAAATTACCCAAATCAGAATGCTGCAAAAAACAGCAGGAGGGCACTTTCATAATGCACATTTAGATACTAAGCAGCTGATCAAGATGATGCTCTGAATCTTAAAAACATACTTTCACATCCTAGACAGCTCAAGAGAAAATTTGCAGTAAGCTCCAGATCAGACATCCAGAATTGTTATGGCCTGTTGACTGTTTGCTATTCAAATAAATGTATGTTATTTGAATACATACATACAGGATTGCCTGGCACCAGTGGATCTAGAACAACATAAGGAATCAAAAATGATCCTCATCTCATGGCAGCTGGCTTTGGCATAGACTGCTGGTGACTTAATTTCTGAATAGGTTGGTTTGCCTTCCACAATTCACTGGCATAAATCTGAGATGGAAGACTGGAGTCCAGCATGGGCTGAGGTTCTGAAAGATCACAGTATTGTGCAGCTGCAAATCTTGGTGTTCTCCAACCTCTTCATCAGTATAATCTTCTTCATAGTCATTTTTTTTTCCACTGCAGTGCCTGTTGCTGTAGAAGATAAAAATTGTTGGGTGACTTATTATAATCAAAGGGCACTGCTTTTTAAGGAGTAAGAGCCAGAGTAGGATTCTAAATGTTCAAGCAGTAAAATAGTAGTGTAAAGATGCTGTCATGCTTGCCATCTCCCAAAGCAAAAGTCAAATACGTTCCTACCTTTCCCTTGAAGAGGGAGAAGAGTTTAATGGTGAAACTGATAAATAACTTGGTGCTATGTTATACACCCCATCTCAGTCCAGATGTGACTTAAATATTAATAATCAAGTACAATAAAGCATAACAAAAATTAATTTTGATCCAGTGACAGTTTCAAGTCAGGACAGTTTATGATCTTGACTCAAACTTGTGGGTGGCGATGTTCCCCTGCATATTAACATAGGTGGTAGGTTTGGAAGTTGCTGTTGAAGGAGGCTTGGCAGGTGTTGCAGCGCACCTTATATTTGCATATTACCTATTGCTGATGGAAAGCTTGAATGTTTAAGGTGGTGCATGAAATGTCAATTAAGTGGGCTACTTTGCTCTGCATGGCACTGAGCTTTGAGTGTTGCTGGAGCTGACTCATCCAGGAAAGTGAAGAGTTTACATCCCACCCCATGTGGACATGAAGATTGCACTGGACAAAACATACACCACTATGAATAACCTTGAGACAAAACATCCCGAGGCCTTGTTCATCGTGGCTGGGGACTCCAATCAGGCCAAGCTCAAAAGCATACTACCAAGTTACTATCAACATGTCTCCTGCTTCACCAGAGTCCCAAACATACTAGACCATTGCTACACAAATATCGTGATGTGGAGATGGCAGCATTGGACTTGGGTAAATACAGTAAGAAGTCTCACAATACCAGATTAAAGTCCAATAGGTTTATTTGGTAGCAAAAGCCACTAGCTTTTGGAGCACTGCCCCTTCGGCACGTAAGTGGAATTTCTGTTCATAAATACGGCCATAACTCAAGGGTGGTGAGTGAATGGAATCAAACTGCTATTAGTGGTGGTGGAGGCAAACTCACTGAGGTCTTTTAAAAGACTCCTGGATGAGTACATGGGATTAAATGGGATTGGGAGTTACAGATAGTTCTATAGCCTAGTAGGTATAGGTATGATTGGCACAACTTGTGGGTTGAAGGGCCTGTTTGTGCTGTAGTGTTCTATGTTCTAAGTTAGTGACATAGCTAAGTTCTGCACACAAGGATGGGCTCAGCCAGATCTTGAATCCATGTCACATTATCTGTAACCCCCACGACTTGCCTGGGCTTGCAAAATCTCACTAACTGTCCTGACTGGAGACAATACACATCTCTTTAACCTGTGCTTAACTCTCTCTCCACTCACAGTCTCTACCTTTAACACTCGATTACTTGTGAAAACTCACATTCCAACCGTCATCTTGTAAATTGAGTTTGTGTACCCAACTCCCACTCACCTGATGAAGACGCAGTGCTCCAAAAGCTTGTGCTACCAAATAAACCCGGTGGACTTTAACCCAATGTTGTGAGACTTCTTACTATACAATAAAGCCAGATATGATCTAAGGAGATCCAAAGTTGCCAAAAAAATACCGGACCAAGCTAGAGTCCCAGGCTAGCCATACCAACACCTGCTGATTATGGCAAGGTCTGCAAGACATAACAGGCTACAAGATGAAGGTATGTCAAATTACCAACTCCAACACAGCCCTCCCTGATGAGTTCAATGCATTCTAAACCCATTTTGAGCAAGAGGTTAGTGAGAGCATGCCTTCTGCCCTGGATGAACTGTATCTGGGATCACCATTGCAGTTTTCTTGAAGGTTAACCCATGGGAAACATCTGGCCTGAATGAGATATCTGAACGTGAACTTAGATTCTGTACAGATCAGCTGGCAGTTATTCACAGACATCTTCAATCTCGCTTTACAACAATCTGAGGTTTCAATCTGCTTCAAGAAAACAACCATCATCCCAGTACCGAAGAAAAATCAAGCAGTGTGCCTTAATGACTATTGGCCAGTGACTCTGACATTCATCATTATGAAGTGCTTTGAAAGGTTAGTCATGGCACAAATCAATTCCAGCCTTCCGTACTACCTGGATCCACTACAGTTTGTATACTGCCATAACAGATCTACAGCAGACAGCATTTTCCTGGCTCTGCACTCAACCCTGGAACAGCTAGATAACAAGGACTGCTATGTCAGATTGTATTTATTGATTACAGCTCAGCCTTCAACACCATTATTCCCACAAAACTCATCTCCAAATTTCATCGCCTGGGCCTTGGCACCTCCCTGTGTGACAGGATCCTGAACTTCTAAGTTTCAGACCATAATCAATAAGGACAGGCAACAACACCTCCAAAATCATCCTCAACACCTCCTCAAAATCATCCCATAAGGCTGTGTTCTCAGCCCCTATAATCCTCCTTCTACCTGGGACTGTGGCCAAATACTTCTCCAATTTGATTTTCAAGTTTGCTGACAGCATTACCATAGTGGGTCAGATCTCAAACAATGACGAGACAAAGTACAGGAATGAGATAGAGAATCTGATGAACTGGTGTGGCAACAAGAGTCTCTCCCTCAACATCAACAAAATGAAGAAGATTGTCATCGATTTCAGGAGGCATAAAGGAGAAAGGGCCCTGTCTACATCAATCGGGACAAAGTAGAAAGAGTTGAGAGCTTTAAGTTTTTAGGTGTCTAGATCACCAACAACCTGGCCTGGTACCCCCATGCCAACACTATAGTAAGAAGGCCTACCAATGCCTCTATTTTCTCAGAAGACTGAGGAAATTTGAATGTCATGAGGAAGTAGTTAGATTCTTGGAGATGGTTACAGCTTGTGCTTGTGATAGTGGGGAATTGTTATTTGTCAATTATTAACACAAACCTTAATTGTGTCTAGGTCTTGCTATAAATAAAAATGGGCCTTACAGCAACATCCTCATCACAGGAAAAAAAAATCTTAAAAACTCCTTTTGAAGAAATTTTAATTGGTGATCATTCTGCAATAGAATCAATAGCATCTGCAGGCACAAAGTAACCAATCAGATTTTTTGTTTAAACATGCATATGAATCCATGGTGGAACAGTTAATTTTGTAGTCAACACAAACAAATCACAAACTGAGAAAATAATAAAATCATCTTCAATCTTGAGTTAGTGGATCTCAGCCAAGAATGTGGCTTAGTTTATTTATTAGTGTCACAAGAAGGCTTACGTTAACACTGCAATAAGTTACTGTGAAAAGTTGCTATACTCTGGCGCCTGTGTGGAAAACCTAAGGGAGAATTTAGCATGGCCAATACATCTAAGCAGCATGTCTTTTGAACAGTAGGAGGAAACCAGAGCACAAAGAGTGACTCAAACTGAAAATCAAACCTGGGTCCTTGGAACTGTAAGACAGCACTGCCCCATGTGATGATGATAGACAAGAGTTTTGGTTCTCCAGGAATCAAGGAAAATGGGGAGTGGGTTTCAACAACGCATTCCCACCCAAGGTCAACTACAATCATATTGAAAGTTAAAGCAGGCTGAAAGGGCCGTTTGGTCTACTCCTCCTTTCTTGTGTTTTTGTGTTTTAATTAGCTGTCATCTTTTGCTTTGAATGGTAATTTTACGTGGATTATGACATCACCCGAACCCATTTATATTATTTTCTGATAGTGCATAACTAATTGTTTATCTTCTTTCTATTGGCCTCAATAAACGTTTAAAGATCAGCTTTTACTTACTGATGTCTTATCAAATTTTGTCACTCGTCCATCTCTTAACTGCTGAGGTGACGGTTCAGGCCATTCTTCTAAGAATGTATTTGCAATCCCTGCCTGTGAAAACATACAACTTAAATATTTTCTATTAAACAACATTTATCAAGCATAAGTACATTTTTAGCAAATGTTGAGGCACTCTCACCTTCACAGCTTTCAGTTTGTCTCTTACTCTGCTTCGTATTATATCAGCCAGGTAATGTTCATCTGTATTGGAGCATGAAGGCATTGATAAAAATCCAATCAATTTATTTCTTACAAAATTCACAACTATGATAATTATTCAAAGTAAATCAGTTTCAATATAAATATGTAATAAATACCTACAGATCAGAAACTTCAAGAAGTTAGACAGATTCCAACTATTTTTGATTTTGACACAAATGAGAGAATCAGGTGTTTCCCTCTAGGTGTGATTCTATTGATCCACTAAGAAGATTTTATTAAAACAAACTTTATCTAACAATACCGTTTAACAAAAACAAAAAGAATTAACATAACCTTTACCAATTGAAATAATTAAACATCAGATGTAATCGTTAACTACTAGCCTGTCTATTAGTCCCAATTTAAACAATATTCCTCAGACATAAACTCCTCTTCAAAATCACTTAACATGCAACAAGCTTACGTGCTAGTATGCAGGCTACTAGTATTTCAGCACATCTCTGGACAGAAATACCTATTACCTAGAAGATCACAAACTAGTCTCCTGCTCCTTGCAGACCCAAGCAAAAAAGTGCCTGCTTTTTCTCTGTAAGCTTAGTTCCATCCACTAGCACATCACTCAGCTTCTGTCAATCAATCTAATTAAATACTGCTCTAAAAACTGAGGGGACAACCTAGAAATATAAACAAAACTACATTAGTTCAAATTAAAACAAACACCCTAATATGTAGAATCAATTCTGCTTCTGCATTTTCAGCATGTGATTTGCCTAGCGGACAGACTGGCACTATAAATTAGAATTGAACTTTAAACATATCTTTCACAGGAAACATGATACAAGTAAATTTCTTAATGGTTTTCGGTATTGTCACACTACAAAAGATTTATAGCACAGGTTTACATCAAGAAAGCTTGAAAAATCATTATCTAAGTTGTTGGAAGACAAAGAACATTCTCTACTTTTTTTTAAAAAAGTCCCATTGCTTGTGCAAAAAATATAGCATTATTAAAATAAAAATATACAATGCATCTGAAATTAACTTTCCATCTGACTGATCTTCTAATGATGCCTTCTTCTAATTTTAACCTGCCAGTTAAAAGCAAAATTTTTGATTTATTATTGCAATATCCTTCATAGCACACTAACAAGTGTAGAAGTTTCTCTCTCATTTTATATAAAAGACTGGAATTAAAATATTTGGGAATGTTTTGAGGAAAGCCAAGGCTCTCTTTAAAACAGGAGCATTAACTTTGTTTTATTTTATTCTGCAGTGTCTTATATAATAAATACATCACAAGCTATAATGTTGAACCAGATAGAGAGAACATCTCAGATATGATCCCAATATATGCTTAGCTAGCACTTCTGCCAGTGTAAATTGATCTCTGCGTCCTTTGGGGTAGGAAGAAAGAATCCTTGCTGCAGGTTGTGGATGATTAATGACAGAAGCACTGGGTTTATTTTGATCTTTTGATAAGATTATTTAATCTTATCAGTACACATAATGCAGATTCACACATAAAAATGGATGAAATACTAAAATGACAGTCAAGATATCTGTGAGACTGTACCCCAAAAGGACAGACTTCATTTATATTGTGCTGCGCCACGTCCTTATGACATCCCAGTGTTTCACGACCAATTGATTACTTTTGAAGCAGTCACAACCAATTTGTACACGAGATAAATCACCTGATCAACTGATTTTCAAATGGCGTTGACTAATGAAAGAACAGTGATAAGTTCACATAATATTTACACAGGTTTGAAACTTCAGTTGATATAAACTGCTGCAGATGCAGTGAGAAACCATTGCATTCAGGGGTAAAAGTGATTCAAGGAGGCATACTATTATCCTCTAAAGGGTAATAGGAGATAGATTATAAATGGAAGTCATAACAAAAATGATTTTATTTCAAAAAAAAGAGCTTCTGATTGTCTGAGTGGCAAGGAGAATAAAAACTGTACATCGTTGCAGGGGTTTTTTGATGTCTCACTGAGAAGTCTGGAAACTTATATGCTTGAACATTAAGTATTAACAACTAATAGCTATATACATCTTCAAGGTACTTTGTTTTCCTTTTTCTTTGTTTCCCGCTCTTGCGGTTCCCCATTCAGGTTCTTGTCCTCCTGCCAATCTAATTTAAACTCCTATCCATAATACAACAAATATCGCTGTGAGGATATTGGTGCCAGTCTGCTGAGGTGCAACACATCGGTGCTGTCTCACTGCTGCCTTCTTCCAGATACTTCCACTATAAGATGACTTTCTACATCAGTTTACGGGCAGCACCATTTCCTCACACTCATTAACTCTTGTTTTGTCAAACACCTTTATAACACAGAGTCATAGACTCAGACAGAACAGAAAAGGTCCTTTGGCCCATCGAATCTGAACCAACAATAACAACCATCAAAGGCATGCTAATTCACTTTCCTGCACTTGTCCCATATTCTTGAATATTATGATATTTCAAGTGTTCGTGTAAATATTTTTTAAAGGTTGTAAGATTTCCAGTCTCCATTATCTTCTCAGGCATTTCAAATTCCCACCACTTTGAGTGAAAATGTTTTTCTCAAATCCCCTCGAAATTCCTGTTCTTTATCCTAAAACCAAGTCCCCTTGTAACTGATCCCTCAACCAAGGGAAAAACCTCCTCATGATTCTTCACTCAATTTCCATTTACGATACAGTGCCCCCCACCTCCCAGCCCTGCTCACCAACGCCCATGCTCACCACCAGAATGTTCCGTGAAATATTTCTATAAATTTTACAACTTCATCTGGGCATTCAGTTCCTTTCAGATTCATTCTTCTATGGTTACTGGCTGCCCCTTGGACTCGTTCATTTGTTAGACCCTCAATCTATTTCTTAGATTTTTCAACTTCTGCTTTTAAAGGCTGTATTTGATCTTCCATGGCCAACCTTCCTAAGTATAAAGTGCCTTTGGATATTTAGTTCCCAGTCTTGTGCACCCTTCAGCTATAGCGCCATAATCACAATCATACAATAATCATTTATGTCTGTTTGTGTCATTTGTTCATCTACCTGATTACAAATGTTCCACGCATTCAGATAGTGACTTCTAAATTGTCTTTTTAACACTTCGACACAATTTTTTGTAAAAATGGCCCTATTTGCTGCAAAGCCTGGTTTTCTCTGCCTTCCATTTTTTCTACTTTTCTGTCTTTTATTTCTATTTTTGTTTCCCTCTCTTGCGGTTCCCCATTCAGGTTCTGTCCTCCTGCCAATCCAGTTAAAACCCCTAACTATAGTACAACGAATACCACTCAGAATATTGGTGCCAGTCCTGCTGAGATCCCTGCCAGTCCAGAATTGGTCTCAATGATTCAATCTAAATCCCTACACCATTTTTGCAGCCTTGTAATCATCTGATCTATCTCCTCATTCATCATCCTGGGATTACTTTGAGGTCCTACTTTTTAATTTATTTCCTAGCTCCCTATATTCTATTTCTACAATGTCACCCCTCTTTTTGCCTATGTCATTGGTACCAACTTGGATATGTCCATTCAGAATGTCCTGCAGCTGCTCAGTGATATCTGTGATCCTGGCACTAGGGAGGCAACATACCATCCTGGTATCATGCCTGCGGCCACAGAAATGTGTATTTTGTTCTCCAGCAGAATCCCCTATCTTTATAGCTCTCCTATACTTTTTCTCCTTCCCTCTACAGCCGAGATAGTGCCATAGACTTGATGCTTGTTGCATTCTGATGAGAAACCACCTCCCCCAGCAGTATCCAAAATGGAAAATCTGTTAAAGACGAAGAGGATCTGAGGGACTCTGCATCTCGTTCTGTCTTCGCTGAACTCTCTCACTTACCTCTCACTTACAGCTCTCTACTGTAGCCCTAAATAGCACTCCAATACAGACAACCACTGTAGATAACCTCTTTTTGTGTTCTCTGAATATATAAACATATGAAACAGCAGCAGGAGGAAGCCACTCAGCTCCTCAAGCCTGTCCACCATTCAATAAGCAGTCTCACAACACCAGGTTAAAGTCCAGCGGGTTGATTTGGAATCTTGAGGTTTTGCAGCACCACTCCATCAAGTGAGTAAAGAGGAAAGTTCACAAACACAGCATATGTAGGCAAAGATACAATTGAGAGATAATTACAGATTGGAATGCATAGTCCTTTTGGGATCTTGTCTGCTTTCTTGCATCTTTGTAGAAACTTGATGTCTGTGTCAATTTGTGTGATCTTCTTAGAGATCCTCTCCTTCAGCTGGCGGTTTGCGATATCAATGGTAGCTGTGATGTGGAGATGCCTGCATTGGACTCGGGTAGACATAGTATGAAGTCTCACAACATCAGGTTAAAGTCTAACAGGTTTATTTGGAATCTTGAGCTTTTGAATCATTATTCTTTCATCAGGTTAAAGAGGAAGGCTTACAAACATGGCATATATAGGCAAAGACACAATTGCAAGATAATTACAGATTGGAATGTGTAGTTCTTTCAAGATCTTATCTGCTTTCTTGCATCTTTATAGAAACTTGATATCTTGTCAATATGCGTGATCTTCTTGGAGATCCTCTCCACTCTGAGCCAGCAGTTTGCAGTGTTGATAGTAACCATGATGTAGAGGCACTGCCATTCGACAGGGGTGGGCACAGTGAGAAGTCTCACAACACATCACGAAGAATTCTCCAGATTTATCCCTCTGAATTGCTCTGGAGTTTTTAATGATTTGTTTTTGCTTCTATGCAAAATTACAACCCTTTGGTAAGTGAGGTTGAACAGGCAATAAGGTCAGGATGTTAAGTTGCAGCATCAATATGAAACTAGCTGGTCTTTTCCTATGAGTTATTTTTGCATGCTTGTACATTACTGCTCATCAAAATCTAAAAAAACATATTTGTACACCATGCACTGCATAAAAGTTTAACTAAAATATAGTAACTTGTTAGAACGACTTTACATAAAGAAAAAATACACATTTTGTATTCAAAGAATTCTCTTGCTAATATATATAATTGTATCCCATCTATGCATACTAATCAGAAAACATACCTTCCTCTACGTTGGGGTTGCTATGTCCTTCAATTTGGTCAAGCAACAATGAAGGTTCAGACTGTTCAGCAAGCTAAAAAGGAAACAATGCTTCAGTAAGAAAGTTATCTTCTCATTTTTTGCACATATTCAACAAATGCTGCCTTGTATTAAATAAATCAAATTTTAATTGACTGGATTGTTTAAAATAGACCTAAAATATAAATATGCAATGCTACAATATTGCAATCAAACCAAGAAGTGGCAAAGACACTGATGAGGATTTCAGTTTGGTAAGGTATAATGTTAAGGAATTAGAAGAATGAAGTGGGAGCAGAAGAGCACAATGCACAGTTGTCATAGTAACTAACGTATGGGAGTTAAAATTTCAACTTGGTTTAATCTGGACACAGAGGTTGTGCATCATCAATTTCAGTTGTGTGAACATCAAGTCAAAGTAAGTTCTTGTTTATCCATGACTTGATGTCAGATAAATCGTCAGCCAGATAACAGATTATTGTGGAGTCAAGAAACCTTAGAAATGGCAAGATTTTGTGCAATGATGAAATCAAGTTGAGGAGCTTTGAATACAGCAAAATTAAAGAACAAAAAATGAAGTGAAGGATAAAATCAAGGAGATGCGGTATCAACTTATATAATAGTTATTTGTGGTGAAGGGGAAAATTATTTCAAGAAGGAAGTTGCTATGGAACTCAGATTCTTCTTTGAAGCAGTGGAAAAGATTACATTGTTTGTTACATGGCAATATAAAGTACTATACCCTCTTCCTTATATTTTCTCTTCTAGCTGAAATTCGGCGCCTTATATGATCTTCTTGTGCATTCTCATCCTGGAGGATATAAATTTTCAATTAAGTTAATAGCAGTCCAGAATTTGCATAGGGACACCATTTTAGCACTTCACATAGCAATGCTAACCAGTGTTGACCTCTCCATTCTCTTTGGAGAATGTCTAATTTGCTTGGATCAGGTAGTACTCACATTGTTGTAAATGGATATTCTCTGACACCCTGTTCCTGTCAATAGGATAGGAGGATAGTGTTGGGGCACAGGATTGGGCAAGGGATGGAGTTGGTTCTCTCTTTTCACCTTCCCAGAATAACAAATTTACTAGTTCACTTGCCCCCTTGAAATCAATCATAAATAAAATAAACTCGTACATGATCCATGCCATTTTCATAGCCAGCAATCCTGGATTTTCTTTTATTTTATAAAACACAAGCCAACGGTTAATACTTTAAAGTAAGAGTCCTCTATAATACTTAATTCAAATCAGTTCTTTCAGACAACTTTTAACTTTGCCTGTGAGTGCTTTATTACTAAACGTTAAAATATTTCCTAAAACACAATCTTAAAGTAAGACTGACAATCCTTTTCCTTATTTTAAAATTTGGAATTAAGAAAAATATCAACTTCCTGTTGTGTTTTCCCTAAACATTTTGTGAGGTTCTTATAGCCAGCCTAGCTGATCTAAGTCAATGAAGTTCTGCTGAGATAACTTGTGCATATTGTGATGTTTGACCTTTATACTTAGAAGTAATGCAAAATAGATGTGATGCGAGCACTGGAATTGTCATGTTTCTGCAAGCTCTGGCACTGCTCATTAATTTTTTAATCCTTATGCAAGACTCAATCATTTTATCCTACAGTACATACTTCACGTAAAATCCGTGTGACATTTTTGGGAGAATATTGATGATAGAATGCAGAGGGTGTCAAGAAAATCCTTGATAAAAAGGAGCAGTCAAAGGCACTGGGATGGAGCTGAACTTTCAACATGGCAACCTGGCTGGCTTTGGTTCAGTGCTCTCATACGCGTTGCAAACATTGTCAAAGGTATAAATGACAAATTCAGTGTTTTGCCATGAATGCTCAGCAGAATAACTGCAGAATACCAGCAAGAGACTCAGCGAAGTGGAAGGTAAAATCCTTAATGTCAGATGTGCTGCTTCGTCAGTTGAGGTTTAGCTGCAATCCTCAGAGAATCAGTTGCATGCTATGTCAGATATCCTGATGGATCTGGAAAATCAGGTCTGGAGCAAAAAATCCATGTGATCAGTTTTCCAGAGGGAGCTGAAGGCAGGCTGCCCGTTAAACATTTTGGAGATTTGCTGCCACTTTTTTTTTAACCTCAATATGAACGCAGGATGGATCAAGCATGAAGGGGCACATCATATCTTATCCTCGAGGTCTAGGGTTAACCAATGCCCATGGCCGATTAGCATACCTACACGGACCCCAATAACTGGATCTTTACCCTCACTCCAAGTTCCACTGCAGCCCAGATGAGATATCCTGAACACTAGGTAGACAACACAATCTATGAATTCTCAATCCTGGTTACAGAGAACAGTGTCTATACCTCTGGCTATACTATTTCAATTACAACTACCTTCTTCTTCTCTCCTCCCACTTGAATGGGTTCCTGTTTCATGGTGCTGTGATCAGTTTGCTCATCCTCCTTACAGGCCCACCTTCATCCACACAGGGAGCAAGGCTTTAAACCTTTAGATATGGACAAGGGCTGAGGCTCCTGCAACTCAACTCCTGGATCCCATTACCTGCCTCATTCATATCACATCCTCTATCTCTAACCACAGGCTGAATTCGAGGTAGTTAATGCAAAGGGTATGATTGCAACCTGAAACATAGCGTCCACAACCTACATACCACTTTCCCTCCCTGATGAGTCGCACTGTCTGGAGCTTAGATTCCAGCTCATCAATCCTCACGTAACCAACACTTGCTACAGATACTAGGAACCACATCATGCAGGTGCAACATATTGCCTGGTCCTCCATTCTTACTTTGTTTAATTAGTATCTAATTTGGTTTTTTAAAATTTTCAACTGGTTTTTACTTCTTGATCTATAAAATATTTCTCCTTATTATCTTTAATCTGAAAGCAATTTAGAATAGATAATTCAAATTAGCAGGTACTTAAGCAATAAAATTAACATTTCCTGTGATGTCACTCCAGATTGTTTTTCAAACTCAGCCTGCTGATTCAGTATAGTGTGTCCCTCACAGGTCCAGCTGTCTCCACTCCTGGAAGGTAAACTTATGATCACTACATCTCAGGCGAGGGACAAAGTTGAGAAGACAGGCCTTCATAAATAACCTTAACCTGTGCAGGAATTGAACCTGCATTTTTGGTATTGCTCTATATCCTCACCAGTTGTCCAGCCAGCTGAGTTAAACCAACCCCTAATAGTAATCTTTTATGTGGCATTTTATTGAATGCCTATTGAAAATCCAAATAAACCACATTTGCTGGTATACCTTTGTCCACCCTGTTTGTAGCATTCTTAATGAACTCTAATAAATTTATCAAACACAATTTCCCTTCTACAAAATCATGTTGACTCCATATTATTGTGTTATGTTTTCCTAAATGTCTGGCATATAGAATCCTGATTTCTCTCTTTGTCTCCCTCCTTTCTGGAATAATGGGGTTGCATCTCCGGTTTTCCAATCCACTAGCAGCTTTCCAGAATCTAAGATATTTTGGAAGATTATAATCGTAGCACACATTTCTGCAGTCATTTCTTTTAAGAACCTTGGATGCCGGATGCGCAGATCACTGGACAGTCGGTCTTTAGACCCATTAGTTTTCCCAGTATTTTTCTCTAGTGATTGTGATAGCTTTAAGGTTCTCTCTTCCTTTTGCTTCTTGATTTTCTACTATTCTAGAGGTGTTTTTAATGTCTTCTATTGAAGAGAGAGTACAAAATATTTACCATTTCACTATTTCCCATTGTTAATTCTCCTGTCTCATCCTCTAGGGGTCAATGCTCACTGATACTATTCTTTTCCTTTTTAAATACTTGTATAAGTTTTTACTGTCAATTTTTATATTTCTTGTTAGTTGCCTCTCATATTCTAACCCCATTTTGCAGTCACCCTTTGCTAATTTCTAATGTTTTTTCATAATCTTCTGGCCTACCAGTGATATTTGTAGGTACGAAATTGAAAGATAAATACATCTTTAACTTCCTCACGGAGCCAGAGATGATATATCCTTCTAGTAGCTTTTCTTTCTCAATGGAGTACAACTTTGTTGAGAGGATGAAATATCTGCTTAAATATCTGCCACTGTTTCTTTACAGTCTTATCTTTTAACCTATTTTCCCATTCCACCTGAATCAACTCTGTCTTCATACCCTTGGAACTACCTTTATGTTTTAGATTCTAGTTTCAGACCCACATTTCACCCTCAAATTTAACTTAATATTATGGTATGATCCTTAACCATGACACCACTAATTAATCCGGTCTCATTATACATTACAAGATCTTAAAACAGCACATTCCACAATTGTCCTAAGAAAATGTACCTATCTTCGCCAATTTGATTTGGCTAATCTATATAAAAATTAAAAATCATATTTGATTACTGAAGTATCTTTCTTACAAGCCTGAATCTTTTCTTAATTTATACACTGTTTGCTGTGTAGCTAAAGCTAGATGCCCTATAAACTACTCCCATCACTAACTTTGTTACCCTTCTATTCTTATCTTTCCTATATAATGACATATGTTATTAGTACACAGTAATCCAATAATACTACACAACAATTATTGAGCTTAAAATTTAATCTAACTGATCATCTTTATTAAGTTTAGCATTCAGCTTCAAAATGTATTTTTTTACATTACTAGTATGTAATTTATATAGCTATTAGCTAAATTGTTCCAATGGCCTAAATCTTCTGGTTTCCAGATCATCTGAAACCAGATGTACAACTGAGATACACGTAAAGATCTTGTGGAAGTCCTATTATGCAGGCCTTCATATGAATTGCCTGGGAAGTTTTAACTTCTGATGGTTAATTCCCCTGCTTCCCATTACCTTCCACGAATGTCTCCAACTCTGAGTTAGAGTCAAAGACTTGAGACAGTTCAATGTACTTTAACATTTCCAATTTGTGTCAAATCCTTGTCTAAATCCTCAGCAGCTACAGAATTGACATCACATTTAACCTCCAACCCTTCCCTTGATGTCTCCCCCAACGACCTGACGAGCCCCCCTGCACTGCCAACAACCCCATCCAAGTTACCTCTCTTGATCCAACCAGCCCTACAAGCTTTACTGCTACCTCAGTCTCTTGCCAGCTCTGATTACCTCATCACCGCACCCACTCCATCCATTCACTAATATTCAAAGTTTAGTTTGTTTAAAGAACTGTTTCAATGGCTGCACAAAGGCTTCCTGCAGTGCCAAGAGAGGTAATGCCTTCAATTCCCTCCTGGTCAGCTAATCATTATTGTTTCAAGCGAGCACATGTGCCTAAAATTCTAGATTCTAGAAATCTCCCAAACAAACACACTTGGAAGATAATCATATCTGAGAAATGAGGGCGAAGACCAGCTTCGTGTACAAAAGTTATTTGATTTAATGGACAAACATAAAAGATCAAAACACTTGGGCATATTACATTTTTGCATAAAACTCACAGTATGCTTAGAAGCACACAATTTGTGTCCAGATTAAACAGCTCTCTGAATGCAATTACGGAGGAAACTATAGGTAGTGTTATTCATCAATTCTTCTTTTTTGGGCATTGACAGTTAATATTACTTTTCAAGTCCATTATCAACCTAATGGCCTCCAGTTGAGTCAGTAGAAGCTATTATCTGGGAAAGAAATTTAACAAATAATATCCTAAGTTTTGGACAGTCATCAATCATGTAATACCTTGAAGATATCTACTGACTTGCTTCAAAATCGATCAAATTCAAAATTATCATCTTTATTTACATATTTATTTTCCCACTCTACCTTTGCAATAGTTTCTAATGACACCCAATGATGCTTCATTTCTGGCCTCCAATTAATGCCCTTTTTCTCAGACCAGCCTCATTTCGTGGCAGAGTTTACAGCTAACAAGGAACTCCCTTTAATAGTAGACTCTCTCCACCTGTTACATTCCTCAATCTTTAAAAAAAAATCAAAAATAAAATACTGTAGAAGCTGAAATACAAAATGAGAACAGAAGATACTGGAAAGACTCGGCATGTCCAGCAGCATTCGTAAGGAGAGAAAGCAGAGTTTATGTTCATTTGGCTATTCACTCAAGTCATTTGGCTCTTCCTCAGAGCAGCAGTATATGTTAGATATTAAACTGCAGCTATGAGAGATTGCAACGTTAAGAACAAAACAAAATGGGATGCTGTGGAAGGGGCAGTGTGGGGGGGGGGGGGGGGGCATTGCATTGAGGCAATACATGTATGGGTTATTTTTAAAAGATAGGGCTTGAAATGGAGGAAAAAGCTTGCAATCTAAAGTTGTTGAATTCATTTTTTTTTAAACTTTGAGGGCTGTAATGTGCTTAATTGCAAGACGAGATGCCACACTTTCAGCGTGCAATGGACTTCCTTGGGACATCTGGACGTGAGAGCAAGGTGCCAAATTGAGGAAAGCCACAGGAAGACTGGGATCATGCTTGCACATTGAGTGAAGATGTACTCCAAAATGGTCACCCACTGTGCATTATGCCTCCCCACTACAGAGAAGATCGCATTGGGAGTGGCAAATACTGTCAACCAAATTGAAAAAAGATCAAGTAAAATGCTGCTTAACTTGAAAGGAATGTTTGGGGCTTTGCTGAAGAGGGTGGTGTTGAAGGGTGGTGTTGAAGGGCACATGTTGCACCCTTTGCGAGTGCAAAGGGAGGTGCCATTTTAATATAGCACTTTGCTCTCATGTCCACATGTCCCAAAGAAGTCATCGCACATTGTAAGCGTGACATTTCATTTTGCAATTAAGCACATTACAGCTCTCAAAAATTCAAAAAACAACAAATTCAACAACTTTAGATTGTGAGCTTTCTCCTCCATTTCAAACAGTTTTATCACTGTTTACCATGTGCTCAGCTATAAGATCTTTGTAACGGATTATGAATTTTTCCCCCGACTGAAGTCAGGTTGACTGGTCTATAATTGTTTTCTCTCTACCTCTTTTTCAATAGTGGGGTTACATTAGCCACGTTAGACCCATTCTCTTAGGTCCATCATCCACCATTCTGAGGGCTCTCTGCTTCTTCCTTGAGCAGAGACCCAAACAACCCCTGTCCTCCACCACTTCCCTCTACCTGTTCTGTTACTAAACATTTTCGCCTTTAACTTGTCTCACTTCCTGCAAGTAAAAGGTGTGGCAATGGTTACCCATGAGGGTTATGCCTGTCTTTATGGGTTATGTGGAACATCCTTATCCCAGTCCTACTTAGGCCCATTCCTGCAATTCTTTTTGCATTTCATCAGTGTCAGTGCCACTTCAAGCTCTTGTCTGAACATGGAAAAATTTATCAATTTTGCTTCTAACTACCACTACTCTCAGCTTCACACAGTCCATTTCCGACATTCCAGTAATACATTGGCCACTAATACTTATTACAAACCAACCTACTCCCACAGTTCCTCACATCTTGCTTCCTGTAGGGAATCTGTTCCATCCTTTATATTTCTCTGTTGCATCTGGTTCTGATGCTGTCACCTTTGAAAATGGTGCATGATATGTCTACTTCTTTGCATTACCGAGGTTTGACGGGGCACTCAACCAGGTTCGACCCCTTCCCTGCGCCTCCGCCCTCACCCTTTCCTCTCCCTTCCAGAACCATGATTGGGTGTCCCTTGTCTGCACTTTCCACCATTCCAGCCTTTGCAAAGGACCATCCTCCATTATTTCCGCAAACTCCAGCATGACGCCACCACAAAACATATCTTCCCCTCATTCCCATCAATATTCCATAGAAGCTGCTCACTCTGACAGCCTGGTCCACCCTTCCATCATATTCAACTGCCATGGCACTTCCCCTTGCACTCGCAAAGGGTGCAACATATGCCTTTCAACTTCACCCTCTTTAGCATTCAAGGCCCTAAACACTCCTTTCAGTCAAGTAGCATTTCAATTGTACTTCCTTCAATTGCTTCCAATGTGGTCCCCACGCTGGGGAGACAAAACAACTGGATGAGTATTTTGCAGAATAACTTCAAAGTCTTCAAGCATTTCCCACCCTTCATTTTGCTTGTGATTTTAATTCAGCATTTTTCTCTGATGTCCACATGTCTGCCCTTGACCTGATGCAATGTTCCAGTAAAGCCCAAAGCAAGCTGAGGAAGCAGTATCTAATCTTCCTATCAGGCATGTTATAGCCCACAAGAATCAACATTTGAGTTCAAGAATTTTTGATTGTGACCTTTCTCCTGTATCTTAAAATCCTTTTCTTAAGTATGCCATACATGTATTGTCTCAATGCACCTTCCCCCTCCCCTTTCTGCATCAGGCCATCTGTCTTTTGTTCTTAAAGTTGCTACTACTTACTTCAATCTCTCACAGCTATAGTTTAATATCTAACATATTTCTCCTCTCTAGTTCTGACGAAGAGTCAAATAAACTCAAAATGCTAACTCTGTTTTCTCTCCTTACAGATGTTGGTAACCTGCTGTCTTTTTCCATCATTTTCTGATTTTTTTTTAAATCTTTTCATTGTGCTTTCAGTCAACTCTTAATTTCACAACTGGAATATTCTTTCACATTTAAAGAATCTTAGAAGGTCTTATTTAATTTAAAGATACTAATACAATGATGCTTTCAGTTGTCCTTCTCAATTAACGGACCTTGTTTGTAAATGCAAAATCCTAGCACGATTGCTGAATAGTCTGTTTTGCTGTCAATCGTAAAAAGGAATGAGAGTTTTTGACATAGCCAATTCTTTATTATAAACAGTTGACTAACTCAGTGAAGGAAATATTTGTTACCTACCCATAATGCCTGCATTGGCAGTGAAGCTGTTTCATCACCATCACTTTGAGAATCTTGTGGTAATGATGATTCAGCTGGAACCTTCCTCCTAAAGAGAAAAGGAAAATGACTAGCATAAATTATTTTTTAAACTTATAAATCATTACACTATTGACATTAAAATTGCATAAATATGAAATGTAAACATGAACTCAAACCTCCTATGACATTGTCACAATAAAACAGAGAATACAGGTTTTAAGTAGTACATAACCACATCAAAATTGTTTAAAGTTCAAAGCCAAATATACTTATCATGTACCAGGTACTGATATTTGGAAATGTAAGCCACATACAAAAGGCATGATTTAAAGGACACTGTATTCCCCGCCCACCAAATTAAGTAGTTAGTTGGGAGCCTGCCCACAAAGAGGCAGCTGCCCTGCAGCCATTTTATGCTCAATGGAGATTAATTAGCTCAGGCCAAGGCTTTCAGAAGGAAATCTTGCATTGAACCAATTAATCTCCTCTAAGCTTAATATGGCTGCAGGGCAGCTGGCTTTTTTGCCAGTAAATCAGATTGCCCAGCACTTCTGCAGTCCCAGTAACATCAGTGAGACTGGAATCTGAAGAATAGATTATGGAAGCCATAATGAATATTGGTGCAGGGTATCAAACTGGTTGAAGGATCAGGTTTGAGAGGCTGTGAGGAGGGTGCAAAGGAGGGATTTGGCCTGAGGAGAAAAATGTCTCCAATGTGCATAGGAGAATCCCCAAAGGAAGTTTCCACCTCTGCCTTCTTCCCAATACCAGTTGCCTCAGTTAAGCCTACCAGGCTACTCACTTTGTCAAGGTGGAGAACTCCATTACAGGTAACATAGCAGCAGGGATGGTATGAGGCACTTAAGTAGGCATTAGTTAATTACTTAAGGACCTCAGTATGCTCAAGGACAATTGGAAAGGTGTCTCTACTGCTATCTAGTAGGATTTTTTCCATCACAAATATCCTGAAATAAGGTGCATCAAGGCATCCTGTGAGATAATGGCTACCATGGTCAGATTATTGTTCGTTGCATATTATGCAAAGTCACGAATGGTTCCAAGGCTGCCACATTTGATCCTACCCAGTCTACCCCAGATTATGCCTGAAAGGGTAACATGTATCAAAACTTTGAGTAAAAGGTGGGGCTAGCCATTTCATGCTGTATGCTGGAGTAGCAATACAAGCAGTATTTTCTGCTAACAGGATGTTACCGTCAAATCACAAAGATTTTCTGTCTATCACAAAAAACAGTAATGTGGTGTATGGATTTCTGTACCAATATGATGGAAGATGCATAGGCTGTACATCCCATCCACTGGCCAATTGTAAAAAACAGCCCATCTATTTGGCTGTTCCTAAAAGGCAAAGTACAGACGATCCCAACCAACCTATGCTTGCAAAGCTCAAAATATACTACCCTATTCTAGTTGTGATTTTGCAATTGGACAACATTTGCTAAACAGTCATGATTATGCTAAGAATTACACAAAAAACTAATTTAGTGTTATCAGTCAAGATTCCATTGTGGCTCACTTATATTGCTTCCAGCATGCATATCTTCACACACTGGGCCTATCCTTTGCAGACAGAAGAAGCATGACCACGCATTGTACCTTTTTCAACTAAACATTTGGGGAATAGCCTTTCATTCCCCAAGGCAATGTCTTACTCAAAGTCAACTTGACTGGTTTGATTTGAGATAACTTAACTATTCCCTACTACATTCTCTATGGCAATGCATCTACTAATCAGAGTCCACTTACCTACCAATCAGCACTCTTTCTCACGCAGTATAAATTATTATTCCCTTTACTATTGACATTGTGAACTGTTTGGATGAATGCAAAATAAAAATAACAGCATGCCACATTTTACAGTAGTAAAGCCTAAAGTGAATATTCAGCACTCAACATTTCCAAAGCAATTCGATGCAAATTAAATTATATTTGTAAATGTAAATAATCAAACTTACCATGCCATATTATTAAGCTTGGTCTATAGCCCTTAAAAGAGAGAATGATATTGATATTTTCCAGATGATATTAGAACAAAACAATTTAATAAAATTATAATACAATTAAAAACTCAATATTAATTTCTATTAGGTTTACCTGTTAACCCAAAAAGTAGTTCAGCAGAAAAATTATCTAGTAACCTAAAGTAAGCAATTTTAATAAAACACATTTTAAAAAAACAAAAATATCAAAAGGGACTATAAAATTCACATGAACCACACCTTTATACAACATAAACTAGAATATGCAAAATTCAGTCATTTCAGAAAATAAATTTTGGTCTGCTTTCTATTGAAAGTACATCATTCACAAAGTATCTGGCAGAGAAAAGTTTCATCAGAGACTCTGTTGTACTTGCTTGTTACATTTTGCACAGAATTAAGCATCATGATCATCACAGGACAGTTTTTTTCTTTTTCTCTTTCATCTGATTTTTGGATCCAATCCATTGGGCCTTTGCCTCCAGCAGCAACAACTTTCTGCACATCACAATTTTTGCTGAATTCCGCAATCCAGACATTAGGACATTTTTAAAGACACAATAGATACAAACAACATAGCTTCTTGCATTTACAGCTGAAAACTCATACACTCAAAAGGTTAACCACTTCAGAGTTAGTCATCAATACTGGTGAAAGAGATTGCCAACTGAGCAATATTCAGTCACTTCCAGGTAAAAGAATGAACTTTTTATAACTCCATGTGATGCAGCAATTGTCAACTATTGAAACATTTGTAAATACCATGTTTTAATCAAAGCAATGTTGCCATTCTTGATAAAGAGTTTATTCATGCACTTTTCCTGTTAGTTTGTTAGAGCACAAACAAATATTCTTTCACAAAAATATTGGAATTCCCAAACATAAGCAATTTTCTCCTTTGTCAATCATCCAACTCAAAACAGATGATAATTTGTTGAAGCTCACCCAAACATTTTCTTGTTGTTGAAAACTAAAAATCTTCTTGGATATAGTCTACATCACCCCATGCCTGGACCCAGAATGGATTTGTACAGAAAATATTATGCAAAAACAAGTTATTTCCAAAATGTTTAGCAACACTTCCAGCAAGACAACTTAGATATCCCAAAAAGGTCAGTCCCCCCAGAGTCTGGCTGAACCTAGATGAACTTGAATTAAGTAGCTTTAGTGGAAAGGGCATCTTTGAATGGAAATTAGAACTAACCAATAATTCAAAGTTTCTAATTAAGTGCTACATTTTCAATGGGAAATAATTTTTGCAATATTTTATTTCAATTATGATAACTTGAAGTTGTAAAGTTCAAGTTAAGGGCTATGGTCTGAGCATATTTAAAATTAGCAGGCAATGATTACTCTTATAACAATTATGTTGTGTTTTAATATTTCAATTATTACAATTGTCTTACAACATTTGTGCAAGGTTTCTATCACCAACCTTGTCCTCCCCAGTTCGTGTTAATAGAATATCCACAAAATAGTAAGAAACAAGAATAAAGTAGAATTGGTGATAAGTTTACATATGGGATGAGACAAATGGAAGGTCCAACGGTCAAGAAGGCAGTCTCTGCAAGTGTCGTGGAACGCGAAGAGCAGGACAAGACACAGAAGACGTCCTGCTCATCCACTGCACCTAGTCCCATCTCCAACCATCTTGACTCGCCACTGGATCTAGATGGAAATTGGGGAGAGAGAGGTGAGGCTGGCACTGTGTAATTCTCCCTCACTTTAATTCAAATCAAACGCTAGTCTCGTTATAGTGTCCTGTTCAACCCTTGAAGTCCTGTGGCATTTGGTGCGGATACTGGGAGCTACAGTCACGGACCTGCACACAGGCAGCTCAGTCTCACGGTTGTTTTCCACTGACCAAAGCAGCAGTGAAACTCGGCGTCCACCTGGACTACTGAACAGTCCTTTTTAGGAACGCACTGCTCACCTCTGTAGAATAAGGAAGCGGGTAGAAAAGGTGCCCTAAACATTGCCTGCTTGACTATACCCTGGTCAGTTTACCGCAGAAGGCAGGGATCCCATCTTGTGGTCGAACAAATCAAATAAAACACAAGATGACACCACTCACATTTGGAATCTGCTCACACTTTTGGATAACCCTACAGCAAACAGACCAGAGAGAAGAACAGCCTTAGTTGCCAGAGAGCTTGTAAGATACAATATTGACATTGCAGCCCAGAATGAAACTCGTCTTGTCAACGTATGTCAGTTGACTGAAACTGGAAGTGGAGACACTTTTTCTGGAGTGATCATGGCAGCAGTGGGCGTCGTGATGCTGAAGTTGGATTCGCCATCAGGAGTCACCTTGCTCGGAAACTCGATCGTCTACCCAAGGGTGTGAACGACCAGCTTATGAGATTACAGTTTCCGCTACAGAACAGAAGTCAAGCCATCCTGATCAATGCTTATGCCCCCACATTGAACAACCCAGACGAAATGAAAGACTAGTTCTACAAAGAACTAGATGCCCTACTATCAACAGTGAGCAGTACCAAAAAGCTGATCTTGCTTGGTGATTTCAATGCAAGAGTAGGATGTGATTCTGCAATCTGGCAGGGAATCACTGGGAGACATGGAGTGGACAATTATAACCGTAACGGCCTACTCTTAATGAAGACCTGTGCAGCGTACGACTTCCTCATTCCGTCTGCCTACCCTTAACAAGACCTATTGGATGCACCCTCACTGTAAAGATTGGCGTCTTATCGACTATGTCATGTTAAGGAGAAAAGACAGAGTGACCAAGATCATGTGTGGTGCTGACTGCTGGACAGATCACAGGATGATTATCTCCAAAATGAGGCTCCGCATCAAACCCAAGAGGCAGCCACAAGGAAGGTTATGAAAAGAATCAATGCAGCCAAGCTAAAGAACCCCAGCATAGGTTCAGCACTGGCTGGAGACTTAGAAATCAAGCTTGCTGATCTACACCTCGCAGGCAGCACTGAGGATAACTGGGAACACTTCAGGAATGCTGTTCATATGTCTGCACTAAAGATGCTCAGGCCCTCTACCCGCAAGCAGCCTTACTGGTTCAATAAGAATGATAAAGAGATACAGGCTCTACTTGTTGAAAAGCACCATCTTCACTAGGCCTGTCAGAATGACCCATCATCAGCTGCCAAGAAAAATTCTTTTTACCAATGCTCATAGGACAATCCCGAATAAACTGCGTAAAGTGCAGGATGCCTGGCTGAGTGCCAAGGCAGATGAAATACAGGGATACGCTGACAGAAACAACTTGAAATGGTTCTATGAAGCCCTCAACACTCTCTATGGAGAATAATCTGCAAATATGCGACAACCACTGAGGAATCTCAATGCTCTCCATTGCAGGAAAAACCCTCACAAGAGTACTGCTGAATCTTCTAGTCATTTAGGCCTGCTTCAAGAGTCATGGTATGGTTTCCGCAAAGTCACAGGACTATTGACATGATTTTTGCTGCATGCCAACTTCAGGAGAAGTGTCAAGAGCAGAATCGCGAGCTCTACACACCCTTTGTTGACCTCGTGAAAGCATTCAACACCATAAGCCAACAAGGCCTGTGGAGGATCATGTCAAAATTCGGCTGCCCCCCTCAATTCATTCAGATAGTACAATAGTTCCATGATGGCCAGAGTCCTGGATGGCAGAGAATTGTCTGAGGCATTCTCAGTTACCAATGGCATCCAACAGGGCTGTGTGCTCACATCCACACTGTTCAGCATGTTGTTTACTGCCATGCTGAATGATGCCTTCCAGGATAGTGTTGCTGGAATCAGCCTCAAGTACAGAGTGGATGGGAAGTTCTTCAACCTGTGGAGACTTCAAGCTATTATCAAAGTGAAAGAGGCTGTTCTAAGAGACTTCCTTTTTGCCAATGACTACGTCCTGTATGCTGGACCAGAACTAGAGATGCAAATCGGTATGGACAAATTTTCTGTTCCTTGTGACAACTTTGGACTCAACATTAAAAAGACCAAAGTCATGCACCAGCCTACTTCTCATGCACTGTACACAGAACCCATAATCACAATCAAAGGGCAAAAACTACAGGCAGTGGACCAGTTCACTTATCTTGGGTAGCACCCTCTCCCAAGTAATGACTATTGATACAGAAGTTAACTGCAGAAAAGCAAAGGCAAGTTCTGCTTTTGGAAGACTGTGCTCCATTGTATGGGAATATCGAGGAATCAGCCTAGCAACAAAAATGAAGGTCTACAGCACCGTGGTACTCACTATCCTCCTGTATGCTTGTGAAACGTGCACTGTGTATCGAAGGCATGCAAGACAGCTCAATCATTTTCACATGTCTTTTCTTCGCAGAATATTACACATCAGATGGCAAGACAAAGTACCATACACTGAAGTTCTCTCTGGAGCAAGTCTACCATCAGTCCACACACTGCTGATGAGAGCACAGTCCCCCGGTGGGCAGGTCATGACATCTATATGTCAGACGAGTACATAGCTCTCTGCTGGAAGATGCTCACATGGAGGGCAGAAGAAACGTTTCAAAGACACACTCAAGCTCTCCCTGAATTTGCTTGACATAGACACGATCACCTGGGAAATGCTGGCACAAAACCGCCCTACCTGGCACTGCCTCATTCACAAAGTCTATCAAGCTTATGAAACAAGGCGTATCGCTGAAGCACAACTTAAGCACAAGTCCAGAGCCACTAGCGCAAAAACTACAGTACCTAGATAAGTCTGTTCAATATGTGCCAGCACATTCCATGCCTGAATTGGCCTGATCAGACATCTTCGGACATACCGCAACCAGCCTCAAAATGACTAATGCTATCGAGGTCCTCATCGATGACGATGGGTGAACAACATATGGGAGTTAACATGAAGCATTATGGGTCAGTCATCTTCCTTACATCACAGTTTCTTCACTTCGTAAAGTGTTTTCTGGGTAATTAGCTATCTCACCTATAAATGTGAGATCAGGTATAATGCCTGTTCATGTCACTTTGAATGTAGTGTATCCCTTGCTTGAGAACCATGAATTGAATTGGAATTGTTTTTTGGAGTAAACAAGATGGATTAGGGACTTATCCCGTGCACTGTGTACTGATTTTGTAACTGAGAAAAGAATTTTTTTTGAATATTGGATGAGCACTTGACGGAAATGAACTTACAGGGCTACTCCAAAAAAACGGTAGAATGGACTGAATGACCTCCTCCTTATATGCCATAATTGCTTTACGCAAGTTTGATGAAAATAGTCAAAGGATAGAAATGCAATTTCAGAACAAATGAGATATTGGAGGCAGGTAATTTAATGTCATCTACACCTGCAATGAGAGATTGCAGTGATTGGAAATGTACCTTCTTGAACCCAAGGCATTCCTTAATGCATCAGGAAATTCAACTGTCTCACAAGAGGCCAAAATATCTGTTTCCACTGGCTCTTTCCCATAGTCTCTTTACATGCACCACTTTACTTTGTTTACAATGCTCTTGGACTATATGCTGATCTCTTCTCCTATTCAGGCTCACTTACCACCTACAAACACATCTCATGTCAACTGCACCATTCTTTTTTTGAAAATTTCCCCATAAATAACCTGTTGAAACAACTGTAACCATAAAGCTGCCTATCCTTCACTGCAATGCTATTATTTTTCTTTAAAGATAAAGATAAAGTAGCTCATAATCATCATAAATTTCAGGCCAACGCACATGACCCCAATTGCCTTGGCAATTTATAGGGGCAAAACCATTGGGGACTTAAGATGTAGGACAGTCAATGGCGGCTGCAGAGCTGACAGAACCATTTGCTTGCAAAATGTTTGGTACACACCACTATCTACAGATCAGAGTCAAATTTTGCTTGATAATGTTTCTGTGAACTCTTTTTGAGAAACTTTACTATATTAAGAAGGTGCTACTTGACTACAAATTCATTATTTTCTCTTTTAACGTAACCTTATCTGTGTGCTCACGTCATTCCTTCATCCTCCTTTGGATGCAATAAGAAGTCTCGCATCATCAGGTTAAATTGATCAGGTGAGTGTCACCTGATGAAAGAACAGCGCTCTGCAAGATCATGATTCCAAATATACATGTTGGACTTTAACCTGATGTTGAGACTTTTTACTGTGCCCACCCCAGTCCAACACCAACATATCAACATCACAGCTCCTGCATATTCACAGACACGGAACGGCCTACTGTGGACACAGTAATAAGGATTCAAGAGCAGAAAGGTGCAAAGATTTCTCTACTGATATATGTTTTTAAAAAGCAAACTGCAGAAAATTTTTTCAGTAGCACAGCTTTAAAAAAAATTCTAATTGCATCAACTAAATCTGATATTTCAACAAATATTATGGTCTTTCAAAGTCTTTGAACTGAACTGCTTCATCTGACTGCTCAAGTAGGCACCTTGTCGGTCTCTTCTACACCGTAAAATAAATACAGGTGATAGAGACAGTGCTCTTTCAGCATTCCTAAATAGTGCGGGTGGTGTTACTCCAGGGAGTGCTCCATTCCTCAGTCAACATTCCTCAGAGAAAGAGGGACTGGATTTTCAGAGGCAAACAGTTCAGGCCATTTCAAGAGCGTGACAAACCCAGGCGGGGCAGTGATTACTCCTACACATATATGTATGCATTTTTTATATACAAAAACGTCTCTTCATTCCTGTTAGTTGATCGCCAACCGAAAAGCAATCAGGTCTACACTACAACAAAATGAACTAACTAGTAGTAAAAGGCAATAGTTCAGCGGCTAACAATAAAAGACCGTAATCCCAAAATAGTGTGATGCCGTGAAGGCGTCTCATTTAAAGCTGCTGAGTTCGGGCTAACGGTACACAGCCATTCGCTAAGTGGACCAACGGCACAATTCTCGCGCACCCTTCAGAATCAAGTGTCGCGTGCACCTGTTGTACTCACGTGCTACACTCAATTTTGCACGCCGCAGCTTTCAGCTACTCTGATTGGTTGGTCTTTCAGTGCTCTGATTGGTTAATCGGCGCTCCCAGGTAACGTGCTGGGTTTGACTATGCTTTCGTTCGCGGCACTCGGGGGATTTATCTGCAACGTAGAGTCATCGAAATGTACAGCACTGAAACCGGGCCAAACTCGTCTACGTGGATCTAAACTGGAAGCGCGGTAGCACAGTGGTTAGCATTGCTGATTTACAGCTCCAGGGACCTACGTTCGATTCCCCGCTCGGGTGATTGTCTGTGGAGTTTGCACATTCTCCTCATGTCTGAGTGCGTTTCCTCCGGGTGCTCCAGTCTTCGCCCATAGCCTGAAAGATGTGCGGGTTAGGTTGATTGGCCATGCTAAAATTGCCCCATAGTGTTCTGAGATGTGTAGGTTAGAGGGAATAGTGGGCAAATGTGTAGGGATATGGGGGTAGGGCCTGGGTGAGATTGTGGTTGGTGCAAACGCGATGGGCTGAATGGCCTCTTTCTGTGATGTAGGGTTTTTATGATTTCTAAACTGAATTAGTTGCATTTGGCACATATCCCTCTAAATCTTACCTGTCCAAATGTCATTTAAATGTTGTAATTGTACTCATCTCTATCTCCTCCCTGATAGCTAATTTTATATTTGCACCACCCTCTGTGTGAAAAGGTTGCCCCTCCAGAACCTTTTAAACCTTTCCCCGCTTTTCTTAAACCTATGCCCTCGAGTTTTGAATTCCACTACCCTGGGGAAAAGACCTTGGCTATTCACCTTATCTATGTCCGTCATGATTTTATAAACTTTGATAAGGTCACCCTCAGCCTTCTACATTCCAGAGAAAAAAGTTCCATCCTATCCAGCCTCCTTATAATTCAAACTTATCAATCAATAATCAAGATTTTGAATTAAATGTGAAACATTTGCAAAAAGGTCAGAATAAATGCTCAATGGGAATAGCTCCACTATTACCTATCCAAATAAAACATAGCCCAGTCAAATGCAACAATGGTTCCTCTTATCTGACAGACAATCGTCTCTAAAATTCCCCAAGGATTAACTTGGTCACTCCATTTCTCAACCACAAACTGTCTTGTGGTGACATTGTTCATAAGCACGAGCAGCTTTCACATGCGTACTGATGGTACCCAGCTCTACCTCTTCTGCAGATTAGCAGTGAATCTCCTTGCATAGTTCTAATCAGCAATATTGATTCAGATCCATTCTGGAATTATGGAGATAATCCTCAGACTAATTTTAATTAAATTTGAGAGTTTTTCACGGTGCACATGCTCCAACAGTGGCAGACAACAATAAAAAAATTGCAAATAGAAAACAAATAAAAATAGTAAGTAGTGGAAATAGAGGGCAGGTCAGAAGTCAATTTGATGAGAGATTTCATATCTGATAAAATATTTTACTGGAAAATGTAGATAAATTTGTTTAGGTGAAATTGAATGCCCTAAGCTTTCAGCTGTTACAGACAGGAGAGGGTCAGTTCAAACAGCACTGTTTCCGTCTTAGTACCTGCTGGTAAACAGAAGGCGTTTTGAAGTTTCCCAACATCTGAGTTTTTTAATTGATTTGATTTTACTAATGGTTCCACAGCAAATCCAAGTTATGACTAATTCAGCAGGTCAGTTTATAGTATGCATTCAAAACCCATAAAAAGGAGTCTTAGCAATGTCCCAATCTGCATTCATACAGTAAAGGGAGCAATAAAGAAAAGGATGTTTTATAGTGTAAGGGCCACAGAGGAAATTAATAATGGTTCAGATGAGTTTCGGTGTTCCGAAGTCATAATTCAATGAGGAAGTATTTTACACAGGTAGTCAGTTGCAGCTGGCTAGAGACCAGTGTTTTAAAATTCACTTTTCAGGTGGCATTCATGTCAAAAGATGAAATATGCATGCAGAGATTGACCCATAACTTCCACAGACTGACAATTCTCCAGTGTATTGCCACTCTTAAAAAATTTACCTTTGCCATAATTGCACACCTCCTGTTTCACTCAGCCTTCTACATCTAGGGTGGGAGAGATCGTAACTTTGCAGCTTGCCCCCAGCAGCATCAGAGCACAGTAGCTAGGCTGCGTGAAGCAAGTCACTCTCGTCTTTATGGCTGTAGCTGCAGGCCAGTGGGGGGAATCAGATTGGAACCAGGGGGGTGGGTTGGACCAGAGCCAGGAGTTACAGGAGGGGTCAGGGTTGGACCAGGAGAGGGGGGTGGGTTGAATAAGAGCTGGTGTAGAGACTGAACCAGAGCTAGAGGACCAGAGGTTGGACCAGGAAGGGGCTGTGCCTGCCTTGGGAGGAGGGGGGGTCAGACACAAGGAGGTCAAGCTAGTGGAACAGATGCCAGGGGATGTCGTGCCACAGCTGGGGAGGTTTGTCAGACTGGTAGGAGAGTTAGAGGTTTTGGGGGGGTAGTTAAACTGGAGCCGGAGAGGATATTGGGCCAGGAAGGTGGGTGTCAAATCGGAAGGAGTGTCAAAGCAGACAGGTCCATCCTGTGCAAGACCTGGGTATTTAAATAGCTACTGTGGAGTTAGAAGGGGTTTTTTTTTCCATTCTAACTGTTTCAGAGTAACTATCAGAATAAAACTGGTAGAACCATTCAGAGTTAGCAAATTATATCACTTCTGTTGGTTGATTCCCAGCTCAGAGCAATTATTCAGAGGAAGCTAGCACTTCTGGGCAATTGCCACATAAACGTTTACGTGGAAACTTCTTGGAGATATTTCCCAGTGTTTCATTGGGGTACGACCCAAACTTAACGCTGAGGAATCTGGAAATTATGGGCCTGTGTGTCAGTTCTGTAGACAACGATACAAAATCTTCCAGTTGTCAGTTTCGATGGGCTGATGGTCAGTCCTGGACAGAGCTTACTTCCGTGTGGCTTGCCAGTTGGTTATTAAACAAAAGTCTGTTTGCACAGCTCAGCAAGGTAATATTAAACTGCTCAAAAGACCAGAGTCTTAAGTTATGTGATATTTTTCTCCACGATGACTTCAATACAGAATGTTTATCCAGCATTAAAATTTGGCCTTGTTTTCAGATCTGATAATGGCTCAGTCATAATAGAATCATAGTTATAGAATCATACAGCACAGAAAAAGGCACCGTGTCTACACCAGCCATCAAACATCTATTCTAATCCCATTTTCCAGTACTTGGTCCATACCTTTGTTTATGACATTTTAAATGCTCATCTAAATGCTTCTTAAATGTTGTGAGGGTTCCCACCTTTACCACCATTTCAGGCAGCGAGTTCCAAATTCCCACTATCCTCTGAGTGCAAAAGTTTTTCCTCAAATACCCTCAATCTCCTGCACATCACCTTAAATCTACGTGCCTCATTATTGACTCTTCTACTAAGGGGAAAAGTTTGTTTTTATTCACCCTATTTATGTCCTTCATTATTTTGTAAAGGATAATGTCACCATAGTCCCAGATGATCAAATGTTGCTTTCCCCTTTGAAGGGGAGAGCTAACAGACAGTGATTTAACATGAGGATCACCACATCTCAGGCGAGGGACAAGGTTGTGAAAGTGGGCTTTCATGAATAACCTCAGCCAGTATTGGAAATGAACCTGCGTTGTTGTAATCAGTCTGCATCACAAACCAGCCATTCAGCCAATTGAGTGAACCAACCTTCAATCAGCCTTCTCTACTCCGAGAACAACATCTACCTAACCAGCCTCTCTTCAAAACGAAATCGTTTCAATTCGGACAACACCCTGATGAATCTCCTCTTCACTAGAACTATAATTCTGCAATGACAGAATGTTCAAAACTAATGACCCTTGTGAGGAACTTTTTTTAAATTCATTTGTGGGACACAGGTATTACTGGCTGGCCAGCATTTATTGCCCATCCCTAGTTGCCCTAGAGAAGATGGTGGTAAGCTGCCTCCTTGAATCACTGCAATTCATATGCTGTGGGTTCACTCACAATGCCGTTAGGAATGGAATTCCAGGATTTTGACCAGGCGACTGCAAAGGAATAGCAATATATTTCCAAATCAGAATGTTAAGTGACTTGGAAGGGAACTTGCAGGTGGTGGTGTTCCCATTTAACGGTTGCTGTTGTCCTTCTAGATGGAAGTGGTCATGGGTTGGAAGGTACTGTCTAAGGATCTTTGGCGAATTGCTGCGATGCATCTTGTAGATAATAGACTGTTGCTATTGAGTGTCAATGGTGAAGAGATTGAATGTTATACATGTGTGCCAATCAAGCAGCTTTGTCCTGGTTGTGTCAAACTTCTTGAGTGTTGTTGGAGCTGTACCCATCCAGGCAATTGGGGAGTATTCCATCACAATCCTGATTTGTGCCTTATTGATGGTTGGTAAGCTTTGGGAAGTCAGGAGGTGAGTTAGTCACCTCAGTATTCCTATACTTTGATTTGCTCTTATAGCCACTGTGTTTATGTGATGAATCCAAATGAGTTTCTGATCAATGGTAACCCGCAAAGATGTTGACAGTGGGGGATTTAGTGGTTGTAACAACACATAACATCAAGGGGCAAATATTAGAGTGCCTTTTATTCGTGATGATCATTGCCTGGCATTTGCATGGCGCAAATGTTACTTGCCACTTGTCAGCCCAAGCCTGGATATTGTCTAGATCTTGTTGCATTTGAACATAACTGCTTCTGTATGAGAAGTTGCGAATGATGTTGAACATTGCACAATCATCGGCGAACATGATTTTTTAAATTTGAGTTTTTAAAATTTCATTTGTATTACCATACAGTAAAATGTATTGTTTCTTGCGCACTATACAGACACAAATATCATTCATAGAGAAGGAAACGAGAGAGTGCAGATGTAGTGTAACAGTCATAATTAGAGTGTAGAGAAGGATCAACTTAATGCAAGGTAATCCATTCAAGAGTTTGATGGCAGCAGGGAAGAACCTGTTCTTGAGTCAATTGGTATGTGACCTAGAACTTTTGTATCTTTTTCCCAATGGAAGAACGTGAAAGAGAGAATGTCCAGGATGCATGGGGCTTAATTTTGCTGGCTGCCTGGCCGAGACAGTGGGAAGTGTAGACACAGTCAATGGATGGGACCCTGGTTTGCATGATGAATTGGGCTACATTCACAACCTTTTGTAATTCTTTGCGGTCCTGGGCAAAATAGGAGCCATACCAAGCTGTGGTACAACCAGAAAGAATGCTTTCTATGGTACATCTATAAACATTGGTGAGAGTCATAGCTGACATGCCAAATTTCCTTAGTCTTTTGAGAAAGTAGAGGCATTGGTGGGCTTTCTTAACTAAAGAGTCGGCATGGTGGGCCAGGACAGATTGTTGATGATCTGCACACCTAAAAACTTGAAGCTTTCGACTTTTTTTATTTTGTCCCTATTTATATAGAAAAGGGCATGCTCTCCTTTCTGCTTCCTGAAGTCAATAACAATCTTCTTTGTTCTGTTGACATTGAGGGAGCGATTATTGTTGCCGCACCAGTTCACTAGATTCTCTATGTCGTTCCTGTGCTCTGTCTCATCATTGTTTGAGATCCAACTCACTATGGTGGTGTCGTCAGCAAACTTGAAAATTGGAGGATATTTGGCCAATCATAGATGACAAAGAATATAATAGGGGGCTTAGAACACAACCTCCCCACTTCTGACCTTATGACAGAGGAAAGGTCATTGACAAAGCTACTGAAGATCGTTGAGCCTATGATACCATCTTGAGGGACTCGTGCAGAGATTTCTTGGAGCTGGGATGACTGACCCTCCACCACCACAATCATCTTCCTAAGTACTAGGTACAACTCTAACCAGTGGTGTGTTGGCCCCGATACTCATTGATTCGTTTTGCAAGGGTTCTTTGGTGCCACACAGTTGAATGCAGCCTTCATGTCAAGAGCTGTCACTCTCACCTCACCTCTGGAATCCAGGCTTTTCGTGCATGTTTGAACTAAGGTTATCATGAGATTAGAACAAAGAACAAAACAACACGGGAAACAGGCCCTTTGGCCCGACAAGCCCGTACCGCCACCTGAATGTTCTCACTTCTACCCGTAATCCCTGTCTATGTTTATAGATGTATGGATTGAAACCAAATTTGAGACAATTTAGGGAGAATTTGTTCTACCAATCAGCCTAAGAGCACATCTTTGGGATGTGGGAGGAAACCAGAGCACCCGGAGAAAACCCACGCAAGCATGGGGAGAATGCGCAAACTCCAACAGACACAGGCCCAAATCCATGTTTCTGCACAGCACAGCAACAGTCAAATGGTCCAGGTCAAGCGTACACTAATGACGTAAAGCACTAGGATACTCTCGAAAAAAAAAATCCAAGAGCAGCCCGCTCACAACCCATCGCGTGTATACCCCTTGTTAGACAACAAGGCGGACCAAAGTACCTGTAGGATAAAAACAAATACATCAATATCATCGACTATTTACACACTTCTCAGGGACTCCCAAGGCTCATGATCCTTATTTTGAATCAGTTTTCTATATCCTTTCATTCTCATTCTGTTCATGTGCCCATCTAAGTATCTGTTAAATAACCAGAGTGCCTGCCTCCACCACTTGGCAGCGTGTTCCATACCCCCACCACCCTCTGTGTGAAAAAACTCCTTCTAGCATTCAAATTTTACCTTATCCCCCCCACCCTAAGCCCGTGATCCCTCATGCTATTTGAGTCCATCCTACGAAAAAGCTTAACCCTGTTTACTTTATCTATACCCCTCATAATCTTGTACACCTCTATTAGATCTCCTCTAAGTCTATGTCTTTCTAAGGAAAACAGTCCCAATTTGCCTAACCTCTCCTCGTACCTCAGACTTTCCATACCAGGCAGCATCCTGGTAAACCTCCTCTGCACTCTCTCTAGAGACTCCATGCCTTCCGGTAGTAAGGCGACCAGAACTGGACACAGTATTCCAAATGAGGTCTAACCAACGTTTTATACAACTGCAACATTAAAGGCCAGCTCTTGTACTCTATACCCCTTCCTATAAAGGCTAGCATACCATATGCTTTCTTCACAACCTTCTCCATCTGCTCTGCCACCTTCAGAGACTTGTGCACCTGCACCCCCAGGTCCCTCTGCATTTCTATATTCTTAATGGATCTACCCTTTATCATATACCTCCCCCCTACATTCTTTCTTCCGAAATGCTTCACCTCACATTTATCAGGATTGAATTCCATCTGCCATCTATCTGCCCAAGCTACCAGCCTATGTCCTGCTGCATTACCTGACAATGCTCCTCACTGTCCGCAAGTCCAGCCATCTTTGTATCGTCTGCAAACTTGCTGACATTCCACTTACTCCCTCTTCCAAGTCATTTATATATATTACAAATAGAAAAGGTTCCAATACCGAGCCCTGCGGCACACCACTAGTGACCGATCTCCAGCTAGAAAAACACCCTTCCACTATTAGTCTCTGTCTCCTATTACCAAGCCAGTTACTTATCCATTTAGCTACCTGTCCTTGTATCCCATTTTCAACTAACATCCTATGAGGGACTTTGTCAAATGCCTTACTGAAGAAACAGTGATCCTCGCGAAACCTAAACTCAGAAGTCTCATAACACCAGGTTAAAGTCCAACAGGTTTTATTTGGCAGCACTAGCTTTCAGAGTCTCAAGCTTCATCTCAGCTGATGAAGGAGCTTGAGACTACTAACTAGTGCTGCCAAATAAACCTGTTGGACTTTAATCTAGTGTTGTGAGACTTCTGAATTTCTGTGCTTACCCAGGTCCAAAGCAAGCATCTCCACATTGAAACCTAAATCGAGCAAGATTTTTCTGAGCAAGTGCTGCTTGATAGCACTGTTGATGACCCCTTCCATTACTTTACTGATGAACGAGAGTAGACTAATTGGACGGTAATTGGCTGGGTTGGATTTGTCCTGCTTTTTGTATACAGGACATACCTGGGCAATTTTCTACATTATTGGGTAGATGCTATTATTGTAACTCTGCTGGAAGAGCTTGGCTAGGGGATTGACAAAATATAGAGCACAAATCTTCAGTACTATTGCCAGAATATTATCAGGGCCCATTGCTTTGCAGTATCCAGTGCCTCCAACTGTTTCTTAATATAACATGGAGTGAAACAAATTGGCTGGAGACTGGCACCTGAGATGCTGGGAAGAGACCGAGATGGATCATCCACTCGGCACTTCTGGCTGAAGATTTCTGTAAGTACTTCAGCCTTATCTTTTCAGAGACGGTCTCAGCTGGGATCTGGGGATAATAATGGAAAAAGTAAAAGTGCTGGGCAAAATTGTGTGGAAGCATCTGGACCATCTTAAGTAGAGAGCCTGCAGCAGTGCAGGTTTTGTTATCAGCAATGGGAACAATCACTGAGCCACGATGAGAAACCAACCCTCTAGGTGATGAGGACACAGATTCTGAAATGGAAGTAGAAGAGACTGGTGTTCCAATTGAAGCAGGGCCCAGGAAGAATATGCTTCAGTGGCTTTATTGCATTCTCTTTCTGAGCAAAGATCTCCAATTCGGTTCATACACTCAGATCTAGTCCCACTTTCAATCGATCACCAAGCGATGGAAAAGGCCCTCCAGCAGTGTGGGTCCTGGGGGAGAAACTGACTTGAGGGGGAAGGGATGTTATAATGACCAAGAGGAATCATCAATAGATCTCCTTGTGAGCTCTGAGAGTACGAGCTCCCTTATTAAGAGCTAATAGGAAAAGAGTAAGGGGAATTTAAAAGCGCTGTCTATTCAGGTCAGCAGTCAAAGGACTCCTGGGCTTGGCCTGTATACCAATTGGAGGCAGGATGACAAAACCTCACACTACTGCTCTAGAACAGTCTTCTTCATCAACGCCCCTAAAGCACAGCATGTGCATCCTCCAGGGATGAGTGGTTGAAAATGAAAAGATCTGAAAAGTGTTTGTGATGTGTAATCAGAGCACATTTTATGATCTGTGATCAAATGCAACATTCTAGGCCAGTTCAGACAGGTGGAATTATTAGAACCCAAGTGACTAGAAACAATTTTTTTCCTTTTTTTTTATCTTCTATTACCATCAAAATACTGGGCCAATGTATAAAATCACCGAAGTGACCTCAGCATTTCCTAATGATTTGCAAATAAAATGAGTAACATGTTACCAAAGCAACTAAGGATGGTAAAAAGTATCATATTTATGAATTGTTAAAACTTTTTAAGTTTCGATAATGTTTGAAGTAACAGCTAATTGACAAATTGACAGGTCAGAATAGATGTAAAGTCCGTGGAATAGTTTGATTGAAATTAGTAACTGCTGGGCAGTGAAGGTTTTTAACAAATCACACAATAAAAATATCCTTCCCATATCTTTAGATGAGCAAATTGCCAGTTTGTAGCTGGGCTGACTGTTGTATTAATTCAAACTTGCAAAGTAAAGTATATAAAAATGTTTAACAAAATGCAATAGTTCATCTGTGGTTTTATTTTTGAACCATAGACATCTCACATCCCATACCCATTCAGTCACCTATTCACAATTGCATGCAGATACACAGGTAAATATACATGAATTCCCACTGAGAATACATGACACTTAAGTTTATTAACTTGTGACATAGCAGCAGGTACAAGATTGATGTAATGTAAACTCTATTTGCTATTTTTTCCTGAATCCCCAGTCACCAACTGGTATGGTAATAAAACTGTACAATGAACACATACTCCTCTCTTCAGTTAATTATAGAATTAAACAGAATGTGTGCCTTGTAATGTTGGCTGGAACTTCCCAGCCAATCACACCACTGGGATCTTCTACGCCCATTGATGATGCACCTCCACTCAGGTTTCCTGGCAGTGAAGGAGGGGTGCATTCAATGGGAAATCGCACTGACAATATTTTTGCACTGAAAGCCCAACAAGTTTTTGAATGTTTTTCACCAAGATGATAACTTTCCAGCAGCAGAGTTGTGTTTGTCTCAGTTTACCTCCCTGGGAACAGCCTGTAAAGCATAGAGGGATGTAATGGTATTATCGCTAGACTGTTAATCCAGAAACTCAGATAATGTTCTCATGAGCTGGGTTCAAATCCTGCCAAGGCAGATGGTGGAATTTGAAATCATTAAAAAAAAAATCTGTAATTAAGAATGATGAACACGAAACCCATTGTCGATTGTCAGAAAAACCTATCTGGTTCATTAAGTCCTTTCAGGAAGGAAATCTGCCATCCTTATCTGGTCTGCGCTACATGTGAGCTGCAGCAATGTGATTTAAGTTTAAAGTCTATTTATTAATGTCACAAGTAGACTTAAACTAATACTGCAATGAAATTACTGTGAAAATCCCTCAGTTGCCACACTCCAGCGCCTATTCAGGTACGTTGAGAAGAATTTAATGTGGTTAATGCACCCAACCAGCACAGCTTTCAGACTGAGGGAGGAAACCGGAGGAAACTCATTCAGACACAGGGAGAATGTGCATGCTCTGCACAGATAATGATTCAAGCCAGGAATTGAACCTTGGTCCTTGGGGCTGTGAGGCAGCAAATCTAACCATTAGCCCTGGTCTTGGTACTTATTTGGAAGTTCTAGTAATGGAACATACCTAATCACTTGGATTCAAATTAATATAAAGCGGAGTAGAAAGAGGTGAACTTGGCGTTACTCATGTAAATACCCACTAACAGTTCCAGAGCAGTTGGAGCCTCAGTGCAAGTTTGGCTTTATTTGCAGCTTTTCACATAGGCAAGGGATATGGGAAACTGACAGGTGGAAAAGAGAAACAGGCCAATTGGAATCAGGGTTAATTACAAGCATCAGCCAATCAAGTGCCAAACTGGGTATGCTGCCACTGCAACTTGAAACATGGCAGCCAATAAAATGTCATATTGCAGGAAATAACCAATGATTTTTAAGAGCTGGTGAGGAAATGATTGGAAAGGCGTAGGAGAGTGCTCTTATATGGCAGCATCAGCAATTTCATCACTCACTTATCATTTTGCCCCCAGCCCCTATATTTGGGGGCTGTGTTGCAGTCCAGTGCGTTCTATTATAAATCCACTCCTACATGAAGGTCCTTAAAGTCTACAGTAACATATACTGTCCTGTCACATTCAACCTTCATTTTTGCAAATTCTGGACCTATCTACAGAACTCTCTCTTCCTTCAAGACTGATTCTTACATGCTGTTTTTGAATAGCTAAACTAAAATAGACTGCTGTATCATAATCACCTATGCAGTCACACCATAGGAAACCCAGTGAGGTACAAACACAGTGATTGATTAAAACGGCTTTGACAAACACACTGCTGGAACTTCTGAGGAAATGCACTCTCAAACTCACTTGCTGCGCGTAGATTTAAAAATTAAAATTCAGCCCCAAAAGTGCAAAGTCATTTGTTTCTCACGAGCATGCTGATTTAGCTGACTTGTCTCAAATTACACACATCACCTCACAAATTTTTTTAAAAAAGCTATTAAATGTACATTTGACTAAATGTACTTTCACGATATCTGGGAAAAAAATTTAATTTATTCAACTGACTTGGTACTTTTTGGAAAGGAAGAACGTGCAGTGTTCCAAGAGAAGACTGTATTGAGCTTGCACATTCTCCCCGCGGGTTTCCTCCGGATGCTCCGGTTTCCTACCACAGTCTGAAAACGTGCGGGTTTAGGTTGATTGGCCGTGCTAAAATCGTCCCTTAGTGTCGGGGGGGGGGCGGATTAGCCGGGTTAATACGTGGAGGGTTACGTGGGTGGGATTGTTGTCAAATCAGGATCAAATGGGCTAAATGCTTCCTTCTGCATGACGTGGAGATGCCGGTTTTGGACTGGGGTAAACACAGTGAGAAGTTTCACAACACCAGGTTAAAGTCCAATAGATTTATTTGGTAGCTACCAAATAAACCTGTTGGACTTTAACCTGGTGTTGTGAGTTTACTTCCCTCTGCACCGCAGGGATTCTATTCTGTGTCGGCTCATTCAAAGGGAGCGCACGGGCACAATGGGCCGAATGTCTCCCCGCCCCCTCGCGTTGTGACGATGCTCTGAAGCGGTGGTCTCGATCAGAAGCCTGAAATTCAAGTGGTTTAGCGGCTGTACCTTGGTTTCTGCTTTGTCAGCCCCTTGAACCCTGCTCGTATAACCAGTGCAGCAAGGCTTGCACGTCCTGAAACAATCAAGCTAAGTAGTTTCGTGACAAAAAGGTGCGAATTTAAGAGCCGGCAGCAATTCCGATACTTCAAAAACAGCTCAGCCTGACTCATTGCGCATGCGCTCCTCATCCACCGCCTTGCACATGCGCAACCTTGTCTTCTGGAAATTTCTGTGGTGGGGTGTTGGTTGTAGGGAATAGATCAGGAGCAATAGTTGTATGTTACTTCAGACTTTATATAAAAAGACTGGGGTAGGTTTCCTCTCATTTTTCGCTAATTAAAGATACAGAATTGGTATATTAAACAAAACCTTCTACATTGAAATTTGGGAGGTTTTTAAGCGCAGTCACTTGAGATGATTTTTGTATGAAAGGATCGAGGCCTGGTCTGTGGTGCCTGTTGACTGAACAAAATCGAAGTTAAAACGTTTAACAGCGCGATTTTTCTATTTGCTGCAGTGACTTACATCGGCTCCTTTAAGCCATGGTGAAGAAGAATACGGTTCCTGATGGGTAAGTATGATCAGACTGACTTTAGACGGATTTAGTTACAGGACTAAATATTAGGTGAGTCCGTGCCTAAAATGTCGACCCACGGGTAAGTAGACGGCCGCCATGTTAAGCGGCGCTTAAGCACAACAATTGGTAAGTAAACAATGCCTTCAAAATTGTAAGTATCACGCTTGCGAGTTTCACGTTTTTGGAGGATAAATCATACAAGGTGGTATATATATGTGAGTGAGTGTATGTCTGTGCGCGTGTGTATGTATACGTATGCGTGGTTTCTATATTGTGCAAAATAACGAGTTTCGCTGCTGATCCTTTTAGGATGGCACGTTCGTGTATACCTGAAGTGAAGTGCCAGAATATGGCAATTTATGCAAGAGCTTTTTTGATCCTCCAGGTACAAAATCTGACGTGGAATACATCCCAGATCTTTCTTAACAGAAAAAATTAAATTGTGCGCATCTATGATGCAAATAACCAAGTTAAATTGCCTCCAAACAATAAAATCCGATTTGTTAAATTTTCGAAATTGTGGAGTATTATCTAATACCAGAATGGGACAGCAATTTAATGTCACCAGGAACTGATCAGTGTTTTTAATATTTGTTTTCAATGAAGCTCTGCAGCATGCCTATTTTTAAATCCTAGGTTAGTTAAAATAGAATCTGGTTATGATGGACTGGATAGCTAATGAATCATTTAAAGCTGAATAAGAATTGAGATAAAAGATGTATCCAATAAACAGTTGCCAGCATCTTTTTATATTACAATCCACCACCTCTAGGCAAGTCATAATATGGATTTCCACTGCTTTGGTTAGTACAGATAGATTTCTGTTGTTGGTTTGTTGTGTTCAGCTGTTTATGCCCAGAAGTGCCAATAAATAATGCAATAACTTTTAGTCAGTGGCAGTTCTGAGGCTGTTAAAAAAATTTGTAAAATATTGTAATCAGAAAGCAGAAGAGGCATTTCAGGCCATTCTCTGACAGTTTGTTTATTAGTATTGTAAGTAGGCTTATTATTACTGCAATGAAGTTACTGTGAAGTTGCCACACTCTGGTGCCTGTTTGGGTACGCTAAAGGAGAATTTAGTATAGCCAGTGCATCTAACTAGCATGTCTTTTGGACGTGGGAGAAAACTTCCACAGGCTCAAGAAGATCATGCGGACTCTGCACTGACAGTGACCCAAGCCAGGAATTGAACTTGAGTCCCTGGTGCTGTGAGGCAGTAATACTGACACTGTGCTCCTATGTTGCCCACAGTAACTTAGCCAGGCCCTCTCTTCAGCCCAAATCCCACAGATTTCCCATTGCTAATCAATTTAATCTACACATCTTGGAGCACTAAGGAGAAATTGAGCATGGACAGTGCACCAATCTACATGTCTTTTGGGCTGTGGGTGGAAACCAAAGCACCTGGAGGAACTCATGAAGGCATGAGGAGAACATGCAAATTCCACATTGACAGTCACCCAAGGCTGGAATTGAATCTGGGTCTCTGAAGATGTCAGACAGCAGTGCCAACCACTGCTGGTAACACTGCTACCACCATAATGGCATAGTTTTTGAATGGATTGAAAAAAATTGAATTAAGAATAAAACAAATAAATTGTTCTGTTAATGCAGCAACCAATAGTAATATTTGCTTTTTTTATTAAAACAGCTACAGGGTAAATATCCTGTATCCATAAGTTGAAAACTAAACATCTAAGAACAACACTTCCTTGAACCTCATCAATTTTTAATGCAGGAAATATGACACAAGCCAACATGAACCTTGCTGTTCACATCCAACTGTTACTATTCTGCCCATTTTATTACTTTATGGTAGGCTTAGGTTTATTCTATTGTAAATAGGCTCAGGCCTTGTTTGTGGCACGTGAAATCCAAGATGCCTTTGGCTCTGAGGGTTTTGGATGAAGGATATTTAACCTGTAGTAAACATTCAGGTTTGTAGTAATTTCCAGCTTTTTTAAAATTTGATTTTTTGTGCAAGTTATATGATTATGACCCAGTACTTAACATTAAATTCACTTTCCATTATTAACAATGTATTAACAATCACTCTGGTAAATAGCTTTAAAAAAAACTGCAGGATACAGTTTTCCAGCATCACTTCCAAAAATAAAATGAAACTTTCAGACCAATGCAATCGGTCATATTATTTAATGTTAAAGTAATATGCAGTGTGAGACAGATACACCAACAAACTAATACTGAACAGAACTGTCAGTAAACAAGAGTCAGAAGTTTTTTTTTGAAGTCTTTGAACGATAGATTGGATTTGCTTTGTTCTTGTAACTCTTAAGCTTAAATGTTCTTCATAGGTTTCAACTTGTTTTTAGCCCAGAACTGAAAGTTAGTATTTTTATTCCATAGAACTGCTTTCCTTGTGTAACTTTAATTCATTATTTTGAAGTTTGCAAAACAGTTAATGTTGTAAATTGTTAATGGATGAAGGTTATAGCTTCCTTCATATTTTCTGTCCCGATCCCACTGGGGACTGAATTGGATGTTTTTAAAATAGATTTGCTAATTCCTGATCAGTCTGGTTAAGGCCAATTCTGTCCATCATCCAACAGACATTTCCCTTGTTTTCTGTGGAAATTTTTGTATCAACTATTTTTTCCTACAGAATAATTCCCTGCCAGTTTGTAATTTAGTGACTGTCTTCAATACATTGATCATATTTACGTATGAGTGTATGAAATTGAAAGCAATGTGCCTTACTTTAGGATTTGTGCATGAATGACAATTCTTGACCTGTGGAACTGAATATAAAGGTCAAAAGAGCCTTTGATATTTGGTTATATCCAAAAAAACAGATGCACAAAAATTAAGTATGTCCTTCTTTAGGATGTTAACCTGATGTATATTGAGGAGCCGCCTCATCAATAACTCTTGAACTTGAAGCAATGTCTGAGCAATAAACTAAATAATAAATTCACTCTGAAGGCTTCCCTATTCCTAATCTGTCCTAGTAGCTATCCTGAAGGCCCATGAAAAGAATTGCATATACTGCATTTCGTCCTTGGTCTTTTGCTGTGTGTGCTTTTGAAAGCTGTAAGCTTAAGTATAAAATGATAGTTCTCTACAACTAAGTCTGAGACACTATTTATTTATAAAGAAAAACATTTGACGCCAGGTCAAGTCATATCTCCATCTTTACTGAACAGATGTTGTATCGCATCCTATGATAGAGAAACCAAATCCAATATTTACTGAAGAAATTGGTTGAGTGCATTGCCCATAAACAACTTAATGCCAAGTAGCTCAATTATCACTTCTCTTTCTAAGCAATCAGTGCAATGCAGGATGAAGCATAGTGTTGAAAGGAAGATATTATTGAACATTCTTTATAGTTTTGGTTTCAAGTTAATTGGCAGTTTTCAAAGCTGCCTTCACAATGTGCTTTAAAATAAGTTACTCTGAATACAGTAAAACATTCAGAATTTGGAGCACCTATCTGCATACAGTTCTCAGTATTGCCCGTGCATCATGAAGGAGATTTCTGCAAAGGTAGCTTGGCTTCTGAACAAGATATAGGTTGTCTTTACCCAGTTGTGATTTTATTGATGCTGTGTGCTGCTATTTTATCGTACTTTCAGTGGAGTTTGTTTTCATTGGAATTTGTACATTCACATACTCCTGGCATTTGCTGGTCAGATGCATCACTGCACTTGTCTCATTGCAAGACATTTGCATAGTTCCGAATTTCTGATCAATCATTAAACAAATGAGCCCTGCAAACTGACTTGTAACTGAAACCACTATTCATTTTCAAGAATGCAACACTTCAACATCTGTGCTTAAAAAAGAAAACTGTATGGTGTAGAGAATGCTACTGCTGTCCTTGTAAGACACTGTAGTCCATGCAGTACAACTAGCAGCAGGCTTGGAGACTTAATAATATATGTATGGTGTAGTGTGCCATTCTAGTTTTTATTCCTGAAATTTGGTGATGTTCATGTGGTCATTTTATTGATCACCCTGTTCATTTATCACCCCCAAATTTGCATCTTTTCATAAGTTTTTGTTTTGTTCAATATGTCGCAAGGTGTCTGGGTGATATATTATGGAGTAATTCCTGACACTGAACTAGGTGCCACTTAATCGCAAGTAGGCCAGATTGTGCCCACCTATGCACACACATTTCTGCCCTGGTGATTGTTGATGCAACTGTTTGTGGGCACACAATTTACCTGGGAAGTTGTCGTAACAATTAACAAGGCCATATTAAGTGTAGTGTCTACTGTCAGGCACTGAAATCATCCTTGTGGTCACAGGGACATAAAATTACCTTTTGCGTGGAGATGAACTTCAGCTGTTCAATGATACCTTGGGTATTCATGATATTCTGTGTAACTGCATAATGTCTCGCTATGACACAATATGAAAGTATATTGGCATGCAATAAATAACTTCATTCAACAAAAGTGATGTATCAATCTGATGTAATTACTTAATATCTGATCATGCCTTTTTAAAAAAAGTTCCATCCAAAAAGAACAAATTCAGTTTGACTCCAATTCATAATCCCCACAAAAGGGACAAAGAACTGAGCTGACAAAACAAGACATTGCGTCCCATTTTGGGCTTGATCTGTGCTTTAACTTTCAGCCTTTGGGCTAAGATGATGTACTAAAATAGTTTGGATTAGATCTGCTATTCATCTTTGCCATTGTCGGATGTAGCCAGATGAAGTACCACATATGTTTGAAACTATTAATTGCTAGTCTGAGGTGGTGGTGTGGTGAATTTGCAAGATTAATTGAGATATAAATCTCTCATTTCCCACACCTACCTGCTTGGCCATTTATGGCTATTTATCAAGTAATTATTGTCTCATGTGGGGCATGTTAACTCTTCAGTTCATCTTCTATCACACGGCTCATTCATTTGGCTGTTCATGTTAGATTTTCCTTAAAACTGAATTTCTCTTCCGAAACAATGTGTAAAAAGTGCAGATACTTTTAAAATGGGTAATATTTCAACTCTGAAATATATTTACTTGTGCTGTTGGAATTCACATAACTTCCTTTCTCAATTTATTTCTCTTAATCTACAGCAACAATAAATTGCGATTTCTTTTACTCGGTCTGACTCCGTCAACCAGTGCACATAATAAAAGCAAAATAAACTTATGCAGCTACAATCATAATTGATTTTGAGGTGCCTTTATCCTTCTGCACCAATATATTCAAGTCAAATATTAATGTTCAGTCCCCTAAATAGCTGGAAATCAGCTTGCAACACAGGTATTTTCTTTCTTGCAACCAGTTAGAAGCAAATTAAATTTGATGTCGCGTATATAATGCAATAATAATTGTACTTCAGACATCTGGACATAATTGCTATAATAGCAGAGTTGGTGAGTATGAGGTAAAATCTCAACTGGATTAATTTGTAAATGTAGTTTTGGAACAATTTTGGAAAATGGTGGCTACATTTTGATGTTCAGTGTGATAGTGTAGCTGAAGTATTTATAGTAGCTTTGATCTTGGATGGTTATTAATATTTGAATTAAGTTTCATGGGTAGAAATCATCAGTAGTTCAGTCTTGGGATGGATGCTTTTAATTTATCAATTCTTGAATAATTTGAATGGGATCTATAATACTGAAGCATATTTGTGCATAGTTCTAAAATTTGTAGCTTATTGAGTTTATGAACATATTTACTGTGAGACTAAAAGCAGGAATAAAACTTAGTAAGCAAATTGCACTTTCAATCAGATTAATTGTGATGTAATCACCATTTCACCAGGAAAGAAATGTGGACTATTTTAAAGGCGGCAAACTAATTTTCAGATGATCGTTTTGTTTTGCCATGAAACTTCTCATCATTCCCTTGTTCGGTATTCTTCCTTTTGGCAAATAATTTCTGAGAAAATCTTACTTTTCGGGTATCTAAAATATTATGGCATTGTAATAGATCTATGGATTTGAGTGAGCATAATCTTTGTATTTTTGTTTTCCAAATAGTTTGGTTACCTTTTTTAAAAAATGCTGTCTTAGTAGTTGTTTTGTGGTAAAGTATTAAATTTAATTAAATCTCTACATGAAGAATCCTTTTTTTAAGTCTTGCATTCATTGGCACGTTTCACCACTGGAGGATATCCCAAAATGCTTTGTTATTAATTTGCCAACAGGTGGGAATGAGCTTTCAATTTTTGCTTTAACAAAATCTTTCATAATTAGATTCTCTCTTGATACCATGCACTCTGTAATTTAAGCAAGGGTCAACTGAACAAAATATGCTAAGACTCTTGTCATTTGTCAGAAATATTGAGATTTTACTGGCATCAATCATTCCAGATTTGTGGTTGTCTTTGCCAAACACATGAAGGCACAGAAGATGGTAATGATGAGGAAGGGAAAGATTTGCCTATTATGGGGAGGATATAGATACATTCTGAGCTTACTGTTTTTGAGTGGAGGAAGCAATTAAAGAATGTAACCAGGTCCTATGTAGTAAGCTATTTAGGAGAAGTAGTAAAGAGTTTGAAAGCCAAGCAGGAATATGAATATGATAGGGATGCTGCTACTGTATATATGAGGCCTTAAAACATGCAGGATAAATGCAGCAAAAACAAACTAAACAAGAATTGTCTGAAATGAATAGAGAATTTTTGAATTTTTAAAGTATTGAGAGAAAACAATGAGCTGAATTCACGATTGGACAGAGGTTAGCAATCCCAATTGGAAAGAGTCATAGCAAGTGTAAAAATAGTGGCAAATTCTGCCAACATAGGAAGTTTTGATGACTTGAGGCTAAACGTTAAGTTTAATACAAGATCACAAGCAAGCTAAACGGCCACCGGGAAAGTAATGTTTTAAAATTCATAGCAGTGCTAATAATTTTTATATTCAACATTAAGCATTTGTTGTGGCTATGACTAAAAGATTTCCCTTTCTGAATTATTATCTGAAAGGGCTCCACAGCCATTGACTCTGAAGGATGAATGGAAAAGTATATTGAAAGGGAAAAAAGAGCAGGTTTGTGATGTACTAATAGTCATTTTTTTAAACATTGGGTAGGTTCCAGTTGACTTGAAAAAGGAAAATACAATTTCTGTTTTAAAGAGGGACAATGCTTCATTTTCCAATTACAAAACTTTCACAGTCATGTAAAATATATATTTACATACACACAATGTATTGGCTAATATTGCTTTAGAAAATAGGGGAAGCAAAGATATGATAACAAGGCTTTTGCATGTTGCAACTATACAGGGCAGTCAATGGATAACTAATGTTGTAGACTGGCAGGGGTTGGGCTAGTTTGAAATGGGGACACCCTGTGCCATTCAGTTCTGTACTGTGGGCTGTTAGTTTGGATTTGTTTCCTTTTAATGTAAGGTAATTTCTGCCATTCCAGAAGATGATTGCTGAACCTTATTTGTATCTTCCCACCCTATACCCAAATCTTATGATTTGCTTAGTGGCCTTCAAATCTTATTACTCGCAAAGCCTTGAATTTTGTTGTTTACCCATGGGATGTGTGCGATGTTGGCTTTCTGAATTGTCCTTGAAAGTGGTACTGAGTCATCACCTTGACTGTTGCAATCTGAATTGTGTAGATATATCCACGGTGTTGTTGGGAAGGAAGTCCCAAGATTTTGACCCAGTGACAAGGAATGCATACAGTTCCAAGTTGGCATGGTGTATGACTTCGAGGAGAACCTGCATTTTCTGCATGGTAATGGTCATGGGCTTGGAAGATGCTGTCAGAGAGCTTTAGCATGTTGCTGCATTGCATCTTGTCGAAGTTGCATATTGCTGCCACTGTGCTCTTGTTGAAAAGTGAATGATTATGATGGCAGGTGGGATGCTGATCAGCCAACATACTTTGATCTGGATGATAAACTTAACTATTGGAACTGCATGCATCCAAAGAAGTGAAGAGAATTCTATTACACTCCTGACTTGCATGTAGTAGATGGTGAGCAAGTTTTGGGGGATTGAGATTCTTGCATAATTCCCGGTTTCTAATTCGATTTTGTGACGACTTATGTGACTGATCCAGTTTTGATTCTGATCAACCATAACCCCCAGAATATTGATGTTGGGAATTTCAGCAGTGGCAATGCCAAAGAATATCATAGGGAATCGGTTACATTCGTTGGGGATATGATTGCCTTGCACATATCGTACTTTCCTCTTAGCAATGAAAGCCTTAATGTTGTCCATGTATTATTGTATGTAACTATTTGGAATTATACACTCATTTGACTAAGCATCCACAGTCCTCGTGAATTGAGACTTCCAAAAAATCTGTAAACCTTTGAAAGAATTTTTTCATCTCTGCTGATTGGTTGACCCTTATCCTGAAACTTTCTGGACAGAGGAAACGTTCAGCCCCATTAGCCTTTTGAATGTTTTGAGGTCATTTACCATTCCTCTAATTTCCAGAGGATTTGGATTCTGTCTTTGGAAATTCCAGAGGTTTTGGGTTCTGCTCTCTATCTTAATAGATTCTAGTATTTTTCTCTGATACATGTCAAGTTTGCCTATTGCCCTTCCCTGTTTATTAATTTCTTTATGGCCCTTAACTGGTTTCTAAACCCTCCCTATCCTCCGGCTTGCTACTTTTTTTTTTGCTGCATTTGTAGGCCTTTTATTTTCATCTATTATAAAGATTGTTTTGAGACTACCTCTTTGGGATAAAATGAAGGGGATGTGTCATCTGACCTGTTCTGAGGCCTGAATAACATGGCTGCTGAAGACTAAAGGAGGGACTGATTGTTTGCTGAAAAGAAGGTATAATTACAGACAATGGCAATGACATGTATGCAGTGGTTAGACTGATAATCTCAGGAAGATTGAGAATATTAGGTTGCAAACAAGTATGCTTTGAACTGTTGTTTACTTCCAGCATAGAATTGGGGTCTCGAGTAAGTCATCTACATTTCTATCAGGATTTAACGCCCATGTAATTCATATTGGCATTGAGCTGTGCTTTGAGGGGGGAAAGGCTTTCAAAGATATTTTCATGCCCAGATAGTCCTGGATCTTGATGGACTATGCAGGAAGGCAGGTGAGAGCTCATTTTCAGATTGAAAAGATCTTAATCATGAGGGCTTGTAATAAGGCTTTGTCAGGAAAAGCACTGGGGTTAAAAGTTACCAGCCTAAGAACAAAAAGGATCAGAAGTAAACCCTCAGATGCTTTAAATCACTGAGGCTTTTGAGCTGTCTTAAAAATGAAAAGAGGAAAGTTCTGAAGCTTTTAATTGCTCAGAAATCTATATTTGAGCATTTTTGGGTATTTGAGTGTAATTCCTTGTGTGAAACTTTATAAATTGGAACATTTAATTTATAATGCATTTAGTTTTATGTACCTGTTTTCTTTTGTTTCATTTTCCCCCTGCCAATAGCCCCACTACTCCCAACTCCCTGAAAAAGCCCTCAAAGTAAATTTGAGAGCTTAATCATAAAATTCATTTGGTTTTGACAGACCAAATGTATTTAAACCTTGCAGAATTGTACTTTGCCTTCTGAATTTGCGACTGCACTCCAGTACATCCTCAAAATGAATTTGAAGGATAGGAAACTGGAGTATAGATTATTATTGATGAAACATTAAAATTGACTTAGCATTTTAGGTGAAAATTATGACATTCCTTCCAAAGAAGATCTGATTTTTGATACAATTGTGGCATTATTCAAATATTGAAACAGTACAATTATTGCATTGGAGGTAGCACTAAGTTATCAAGTCTTCCAACCAGCTCTCCAATAAACTTTTCTCTGAAAGACATCAAGTTGGATATTTCAAGCACTGATGAAGTCTTGAGAACCTTGCCCTCCATTGTCCTAGACTTATCTTACTCAGTGATATGACCTTCTTCAAAAATGTGTTATACTAATAAACATTTCCAGAAGATGTTAGGTTCTTGTCTTGCAGAGATATCAGATCAGTGCTGCTCGCATTGGAAGTCTCAGTGGGAGATTTAATAGAATTAATTTATTCAAATGTAATAAATTTCCTGGGTGAGCAATTTTATTAATATTACCCTGGTTTTCAGAGCAAGTTGTTTCTAGGCCCTTGATGAAGTGCTTGCCAAAAACTACATCATTTTCAATCTCAAAATTAATGTTTCGGTACTGTTGTTTTTTAAATCTTTAATAAAAGATGTCTACTTAGATCTAAACTTAATATCGAAGGAAAGGTGTCTATGATATTATCTGTTCAACATGACTTTCTTCCATTATCCTTCAAACCATATAATGGCTACATTGATTTGAGGCATCTTCTTCTAGTGCCGCATTTTGCAACACTGGCAATTGTGCACTTCCAACTTCCGTGGTCTTTGGTAACAGTCAGCATTTTAGTGTTCTCAAATCTTGTACATCTTCTTAACCTGTTAGTGTATTTCCTCATTGTCTCTGCCCCCAATTTTGCCAGTTACTGTCAAATGTTCTTGCTTCTAGAACCATACAGTGCAGAAAGAGGCCCGTCTGCACCAAACACAAACCCACCCAAGCCCTAACCCCCCCCTTTCATTCCTACATCTTATACCCACTAACACCTCTAACCAAGCATCCCTGGACGCTAAGGGACAATTTCTTAGAACAGCCAATCAACCCAACCTGCACATCTTTGGACTGTGGGAGGAAACCGGAGTACCCGGAGGAAACCCATGCAGACTCCACACAGACAGTGACCTGAGCCAGGAATTGGACCCAGGACCCTGGAGCTGTGAAGCAGCAGTGCTAACCACTGTGCTACTATGCTGCTTCTGTCTTAACTGCCAATTCCTTGTCTTATGGTGATCATTTGAAGGCATGTATGAAATTTTAGCAATATGTTCCTTAAAGTACAGTTGTCATTTTATTACGAGTCAGCTGAAATTACATTGCCTGATCCACAAATTCAATAGGTTATTTTGCTTGAGTGTTAAAGAATCATTTTCATTTTTGGGCTTTCCAGTTTTGAACACTAGCTGTACTTTTTTTTAGACCGAATCTGCACAGAACTGCACGTGATACAGAAGAACTGCACATGTTGTTCTTCTAAATCACCAAAGAGATCTTAACTTGGCAAATCCATCATGTGTAAGGCTCAAATCCAAGCACAGAGCATCCAATGCTCTCTGGGTTTAAAGAAGCTGAATCTCTGGCTAGATAACATGGGATTATATTTGTACACCAAGAAGCAATGGCAACATTCGTGTGCTGGACAATTGTTTAGAATTGGCATCAGCTAAATTTAAGGTTTAGACAGTTCAACTGTTGAAATTAGCTCAACAATAGGGAGAAAGTAATATTTAAGGGGAACAGACAGTTTCAAGCTAGTAAGAGGTAAATTCAGGACTGATAATTATAAATACTTCATTGGCCAGCTACCACTTGGAATGTACCTCTAGTTAAAATAATGATGATGCAGCCTTGCAATCATATAAGAAAAAATTAGATGCAGTGAAGGGTGATCATGGTATTTGTGGATGGATGATTAAGGTTGGTTGAACAGTTTTCCTTCTCTGAAAATATCTTGTTGATTTTTAATAAATTTATTTCAATGAAAGCAACATTTGGACAAAGGGATGCAGCCCTGGAATAGAATCTTGGGGAAATGTATTAAAGTACTGGAGGACCACATTAGTTTGAATTTAGTGAGAATAAGTAATAATTCTTGATGTGTAATTTAGAGCACCAAAATATAGAGATGAAGTGTAAGAACAGTAATACAAGATTTCATCCATTTCAAAAAAGAGCACTACATCTTATCATTCTGGATAGACATGTTTCTAGTTTAACAAAAGAAGTATTATTTTGATTTCTCTTGGGACACAAATTAGATGAATAACTAATGAGGGAAGTGGGGGAGCAGGTTGGGAAGTAGCAACCAAGAGTAAAGATTAGGATGTTCATTGTGGCAAAGTGGACAGGGAAAAAAAGCAAAATATTGTTACTGGAAATCTGAATTATAATCAAACCATAAAAAATCAATCTGTGGAAGGAGAAATCAATAACAGTTCAGGTTGATGACTTTTCTGGAAGGTTTTTGTTTTTCCACAGGTGCTGCCATACCTGAAATTATTTATTAATCTTCAATTATGAAATTGAATGTTCCGAATAAGATTAAAGATTAAACTTGTCAGATTTCTGTGGGTAAATGGATGTACTAATCTAAATCGTAAAGAGAGTATGTGGCTGGGAATGGAGATTAAGGGCTGAAAGTGAACATTAATGCCAGAAAATGTATAAAATAGGGATTTTGTTAAATATTAATAGTAAAAATAATTAGGATTAGACGACTATTGAATATTTGATATCTGGTTATGGTGGAAGACAATATAGATGTATTAACTGTGGTTCACCGGCTGCACTTGCCTCCTAAGATTGTGAGCACACAAGAGACTTGAATGTTGCCTTTTATGCTGTACATGTAGTTATATCTAACTGGAAATATGGTGACTTAAAGAAAACTATTGTCATGGGTAGGTCATTTGTTAGGAGGCAAAGTTGGGGTAACGGGTGTGTATTCTAGTTGGCCAAATGACACTAGTGGTGACATCCCTGGATTGTTCATACATAGGAATAAGAAACTGTAGATCTAAGTTTGCTAAACATACTAAGTTAGGTGGCAGAGTTCTTTAAAAAAAAGTGTAAATGGGAACATAATTTGCAAAGGGACATGGATAGAACGAATGGATAAAACTGACAAGTTCAGTGTGAGGTTGTTCATATTGAATCCAAAATAAATCGGTGTTCTAAGTGATCAGTAAAGAGTTAAAAAGATGCAGAGATAAAAGGATTGACAAAAATCAATAAAAACTAGTTTAAACATTCAAAAACTAATTGAAGGCCATTGGGATGTCAAGACTTCATTTCAAGAGGCTCAAGTACATAAAAGTGCAACTATAGTTGTAGGAAGTTTCAGTTTTGGGTGATGTATCTAATGAAAGATGCAGCAGGTTGCATTTCCCTCTAATATAGTAGTTGAGGAGTCCAAATTGGAGTGTTTTAAAAGATCTTGTTAGGTGGGTAAAACTATTTTTCTTGGTCAGGGAGTCCAGAAGAAGGAAACAGTCTTAAAGGGAAACTTAAAAATTCAGAGGTCATGTAATAATGAGCATCACAAGTACTAAGAACTTGGAAAACACTCCTCCAAAAATCAAGGATCCCTTTATGGGTAACATACAAGGGCTGAGTCCAGCAAGCAATGAAAGGATAACCCAGGAAAGGAGGGGAAAATAGGGTACTGCTGTCAGTACAGACTGTGGCATAGCAGCAATCACTCATGAATAGGAATCTGAGCGCCCTCATCACCTAGTCTCTCAGCACTGCAAACCTTCGTTCTCTTGAACCAAATCAGACAAGCTGATCAGAATTCCTGTCACTGAAAAATAAGGAAGCTCTACCAACAAGAAGAATCGTCAAGATACTAATCAACGGGGCATCTCGGGGAGTAATACAACCCTCCTCACAACAAGATAAGGGATAGCAAGATAAACTATAACAAATCAGAGCCCAAATCAACACCACCTCTACCTGAATAAACAAGAGCATCAATCTTGTCCAATGAGCATACGCTTTTACAAGAATATCAGGAACAGAGGCATTACCTTACCATGAATAGAACACTACCCCTAGGAGGCAGACACATAAAGTATGTGTATATATATCATATATATATATATAAAAGACTACTTGGAGGAGGTAACCTACTCCTTCAACCAGCCCAATCACCAACCTAAGACTCTCAGAATGCTGAACCACCATACCATCTCATTGATAGTGGGCTAATAAACAATAGCTCTTGCATCATTCTTATAAGCCAACTATTCCATTCTTGAGATACCCCAGAAGTGCCACATAGGCCCACTATCTATGAGATTCAGTCCACTTCCCTGCATCAAGGATATGCCAACCAGATAATATGCCTGCCATGCGTTCCATGGATCAAATAACTACTGTCTACTCAGCCAAGTCAAATTTGAAGACCTACCTAACAAGGCTAGATATTCAAGGATTACTCTGGCTGGGTGTGCACCAAAACATAATTGTCCCACTCCCAATATCACTGCAGATGTCACCAACAGAGAAATAAAGAACCCTGTCTTTTCTAGCATGTACGATGTATCTGTACTTTCTCAGGAGATGAGTAAGGATTCCTTAATCACATAATATTAAAGTGATCCCAAAACTCCCCAACTTATCTCATCCACAAGCCTCCAGGCCATGTCAACCATCTCCATATGAAATCACCACCCTGCCAAGGGGTGTTCCAATTCCAGTACTCTTCACTTTTTTAAAAAAAAAAATGAGTATTTCCACAGTGTAAATGTAAGGATTGCAGCAAGTTTTAAAAAAGGACAAACCAGGTAAATACAAGTCAAGCAATTTAACAAACTCTCCAATGGAAAGGAGATGATTCAGGAACAATTAAATCCCAGTCTCATTGCATCATCAAAGCACACTGGTGGGTGAATACCATCAAAAAGGAATAGACAACCCCAATTTTCATAATATAACAGGTGACAAATGCTTCTATTGTACTTCTATCATACACCTTTGCCAGGATAAAGGACAGTATCACAAAATCAGGATTGAATTCTCCAAGGGAACAATGAAAATTAAATGATGAACTCCAGGATACTGCACCATGCAGCACAAAGTCCAAACCCTGACAAATACATTGAGCAACATCCAGGATCCATCCAGAGTTTCAGCAAAGTGTATACACCCCCATCATGTCCTTGTCCTGCAGCCCTGCCAAAGAAAAACCATGTAGAGCCTCCTCCAACTCTTACCAGCCAACGTAAGACCCATGGTTGGAGCCTTCGATCATCCCCAAACCTCAGAAACCAGATATAAGGTGCTTCGTCGAATTGAGACAACCCAGTCCACAAACTGAAAGCATAGCAGCCAATTCTTAGATTCAGCTGGGAGTTCATCCCTTGCACCCTTCTGGAGAGGCTCACAGATAAGCCTTTGGTCCCATTTCTTCATGTCAGCCAACATGCACAACAAATCATCCAGATGGACTTCCAGAAACTGATGGTGAGCCTTCTCCAAGGAAACTTATCCATTTTGTCCATTCTTTTAAGGATATCTCACAGTTCCTCAATGAGCAGTAAAGACCTGTGATGGAGAGCTGAAGTTGTCGCTCAACTTCATAACAGTGGCCATCATCTTGACACCAACAGCATTACCAAATCAAAGGCCTGCTTACCACTAAAACTGCCATTGTGAACTGACAGCTGCTGTCTCTGACCATTCCAATTAAACAAGGATTTTCTTGACTTAACTGCTTCCCATCACCAGGATCACAGCACTGTTTGTACATATCAGGATTGGATAATTGTGAGCTGTGCATCAGGATAAGATAACTGAAAGATGAGTAGCACCAAAGCTCATGAAAGACACAGCCGTTCCCATGTTTTAATCATATTTACCCCCCCTTGCAATTTTTAAAACCTCTATCAAAATCCTTCTGAATTTTTTGCCAAGGAAAATGATCCCTGTTTCTCTAATTGTTCACGAGTTGTAGATCGCATCCCTGGAACCAAACTCATGAAGTCTTTCTGTCTCCTGGTACAATACCTTTATATCTTTCCTCCAGTGTGACTTTGGACACGCTACTCTAGTTGGGGCTGGACTATCTAACAAACAATCCTGTAATCATCTTAAAACACTTCAAATAGATAACTCCTACCATCCTAATCTATGCAGTCTGTTTTCCCTGGTTGCATCTTTCAGTTTAGGTATCCTAAACTGAAAACAGTCTGGATGTAACTAAAACTTTATACAAGTTCTAAACTTTATGCCACTTCTATAAAGTCTAGGATCTCATGTGCTGTAAATGTTTTTAACCTTTGCTGCCACCCTAAATGATTTCTCTGCCTCTCCAATACATTTTCTTTTAGGTCGCCTTGTGTTCTTCCCCTCAAAAATGAATAATTTCACATTTCTCTGCATTAAATTTCACTTGTCACTTACTTGCCTGTCCATTCCACCAATCTGCCATAAATTTGGTAATAAAGAATGTGGAATGCACTTGGGTATATGGACTAAAGGTATAACTCAGTCACAATCTAATTGAATGGCGAACCAATTTTAAGAGACTGAATAGCCGTCTGTTGTTCTTGTTGGAGTTGCTGCCTTTCAGATGAGAAATTAAACTATCTCGGGTAGAAATAAGCAATCCTATTACACTATTCACACACAAGCAAAATAGATTGAGTTGCAATTTTTAAATATTCTAATGTACAAATACTAGAGAAAGGTTTTACAGTAGCCAATGTTCAAGAAGGGAGAAAAGGTAAACTGAGTAACTATTGAGCAATTATGCCATGAATCTGAAGATTAATAATTCAGTTCAAGATAAAATTAGCAGGTGCTTAGAGGCATATGAGATGATCAGGAACAATCAGCACAGATAAATTAATGACGAGCAATGTTTGAGATATTTAATGGAATTACTCAGATCAGGTAGCATCTGTAAAGATCAGTGGTTAAGATTTCAGGTCAACGGCCTTCAAGAGAAGCACCGAGTAATACTGTTTAAATTGGCAGTCTGGCTTTTTTCTATGGAGAACCAAAAACCTACGTGTTCAGACTTGAGAACAATCGTTTACTTAGCTGAAACAAATAAAAGGGCCCAGCAGGTCTAGCTGAAATTTTAAAAAACGTTGAAAAATTTGGGCAGCATCTGTAGAGATAGAAATTGAGTTAACATTTCAGGTTGTGATCTTTCCCCTGAATTCTGATTTAAAAGACCATGACTTAAAAGAATTTGAATTTGCACTCCCAGATCTTGCATTGTGGAAAATTATGACCTAGAATATTCCTTTCCTGGGCATTTTTACTTGTGACTGAAATACTGTGAGCAGTTCAAGTTGCATGACTGTGATATTAATAACTGATATTAAAATAGTAGTCATGTCCAGACCATTTATCCATTGACCTTGACAACTACGTGACTCAAATTGGGAGAATTCCACCCCACGTTTTAATGAAGCCAAAAGTGCAGGGCAGGAACAAAGTGTTTCCTACTGTAAAGGCAGGGAAATGCACAAAATCTTCTGGCCCTAACCTCATTAGTTATGTACTCAGGTGTTCTACTTTGTATGGAGACAGCCTTGATGGCACATAGCCTACCATTGTGTCTGGGTGCCATATTGAAAAGGCATCTAACATCGTTGACCCACTATTGGAGAAAAAAGTGCCTGAAAATAAAGACAGATCTCTGGGAGCACTCCAAGACTGGAAAATGGACCTCCAGGCTGGAAAATGGACTCACTCCAGAATACTGAAACCAGAATTTGCCTGAAAATGATCTTCCAACTCACTGCAATGCTGGTTCATGGTTTCAGGCTGCCTTCAAATTGAACTGAAGGGACAGTCCCAAGTGTTCGGTTGAGTCTGGATATCTGCATACAATGTTATTCTAAAGGTATTTCATGCTCGCATTAGGGATTGGGCTTTCAAGTGCATTCATCAACAGAATGCAAATAAGGTTCCCATCAGCCTCTAGCAGGTTTCATGCTGCCGTGAAACCAATTACTTGGCCTCCATATTCTTTCCCCAGTACCCACCATTGAACCTATTGCAGGGGTTTGATTTAAAAGATACTTGATGCCATATCATCTAAATTGCGTTCCTGAGAACTCAAATAAGGGAAAAGCTAAGAATGAAACTTTTCATAAATTTCAATCTAAATCTGAGAATTGGGATGAAACAAAAAACTGGTTGTTCTTGTGTTTTTATTTTTGTAGGATAATCAAGATTCCAATGTTTTCTAACTCTTTAAAAATGCAGACTGTTTGTTTTGAGTTGCTTCAATATCACTTCTGTTCAGATTTTTTTTATTTGCCACTCTTATTCTTCAGAATTTGGTTTGTGTGACTGTGAAGCAGTATTTGCTGAATTGTTAATTCTTGTACTTTATTCCAGGTTTTGTGAACTAATCTTTCTTTATCTTTGTTCCTTTGGCAACCACAAAAATTTAAATGGGATGTAGAAATAATACTAAATGGCTCGATATTTAACACAATTGAAAAATGAAATTTAATTTACTGGGTATACTTCAGCAATTAAAATAAATCGCTCACTGAACCTTTGAGTGCTGTAGCTATTATGATGGATGTTAAGAGGATATTAAAACAGAACTTAATTTATGTTTAATTCAATTTGCCTTTGTCTTCAGCAAACAAAAAGACACGTTCTCACTCCTTATCATTGATAACATGAAGAATAAACAGTTGTAGTTATTTGTGAGGCCAAAGATAAATGCTCCACTTGCGTCAATTCGTCAAATTGCATCAATTTGAGTTTACAACTTGTTGTGAATCCAAGAGTTGTTGTTTAGCCATGATACACTTCATGTATTTTATCATACTTGTCTATAATAAACTTATTTTTAAATTGAGGCTTGTTACTTAATGTGTCCTTTATCAAATGTCATGTCTGTTTTCTTTCCTATTTCCTTCCCCTCATAACCAATCTGAGTTGCTAGGTGATGTAAGGACTTTGAAGCCTACTTAATTGTGAAAAGTAATATTTTCTTAGCATTGTTTACCTGACCAGATAAACTTTTAAGGAGGTTCAAGTTGCATATTCTATGAACAGGTATGCAGCTGACTGGGGAGGAAATAAAAGATAAATTTGGGATGGATAAGGAATGTTATAACTGAAAAGTATTTTAAAAAATAATTTTAAAACAGAACTTGCATAACTGAAGACCTGAATTGAATTTTTAAAAAAACATGGAAATGAAGAACCTGAAGAGCGAATTGGTACATTGAAGTGAAGCCTGCAAGCAGCAGCATTTATTACTGTAGTTGGAAGTTGCATTGCTGTGGTAAAGTAACCTTTTTGACTGCCATGAAAACAAGCAAAATCAAGGCAAACAAATCTTCTGTAACTCGAATGATATGGTCAAATGTACTTTGTATCATGTAATCTTTTGAGGATATTTGTAACATGTACAATTTCACAAATCTATTTTTAGGTTTATGTTTTAGACTTGCATTGAACAGAAGTTTTGCTACAAAGTCTCAATCTAAAAAAGAATTAAATAAAAGTCTATCACAACCTTGAGCTTTGTATGTAAAGTTGCTATATACGTGATAATAAACTACAGCTTGATTTATCTAATATGACACTTAGCTCTTGCTTCCCATGCTAGGCATTAGAAAAACTGAATGGGGTTCTGAATTATTGGAACTGAGTCTGATGGAATCAACATGTGTATATCGTAAAGTGTAGATTTTCAAACTGCAGTGCTTGGCATGAACCAGTCTGCAAAATACAAATATTCTCGGTATTTAGCAACTTGCTATTTAGATATTTGTTCCAATCGTAACTAATAGTATATAATACCTGCTTTTTCCTGCATAGATTTTTTTACAAGTTAAGGTAATGATTCCTGGAAATATGTCAGTTGCTGTGAGAGTCATTGAATGATATTGAGCAGGAACTTAAATGTATTCTCTCCCTAATCCAGAGAATGATGAGTCAGCTAACTTTGTCACAGATGAGAGAGATTAAACTTGGTGATATAACAAGTAGACTAAGTTCATCTGTACAATATAATTGGAGAATAGTCATACTTTTCCTTTTAAAAGAAAATAAAAATGCTGTTGAATAAAAACAGTGTCAGCAGTATGAAACTGAAATAATTTGAATCCACCAGATAGGGCCTAAAAATTTTCAGACTAAGACAAAATAAAATCACATCACAATTCTTTTTGCCTTTTTGAACGTAGGTGGTGTTAACCTTATTGAGGAGATTGTTCTATGGGTGATGATTCTCCAGTATCGTACATTTAGTCCAGCAATTAAAAAAAACTGTCTATATTCCTATATAGAAGAAACATTAGGGATAATGTTAGTGTGCCAAAAGATTGGCAGTTGTCAGAATGAGCTTTAATTGGGCCATCAGAGTGAAATATTCTGAGGATAGTGGCCGGGGGTTACTTTATCTTGTTTCTATATTTACCAAAGAAGGACTAGTTGAACAATAGAGCTATACGTAATTAGCCTAAAATTAAAAATACTAATGGAATTTTAAAGGCCTGAATAATTTATATTTGAATACTAAAGTGAGGGGGTTGGTTTAAATGAAAAGTTGCTGATAACTTTCCAAAATTATTTAGAACCTAGAATTCTACCAAAGTCGTGTTAAACATCTTTACAAAAGAGAAACAAGAAATGAGACAACTAACTGGCCTTCTATGCACAAAATTACATCTTTGGTGAAATAAATACTATTAAGCACTTAAACGACAGCTAAATTGGAGGTGCTTTCATATGTGTTCAATCAGGTTGTTCCAGAAAATTGTAAGCTTGTGCAGTGAATTTGATATGATGGAATTTGCACAATGTTCAGTAAAATAACACTTAGGTTTTAAACATTACAAGCTTAAGCAATTGAAGGTGAATTAGCATATAAAAGGATGGTGGAGGGTAGAAAAATGAAAACATGGGTATTTCTTGGATTGATCGAATGTAGTTATTATGCACCAAGGATCAATCTTGAACTCTTCCTTCTTTGTTTGGATACATTAATTGAATATGTTGAGGTGTTTAAGCGTAAAGGCAAACAGGATAATTATGTCAGGAGGCCAAGAAAAATGTGAAATCGTCGATTATCTACTTTTCTCAGTGTATATAAACCCTAGATACAAATACTTTCTGTGAACTGAAGAAACCAATCTGACAATGCAACCTGGACCAAAACTATGTCTATACCATAATATGAATTGAGTCTCAATTTCATCCCTATGCTTACTGGCCTACATTGGCAGCACCTTTTTAATTTTAAAAACTCTCATGTCTGTGTTAAAAGGCCCCCATCCCATTGCCATGTCCTTCTATATTCCTGCAGCCTCTACCAGCCTTGCAACTTCAGAGCATGATACTGTTCTAACTCTTATGCACCCTAATTTTAGTTGCTGAACCGTTGGCCGGGTGGTAATTTAGCTCTTGCTTCTGAGTTAGAGGTTCTGAGTTTAAGTCACACTGCAAGAGAATGCTGTTCTTTCATGGATGGCCTCTTTTAAATGAGGCCTTAAGTTCAAGACTCATTTGCCCTCCCAAGATCTTGAGTATTGTTTTGAAGAAGACCAGGAGAATTGTTTATCATATCCTGGACAATATTTATCTGACAGTTGATGTCTGATCATTTTGACTTTTGTATGGGAGTTTGCTATACCCAAATTGGCTGCCACATTTTCTGCAACTGTAAATTACTTTTGAGACACCTGGTGGTCATGAAAGGTGTTGCATACATGAAATTATTTTGCTTTTTGGCCATGAAGCTGTTCATAGTGATTAATCTCCACGTGCAGTTAGTTGGGAAATTTGGCTGATTTTGTTTATTCACCCCCTGCCTAATGCTAGCTCAGGCTAACAATGAGAATACCTGGCTAATCACCAGTAAATCAATACAGACTGGGAATTTTCTGTTCCAGGTAGCTCAACTAATAATATACATTCACTGATCTCTTTGGAGGAAATGACTTTTTTTTTGGAATCTGCCAAATGAGAAGCATTGGTCACATTTTTCAAACATAACTGATTTTGAATGTTTTGTCTACTGTGTTTAAATGCTCCTACTCTTAAGTGTTAACGATATTGACTGATGAATTAATGGTTAGATCATTAATTTTTTTCACCTGCAGATAGTTTTAGTAGTAGAAAAGGCAAAGATTCAAAAGTAACACAGCAATCAAATTCCTTTTGGTAAATGGATTCAATGTTGAAAGAAATTGAATTTAAAAAAACATTGGCAGTTTTGATTATTAATTTGTCAATCATGCAAACTAATGCAACAATAGTATTTCTTGTGATAGTAGTAACCTTCATGCCCGTTGAATATAAACTTCCTGGAAAATTCCAAATCTCCACAATTGTTAATATAAGATAGTCACTGCAGGTTTCATAACTGGTGTGCACTTGTCCCTATCCATTAGTCAATACATCAGTTTTTTAAAAAAAAAAATCCTTGTGAGATGGGGACGTTGCTAACTAAGCCAGCTTTTATTGCCTATTCCTAATCTCCCTTGAGAAGGTGGTGGTGAGCTGCCTCCTTGAACCTTTTGCAGTGCTTGTGCTTTAGGTATACCCATTATGCTGGTAGGGAGGATTATCCTAGGATTTTGATGCAATGACAGTGATATTATTTAGAAGTCAGGATGGTAAATGACTTGGAGGGGAGCTTCCAGGTGGTGGTTCCATGTGCCTGTGCACATGGAGTGGGAGTGGTTGTGGGTTTGGTGAGTTCTGTCTAAGGAACATTGAGTTCCTGCAGTATATCTTGCAAATGATATGTAATGCTGCCATTGTGTTGGTGGTGGAGGGAGACAATCAAGCAGATTGCTTTTATCCTGTATGGTGTTAGAGCTGCAGTCATTTAGGCAAATGGAGAGTATTCCATCACGCTCCTGTAATTTGCCCCATTATTTATAACCATGTTGGGAGGCATGATGTACATATCAAGCATTTTTTTAAAAATTTAATTATAACAGCTCCCTTTAGTGACATGTTTCATTTGTCCTATCGCATTTGCTGAGAATTCTATTTTACAAGGTTCAGTTAAAAATTGTTTTTAGAGTCACATTTTCAGTCTGCAACAGAGCTAATAAATGTACACTTGCGAATGTCCTAATAATTGAACCTATATGATGCATTGTACTTCTGTGTGAAAATTGGTGGAGGCAATGGAGGTGTTTGCCAGCGGTTGTCTTCCTGCTCTCAATACTTTAAAAAATGAAGAGAACACAGGGATTTTTTTAAAACAAAATTGAAGCAAATCTGAGTTAATAAAGGAAAATTAATTGTAATTAAACATTAACACAGCAGATGTTAATAATATGCCATATAGATGATTTCCAATTATTTTAACGGTATAAGCAGGTTTCTGCACACACAAAACTGGTAAAGTGGTACTGTTTGAATCCTGCTCCAGAATTAAAATAAAAACCTCATGTAATTAATACGTTTGTTGTTTCATTCTTTGACGTGCATCCAAGTCCATTTTCGGTACAATATCTCTGGATTTGTACATAACATCAACTTGTCTCCCCCTGGCTGGGGTGAAGATTTCATATACAGAATTTTTCACTTTAGTAATTCTTTTTCTGATTGCCATCAAATTAAAGTTAAGTGTGAAGTAGAGAATTTTGGTAACTTGAGATCAGAAATTTAAAGGAATTGTCAAAATGGCTTCCTTAAATACTGCTTAATGATGTGGCCTTAGCCATAACCAATCCAGACCCCAATTAATGTAGCTACAGACCAATCTCCTAAGATGGTTGCGTTAATTAAATTCTAACTGATGTACACAAATTTGCCTTTGTTAAAAGGTCAGGCAGTCATGTATATATAGGGATCGTATTCCATCACTTGAATTAATTGAGCTTGAAATATTGTGAATAACCTTTACAGGCGTACCTATTCACTTTCTCATTTTCACTGACAAGAAAGCAGAAAGACAACAAGACAATGACAGAGGAAGGGCTCCCATTCCACAGATTTAAAGCACTTAAATATTTTACTTTTATCCCAAGAACTTCAGTGTGATTATGGATTTTGAGTGAGGAGTAAGGAACAGAATTTCAGCATTATGTTCATTCAGTATGCCTTTGCATGTGATTGAACTTGTATCATATCTGTAGAGATGTATGCTGCTAAATGGGGCTAGAGAAGTTCAAAAAATAGCACTATGTGCCATTTCCTTGTGAAAGGGCCTTTACTAAGGATTGTTCATTAAAAATAACTCCATGGTAAATATAAAAGACCTAATATTTCAATTACCTGCTAATTAATACAACTAAAAGAGGCAATCTTATAGACCTTAATATTGCTGAAATAATTGATTTGTGATCATTAAAAAATTCTCATTTGCATCATTGTTGGGATCTGGATTTCAGTGATCCTTTCATAAAGGGCATTATCTCATGAACAGAATACTTTGACATCTAAAATAATAATGCATACAAGACTTTAGTCTGATGTTATCTGCTATCTAATTGATCTAAAACAATGGATGTGATATAACAGAAGGCTGAGGACTCCTCAACATCTTTTTGAATGGTTGTTGGTCTTGGATTCAGGGGCAAGATGGAAGAAATAAGGGCCAGTTTACCTTTAGTTTTTGCTAATCTCTGGGTACATTGATGTACATTTATGAAACTACACTTGTGATTATAATATTCAGCAGGATTTTTACTTTTTTTAGTAAAACATTCTACAGCTAAAATGTGGAAACACTTAAGTCCAACACATTTTTATCATTGAATGCAGGTTTTTTAAAATTGTAACATGATAGTATTGGTATACTTTCATTATTTCATGCCAGTGCAGTTTCACTGAAAATGTACACGATTTAGTTCCTTTGTTCTTTTCCTATACTTTAGATGGTCTGTTCAAATGTCGCTTCCTTTTTAAAGGCTACTTTGGTTTCTATTTCTGATATAACATTCAATGTTCTAACAACTGTCAGCATTATGAAACAAAACTGATCTTCCGCACTCTTTTGATTTATCTTTAATTTATGCTCAGTACTTATTAATTCATTGACCAACAGGTTTTTTTCTTCCCCGTTTTGTGTTATTAAATTACACTGCCTTTGCTTTAGTTGTCTGCATCATAGACAGATATCCATAATTCCACCAACGTTTATATGGGTAGCATTTAAATCTCTTAATCTTCTTTGACCTAAATCAAACAAGATTATCCCAAATATATAGCATGGAAAGGCTCACTATAGGAATAATTTGTACCACTAATTATGACTGACTATGTCATGAAACCATATTCCTGTATGAACATCCCAAGGGAGAGAAAGTATTTTATACTTGCACTTGATGTATAAAAATTGTGAACTTTGATTCTTAATCCCAGAATTGCGTCTGTTACAGCTGAGTTACACATCCCCCAGATGTGGTTCCCTGTTTTTAATATACGTATTGTAAGTTGCCTCTTAGAAAAAAAAGTAACTGATTCCTGATGTAATCAACTTATATTTTTGTGATGGTGTTTATATTTATTTGCAATAACTGATGTTGATCAAATATCTCAAGTGCTACTTTCCAGCAATTCAAAATAGTCATGTAGTTTATAATAGCTTTATCACTGATGCTTGGCAGTGTCAACTTGTAAACTGTTTTCTTGATATTAATAATTGGGAGGATATTTTCTTGTTGGTGACATAGCTTGTGTATTTTCTGTTAACTGAAAAACCACACTGGGGGGGAAAAAAAGTAATGTTTAGGTTGCACTTTGCTCAAGCAGATGGAAAGATTTCCAGAAGGTGCACTTTGTTCATTTAAAACTTAGATCCATAACTGAGAACCTGTACTAGCTTATACTTTGAGCAGATACTTATTCGTTCATACTGAAGTAAGTCACAAAAGAAACCAATATGACAGAAATAAACTGAAATTTCCATTCTTGGGAGGATGAACTAAATAAATAATAAAATTAATAGCTTCAGTTAAATTAGTTCATGTTGCTTTCTTCTTTTTCCAGAACCAAAAGTGTTTTGCCCACATGATCTAAGCTAGCACAGTTAGATTGTGAACTAATGCTAAAACTAATCCTTCGTGTTCACTGTTCCATCCCTGTATGTGTATTCTGTATTTTATTTTGTGACTAATTTTTAAAACAGCAGTTTTTCTCCATTTAAACACAACCAGGATTTATGTTTATTTATTGATGATTTTTATGACATTCTTTCCTATTATATACAAGGTGCCTTCTTAAGTTGTGCAAATGTTTCAATTACAAGTATTTGGAACACAATGAACATTTTGTACTCACTGCCTATATTATGGCCTTGCAACAAAAAAATGTGTGATCCATTAGCGTGAGATTACTCAATGGTTCAAGTAATTGTAAAAATTGTCACGTGGTTATAAAAGAAAACGTCTGGTTGCTTCTCCAAGCCTTACCAGTCCAATCTCTACAACTTTCGCAAACCTTGTATTTTTGCTCCCACTTGCAGTGCTTTAATTTTGACTTTTTTCTGTTTGTCTGCTTATCCCTCATCCTTGCTGCCAACCCCGCCGTTAATTTATCCCCAACCTTCCTCAGCCTATGCTTCTCCATTTTCTCCCCCTTCTTCAAGATGCATTTTTTAACCAGGCTTTCAGATTGACTTAATTTGTAAAGTGTGTGGGAGCCAGTTACATTAAAGCTATGTGCGTATATGTTCCATATATCAACAACAGAAGGCAAAATGTATGCTTTTAGCTAAATAAAAATAAGGTAAAACTTTGAAAAAGTGAAGAGATTTGATTTATTTTTCACATGTATTGGGTTACAGTGAAAAGTATTGTTTTATGCATGTTGTACAACAAAACAACGTTCATATGGTAGGACCATTTAGAAGTCGGATGGCAGCAGAGAAGAAGCTGCTTTTGAGTCAGTTGGTCTGTGTTCTCAGACTTTTGTATCTTTTTCCCAATGGATGAAGGTGAAAGAGAGTATGTCCGGGGTGCGTGGGGTCCTTGGTTATGCTGGCTGCTTTGCCAAGGCAGCAGGAAATGAAAACGGAGTCGATGGATGGAAGGCTGTTTTGCGTGATGGACTGGGCTACGTTTACAACCTTTGTAGTTTCTTGCGGACTTGGTCAGGACAGAAGCCATACCAAGCTGTGATACATTCAGGAAAGGATGCTTTCTATGGTGCATCTATAAAAATTGGTGAGAGTCATAATGGACGTGACAAATTTCCTTAGCCTCCTGAAAAAGTAGTGGCATTGGCTTAACTATAGCGTCAGCATGAAGGTACGAGGGTATGTCGTGTGTATATGTAGAGATCAACAATAAAAAGGACCCAAAAACAACAAATGCAAATCTGTAATGCTGGAAATCTAAAAAGATGGAAACTGCTGGAAATTGTAAACAGGTCAGGCAGCATCAGTAGCAGAAAAGCAGAGGTGGAATTTTATCTTTTTTAGAGGATAGGAAAAGCAATGTGGAAACCACTAGCCCAGAGGCAGCTTTCTCTGGTATATTGTTTGTGATTTAGCATTAAAGAAAGTGAAGGGATGGGGTCTGATGTTATACTGGTGGGATGGGCTCTCAACGAACCAGATCGGATAAAAAGATTAAAAATAGAGCCCCCTCCCCCACTGTCACCTGGGCATGTACTCAATTGCGTACCTTTGGTGGGTTTGCTCATCAGGCGCACATTGCGGAAGACCCGTCATGACTTCTGTTGGTATGAAGCACATTGGTGTGAATGGACAATTGAATGGAAAAATTAGGCCTGAAAATTATACTTAAACGTGTTCAAATGGAGATTTTGACATTCAATGACAGGTTTCTCATTGGCCAGATGCAGGGCACAATCGAAATGGGAAATCCTACCAGTGATAACTGTGTTTTGGGACTCCTATGGGATTTTTATGTTCACGCCACCAATCGTGCCCCCTGAAAAGAGGAGCACAAATTCCACCCACAGATCTTTCAGATCAAGGACCCTTCAAGGATATTTTTTTTCTGACATGTTAATTAATTTCTCTCCACAGATGCTGCCTGACCAGAGTATTTCCAGCATTTCATGGTTTTATTTGAAGACATAGTATTTTAAAATTTAGTTTAATGTGCACTTGCAGAATGTAATCTGCTAAAAAATAATCAATTTAGCCCATAATTCATGCTCTGATCTATTGTAATGTTTTGTATGGGAAACTAAATAAAAATGTTTGTGCTGTGTATAGGACAGGTAATTTAATAAGAATTGTATATTCTGATCCCACTCAGTTCAAATTTACTGTTTCATATAGTGTAATACGTACTGTATTTCCGATCTGTGATTGCTTTTGGCTAAGGTTGTACTCTGCTGTCGATAAAGTTCATGTTTCATTGGCAGAGATTGTTTAAGTATCTGAATTTGTAACGGACATACCATTGTATCGTCATTTTATTTCTTTGTTTAAACTAGATGGCGAGGCATTGTACCTGTTGGAAAACGTATTCCAAGAACTAGATTTGTTGCTTTCAAAGTTCCCTTGAAAGGGGTAAGCATATATTTGTTTCTATATTGTAAATATTAAAATATGGCTTCAAGGTAAATTAGTAAACATGGCTATATCTATTTTTCTTTTTGCTTTCCTATCTGTAATAAAATTAATTCTACTTGTATTGGCTCAGAAAATTATTGTGATAGAGAGCTGTATAAATGGTATAACTTCTAGAGCAATTTATTGGAAATGTTTTAACTATTTCTACCCTCTGAGCTTTCTCCCTTTCCCTCTAGATGAATTTCATGTTGACTTGCGGCCTGCAGCACATAGTCCAAATGATTATACAAAACTGAATAATGTGTTTGACTTGCAATCTTGCCAATGATCAGTATAGATTTAGCATAACCCTTGTATTCTCTTGCTCTGTTTTATAATACCAGATATGCCATGTTTTTAATAGGTCTATCAATTATTTTTCCACTTTAGATGTGTGCGTATATGAACTCTGAATTCTTTCTGCTTTTTTCTCTCGTTGTGCTCTTTCATATATATTTTCTTTCCTGAAGAATGTATTATCTCAATTTTTCTGCACTTAATTTTAGGGTGGCAGTGGTTAGCACTGCTGTCTCACAGAGCCAGGGACCTGGGTTTGATTCCCATCTTGGGTCACTGTGTCTGAGCGTTTGCATGGTTTCCTCCAGGTGTTGTGGTTTCCTCCCATAGTCTGAAAGATGTGCTGGTTAGGTGCATTGGCCATGCTAAATCTCCTTTACCCAAACAGGCACCCGAGTGTGGCGATTAAGGGATTTTCACAGTAACTTCATTGCAGTGTTAACATAAGTTCTACTTGTGATATTTAATTTTAAAAAATTTTTGTAACCCTTCCTTTATCGTTCCTTCACCCATCATGAGGAGATTGCCTTTCATTTCTAATCTGCTTTATTTAATTATCTTTTACATTTTGTTTATAAAATCTCTTTGTCCTCTTTTTACTATCTGATGAATCATTCTAGACATTGTCTTACTATTTCTAAAAAATTTCTCCTCTACGTTTTCTGTACTCTTAATTGACTTTCTTTTGTGTAAACAGCTATAGGAGTCTTTTATTGATTGTCTTGCTTGCTTGATAAATATTTCCCTCTTGAATGTTTATCTATATTTTATCTAATTTGTTCATTTGTTTTCCTTTCCTTTCCTTTATTGTGCCCTCTTATTTTAGAATCCCTACAGTGCAGAAGGAGGTCATTCGGCCCATAAGTCTGCACCGACAACAATCCCACCCAGGCCTTAACCCGTAACTGTGCATATTTATCCCACTAATCTCTCTAACTTATGTACCTCGAGATACTAAGGGATAATTTATCTGGCCAGTGCACTTAATCTGCATGCCTTTGGATTTTATACCTTGAATCTATCTTTTTTGGTATTTGTTTTCTGGATTATTTTTCCAATCAGTTTACCTCCTTGCTCCACTTCAGTTCTTAGAACTAGATTTGAATGCTACATCCTTTGTTGAATAAAACATGCATCTGATTCTCCGAAGGATTCAAAGATTAAATAACAAAATATGTCACCTTGCAGGCAATAAGTCAAAGACTTACAGCTAATCAGAAATTTTCTCCAAAAGACCTAATAGCAAAAATCAAAGAGCAGAATGAGGAACTTGGATTAATTATTGACTTGACGTACACAACTCGCTACTATACTGAGAAGGTATGAAATGGACCCAATTCAACTGAAGGCATAATTATGGCCCTCGTTGAAAATAAATAGTCAACTTTTGTCCGTTAATTTTTGTTGTTTCATTTAGGATTTGCCTAAAAGTGTGCAATATCAAAAACTATACACTGTTGGACATGAAGTGCCAGACGATGCTACCATTCTACAGTTTAAACGAAGGGTCAGAAAATTCTTATGGGAAAATACAGACAATGGTAAGCATCACAGCTATTATTTTCAACTTCACTGTTATTTAGATGGTATGGTGCTTTATGATTTGAGGGGGAAAGAGGGTAAGCCAGCACTTTTAAAGTATTGGGAGTTTTAATCTGGAGGAGTGCATGAGGGATTTGGCAAAGAATGTGAGCATTTGAGAAGCTAGTTCCAAACTTCAGTATCCATATTTTAAATCTGGTGTCTTAGGCTAGTTGTGCGCAGTCCCCTTCAGAGATATGGTTGCCTATCTGCATTGTAACTGATGAATTGGGGGGATGTTACAAACATTCTTAGCTTTTTCATATAAAATCTATGTTTTTAAGACTTGCTGAGGCTTTCCATGGAAAGCATCATGAGAGTACAATAGCAATTGAAAGGATTAATTATAATTCATGGAAATAGAATCCTCATAAAATCACTACAGTGAAGAAAGAGACCATCTGGCCCATCAAGTCTATACTGACCCTCCAAAATTATATACCAGCAGGCCCTCCCCACCTCCTATCACTCATATTTGTATTGAAATTCAGAACTCAGTTGTTTTCATCCTACTTATTGAGGAAGTGCCTATTCACAGCATTTTTGAGTGTTATACTTAGTTTAAAAATTAGAGCCTGATTTTTACAGGAATGAAATTAAGAAACACGTCTACATGCAAAAATTGATAAGACGTTTCGAACTTGCATCACAAGTTGATAAATCAATCATAAATTTTCAGTACCTTGGATTCTGAGACACCATTGATCTTCAAGCTTCTTCCTCTGCAGTTGTTAACTGATTTGTTGAAGACAACCTCAAATTCTCTCCTTTTCCTGTGTTCTGTGTTCTTTTTCTAAGCAAATAGCAGATATGAGTGAATGTAACAATATGTTTGCCTATTGGATGGAATGCATTTGGTGAGGGTTAGAGAAAGGTATTCCATTATGTAAGGATGTAGGTGAATGAGAAGCAAATAAATTAGAAATTAACTGAGTATATTGGACAAGACAGAATGTGGATGAGGTTATGGTGATGAGCACAGTATGACATCAGTGTGCAGCTCAATTTTCCTTACTTGCTCAAGTTATTAAAGCAATTATGATCAAGTAGGAGCATGACAGTATTCCTGATGTTGACCTTCTGAACCACCTCCAGCCACACTTTCATTGTGGTGAAAGCAACTTCCTTCATCTGTTGGAAGAGATATCTTTGGCTTTTCAGTGTCCCCAGCAGTATGTCAAAGGAGGAGCAATTGAGCAGGATATAGCCTGGCTGGAGATGGTTCAGAAGGTCAACAGCAGGAATAATGCCACGCTTTTGGGTTCAGGTCAATAAGTGCTTTAATAACTTGAGCAAGTAAGGAAAAGTGTGAGCTGCACAGTGATCATGTAGCTTTTGACATCCTGATTTGCAGTCCATCTTCACTTACCTCCAGTTCCCAACTTCTCCAAGTTTCATCTTCAGATGTCTGTGGTTAAAAAATAGAATCAAAGGGAAGTGGCAAGTTGAATCCAAAATTGGCTCTGTGACAAGAAGCAAAGGGTTATAGCAGACCGTTTTTGTAACTGGAAGACTTTTGGGTTCTGCAGAGTTCAGTACTGGGCCCTAGCTGCTCATGGTATATATCAGTGATTTAGACTTTGATGTAGGAGGCATGATTTAAGAAGTTTGTAGATGACCTGAAAATTTTGTGTGGTTGATAATATGGAAGAAAGACTGGAGTAAAATAGTCATGGACTGGTCACATGGGGAAAAAAAATTAACAAATATAATTCAATTTTTAGGACTGAGCTAATGTACTAAATGGCAAAGGAACACACAGAAAATGATTCCACCCATTCGCATTGTGCCCCCAAGTTTTTTTTTTGCTGGTCATGGGAGGAGAAAAAATGGGTGCAGTTTTTGTGCCCAATCCTTGTTTCATGATAAAAATACTCTTAATAGCCAGCTATCTAATCTCATGCACCATGTTATCAACCACACAAAATTTTCAGGTCATCTACAAACTTCTTAAATCATGCCTCCTACATCAAAGTCTAAATCACTGATATATACCATGAGCAGCTAGGGCCCAGTACTGAATTAATAGAATTTGACATGCACTGATAGGCATTTCTATTGATTTGCCACCATTCAGGCTACTGTGACAGATGTAGGAGTTTCAATTCCATCAGACAATATCAATTTTTTTGGCAAAGTAAAAGCATACCATAAATATGTAGTTTAAAAAATTGAGATATTTGAAAACGAAAATGAATTCCTTAGTTTTCAAAGATAACAAATTAAAAAGTCTGTGTGGAAAAGCAGCATTGGCCAAAAAGTCGTGTATTTGATTCAAAATTGTTCACTCAAAATCTATCTTGGAAGTGACAGTAGGGGGTAGTGCAGTTGGCTTTAGTACTGCTGAGATTTAAAAGAGAAAATTGGTCATTCTTGATTTATCATCTGTTGATCCATTCAACAAAGTTCACATCTATGGACAATGTGATGTTGGCTGAGATCAACTTCAAAACACCCTCTCCCAACAAAATAACCCATCCCAAGGTAAAATGGTCTTCGAACAGATGGCATGCTATCAGGTCTCATGCATGAATAGCAACACAGGCAGGGTATTGGAAAACAAATGTGAAAGCATACTGTAATGGAGGTCATTACATGCAAGGAAAGGAAACTGACAAAAATATATTGATTTCTAACCAACTTTATTTAAAGTATAAAGGTTAAAATGAAAATGACGTGCCATGTCCCTAGTCGAATGCGTGATGTCTGTCAATAAAATATATTTTTTGCATAAATTGGACAATAAACATTTTATTGAGATCCTTGCAAGCATTTTATAATTTCATGTTTGACTATTATTTTGTAAATCATTATTTTTTCACTTTGCAGATGTTTCAATTTTGATTCTTTCAAATTTATTTTTAGATAAAATCATTGGAGTTCACTGCACTAGTGGAATTAATAGAACTGGATACCTTATCTGTCGGTAAATATTGTTTAAATCTAGATTTTCTTTCAAGGTTCCCAAATACCCTGAGAGATTCTCCTTCATGATGACCCCCTATGCAAATACAAGTGATGAGTTTTATTAATTCAATTGAGGTCCATAGTGCTGATAATTGTGCAATTAGAATTAATCTATGAATGAAATCTACTATTCACATCAAGTCTGTACACATTAACAAGGTAGCTTTACTTCTGTAGGATATATAGCACAAAAATAGGACAGTTTACCCTACAGTCCGTATGATGTTTATGATCCACTTGAGGCTCTGTCATCGTAATCCTCAAGTTACCTTCTCTCTCGTATACTTATTTAGTTCTGTCTTAAATGCATTTTAACCACTCCCTAAGTGGCAAGTTCCAGTTTCTCACCAGTCTTTGGGTAAAAATTTCCTTGTGAATTCCATGTTGGATTTCTTGATGACTATCTTGTGTTGATGTCCTTTGGTTAAGTTTTCCCCACACCAAGGCACATTCTTTCTGTATCTGCTCAATCAAAGCCTTTCATAATTATAAGGACTTCTAGGTCATCTTCAGCTGCTTTTTTTCCACTGAAAAGAGATCCAACCTGCCAATTTTTTCCTGATATGTAACGTCTCCAATACCTCTGCGTCCTTTTTAAATTAGAGCAACTAGAAATGTATGTAATTCTCTAACCACATATTCCCTAATCATTGGGCTCTCTGCTGTAATATTAAGTAAAGCACCAAAGAGAATTAACATTTGGCTTCTGATACATATTTTCTATTGACTCATCATTACACACCACTCTTTAGGGATCCATATGTGGCAAGCTTGGATCTTAATTTTAAAAAGTGAAGTGAGGTTGAGAAAAAGTTGGATAGTGAATAGATTTTACAATTTTAGGTTCCTGGATCCGAACTTTGCCCAACAAAGAGGACATTGGATATTCGAGTGCACAGTTTAGGCATACTTGACTTGTGACCCTGTTTGGTTATCTATTTTCATTTTGGCAGACAGAGAATTGAGGCCATAAATACTGACCTTCACACATTACAATTCCAAACATACTCTCAGCACATGATAGTTGGGAATTCTAACTTGTAAAATCGAACCAAGACAAGGTAGAATGGCTGATCCCCCTCCTTTTGGGGAACTGCCCCTTTTACTTTGTCCTAATTTAATTTGAGTTTGTCCATTTGGTTTGACCAAAAAAAACACATCTTGGCCTTGACGTGAAGAAGTAGTCTCAGAAATACCTGTTGTGCAGTTTATCTCGCACAGAATAGCATGATGAAAAGAACACCTGTTATCTGCAACCTACAGGAATATCTTGGGCAAATGCAATCAGAAGATTCAAAACAATACATGATTTTTAATGTCACCAGAATTATAAAGTTTACCTAGGAGAACACAGATGCACCAAAATATGCTGGAGTTTGTACTTTAAGTAAGATAGAATTAAAAAGCTGGGACGGGCAGCAGGGTCGGTGCAGGCTTGGAGGGCCGAAGAGCCTGTTCCTGAGCTGTAATTTTAAACCATTTAAAATATAGAGCAGTATGGTGGCACAGTGGTTAGCATTGCAGCTTCACAGCCAGGGACCTAGGTTCAATTAGGGTCTCGGGTCACTGTGTGGAGTTTGTGCGTCTGATGCTCCAGTTTCCTTCCATAGTCCAAAGATGTGCAGGTTAGGTTGGTTGACTGTACTAAATTGACCCTTAATGTCAGGAGATTAGCGGAGTAATGTGGGGTTACAGGAATAGGGCCTGGATGGGATTGTGGTCAGTGCAGACTCAATGGACAGGATTCTGAGTAAGTTCTCTACTGCCATCAGACTTTTGAATGGATATGCCTTCTATTCTGTTGATCTGTCTCAACACTATCGCTATGACTTTAAACTATATTCTGCACCTTGTCCTTTCTTTTGCTATGTATGGTATCCTTTGTCTGTATAGTGCACACACAATACTTTTCACTGTATGCTAATGCATGGGACAATAATAAATCAAATAAATCTCTTTTTAAAAATTTTTTAACTGAATATTGAGTCAAACAGGGGCTTTCTTCTGCTTGTTCAGCTCTCGTGCCAGGTGTCCTTTTATTATTTCCTATCCATTCCTTGGGGCAGTCTCACCATTCACAAACTCCCATGTTCTGTAGTGCAGACACACAACCTGCTTTGCTATTTTTTTAGTCTAGCCTTATTTTGATGATCTAATTGAAATCTATTCAATAATTTATTGTTTTTATTATATATTAAATACAATATTATATTGTATATAAACTATATTAAATAGTTTAATTAGTTAATCTATGCATTTAATACAGTACTCATTTTGTAGTATAGAATTTGTGTTGTTGAGAAGAAGAGACGTCATGAAGTTTTTATCCTGCATTCATCAGGCCAGAATTTGCAAGACTACCAATGCAGTAAAAATTGTTGTTCCCTTTACATTTGGCATTCTTCTGAACTTCGTCCAAATGAACACAAGATGAAAAGCTTCAAAAGCATATCTCTTTCTTTCATCTTTGATACAGTATTTACAAATTCCTGGTTATAGTTCAAGCTCAGCAACAAATTACTTACCTGCTTACCTAATTAATGTCTCCAGACTTCATCTCCCAGGACTTGCTCCATCCCACTTCTCTGGAACCACTCTGTCTTGTAAAATAACAAAATAGCACATTTTCTCTGTGTCAAATTCCTTTATTGACTAAATTATTCCTTCAGTTATCAAATTAATCAATTTATATCAGGTAAGTTATCTGCTTGTTTTGCCTAATATGAAGAAAATGAGACATATAGTTCATAGAATGGTTAAATGCTACAGGACAGAAGACAATTGGACCTGTGTCCAATGTGTTTATGCTTTCAATCTAGAGCAATTGAGTTGGATCCATTCCCCATACTATCTCTATAGACTGGCAAATTATTTCCCTCCAAATATTTATTAAACTCCTTTTTGAAATTATTTTTAATTTGCTTCCACCATTGCAGTGCACTGTTCTGGCAATGAATTCCAAGTCAAAACTTGCTGTGTTTAAACAACAGCAATGACAGTTTGCATTTGTACAGTATCTAAGAAAACATCCCAAGGTGCTTCACTGGAGCATTAGGGAACAAAATTTGACACCAAGCCACATGGAGATGTTAGATTAAATCGCAAAAAAAAAAGGAGGGTAAGTTGTAAAGAGAATCTTAAAGATGGAGAGAATGTGAGGTTTAAAGAATGAGTTGCAAAGCTTAGGGCTTTGACAGCTGAACACATAGTCATCAGTGGTGGAAGCAATTAAAATCATGGATTCTCAAGAAGCCAAAATTAGAGGAGGGGGCAAGGGTTGGAGAAATTGGGGAGGGTGGAAACTATAGAGAAATTTAAACGGTTAAGATTTTTAAGATCAGCATATTGTTTTACCATGAGCCATTACACATCAGTGAGCAGTGAGTGACAATTGCATGAGAATTGCTGCGAGTAAAGATGAAGTCACAGGTTTTGGATGTACTGGAGTTCATGAAGGATTGTGTGTGTGTGTGTGCGTGCACCAGAAATGCGTTGGAATAGTTAAATCCAGGACTAATAAAGTCAGAGGTGAGGATTTCAGCAGATGAGCTGAAGCAAGGGTGGAAGTGAGGGATATCACTAATATAGAAATTGTTGGGTTGTATGTTCAGCTTATCTTGCAGTCTCGTGTCATCAATGTTACAGACAATTTGGGTAAGCCTCAAGCAATTGCCAGGAGAGGGATTGAGTTTGTAGTGGGGACCAGAAATGATGGCTTTCGTCTTCCTGATATTTTAGTGAAGGAAATTTTTCTTCCACCAGTATTGGATGTTGGACAAGCTATCTCGTATTTGGAGACAGTGGATGAGTCAAAAGGAGTGGCTTTGAGTTAAGAGAAAAAGGTCTCAGTTTCTTGCTCTTTTGTTAAATACATATTAATCTGTGTCACCTGGTTACAAACTGTTGTGACAGTAGGAACAGTTTCTCCTTATTTGCTCTTATCAAAAACACCATCTAATTTCCCTTTGACTTTCCTTGCACTGAGAAGCAATTCCAGCTTCTCTACTCTCCTCACTAATATCTGCAACCCTGTCATACTGTTCAATAAATTTCCTCTAGACCTGGTTTAAGACCTAGACATCCTACCTAAAGTTAGGGTCCTAGAATTGGATGCAATACACCATTTGGGACCTAACAAATGAGTTATTAAGTTTTAGCACAACTTTCTTCTGTAATTCGTGCTTCTGTTTATAAAGTCAAGAATCCTGTATACTTTCAACTTTTTCTACCAACTTGCATACTTCAGGTCTCTGTTCCTGCACTTTCATTAACATACAATTTAATTGTATTGCCATTTCCATTCTTCCTATTAAAAGATATTTATTAAAAGTATCACCTTTAAACTTGTTTAAATTTCTTTTGCGAATTTCACCAATATCTTTATACCCTCTTGAAGTTAGATGCTATCCTCATTATTTACAAAATCCATTGGAATGTGCATCTGACTTCAGCTATTCTTAAAACTCTTTTTTTTGTGGAGGGAGTATTGTTGGATTTTCTGCAAAATTTGAAAATACTATACATATATTCTTCGGCTTCATCAAATTTCCTTCTATTACTTGACAATTGTGAGTAGGTTTGGTAGTATATGTTATGTCACTGGGCTAGAAACAGAGTCCTGGACTGATAATCCAGAAACATGAGTTCAAGTTTTGCCATAGCAGCAGGGGAATTTAAATTCAATTAATTAAATAAATCTAGAATTGAAAAATAGCCTCATCTATGGAAACCATGAAGTTACCAGTTATCATTAAAATCATCACATTCATTGATGTTGTTGAAGGAAGAAAACCTGCCATTCTTACCTAGCCTGATTTACATGTGATTCCACACATATAACAATATGACTGAGTCTTAACTGCCCTCTTAAATGACCTAGCAAATCACATGATTGTACTCAAGAAAGTGGTTCATCACCACCTTCTTGGGGATGATTCAGATACGTAATAAATACTGACCTTGCTATTGATGTCCACTTCCTGGAAGTGAAATAAATTACCATGCTATAGGTTGTAACTAATTCTGAAACACTAATTTTCAGTGGTGTAAACTACAATTCAATGCATGTTAAAACTTTATTATCATGGAAACATTTTTATAAGCTGTTTTGTATTAAAGTGTTTTATTTTGTAAACCAATTAAAGGTACCTCATTGATGTAGAAGAAGTGGACCCTGAGACAACAATTGAACGTATGTATTGTATTTATTCTAAAGGCTTTCATTTACTTAACAAAGGTAGATCTCCAAGTAACTTTTTTTCATCCTATTTAAATTTAAGTTTTCAATACTGCTCGTGGCCACAAAATGGATGGAAGCGTATATTTGTCTGACCTTCGAAGTGGACCAATGAGAAGGTGAATATGTGGCTTTTAAAAAAATTATTTGGTCTTATTCTAGAATTTTAGAGTACAGTTTGTTTGTTTTCTCACGTGGCTTGGTGAGTAGCTGAACATGCATATCATTTCAGATTCAATTCACAGTCACTTAACTCATACTGTATTTAAACGTAATTCTTCACTATCTTCTGATAAAGATGGAAATGTCAAGTCAATTCCCATTCCAGAACACTATGCATACCTCCTGCTGTAAATGTTATGCTAATTACACTGAGCCTACAGCGTGATCCTGATTAGATGCGCACATAACGGCTGAGTCCTTGAAATGGCATCCAGATTAAGCGGTTGTTCTCAGAGCTGCTCTGAAATAATTGATGATTCTTACATTGCTTGTCAGGCAAGCTTTTTGAACACTTGCAGTTACTCTATTTCAGTGTGCTGAGCAACTTAGGAACAGTGTATATTTGCTTTCACTTCTGGCTCTAGACTTCAAAAATAAAAGGCTACTTTCTCCTTTCCATTATTATACTTAGAGCAAAATGAAAATCAACAGTTTTCCAGGCATGGATTTTTTTTTTCAAAGCCATTACCTACTATATAACTTCTTTTGCACACAATCCACCAGAGTCTAGAGGTTTCCAGCATATTGAAAACTGTTTAATTGCCTTTCCCTGTAAAAGAATGTTTCTTTCCAGGAATAGCAGTGGAGGTTCTGCATTTAGCCTTTAAGGGATTGTGTCTTTCAGAAGACAACCTCTTCCACAATGTTCTTAATCCTAGAAGATAACCATCTTCCGTGATTATGGTATCCCTGACACTCCCCACCTTGGAGAAATGAAATGCTGTATGTGTATGCATTTCATTACAAAGTGAGGTGAAATATAAACACACCCATACACACATTCACTTTCTGTACAAAGTTAACACAGTTATTCTCTAATCAGTTTGATCTTTAGCAGAGTTAAATTCTAGTTAAAGCGACAGCAATTACATTGCTTTTCCCCACAGTGTTGGCAACCTTTACGTGATAAGGTTATAAGAACCAATTCCACTGAACAAGTCTGGCATTCTGGTTTTTAAATTTGTCTACAGAGGTTCCAGGAATTTTTTTTGCATGTGGCTAAGCAAAGTTCATCATCAGAAGTCAATGATATCCGACAGATATTTAATTAACTGAAATGTTTGTTAAATATTTAGAGAGTCCAAAAGAGACATTTGGTAAATCTTCTCCATTTGAAACAGACAATGAGAGTGAGGTGGGAGGAGATTTGAACATTTCACAAACTGAACCTCCTGCTTTCCAGTTTACTAACACTGAAATATTAGGACAATTAGATACCATATTTTCTTAGAGACAGGGCAACAAGAAAATCTGGTGAGGTTACTTACAGAATTTAAAAGAATCTGTAAGGACAAATCAGGCTGTATGTCTTCAGTCATGCATGGTGTCGATATGTGAGAATCTTCCCCTATAAAATAACATCCTTACTACTAAGGACTCAAGTGAATGTAAAATTCCAGTACATGTTGAAAAATTAGATATTTGAACCCAGCCAAAAGCGCTGGAGTTCCCCTGTTATATTAGTGCCTAAGCCAGATGTTACAACCAGATTCTGCATAGACTACAGAAAAGATAATGCAGCCACAGAAGCAGATTCCTATCCAATTCCTTGCTCAGAAATCTATACTGACCGGTGTTGTCATGCCGTGCTTGGTAACAAAATAGATCTGTTAAAGGGATATTGACAAGTTTCTTTTAACACCCTGAGCTAAAAGAAATATCAGCTTCTGTCACACCAGTTGATCTTTTCCAATGCTGAGTAATCTTATTCGGGCTAAGAAACACCCCAACAACTACTTAGAGGCCAATGAATCAAGTGGTGGCTGGTGTTCCTAACTGCATGGTTTTATTTTAATGTACTGGAATATAGTGACACGAGGAAAAATCAGCTGAAACAACTCGAAGCCCTGTTTTTTTAAAAAAAAACTACAGTCAGCTGATTTGGTTATAAACCTAATCATGGCACGGTGACACAATGGTTAGCAGGTTCGACTCCCAGTTTGGGTCACTGTGTGGAGTTTGTACATTCTCCCCATGCCCGGGTACTCCAGTTTCCTCCAACAGTCCAAAGATGTGTAAGTTAGGTACATTGGCCATGCTAAATTCTCTCTCCATATACCTGACAGGTGCCGGAGTTTGGTAACTAGAGAATTTTCACAGTAACTTCATTACAGTGTGAATGTAAGCCTACTTGTGACTAATAAACAAACTTTATCTTGCCAAAGGTGAAATCCCAAAATGGCAAGAAACTTATCTAAGATGTATTGTAGGAAAAGGACAGGTGTTGCCAAGAAGAGCAAAAATGCAGACACTGACAGAGTTTCCTGCCCTTAAAACTAAGCGAGAGATTATGGAAGTGTGGGTTTGACTGTAAATTCATACCACGTTTAAGCACTATAGCTGCTCCATTGATGGACATGCTCCAAAAGGAAAGTCAAGGTAGTATGGCCAAGAGAGTGCCGAGCACCTTTTCAAAAGCTGAAAACAATTTTGTTCAATGAACCAGTGTTTACTATTCCAAGTTTCACTATACCCTTCAAAGCAATTGTTTTAGTGACTTGGGAATAGGTGCATTCCTGTTACAAGATGATGAATTGGGTATAGAATGACTAGTGAAATACTTCAACAAAATGTCAAGTTGACACCAGAAAAGAGGCTTTACAGTGGAAAAGGCACAGCATTTGGAGAAAGCGTAACAGAATTGACATTTTATACACGTACATAAGTTTTCTTTTTTTTTTGTCCTTTTGCAGTAACTTAGGAATTGATGTGTTTGATGCAGAACCAGAACCGGAGCCAGAGCCAGAAATACTGGAACCTTTCTCTTCGTATTCTTATAAAGGACCACATGGTCCTAGACCACTGCTTGATGATTTTCCAGAGTAAGGAACAAAATTTCATTTTTGTTTAGTATTCTGGAACTGTAACAGATGTATATTAAATATTTTGACAAATTTGAATTTGTTTTTAATTTATGTTTTTAAATTTTACAGGATGAAAATAACTATGACTTTTAGAAAAGTAAAATATTTTATGGGAAATGACTGAAAATTTCTGCTCTTTAGCTGTACATGACAGCGTTTTGTTAACCTTTCCCATTAAGAACCCTCTTTTGAGGTGATTACAAAATTTGGCAATTTTCTATATTTTGGGTGGGTATCTTATTTTGAGGCGTAAGCCTAAACAGGATCAGTTGCAGTAACTAAATCAAAGCAGATTTATGTTGTAAATCAGGCAATCCAGTCTTGAAGTATAACCAGTGAATGTTCTCCATTGAAGTACTTCCTCACCATGGCCTTATCACTTTTATTTTATGCTCTGAACAAGTTGCACTTGAATTTTCATGCCTAGATTTGTAAAGATGTGTTTTTTTTTTCTAGTCTGCATTTGTAGTAGTTTGTTTTAAAGGAAATTATAGACATTTATTTGATACTCTCATGTATAATGTAATACAGAAATGATTAATACTACTTTTCTTTCCCCCTCTTACTCCCAAAATAAGACCTGATTCAAGACATGGACCATCATATGGAGCTCTGCCTCTTTCTGCTAGAGACTTTGATGCTCCCCCTTATAATAGGTGGCATGACAGGTAACAACTTCCAGCAGGCTTTTACTATTTATTTTGTTAAGCTAAGTAGAACCATAGGAACAGGAATTGGCTACTTGAATATTCAGTGAGGTGATGGCTGATCTGTGACCTAACTTCATACAAATGCCTTTGCCCTAGAACCCTTAATATCTTTGGTTAACAAAAACTCAATTAAAATTTGCTGTGAAGTTATTTTTATCCACAGTATTTAACTTCTAGATTGAAGACTGGCCCAACTCTGTTTTGGATTAGTTGCAATAGTATGCACCCATTTTGCAAGATCTTAAAAAGTGCAATGTTAACATTTTTATCTTTATACCCTTTATATTTGCATTCAGAGTTTCTTGGTATTTGTTTTTAAAAAAAAAAAACCATTTGACCAACAGGTCCATGCTGATGCTTGTACTCCACATGAGTTTCCACCTCCCTTGCATCTAACTCCATCAACATATTCCTCTAGTCTTTTTTCCCTTGTGTCTATGCAGCTTCCTATTAAATGCATTAGTGATAGTCACCTCAACTGCTGTTTCTATTAACTTTGCAAAGAAAATCAAAAATTTCATGATAGTCAGTATCTCAGTAACTTTGAGTTACAAATCATTATTTTTGTAGCATTAAGCTTTTCTTAACATGGTCATGGAATGTGGGCATTGTTGATGAGGTTGTATTTATCACATATTACTAATTGTCCTTGAAGGTGGCAGTCAGTTGTCACCTTGAACTGCTGCAATCTTTGTATTGAAGGTACTTAGGCAACTCCAGGACTTTGATCCAGCAACAATGAATATTTTCAAATCAAGTTGGTATGCAACTTTGGAGAACTAATGTTCCTATGCACCCGCTGCTATCATTCTTTTAGCGTAGTAAGAAGTCTCTCAACATCAGGTTAAACTCCAACAGGTTTATTTGGTAGCACAAGCCACAAGCTTTCAGAGCGCTGCTCCTTTATCAGGTGAGAGGGAGTTCCATTCACAAACAGGGCATAAAAAGACAGAAACTCAATTTACAAAATAATGGTTGGAATGCAAATCTTTACAGGTAATCAAGTTTAAAGTTACAAGACTTCTTACTGAGCTTACTCCAATCCAACGCTAGCATCTCCACGTCAACTGTTTAGCTAGCAGAAGTCACAAATTTGAGAAGTTCTATTGATGAAACTTTAGTGAGTCACTGCACAATATGTTGTAGAAAGGTGGTATCCACTGCGGGCATGTTGTACCTTTGATGGAGGATATGAATAATGGTGGTAGATGCAATGCCAATAAAGCAAACTGGATAGCATTGAGCTTCTTGAATGTTGGTGGTGAATTCTCCAGGGAAAGTCATTGATAAAATAACTGAAGATAGTTGGGCCCAGGGATATCGCCCTAAGCACTACTTGCAGTGATATCCTGGGGCTAAGATATTTGAGCTCTCACAATCTTTATGCTTCAGTCAATGGAAAGTTATCCCTAATTCAGATTGACTTTGGTTTTACTGGGACTTCTTGGTGCCACCCTTGGTCAAATGTTGTGTTATTGCCTTATTTGTGAAACTCAGTTATTTTTATCTTGACAGTTTTTATACTTTTGGGTACATGCCAGTATTTTAACTATTGGTGCAACTTGGCCAGAAGTGAATAATTCTGGAGCAGGGATCTTCACTTCAGCTTGAATGTTTTCAGGACATTGTCCTTGGCTATATGCAAGTATTCAGTCGTTTCACCCAAGGAAGTAGGTGAGATTCTAAACAAATACTTTCCATCAGTACTCACAAAGGAGAGGGACATGTTGACTGGCAGTTTCTGAGGGATGTTGTTCTGTTAGAAAAAATGTCAGTTACAAGGGAGGAAGTGTTAGTTCTTTTAGGAAGCATTAGGACAGACAAATCTTCAGTGCCTGAGGCATCTATCCTAAACTGTCAGGAGACAAGAAATGAAATTGCTGGGCCTCTAACAGAAATCTTTATCTCTTCACTGGACACAAGTAAGGTCCTAGAGGATTGGAGGATAGCAAATGTGGTCCCATTATTTAAGAAGGGTAGCAAGGATAACCTGGGTAATTATAGGCCAGTGAGGTTAACATCCATGGTAGGGAAATTGTTGGAGAAGATTCTTAGGATATATGCATGTTTAGAACTGAATAATCTCATTAGCGATAGACAGCATTGTTTTACACAAGGTGGGTCATGCCTCACAAATTTGACTGAGTTCTTTGAAGAGGTGACAAAAACAATTGCTGTGGATGCCATCGGTATGGATTTTAGTAAAGCGTTTGACAAGATCCCTCATGACAGGCTGTGCAAAAGATTAAATCGAATGGGATAAAAAGTGAACTAGCTAGATAGATGGAGAACTGGCTTGGCCATAGAAGACAGAGTAGCAGTAGAGGGATTGTTCTCTGGTTTGAGGTCTGTGACTAGTGTGACTGTTCCGCAGGGCTCTGCACTGGGTCTTCTGCTGTTTTCATGTATGTAAATGATTTGTAAGATGTAGCTGGTGTGATCAGTAAGTTTGTGGACGACACAAAGATTACTGGAGTTGCTGATAGTGATGAATATTGTTAGAGAATACAGGATATAGATAGGCTGGAAAACTGGGCAGAGAAATGGCAGATGGAATTTAATCCAGATAAATGTGAAGTAATGCATTTCAGTAGATGTAATGTAGGGGGGAGCTATACAATTAATGGCAGAACCATTAGGAGTATAGACATACAGGGACCTGGGTGTGCAAGTCCACAGATCCTTAAAAGTGGCAGCACAGGTGGAGAGGATGGTGAAGAAGGCTTATAGCATGCTTGCCTTTATTGGATGGGGCATAGAGTATAAAAGTTGGCATATGATGTTGCACTATATAGAACATTGGTTAGGCCACATTTGGAATGCTGCATCCAGTTCTGATCACCTACTACCAGAAGTGGAGACTTTGGAGAGAGTACAGAAAAGGTTTACCAGGATGTTATCTGGTATGGAGGGTCTTACCTATAAGGAGAGATTGAGTAAACTGGGGTTGTTCTCTCTGGGAAGACAGGATGAGGGGCAACCTAATAGAGGTATAAGGTGAACAGTGGGAGGCTTTTTCCCAGGTGACAAACAGAAGGGGTCACAACCTCAAGGTGAAGAGGGCAAGGTTCAACACAAATATCAGAGGGATGTATTTTACACAGGGTGGTGGGGGCCTGGAATGCACTACCAAGCAAAGTGGTTGAGGCAGACACATTGGGGTTGTTTAAGACTTAGCCACATGAACGGAATGGGAATAGAGGGATACAAACAAATGGTTTAGTTGGGCGCATGAGCGGTGCAGACTTGGAAGGCCAAAGGGCCTGTTCCTGTGCTGTATTGTTCTTTGTTCAGATCATGTGGAGTGAACTGAATTGGCTGAAGGTGGGTCCTTAAGAAAAAAACTAAGAACATCCACTTGGCACTTGTGGCAAGATTTGCAGCAGCCTTGCCTTTTTCAGCGCTTTGCCATTGTTGAAGATGAATGTGTGTGGAGCCATCTTTACCATTAGTTTTTTTTTGTTGTGGCAGAACCATGTATCTTTGATATGATCTGTTGGTTTTGAAATGGTTTAGCTGTTTCAATAGCTTGCTTCTTCTGTTGTATACTGTTGATATAGTTGTATGTTGTATTTTCATTAAGTTAGCACTCCCCTTTTAGACATGCTTGTTGCTATCTTTGACTCTTTTGAATCAAGCTTGATCATTTGACTTGATACAAATTGTAGATTATAAGTCTATTGTTGTTGACACCACACAAAATTGGGACTTTGCTACGGCTCAGTTGTAGTGCTCTTACAATTACCCAGAAGATTGAGGGTTCAACACCCAATCCAGAGACTCAAGTACAAAAATCTGGATTGATATTTCAGATGGATACTGAGGGAGTATAATACCATTAGAGGTTCTGTCTTCCTGATGATAAGTTTAAATTAAGGCACTGTTTGCTGTCAGGTGAACAGGAAAAATCATGGCATTATTTTGAAGAAGAGTTATCCCCGCTGTCCTAGCCAACAACCAACATTACCAGAACAGGTTACCTGATCATTATTGCATTTAGAGAAGTAAGCTATGTGCAAATTGGCTGTCATGATTCTTGCAAAGTAAAGGATCGCCTTATAATATTTTTCAAGCCATCTCAGCCTTTGGCAAAGATGAAGCCTTAGATCTAGTCCAGGATGGGGTGCAATGCCTCATCTTGTCAGCTTGGATCTTATTTGTCCCTTTTGTTTTTGGAGACCATGAATTGGATTCAATTTGAATTTGTTTTTAGAAAAACTTTTTTTTTCTGATAACTATCTATCCATCAGTTTATCGAAAATGTTTTGGGGATTGAAGTGTACAATATCTACCAAACTTCCATAATCTACTAATTTGGTCACCCTCTTTAAGCTTTCAATCAGGTTAATGAGAAAGCCCTACATGGATTCTCTAATTTCTCTAATAAAAAGTTATTTCATTAATCATTTTTTCTGGGTATATTATTTCTTGACTATAAGCTTTGGAAATTTTTGGAGGTTGATTTCAGAAATTTTAAGTGTTCTGTGTTTCTTTAGGCAAAGATAGATGGGGATTAGTTAAATATATTGTTGTGCCTATTACAATGGCAATACTTGTGTGATCATTTTATTACTTACTATCAATTTGTATATATGTTTTGTTGCAATGTATAAATCTATTTCTAAAATCTTTGAAAAAAAAATTTTATTTAGGCCTCGACCACTTCCTCCTCCTCTGCCTCCGCCACCACCTTCACTTCTCTATGGTGAACATAGACCACTTTCCCGTTTTGATGATTATGCACCAGAGGAATTTAATGGACGTTCCAGGTAGTTTGTTTAATCATTAGAATATAAACGATTAGAGTTCAATGTTGTTCAAACTTTTATAGCAATGAATTGATGTCATGGGGTAGGGGGTTTAATCCTGAACTCCGTCTGTCACAGTATTATAAGAAGCCCGAGAAAAAGTTAAAGCTTTGTCTTTTTTTAAACTGTGCTGTACTTGTATTAACAGCAGGGGACTGTGTGGATCATCCTCCCAGTCAACTGATTTGTGACTGAGGGAGCTGATGGGCATTGGGCAGGATGTACATTATTTAATAAAGTTAGAAAATATTTCTATTTATGGGTATTTCCTGATATTAGAATCTAGGTTAATCAAGATGAATATTGGATGCAGGATAAGTTCTAAATCACATGATTTAGATGCCGGCACTGGACTAGAGTTGGGCGCAGTAAGAAGTCTCACACCGGGTTAAAGTCCAGTGGGTCTATTTGCATCACGAGCTTAAACATTTACATTTGACTGATCTTTTTCTTTTAAAATCCAGGTTTAACCATTTCAGTGAGCATAGAGCAATACGTAGTTCAGAAGAAAATTCCCGTCTACATAGTAGATATACACCTTATTCTACAAGACTACCAGCACCTCAAGATCGTTTCAGGGATGAGTTTGAAAGAAAACCTTTTCCCTTTTCAAGCAGAAGAGAAATAGAACCACAGAGCTCTGCCCCATACACCATTTTTACACGGGATTACAACCATGGCCAGCCACCAGAGCGTGGTCCCAGTTTGAGTAAACTTGGAGGTGGTTATGATAACTTTGATGGCTTTCGAGAATATGATTGGAACTAAATCATTAACTTCAATGTGTATTTTTTTTTATTTTGGGGATGGTAAGCGCTTGTATTTTCATAGAAGTTTGCTTTTTCCAAAATTTAATATTGAAGGACCACAAACCCTTCCCTCACTTAATGCCTTTTACTATTTCTGTTGACTTAGAACGGTGTAGTTGTAAAAAAAAACCTGTTAGATGTGACAGCATAAAGTATGATGAAAGCAGAAACATAGTTTTTTTTATATAAATCAGTACAAATGAATATATATGCTTATTGTCTTGGTTCCAGGTTTTTTGAAAGTGAATTTGAGCACAACAGATTGTAGATAACTTTTTTAAAATAAAATTAGAGACTTTAAATGTATCCTAAAATTGTGAATTACACACATTGCCTCAAACTTAATTAACCACCACAAATGTTTGGTTTTATTTGTGTCTTTATATATACAGAAAGGCAAAATACATCACAAAGTATACATTCACTTCTTGCTATAAATAAGCTAACTTCCATGATGCACCAACATAGCCATACAATTCAGTGAGATAGTCCTGTTTGTACCTGCTGAACTCATAGCAGCGTATTGTGTCAGATGGTACTATAAATAAATGTTTCTTTGCTCTGAAATATGTTGAGGTGGTTCTTTTCCAATAGATTTTATTACTCTTCGTTAAATGGACATTTTTAAACATTTTAGTTTGTAGTTATTTTGCAGCATGCCATATTAAATTACATATGGCATACATCTTATAGTTATACATCCCTACAGTTATGGGTGATGGGCAACTTCCTTGTAGTTAGATGTCTTGGCTGTTTTTCACACACTATAGTTTGTGCTTATGTTGAATTCTAGTTTCTGGTCTGAGGTTCTTTAATAAAGCCTTTGTCTGTAAGGGTCTTCAAGATAATGGGGAGGTTTTGAGTGCAGCACAAACAAATTATGTATAATCCTTCATCATTACCTATCTGTGATAACTGCAACTGAATAAATAATTTTCACTGAAGTGCAATTTTGTGACTAGAGTCTAAGGATCAACTACCAAATTCAAATCCCACCACAGCAGCAGAGGAAATTTAAATCCAATTAATAGATCAAATTTAAACATCTAGTCTCAGTAATAGTGATCATTAATCGTGAAAACTACTGGCCTGCAGTAAAAGCCCATCTGGTTTGCCAATAACTTTCAGGGCTGAAAAGTTGCTATCGTGAACTGGTCTGGCCTGATTCAGACCCACAACAATATGGTTGACTTAACTGCCTTCTGAAATGGTATAGTAAATTACTCAATTGTATCAAACTGTTAAAACAAAGATAATGCTTGAACTGCAGCAGTTCAGCAAAGCAACTCACCCGCTACTTTCTCCAGGGCAATAAATGCTGACATTGCTAGCAATGCTCACCGTCCAGTGTAACTTGTAATGAAGAAATTGTTTGAAGTCTGTATGTCTTTGAAAAAATGAAACCAGCTAAACCATGGCATCCCTACACTATAGGAGGCCATTTGGTCCATTGAGTCTGCACCAACTCTCTGACAGAGCATCTTAGCCAGACTTTGCCTCCCTGTAACTCCATGTATTTACTAATCCATTTAACCTGCACATCTTTGGACAGTGTCGAAAGGTCAATCTCAATCTCATTTGGTGGGATTTTATGACCACACTTGCTCTGAAACCATGAAATCCCATCTGAAGTCAATGGACTTTATCCCTCATCCGTTTCAATTCCCATGGTGGCTGGGATGGTAAACTTCCAACCATGGTTTGATTTTAATTCGTAGGACACGACCTTATGAAAAAAAATTCTGAATGCTGAACAATCAAGAAAATGGGAGAATTGTATCTTTTCGGCAAGCTGATTTATAATTTTACAGTAATTACTGCAAAAAGTGCCAGGATGCAATTCTCACCAGTGTTGGTAGTACTGAGGAGGGAGGGGAGTTGGTTAAAATGAAGGCAGATGCTGTGTTCTTGGGGCACTAGCTGCCCCACAGACATTGGGACCCCCCTGTCAGTCTGCCCCCCAGCTAATTGCCCCTTGTGCTAGTCTACTCCTACCCCACCAATCTCCCCCTATTCTATTCTTGGTGTATTTAAGCTTACATCTTTTAGATTTGCAAAATAGTCTGTCTTACCAGTGAAGGCATAAGAACATTGAAGGCAGGATGATAAGAATTTAAATATGGAAACATTATGGTTTTGAAAAAGTTATGTGAAATGGATGTGCCTCCTCTAATAGAGAAACTGTCTCTTTCTTTGGCAAGGGGGGTGACGCCAGAACAGGAAATCATAAACAGCAGAGTTGCGTAATATTCTGAGAGGTCTTGACAGGATGGATGTGGAGAAGCTGTTTCCTTTTGTGGAATAATGTACGACCAAGAGGTCACTGTTTTAAAAATAAGGGATTGCCTGTTTAAAATGGAGTCAATTCTTTTTCATTCAGAGAGTGAGTGAGTGTTTGTAACTTTTCCTGAAAAGGTCAAAACAAGATTTTGAATATTTTTAACTCCCTATTCTGTGACTCCAACTCATTTGAGAAAAGAACTATCGTCCCATTAGTTTACTTGATTACTTTTTGTACTTGTGCATTAGAATTTAGTAATTTGTGTACTTTACATCCTTTTACTTACAACGCCCTTACTACTTGTCATTCAGTGGATTACCTTACATCCGACAATGAATTTCTAATATCAGTTTTGTCTCATCTTGCTCTTATCAACACAACTTTCTGTTCCTACTCCAGCTAGATCAATGGAATAAACAGGAAGCTATTTTTCAGCTAAATATGCTCTGTATAGACTAGATGACCTAAATTTATCTCAGCCTACAAATGATGTTGAATTGTGAGATAAAATTGAGTTAGTAACAGAGAAAAGTTGTTAATATTTTAAATTTGAATCCTATCAGAAATAAATCTTTGAGAAATCAATCACCAGTTTGTTAGACTTGAAAACAACATTGTAAGAATAAGGGCAGATCGTTTAAGTCAAACAGAGGACTATCTAACAACTGAGAAATTATGCAATACGTACACATTCAGGATCCACAATGTGGTTCAAATATTATGAAACATCCATTCAAAACTAGGCTTTTAAAATACATTGAGGTCTTGAAACAAAAGAAAAATGCAAAACAAAATTCAATGAGTAAATTTAAACAGATTGTGAAAAATGTATGGTTTTACATTTCCTTTGAACAGTTATTTTGTATATTAACAATTTTAGTTATGGAGATGGATGATGGATAGATGCAAAATTCTTCAATGTCTTTTGAGTGATCTGTTGGTTCACCTCATCTTCCCTTTAATGAAGTTTCATTAACTGCTTATTTAAAAATGTTTTAATAGTTTATTTTTGGCAATTTATTAGAACATTCCTTATTTTTATTTGTGGGATATGAGCATTGCTGGCTAGACTAAAGTTTGTTGCCCAGAGATGGTAGTGTTGAGCTGTTTTCTTGAACTGCTGCAGTCTCTGAGCTGCAGGATACCAGCAGTGCTGTTAGGGAAGGAGTTCTTGGATTTTGATCCAGTGACAGTGAAGAAATGGTAATATATTTCCAAGTCAGGATGATGAGTGACTTGAAGGGAAATCTCCAGGTGCTGGTGTTCCTAAGTATTTGTTGTCTTTCTCCTTCTAGGTGGTAATGGTCATGAGTATGGAAATAGCTTGGAATAGCTAGGAGGTAGAGAAAGATCAACTTATTAAAGCATTGTTAGAGAGTTTGAAAGAGAAAGTGTTAGAAGCATAGAACGAGAATAAAAGATAGAATTTGAAGGTATGCTGGATACGGCTTGCAAGAAAGCACCTCACTCCAGTGCCAAAGATGTATGATATACAATCCAGCTTGAAAAACCCCTCAATTTCTAGATGTGTTTTTGGAAAAAGGTCTCCTTTCCAGATGTATTATAACTTAGTAGGCTGCTACTCTAACCAAGACTGCAAGAAATGAAAAAGGGTTGTGAACATTGTCCAGTCCATCACAGCCTCCCAACCATTGACTCTGTCTACATTTCCTGCTGCCTCAGAAAAGCTGCCAGCATAATTAATGACACTCTCTCTTCCACCTTTTTCCGTTGGGTAAAAGATACAAAAATCTGAGGTCATGTACCAATGAACTCAAGAACGACTGCTTCCTTGCTGAATAGACTTATCTTATTATAGACACTTATTGCAGCATTAATGTGAGCTACAGTAAAAATAGAAAAGGCTGAAAAATCCCAGCAGCTCTGACGGCACCTGTGGAGAAAGAATAAAGCCAACAGTGAGTCTGGATGACCATTCATCAGACCTATGAACAACGAAGGGGCATCTAAGCTCGAAAGAATGCTCTATTTCCTCGCAGGTGCAATCAGACCTGCTGAGATTTTTCCATATTATCTGCTTTGGTTTCAGATTCTAACATCCAATATTTTGCTTTTACATTAACATAAGCCTACTCATGACATTAATGAGGCCCTCGTGTACTTAGCCTTGCTGGATGAGACTGCTGAACCTGGCCCTGGTCGATGAGGGGAAGGCCCTGCTGTACATAGCCCCGATGTAGCAGGTCCTGGTGAATGAGGCTCTGCTGTATTGGGCCCCACAGAATGAGGTCCTGCTGTGCCTGGCCCTGGAGGATGAACCCTGCTGTACCCGACCCCAATGGATGAGGGATGCTCTGCTGCACCCGGCCCCGGTGGACGCGGGAGGCCCTGCTGCACCCGGCCCCGGTGGACGCGGGAGGCTCTGCTGCACCCGGCCCCGGTGGACGCGGGAGGCTCTGCTGCACCCGGCCCCGGCTCTGTCAGCCTCCGGGTCTCCCCCCAGCAGGAAGCGCTTCTGCATCCGCACAGAAGGGACTGCCAGAGCGCAAAGAGCCGGCTCTGGATTGGCCACGGGAAGCTGGAGCAGCCAATTGGGCGGCGCGATGCATCGGGGTGACAATAAATGCAAGATGGCTCCTCATATAAATCCTCGCGCTGAGCGCCGCTTTCCTGTTCGCAAAAATACCCGATTTTCCTCGGATTTTCACGCCGTCGGCTTCCCAGCCGGTGTCCCGAGGGCTAACCGGCACTCGCGTGTTACAAATCGTCCGCTTCGCCGCCGCCGCTTCCCTCCCCCTCCCCCCTGCGGCTGTGGGCGATTAAAGCGTTTCTCCAGCGATGAGGCGATGAATTAAATCCCCTCCTCCTCCTGCCCCCACTGTCCCGATTGAGAACGGTGCGGCCTTCCTCCCTCTCGGCGTTGGGCGAGCCTGGGGTCACCGCTGGCCGGTAAATGGTGGAATAGAGCCGCAAACACATCGCTCCAACACACGCCAGAGCGGCGGATTTTAACGCCACAGGTTCTTCATGGCGGTATCGAGGTCGGTGGTGTTTACACTTCCTCCTATAAAAATAAAACGCGAGGAGTGTAAGTTAGAAAAGGCCCGTTTATGTCGAACCGAGAGGCGGGGAGGGAGTGGGAAGGAGATAGTTTGAACGACGCAAGGGTCGCTTTCGTATGGCAAATAAATAAAGCCGCTCGAGTGCTGTGGATGACCTCGACCTTTTTGAATGATTGTGAAACTTTTTTTTGTGTGTGTGCGCCTATTCCAAGTGTGGTTGTAAATCGCGCATCGTCGAGGCCTATCCCAGATTAGAGATGAAATGATGGCTGGCCTAGCGGAAGATATTTACTTCTTGTGTTCCCAGTGAGTTAGAGTGGATTTTAAATTGCCGTCACTCGCCCAGAGGGAGTGTGCAGCCAATCTTGCCTTTGTAAACCGATGCTTGGGCAGAATAGATTCATTTGGTTGCATGTTTCAGCTGTCTTGCCATATACTGAATCGTGGACAGCTTTGTTGGGCAAATACCATTCACAAGCTGTCAAACATATTATAAGGCTTTACTACTACTAACTATTTCAGAACTATTCGAAAGGTGATTACACATTTGACTCATCTTAGTCCAACCTCTGAGAAATACCTCTCAGATGCCATCTTTCAAGGCAGAAAGCTCAGGGCGCATCCTTCCGGGCAATCCCGAAACTCGGGTTCCCCTTATATTTTGATAACTAGACTGGGACACCGTATTGAAGGGCCTGATGCAAAAAATGCTGTCAACAGTCGGGTGAAGCCGCACCTGTGGAGAAAATAGAGAAGATGATGTTTCGGGTTGAACCCTTTGGTACTCTGGTGTGATCTGACCAGAGCACAATAGTTTGATCGTGACTTCCTCTGAATTTTTTTTTCATTTTCATTCGAATTTTCATTCGTTTTTCGGCTTTGTTGATTGTAGCTGTGAAGTGTTGAGTTAATGAAAATTCTTGATCTCTTTTTTCAACTTGAGCTTTACATGTTTCATCATTCATGGAATACATGTAGATAACAACTTGTACACTTATTGTGCCCCTAATTTAACACTCTTGAGAAGATCTTTTGGATGTTTTGTCAAATGAAATTTGACACTAAGCATCACTTGGCTATTAGAGAAGTTGACCAGAAACTTGGATGAACAGGTCAGCTTTAAGAAGTAGCAGCAAAGGCAGATTTTCAGAAGATGAACTGCCAGAGGCAGAGACTGGCAATATTCCGCTCTGGTTTTCTCCCTCAATCCAAAGATGCGTGGGTTAGGTAGACTGGTGATTAATGTCAGGGGGACTAGCTAAGATAAATGCATGAGGTCATGGGGATAGGGCCTGGGTGGGATTGTGGTCGGTGCAGACTCGATGGGCCGAATAGTATTCTATGATTTTAATATTACTGAACCTTTGGAGCAGGAGGAGGCCATTTGGCTCATCAAATCTGAGCTGACTCTGAAAAAGCATTCTACCTGGCCACTCCCTGCCTTATCCTGTAACCTTGCACGTGTTTTTTTTTTGACAGAGCAATCTGACTTTCTTTTTAATACTTCGAACCTGACCCTGTCACCCTCTCGGGAAACTTGCTCCAAGCTCCAACAACCCTTTGGTTGAAAGAAAATCTTCATAGTTTTTACTCTTAACAACTATTTTGTATCTGTGCTTTCTAATTCTTGATACTGTCTTGAGAAGGAATAATTGTTCACTATTTGCCCTATCCAAATTCCTGAGAATCTTGAATACCTCTATCAAATCTCCTTTCAGTTATCTTTTCTCCATGGGAAAACAATTCCACTCTTTCCAAGCTATCCTCATAGCCAGAGTTCTTTATTTCTGAAACAATTCTTGTGAATCTTCTATCTACTCTCTTCAATGTTTTCAGATCCATCCTCAAATATGGCACTCAGAACTGGATGTATACTCCAGGTGAGGCCTAACTATTGTCTTGTATATGTTCAACGTGCCATGCCATTTTCAATAACTGATGTACACAGATGTAAATAGGTGGTCCTAGTGATTACATAGGACATGTCACATAAACAGGCTATATGCCCCCCACTCACCCCACCATCCTAGTATTTACGTTCCATTTGCACGTGCTCTCATTTAAATCTACCATCATAACCATTTGTATTCTTCTTCAAATGCCTGTCTAGGTTCTCTCACTTAAATACATTTATACCCTTTGCTTCAACTATGTCCTAGGGTGAAGGGTTACCACATGCTTAGGATATTTTGTGCAAGAAAGTTTCTTCTCCATTTCCTATTCGATGTATTGATGGCCTCTAGTTATGCTTTTCCCCCACAGAAAGAAACATTCTCTCTTTGTACTTGTGTGGTCTGTAGCTTGTCTCTGTCAAATATTACATCAAGGCCTTCCAGTTTACGAGAAGAGGGTTATGTCAGTAGCTATAATGTGTAGTTTATGGAGAGGATGAAGACAGAGGTTTCCATGTTCTATCTGATGTAAACATTTGCTGAACCAGTACTGGATGACAGACAATGAGTCTGACGATTTAGAGACAGTGATGAAGATAGCTGGTGGTGAGTTAAAAGCCAAATGACATCAGCGTGCATGTGGGATCTGATGGTGTTTCCAGATGATGTCACCTTGGGGCAGCATGTAGATGATAAGTAGGAAGAAGCTGAAGTTAGATGCTTGGGACATATCAGAGTTAATGATGTGGGAACAGGATGAGAAGTCATCACAGATGATTTACTGGCTGTAATTTGATTGGAAGGAGTGAAACCAAGTGAGTGCAGTCCCACATAGCCAGATGATGTGGCAAGGAGTAGGAGGAGTCATAGTTATACAGTGCAGAAAAGACTCTTTAGTCCATTAAGTCTGCACCGACAATAACTACTATGAAAAGCATGCTAATCCCATTTTACTGCACCTGTGGCACAGTAGTTAGCACTGCTGCCTCTTAGCGCCAGGGATCACTACCGCCTGCCCCCACTCCGCTCCTGCCCCTGCCCCGCTTAGCCTTCTCTCCAGTCTCTCCTTCTAACTCGTGTTGCATCCCAGCCAACATCCTAGTGACCACCTCTGTTTAAACCCTCCCCTCTCGCCTTGCCCCCAGTTATCACACCCTTCCCATAGTGAGGTGACCAGAATTGCATAAAGTACTCTAACCAATGCTCTGTCCAACTCCAACATTGCTTCCTTATTCTTATATTCTGTATTACTACTGATGAAAGCAGGTATCCTATATGTCTTAATTACCCTATTCACAAGTTCTGCTACCTTCAGCTGTCTGTAAATAATTAGTCCAAGTGTCCTCTGTTCCTCTGAGCTGCCCAGTGTCCTACCATTAATCAAATATTCCTTCTCCCTCATTCTTCGTAAGTGCATCATCTTGCATTTATCAGGATTAAATACCATTTGCCACTGCTCTGCGCTTCTGACCAACTCCCATTTTCATCTCTATCATTTATGTATATAAACAATAAGAATCTCAGTACTGATCCTTGTGGCACACTGCTGGACACCGGCCTCCAGATATTCCAACAGCCTTCTACTACTATCCTTTTTTTTTTATATTCGCTCATGGGATGTAGGCATTGCTGGGTGGGACAGCATTTCTTGCCCATTCTTGAGGTCATTTTAAGAGTCAACCATATTGCTGTGCGCCTGGAGTCACATGTAGGTCAGACCAGGTAAGAATGGCAGATTCCCTTCTCAAAAGGACATTAATGAATCAGATGAGATTTTTATAACAATCAACAATAATTTCATATTAGACTTTTGATTCCAGATTTTTATGTGCCATATTACTAAGGATGGCATGGTCAGCTGTATTAAAGGTTGCAGACTGGTCAAGAAGAATGAAGAGAGGTACATTTATCACAGTTATGTATGGTGTTATTTGTGATTTTCAGAATTGCTTTGGTACTGTGGTAGCAGCAAGACTGGTATGGAGAGATTGGAACTTCAGGAAAGATGGACTGGATTTGGAGGATAGCAACATCTTTAAAAGAGATAAAAGGGAATAACTACTTTATAAGGAAAGTGTTTTTGTTTTTGAGATGAGGGGTGATGCTTGCAAATTTTAAGGTGAAAGGTTCAGTACCTGAGGTGAGAGAACTTTTAACAGTAACATGGAAGCAGGAAGTGAAGTTGAATGGTCAGCAGCTTAGTGGGAATAGCCTCACGGCATCAGGAGGTGAATTTCAGGGATGACATGAACTCAGCAAGCACACAAGTGAAAAAAAGAGAGAAATTAAAGATTTGAGTTTGAGCCAGGAACCTTAAGAGGACATTTGGTTGGTGAGCTGGCTGAAGATGGGGAAGCAATTGATTATATGATCAGAAGCCTAGTGACAAATGCTGAAGCATGTGATATTTAGAGAAATTCGGCTGAAGCATTTGTCACAATTGGAACCAGAAGATTTAGGCAATCGTAGTTAATGGAGAGCTAAAGCTGTACAGTTGAAATTTTGAAAGGCAGTTGCTTGTGAATTTGGGGTGTCATCAAGTTCTCCTTTTATTAAGCACGTTATGCTTGGTACCGCACTGAATGTCATTCACCTGCTCACCTACATATTTTGTTAACTTTATTTGAATACAGTTTTAGGCTGCTTATTTCACTTCCAGTTTCTTGCAAATTGTATTGAGTTTCTAATCATCATTCATCTAAATTAGAAACTATCATGGTCCCAGCATAGCTTTGTGGCGAGCCAACTTAACGCCTACTTGTCCTTCCTCACCCGCCTGCACCCATCATTCCCCAAACAAAATGACATTAATTAACAAATATCTTTTCTTCCCTTCAGTGAGTTAAGATTTTTTTTTCTGAATTTGAAAAGCTTTGAACTGAATAGCTTTTCACGTAACAACGTGATATTTAGAGAAATTCAGCTTAGTATGTCGCCTGTTATGAAAAAATTGGTGTTGAAAAGATGAAGAACTGTAATTTTATGGGAATTTCTTAATGCAGGTATATACGTATGGGCTGGTGGAAAATGATGTGGAGGTGCATTGCTAAGTATAGATTTTCCTCTAATGCTAGATAAGTTAGCTCTTTAAGGTGTTTTTTTTTCAGTACTTAAATCTTGAAACTAGTGAAGTTCCAAATCATGTCTGCATTCAAATAATGTTTTGCATTTTTGTCTTATTTTCGTTTTATTAATAGTTGCATTTTTTTACTGTTCAAAATCAGATGGAAACTCTTTAACAATACATTGATCTCCAGGTGGAGACCAGTGTGTTATTAAATACGTTTAATAATACCTAGAGGCACCTGGATACGAACTGTTTGATCAAGCAGACGTAGCATGGATTCGTTAAGGGGAAGTCATGCTTGACGAATTTATTGGAGTTCTATGAGAAAGTGACTAGTGCAGTAGATAGAGGGGAACTGGTGGATGTGGTGTTTTTGGATTTCCAAAAGGCATTTGATAAGGTGCCTCACAAAAGATTGCTGCAGAAGGTTAGGGTGCAGGGAGTTGGGGGTAGGGTATTAGACTGGATAGAGGATTGGTTGTCTAATTGGAAGCAGACAGTAGGAATTAATGGGTACTGTTCTGATTAGCAGCTGGTGACTAGTGGAGTGCCCCAGGGATCGATGCTGGGGCCTCAACTGTTTACCATTTACATCGATGATCTGGAGGAAGGGGCTGAGTGCAAGGTGACAAAATTTGCTGATGACACGAAGATGAGTGGGAAAGCAAATTGCGTGGAGAGTGTGGAAAGCCTGCAGAGGGATCTGGATACGTTGAATGAGTGTGCAAGGACCTGGCAGATGGAGTATAACGTTAGCAAGTGTGAGGTTATCCACTTTTGTAGGAATAACGGTAGGAAGGATTGCTATTGAAATGGCAAAATGCTGCAGCATGCGATGGTGCAGAGGGACCTGGGGATCCTTGTGCACAAATCGCAAAAACCCAGTCTGCAGGTGCAGCAAGTGATCAAAAAGGCAAATGCAATGTTGGCTTTTATAGCTAGGGGGATAGAATATAAAAGTAGGGAGGTACTTTTGCAGCTGTATAGGGTACTGGTGAGGCCGCAGTTGGAGTACTGTGTGCATTTTAGTCGCTGCATTCGAGGAAGGATATATTGACCTTGGAGGGGGTGCAGAGAAGATTCACTAGACTGATACCGGAAATGAGGGTGTTGGATTATGAGGAGAGACTAAATAGGCTAGGTTTGTACTAGTTGGAGTTTAGAAGGCTGAGAGGGGATCTTACAGAGACATATAAGATAATGAAGGAGATGGATTGGGTAGAGGTTGAGAGACTCTTCCCGCTTAACAAAGATAGCAGGACTAGAGGGCACAGCCTCAAGATTAGGGGGAGATGGTTCAGATCAGAGTTGAGGAGGAATTTCTTCATTCAAAGAGTGGTGAATCTTTGGAATTCTCTGCCTGTTGAAGTGGTGGAGGCTTCCTCGCTGAATATATTTAAGTCAAGAGTGGATAGGTTTTTGATTGACAAGGGAATTAAGGGTTATGGAGAGAAAGCGGGAAAGTGGTACTGAACCACTGCAGATCAGCCATGATCTTATTGAATGGCAGGGCAGGCTCAAGGGGCTGGATGGCCTACTCCTGCTCCTATTTCTTGTGTTCTTATGTTCAACTTAAAATTTAAAACAACAAAAGAAAATCAGATGATATGCCTTTAATCTTACCATCTGCTGGAACTGAAGTACTGGGGAAGGGGATGATGAAGGATTTATATGAACATGCAGCCATATGAATTTGACCAGTAGTAGACCATTTGACCTCTCAGCCCTGCTTTGCCAGCAGATAATTGCTGATCTATCTGTGGCTTCTGCTTTCCTGATTACTCTATATACCTTTGACTCCCTTGTCAGCCAAGAATCTATCTGACTTAATCTTAAATATTCAGTGACCCTACCTCCATGCTGTCTGGGGAAAACAAATTCTGCAGAGGAATGACTCTTTTCAAGAAATTAATTCTCCTCATCTCCATCTTAAATGAGTGACCTCTTATTTTTAACCTGTTCCAGTCTTTCACACATGGAGCAGGTTTCCTCAGAATCTTATGTTTCAACAAGATCACCTTCTATTCTGTCAACCTGTTCTTCATAGTACAACTCCATAATCTCAGGAATCAGTTAAGTGAACCTTTGATGCATTGTTTTCAATGCAGCTATATCCTTCCTTAAGTAAGACCAAAGCAATACTCCAAATATGATCTTAATGATGCCCTGTACAACTGTGGCAAAACATCCCTACTTTTATATCCAATTTCCTTTGCGATAAATGCCAGCTTTCCATTTGCCTTCCTAGTTACTTGTACCTCTGTTCTGCAGTCTGCCTCCATTTAAATAATATGTTGGTTTTCCTACGCTTTTTGCCAAAGTGGGCAAATTCACTTTTTCCAACATTATGCTGCATCTGCCGATTTTTTTGCCCATGCATTTAACCTATCCACGTCCCTTTACTTCTTACATCCTCTTTACGCCTTAATCTGTTACCCTTGGTGTCGTCAGTAAATTTAGCAACCATTCCTTCAATCCCTTCACCTGAGTCGTTGACAATAGATGGCCCCAACACTGATCCACGTGACACTGTATTTGTTGCACCCTTCCATCCTGAAAATGATCCATCTATACCTATTTTATTCATATGTCAGGAACAAAGAGAGTCGTGAGGGGAAAAAAATCGGACCTCTCAGGGACAAAGAAGGGGAATTATGCTTAGAGCCCAAGGAGGTAGGGGCAATCCTAAATGAACACTTTGCATCAGTATTCATGAAGGAGAGGAACATGTTGACTGGGAGTGTCTCAGAGAGAAGTGTGGACCCGTTCGAGAAAATCTCCATTACAAGCAAGGAAGTGTTAGGTTTTTTAGGGAACATCCCCAAGACCTGATAGCATCTATCCTAGACTGCTCAGGGAGACGAGATGAAATTGCCAGACCTCTGACAGAGATCTTTATCTCTTAATTGGACACAGGTGAGGTCCCTGAGGATTGGAGGATAGCGAATGTGGTACCGTTATTTAAGAAGGGTAGCAAGGATAACCCAGGTAGTTATAGGCCGGTGAGCTTGGTGGCCGTGGTGGGGAAGTTGTTGGAGAGGATCCTTAGACATAGGATGTATACGCATTTAGAACGGAATAATCATTAGTGATAGAGAGCATGGTTTTGTAAGAGGGAGATTGTGCCTCACTAATTTTGGTGGAGTTTTTTGAGGAGGTGACAAAAACGGTTGACGAGGGAAGGGCCATGGATATCATCTATATGGATTTTAGTAAAGCGTTTGACAAAGTCCCCCATGGCAGGTTGGTGCAAAAGGTTAGAACTCATGGGATAAAAAGAGAGGTGGTTAGATGGGTAGAGAACTAGCTGGGGCACAGAAGACAGAGGGTAGTAGTGGAAGGCTGGAGGTCTGTGACCAGTGGTGTTCCACTGGGCTCTGTACTGGGACCTCTGTTATTTGTGATGTATATAAATGATTTGGAAGAAAGTGTAATTGGTGTGATCGGTAAGTTTGCAGATGACATGAAAATGGCTGGACTTGTGAATAACGATGAATGTTGTCAGAGAATACAGCAGGATATAGATAGCCTGGAAAATTGCGTGGAGAAATGGTACATGGAATTTAATCCAGATAAATGCATTTTGGCAGGACTAATGTAGGGGGGAGCTATATAATAAATGGCAGAACCATCAAAAGTATAGACGCACAGAGGGATTTGGGTATGCAAGTCCACAGATTCTTGAAGCACAGGCGCAGAAGGTGGTGAAGAAGACATACGGCATGCTTATCTTTATAGGACAGGTATAGAGTATAAAAATTGGCATCTGTTGTTACAGCTGTATAGAATGTTGGTTAGGCTACATTTGGAGTACTGCATCCAGTTCTGATCACCACACTACCAGAAGGATGTGGAGGGGTCATGGGCTTAGGGTGAAGGGGGTAGGGTATAATTTGGATGCTAGAGGGAGTTTTTTCACACAGAGGGTGGTGGGGGTATGGAATGCATTGCTAAGTAAAGTGGTGGAGACAGGCCCTCTGGAGTTATTTAAGAAATACTTAGGCACATGAACAGAATGGGAATGGAGGGGTATAGAAAACTGATTTAAAATAGGGATCATGAGCCTTGGGAATCCCTGGGAAGTGTGTAAATAGGGGATGGTATTGATGTACTTGTTTTTATCCTACAGGTGCTTTGGTCCGCCTTGTTGTCTAACGAGGAGCATACACGCGATGGGTCGTGAGAGGGCTGCTCTTGGATTTTTTGAGAGTATCCTAGTGCTTCACGTCGTTAGTGTACGCTTGACCTGGACCATTTGATGGCAACATGACAGCTCAGTGACTATCGCTGTGCTGTGCAGATACATGGATTTGGGCCTGTGTCTGTGGGAGTTTGCATGGGTTTTCTCCGGTTTCCTCCCACGTCCCAAAAATGTGCTCTTAGGCTAATTGGCAGAACAAATTCTCCCTAAATTGTCTCAAATTTGGTTTTAATCCATAGATCTATAAACATACACCAGGGTTTGCGGGTAGAGGTGGGAACATCGGGGTGGCGGTGTGGGCTCGTTGGGCTGAAGGGCCTGTTTCCTGTGCTGTTTTGTTCTTTGTTCTTATTCTGTTTACTGTTTGCTAACCAATCCTCTGTCCATGCTAATGGATAGCCCTCTGGCATGAGCTTTTACTTATTGTGCTATCTGTCCAAATGCCTTTTGGAAATCCAAGCCCATTAACAGGTTTCCTTTTATCTGTGGTGCTTGTTACTACTTTAAAGAACTCTAATAAATTAAATACTTCTTTTCCTTTCATAAAACCCTGTTGACATTGCTTGATTGCATCAGTGCTCTGCTATGACCTCCTGCGTAACATGACAGGTCACACAACATCAGGTTATAGTCCAACAGGTTTATTTGAAATCACAAGTTTTTGGAGCATTGCTCCTTTGTCAGTCTCCTTTATAATAGATTCCAGCATTTTTCCTATGATGAGAGATTAACTGGCCTGTAGTTTCCAGCTTTTTTGATTTGGAGGAGTTAAATTTGATATTTTCCAAGCTGATGGGACATTTTTTAGAATGTTTTTAATTTTCTGAAATTCCCACAATGCATCTACTATTTCAGCAGCCACTTTAAGGACCTGAAATGAAGTCCATTAGGACCTGGGTAATTATCAGCCTTAAGTTCTAATAATTTTCTTAGTACCCTTTCCCTGATTTGTAATAGTTATGAGTTCCGCTCTCTCTCTCTCTCTCACCACTTGATTTTCAAGTATTTCTAGGATGTTGTTTGATCCCTACAAAAGTAAAGACAGATACAAAATATCTTTTCAAAGCACCCATTTCCTGATTTCCATTAATTTGCCATATTCACTGTTCCTGAAAGACTAATGTGTACTTAAATATCTGTAAAAACTCATTCTTTTATGTCTCTGGCCAGCTTTCTCTTGTGCTCTTGCTCAATTTCTCACTCAAATTTTTAGTTATTTTTTTCCGACCTATTACTAATGTTCACAGGACTGTGTGCCTTTTCTTTTAATTTGATGCTATCTTTAACTTGCGTAGTTAGCCACAAATTATGCCAATTTCTCCTGGAATCTGGGTTTGCTGCATGTTATGAAATATCTCTTTAAATGTCTCCCATTGTATCTCTATTGACCTGTTCCTTCACAGAATCATAGAACAATACATGCCCTTCGGCCCTCGATATTGTGCCGAGCTATGTCCAAATTCAAGATCAAGCTATCCCACTTTATCACTCTGGTGTGCTTCATGTCCAATAACTGCTTGAAAGTTCCTAAAGTGTCCAACTGCACTATCACATAAGCAATGCATTCCATACTCCAACTACACTCTGAATAAAGAATCTACCTCGGATATTCCTCCTGTATCTCCCACCATGAACCTTATAGTTATGTTCCCTAGTAACAGCTACTAGGAAATAGTCTCTGCACATCCACTCTATCTATTCCCCTCATCATCTTGTAAACCTCTATTAAGTTGCCTCTCAAGCCCCAGCTCCCTCAACCTTTCCTCATAAGACCTACTCTTCAAACCAGGTAGCATCCTGGTAAATTTCCTCTGCACACTCTCCAATGCTTTCACATCCTCCTTATAGTGAGGTGATCAGAACTAAACACAATATTTCAAATGTGGTCTCACCAACGTCCTCCAATATAGTTGCAGCATATCCCCACGGCTCTTAAACTCAAACCCCCTATTAATAAATGCTAACCCACTATAAGCCTTCTTCATGGCTCGAGCCACAGGATCTCTCTGTTCCTCCACATTCCCCAGAACCCTGCCATTGACCCTGTAATCTGCATTCAAGTTTGTCCTACCAAAATGAATCTATCTTCCAAGTTTACTTTAGCCAGTTCATATGCTTTATTTAAGTTTTAAATACCAGTCTTATGCCCATTCTCTTTCCCTTGAACTGAAATGCAATCATGTCATGATCACTACTACTACTAGGAAACTTGTCTCACTGCAATTACTAGGTTTAGAATTGTCTGCTCCCTGGTTCACTTTAGAACATGCTGATCTAAGAAACTGCACTCAACTTATAGGTTATTTTATTAATTTGATTTCTCCAATCTGTATGTTTATTCAAATCACTTATGATTGTTGCCGTCCCTTTCTCACAAACCTCCATTTTTCTTCATGTAAATCTTGTCCTATAGTATAATTTCTGTTGGGGACATATGAGCCACTCTCGCAGGTGATTTCTTACCTTTGCTATTTCTTACCTCTATCTAATTGATTCTACATGTTGATCTTTAGAACTAAGGTCATCTCATCATTATCCTAATTAACAGAGCTAACCATTTAGCTTTCTGTCCTTTCAATATGCCCTTAAATATACTGATCTCAACCTTAGTCATCTTGAAGCCATGTCTCTGTAATAGCTAGCAGATCGTACATTTTTATTTCTATTTGAACTGAAACACCTTTTTGATATGCATGCTACATGTTTTCAGATAGAGAGACTTTGGTACTATTTTTTCTTATTTATGCAACCTCTGGCCTTTGCTCTTATCTCCTGGCATATATTTAAGTTTATATACTCTGTCCCTTCCTGCCATGTTCTACAATCATTGCCCATGTTGCTATCTTGCTATCTTACTATCTTCTCTCACTCAATCCCTTGCCCCTTTCTATTTAGTTTAGTCCTGTCTGTCACCCTAATTATACAGCTTGCCAGAACACTGGTCCCAGCATGCTACAGGTGAAGCCCATCCCAACAGTACCGCTCCCACTTCCCTGTATCCCATAAATGTAAATCTGTTTTTTTCATACAGATCTTTGAGCCACACGTAGAACTCTCTAATCTTATTTGCCCTATGACAATTTGCTGAACAGTCAGGTAATAACCCAGTGATTATTACCTTTGAAGTTCTGCTTTTTAATTTGGTCCCTAGCTACTCGTGCTCTCTAATCCTGTACCATTGTGGCATGGTCAGTTTGCTCATTCACCCTGCAGTCCTTGTGTGAGAGCTGCACGAACCTCAAATCTGCTGGACAACTGCAAAAGCTGAGGCTCCGCTACTTCTATTTTCCCCATACCTATCTCACACTCAGTCACACCTTCCTGTCCCTTACCATCAACCAACACCGATCTATAATATTAGACCCTCACAACTTGCATTTTAAAGAAATACCCTGTATTTATATGGAGTCACTTGTTTTCTTGACTGCCCAGAAGTTGTTTCTAAAATGTAGTCACCATTTAATGGAAAAATGTGATCAACTGAGGGCTACAAGATTCCAATAACAGCAAATTAGATAAATTACGAAATAATCTGTTTGGTATTATTGGTTGAGATCAATGTTGGCACGGTCACTCGGAAAATCCTTTTGCCTTTCTTTCAAAGACTAATTTTTTACATCCCACCTGAACAGGCAACCAGCAACTTAAATACAGTATTTTATCTAAAAGGTGATGGCTCCAAAATTGCTGCTTTTCCTAATGTCAGCTTGTATGATGTGTTCAAATCCTAAAATAAAATCTGGACCAAGACCTTGAGGTGCTGCACCAAGCTGACATTTTAAAATAGTTAAGTTTATTTATTAGATCAAAAGTAGATTTACATTCACTTTGCAATGAAGTTACTGTGAAAATGCACTAGTCACCACATTCTGGCACTGTTCAGGTACATTAAGGGAGAACCTAGTATGGCCAGTGCACCTAACCAGCATGCCTTTTGGACTGTGGGAAGAAACCAGAGCACCTGGGAGAAACATATGCAGACATGGGGAGATAGTGTATTTTCTTAGGAATGATGTATTAACATTTTATTGAAAACTATAGTAGACTACCATCATTTTAATACTGGATGTACAATCTTATCAGTTTAGAATTGGCAGGAGGTAATAAAATTTATTTTAGGTTACCATAGTGTTCTTTTGCAACCACTACTGAGGAAAAATTAGTGTTTTGAAAATGTGCTTTGCCTCATCAAAAGTTACTTTTGAGTTATCCATCATCATGCAATTTTAAGCCTGACATTCTTTGCATTGCGTGTTTTCCACTAGAAAGAATGAACTACTGGTACTAGGGAAAAAATGTTTTTCTATCCTGTCAAGATGCCGTATTGGACATGTTTAGCTTGAGGTATAAAACAGATTCTGGTCTAGCCTGAGACATTGTGATTCTGGGGAAGAGGAGAATAGGCATGATCAGCAATAAATGCTGGCTTTGCCAGCGACGCCCACACACCACAAATAAATAAATAAGACACCAGTGTGACTTTAAAACACAAAAATTAATCTTGATAGTAAAATTGTTAATTGCTTGAATGTTAGTTTCTAATAGATTCATATTTGCGAAGCACTAATTTCACTAAAGAACTGATGTCAGACTTTAGAATCTGAGGCTTCCTTAAAACTTGTGATTAAGATAGAATAAAGATGAAGTGCATTATTGTACCCGAGTCCCAGATATTATTTGCAAAACTGTGATACTTGAGGCTAGAAGCAGTGCTCTGTATAAAATGTTATTACGTGAACAGTTTTTCAATGCATTGAGTAGAAGTGCAACTATATATGCTTTGTCCTTGTAAGAAAGGGAACTCATAGCATGCAGCATGAAAAATTACTGCAAATAATGTTCATTTGGGATATCCAGAATAACTTGCTTTGGGTAATACTTTGTTGCTTTGAGTGAGGATTGCCTTTGGTAACCTAGTCCTAAGAATTGGAATCTTTTTGGTTTTATATTAATACATGGACCATGAATGAAATAATACTATTAGATCAAGCACAGTATTTCCAGGAAATAAGTCAGGCTGTATTTGCAGAGAAAAACAGTTAATGTTTTGTCTGTGACTTTGTATTAGAACTGAGGAAAGCTTAAAAGTATAATAGGTTTTGAGCAAACGAACAAGGGAAGAAAAAGAAAAGGTGGTGGTCATGACAAATACTTTCATGGGTCAAACGCCAAAGACCAGCGTGAATGGGGATAAGAAAGAAACAAAAGATATCTCTAGATGAAATATGGGTACCTGGTTAGCAATGGTCTGCAAAAAAAAGGCTTGGGAAAGAAATGAGAGAAAACTGACTAGAAATAAAATAGGACAAAGATTATCAGCTAGAATTGTTGATAACCTTTCTAGCTTATCAATGAGTCCAACACATAAGAACATAACATAAGAACGTAAGAAGTAGGAGCAGGAGTAGACCATCTAGCTCTATGAGCCTGTCCCGCCATTCAACAAGATCATGGCTGATCTGAAGTGGATCAGTTCCACTTTCTCCCTCTAACTCTTAATTCCTTTGTCTATCAGAAACCTATCTACCCGTGACAGAAAGCTTTAGAATGCTGAGTTGAAAGATATGATGCTATTCCTCAAGCTTCTGTTGAGCTTCATTTGAATACTAAAGTAAACCAAGGCCAAGACAGAAGTTAGAATAAAGAACAAAGTGCAGCACAGGAACAGACCCTTCAGCTGGTCCAATCTTTTGCACCAGCCTGCCATGAGGGACCTTGTCAGATCCCTTGCTAAAGTCCATGTAGACAACATCCGCAGCCCTTTCCTTGTCAATTATTTTTGTCATCACTTCAAAAACTCAATTAAATTAGCGAGGCATGATCTCCTTCTTACAAAGCTTTGCTGTCACTAACAAGATCGTTCAGTTCCAAATGTGTATAGAGCCTATCACTAAGAATATTCTCCAATAATTTCACTATCACTGTTGTCAAGTTCACTGGCCTATAATTAGAGTGGAAGCAAAGTAGAGATTTGAAATAGCAAGTAATAGGAAATTCGTTGCATCATTTGGAAGGAATGTTTGAAATCGTGCATGATAAGAAAAAAAGTAAAAGACCAAGCATTCCTTTTCTTCTTCTTGCATGGAAAGTGGCTTGGGAAGGGATGTTGGGAGTGCCTGAAAAGCATATCAGGATAATGCATACAGAATATTTTTTGCTGCATACAGAAAGGGGGAGGGGGGCAAGGGAGATGTTTGTGATGGCATTTTGCTGGACGTGATACAAATGGCATTGGATAATGTGTTGACTGAAGAAGCTGGTGGGTGGAAGGTACAGAACATGGAACGCTATCATAGTTTGGGAAGGGAAGAGGTGAGAACAGAAGTGTGTGATGCAGATCAGTTAAAGATGGAGGGTCCAGTCAACTTTTTGTACTATTCTTAATTTTAAGTTGAATTAAATGATGTTAATAAAGTGGGAGCTGGTATTTTTTTCAAATTACTGAATAATACGAATTGAGAAACTTTGCATGAAGAGTTGACTCAGTGAGCCAAAACCCCAGTGTAAGATGGTTTTGATTCTATGGTACTGAAGCAGTTCATGATATTGAGTATTTTTTTAGCAGGTATTTTTAGGGAATTCTTGGAAATTGAATTTCCAAGATTCTGTGGCACAATGCAGAAGGAGGCCATTTGGCCCATTGAGCCTATATCAACAACAATCCCACTCAGGTCTAACCTCATAACCCCACATATTTATCCTGTTTAATTCCCCTGACTCTTGAGGTAATTTACCACGTGGGCAGCACAATAGCACAATGGTTAGCACTGCTGCTTCACTGCTCCAGGGACCTGGGTTCGATTCCCGGTTTGGGTCACTATCTGTGTGGAGTTTTCATATTCTCCTCGTGTCTGTGTGGGTTTCCTCCCACAGTCTAAAGATATGCGGGTTAGGTTGATTGGCCATGCCAACATTGCCCCTTAGTGTCCTGAGATGCGTAAGTTAGCGGGTAAATATGTAGGGATTTGGGAGTAAGACCTGGGTGGGATTGTAGTCAGTGCAGACTCAATGGGCCAAATGACCTCTTTCTGCACTGTAGGATTTCTATGAATCAATCTAATATGCACATCTTTGAAGTGCCATTGGATGATAATCTATGAAAGGGCAATGCAGAATCATTGTAGGATGTCCTGAAGTAATGAATATTGAACTAACTAAATAAGTGTATGACTGCTAAGAAAAGGAGCCAGCATGCTTTGTAAGAGGAAGAAGGATCATGTCTGGCAAATGTACTGAAGTTATTTTAAGAACGTAAACCTATTAGGCGAGCATAGAGTAAACATGACTCTGGATGTTGCTCACATGAGATTTGAAAGTTTGACATAGTTAAAGTGATTTTGAAAAAGGACCAAAATTGCTTGTGCAGAGGAATCAGCAATTTATTTTACATGTAGCTCAACTGAAATATGGAGAGATATATAGTGAGTTGCTTCGGGATTATTGCTGGGACTGTTGCTATTTTACTTTGAATTGTGACTAGTATTCTGGACACCGCCTAAAAACTAGGACAATCTAAATTGATTGACTATAGAGATCTGTTTGGTCTTATAAATGTGGTATATTTTCATATGCTTGGATCAAATGAGGTCAGTGAAATGGATAAATTCTCTTGTCTCTGAATTTACCTTGTCGCTAATGACCAGTGCCACAAAAGGAGGATCTGCCACATTGTAGGCAGATCCTTCTAATAAGATTATTTTGTTACGAATTCTGTAGAAACTGTTAACATTTTAAAGATAAATTCAGACTTCCAGTTATTAACTGAAAGATGAAACATCAATAAACATCCTTTTAAGACATGAAATACTGCATTAGTGACTAACAGTAGAATGCTATTAGTGAAACACAGGGCCAGATTCTCAGACCTCGCTTGCAACCGGGATTCCCCATCCTGCCTCAGTGAACAGAGATTTGACTGTCAAATTCTCCGTCCTTGCTGGTAGAGGTGGCAGGGCACGAACGGCCAGTGAATTCCAGCCACTATGTTTTTATAGACGATTACTTAATAAAATTTTCCCCTTTTCTATTTTTTTTAATGACAACCAAATAGTTCAATTCTGTTATGTTACCTGGTCTCTTAAGTAGATATCAAATTTCCTGGAACCAATTCAAAGTGTTCCCTCCCAAGGGTGTACTTTTTTCCTTTCCCAATACAATCTTCCACCATGAGGGTTTTCCCTGTGGATTCTCCATAGAAACCTGAGTGCAGGAGGAGGCAATTCGGTCCATTAAGTCTGCACCTCTGAGCATTTTGCCCAGGCCTGTGCATTTTCCATGGCTATCTACCTAACCTACAGATCTTTGGATACTAAGGGGCATGTGTGAATGATAAACAGATGGAATTCTGACTATGGTGTAGGCCTGGCTAATGTTTGTCTGATTCCCAGTTGGATGTGACCTGCACGAGGCTGAATATTGTAACTGTTCTTTTGCCTGTGATATCTCTGGTTTGTGGGAAAATCTGAACCTAATCTCAAAATGATTTCCTCTGCATTCCTTACATTGGCAATGGGAAGCACAGTAGCCTTGAATCCAAGTGGAAATATTAATCCACTATCTTTGATCATCACTGCTTATATTTTAAAAACAATGAGGCTGATGCTAGCACAACTCTTTGCTGATACTGATAACACCATTCTGGGTTTTCAAAGACTTGGGACCTTCCCATTGTGGTTGTAGTGCTACTATCATTGACGCTAGATATTAACATTTGGCACCTGTCTTTCAATAACACAATATGACTCTCCCTTTGCCTAATAATTAAACAGACAGACTGAGATCACATGACTCCTTTCATTTAACATTCCCAGATTAAGACAATTATATCAACATAATCTTATAAATTTAGCAGTTCTAACAGTGTTACTACCCTTTGAAAAATGGGTTAGTTGCAAATGCAAGTACATTTTGATGAAAGCACTGGTTTATAAGTGATACAATTTGAAACAGTTGCAGGTCTAAAGCCCTCTGGCGGAATGAAAACGCAACTTGGAAAGTGTGTCAGAATGGCAATTTCTCAGTGCAGATTCCAGTTGAAAGTGGAACTTGTGCCCTTTTAAGTTGCAGGGACTGACAATGGATGTCTGTTAGCACTTTTTGTCCTTGTTTAATGGTCGATGAGTAGCTTTCGGACTCTAATTTCAGATTATGGCTTTAGCTACAAAGATATAAATAAAACTCAGCTACTTGGCAGCTATTGCCCTACCCTATTGTTTGTCCCAGAGTTTATACTGCAGTGACTTTTAAAAGAGAGTTTCAGCTTAGTTAAAACTTGTGTAAACGGCAAATTCATGCCAAAAACTATATTGACGTTACCGGAATGTTGAAATGCTAAATAAAGTTTTTTTTTCTTTTCAATAGACTTGATCGTCTCTTTATTTTACTGGATACTGGGACCACACCAGTAACTAGAAAAGCTGCAGCTCAACAATTGGGCGAAGTAGTTAAACTTCATCCTCACGAACTACACAATCTTCTATCCAGGGTAAGATCAGTTATTTTGATCTAAGATGTGTATATAACTGTACCTTCAGTTATGGTGTTTCACTATTTTTTTCATAGAAAATATTTGGCTAACCTACAGTGAGTGAGAAGTGTGATTGTAAAAATCACAACTTATCAATTTACACCATTAATTGTATGTTTTGCAATAATTTGTATAAACATCAGCAGAATGTTTTCACTGTTTTGTTTGGCAGACTAGAGTGGACGTAGTAATTATGCAGTGGACAGTATGAAGGAAAAAACTCGAGTTTTCGCTGCATTGTTGCGTTTCTAGCTCTATATTTTGTGAAGTTGTTCAAGTTTCAATTCCAAAATTTCCATTGTAATATTAATATTGTGTACGATGATAAAAGTAGGAGGCCATTTGATAAGTTAATATACTATTTCAGAAATGGGTCCCTACTGTTTGCCTCTTATCAATGTCAGAAAATGTCAACTATGGGTCATTGTAGTTTTGACCAGTTGGCAAGTTAACAGTGAGATGTTATTAAGGAATGGATTAGACAGCAAATTCTGGCATTGATGCATCCATAATCAGATGCAAAAGTATCCCGATGGTACTAACTCTTCTTGCAGCATAATGGGATAGAGGGATATGGGCCAATTGAGATTACTTTAAAGGCTTTAAAAAAAGAGCAGCATGGACAAATTGGACTGAAAAACCTGTTTCCATGCTGTAAAGCTCTATGATTCTATAATTCTTTTTGTTGTTGATTATTGTCCAGTAACTTGGCAAAGCAACTGCTTTGAGATAGATGCAGAAAAACAACTTGCTGCTTTTCATGCCATTCAGGTACCACAAAGTGCTTTACAGCATGTGAAATGCTTTTGAAATATAATTGCGATTGTAATATCAAGGTCCCACAAAACTGAGCAAGACAGATGACCAGATCTTTTTTGGTGGCCTTCAGTTATTTTGGACATTAGACAATCTCCTTCCAAATAGTTCAACGGGATATTTAATGTCCATTGGACAGCAGATTGGATCTTTACTTAATGTCTATTATGAAAGTGGCATCTCTTTATAATGCCATACCCTTTGGTATTACACAGAAGTGTCACTTTGGCTATGTACTTGGATTTCAAGGTTATGTAATGTTATAATTATGTTTTAAATAAATGAGAAAAGATTGATTTTGTTAAAGACTATACTAAGCAAATCTTGTGCATTTGTGAAAGATTTTTACTTTTTATGGAGGATTTTTAAAAAAAGAGTTAAATCTACCTGCCTTGAAGTTTTTAAAAATCCTTCCAAAGGAAAATTGATTGCAAATTTAGATATTCTTTTCTATTTTAAAAATTTAATCTAAGCTAACCTGTTTTGAATATATTTATAAAATACATCTTTTGTTTTGTTTCTCAATAAAGCAAAACTGTTTAATCATGCATTTGTAAATTTGTTAGAATTCTTGTCAGCAGTTTTGCAGACTTTGGCATCTGAGAACTTGCTGCTCAAGATTGAAAAATTCATGGAAGTCCAAGCTTCAGTACTTAGGCTTGGGCAATTTGCTCTTGAAGCCTAGACAACTTGTCTATTTTTTTGTCTTACACAATGGCTTATCCTCTTTTGATTTGTGGCCTGGAGATTGTTAAAATATTGACTTCTAGCCTTGAATACCTTGAAATCAACAATATTTATTTTAAACTTTTTAGTATGTTGCATCTTAGGTCTTTGACCTAAAAACATGATAGTCTATTTAGGTTGGTACAATGTATTTGTCAGCTCTCTCAGATGTTCCATCTTGTGTCAAATACAGTTCTAGCAAAGGTATGAGTTATGAGAAAATCAATGGGGATCAAAAATGAAAAAGATTCCAAGGAGCAGAGATTTATTTGCTCTTGGAGTTACTTTATGTACTCGAGTGACATTTACATTCAAATTGAAAAGAAGGAAAAGAGAAGTACTTTTCAAAAAGAATGTATACTTTTTCCCCTAAGTTTCTGGTTTCTTGTTAATGTCTTGCTCTAGTGCATAAGTAGTATTTTTCCCTTTGAGCATCAGAAATTCAGTGGCCCTAATTTTGTGGTAGCGATGACAACAAAACTAGTAGTGTTTACCATCATTACTCCTCTGAAACTGACAGCAATTCTAGAGTCCACTTATACACAGTTAAATGTGGACATTGGGAAGTTACTGACAGTGATCCTTTGATTTGACTTTATTATTGTCGCGTGTATTGGGATACAGTGAAAAGTATTGTTTCTTAAACTGCACAGATAAAAGTATTTAGGAGTACTTAGAGGAGAAGGAAAGCAGAGGATGCAGAATATAGTGTTGTTTAAGAGTTAAATTTTTAAGAGCGTAAAACAAAAGTAAAAAGTAGAATTAGAGGGTATGCTGGGGATAGCTCACACAAATTTGCTACGCTGCAGCACCTTTTTATGTAGTGTGTGCTGTTGAAGTCTCCCCAGTGTCAGTCAAATCACTACCCTCGAATTTTGATTATGCTATTCGTCTTATGGTAAAAATCCTTGGAAAAAGTTACACCTTCTTGAATAAGCTGTAATTGGGTTTTGAAAGGTTTTCTAAGTTCATAATTACTACTAAACAAGAGCTTTTTATTTGGATGTCAGATTTCTGCGTTATAGAAACACGGGTAGGCCATTTGGTCCCTGTGAGCCTGCTCCACTATTCATTTTGATCATGGCTGATCCTTCAATAGCCTGATCCTGCCTCTCCCACCTCCTTCTGCCTAAGGTCCTACAAACTGAAAATGAGATTAACAAGGGTTGGCAAACATAGGTGCAAATCATGCTGTAAATCAGCTACACTTGTAACTTTCATTTAACTAATTCCTTTCCTTTTTCCAAAGCTAAGTTATTGTGCTGAAAATCCTTCTGCAGTATGCTTTTGATTCTGGAATTCAAATCGTGAAAGATAAAAGTTCAGCAATTTGTCTGCTTCCACTTGTGGCATTAATTTTAAAACATTCACCCATCTGTTAATTAGCTTTGTGTCGCTTGAATATAAAATTGTTTGACAGGATGGGATTTTCAGGATAATGTTTTTGGCAGGGCAGGTATTTGAAAACCCAGATTTCTTGAAATCATACCATATCTTAAGCTACATGGTGCACTTTGGCAATCCCTTATTTGCTTCATCCTCTTTGATGCAGACATTAAGCAATGTGCTGATTATCCAGAGGACTCAGGCGTTCCATCATCATCTCGATTTGAACAATGCATACTTGCATTCTAGCTGTTTGAATTCTGCACAAAACACACCCCATTAGGTTATTCATGAGGTAAATTTAACAAAGGAAGAGTCTTCTGATCATCATTGAAAGCTTCACTATTAATCTTTGTTTTTATTTATTTGTTCAAGGGATGAGGGAATCATTGGCTAGGCCAGCATTTATTGCCCATCACTATTTTATCTTGATAAGGTGATGTTCAGCATCACCTTGAACTGCTACAGTTTTATGTGGTGTAGGTACACTCACAGTGCTATTAGGAAGGGAGTTCAGGTTTCTCTTCCAGTGACAGTGAAGGAATAGTGATGAAATTCCAAGTTAGGATGTTATGTTGCTTGGAGAGGTCCTCCGGGTAGGTAGTAGTGTCCCACGCATCTGCTACCTTCTGTGTTTTAGGTAGGTTGTGGGTTTGGAAGGTGCTGTGAAAAGAGGCTTGGTGTGTATTCCTGTTCTCGCAAAACAAAATGTACAAAATTAATGCAGGCCAGTCTTAACTGACTTGTATCACTGGCAGAAGGAACAGATATTTTGTTGGTATGTAATGCAGAGGTTCCTTGTATTTGATTTCTGTGAAGCCAATAATGACTTATTTTACCAGAAGATAGCTTTCATGATAGATATTCAACATTTGACATTTTTTAACGGTTCTGAATTATGTAACACTTGCATTAATTTCAGTCATTGCTCTTCAGTTCTAGTAAACTGACCTGCTTTTCCTAGAATTGTAATAATGCATTATTCACTACGTGGAACAACACGCAATTTATATTAAGACTTCTGTCTTTCTCATAAATGTCTACAGCAGCACTTGTGTCTCAGTTTTATTGTAATAACACGTAAGCCCTATTTAATCCTTTTAGTCCTTGATGAATAACAGTCATTATTTGAGCCATGGATTACAATTGAGAAATTCAAGATAATTGACTAAAAGTTCCTGCAATTTCTGAGACAAACCATTCTCCATAATACAAGTGCTTTGTATCCACACAACATTTAAAAAATAGTAATTGCTATTTCTGAACATATTTGGGAGTAAATTGTTGTCATAATCAGTAATGGAACACGTAATAGAGTTACTTCTGTCAATAGTTTTTTGAAGAAAAAATAAGTTTGAGATACTAGTTGTCAGTTTTTTAAGTATTCCTCTGGCATGGTAATCGTTCTTCTCCCATCATAGTAACTGGAAAATGGTGAAGCAAAATACTATGAAGTCAGCCAGTTTGCAAAGTCAGTTTTTATATTCTGTTCACTTTACACCAGTTAATGGTAAAGTTAAGTATTTTTTCCTTCCAGACATGACAATGTTGTGATAAACCACCAAGAATCTCCATTGAAAACCAGATTGGTGCAAAACACTTATTGTTCATGAACTGGTAGGGGGTGGGATATCTCAATAATTTGTGTATGCCATTACTGGAAGCATATATAACAGGATCAGCTACAGCAGAGTCATGCACACTTCTCCAATATTGCTTGAATAATTCAAAGTTCAAGCTCAAATTCAAGCAAACCACAAATTTCTCCTAGAATGACTAATTGTTTTTAAATAAAAGCTGGAAGCTTCAGGCTGTGCATTCATCAATATTTTTGTATGGGGTACTGGGGCTGGTTAGCTCAATTAGCTAATGTGTGATGCAGAATAATACCAATATTGTGGGCTGCATTCTCATTGCAGCTGAGGTAGTCTTGAGACTGCCTTGCACTTAGGCAAATGAGAAGGCAATGACAAACCACAACTAACAAAAACTGCCAAGCAATTGATTCAAAGTGAAGTATCAGTAGATAATGAGCCAAGGACATGCCTTTGGGCATTTATGGAATGAAACATGGGATTGCAGCATAGAAACGGACCATTCAATGCAATTAGCTCATGCTGGTGGTTATGCTAACTCAAGCATTTCCCATCTTTTCTCATCTAAATCTATCATTGTAACCATCTCCCTCAAATGCTGGTCTAGTTTCAACTACTTCCTTTTGTAGTTAGTTCCACATTACAGAAAAGATTTATTAGTATGTGGCCTGAGGTATGGAGGGCCTTAGCTATGAGGAGAAGTTGGAGAAACTTGGTTTGTTCTCACTGGAGCAACGGAGGTTAAGGGGAGATCTGGTAGAAATCTACAAGCTTATGAGAGGTTTGCACAGTGTGGATAGTCAGAAGCTTTTTTCTAGGGTGGAAGAGTCAATTACTAAAGGACGTACGTTTGAAGTGTGAGGGGCAAGGTTTAAAAGAGATGTATAAGGCAGATTTGTTAGAGTAGTGAATGCCTGAAACTCGTTGCAGGGGGAAAGTAGTGGAAGCAGATAAGGTAGTGACTTTTAGGGGGTATCTTGACAAGTACATGAATAAGATGGGAATACAGGGATATGGTCGCCAAGAAAGTAGGGGGTTTTAGTTAAATTGGGCAGCACAATCAGTGTAGGCTTGGAGGGCCAAAGGGCCTGTTCCTGTGCTGTAATTTTTTTTGTTCTTTTGTTTTATTATCAGTGTTTCATGGAAAAGAAGTTTCTTTTTGATTCCCTATTGACTTTCTTTGTGCTTGTCTTTTATTGATGGCCTATGATTAAACTAAATCTATACTACATATATATCAGAATGGTAACACATTTGTTTCTTAGAGGAACCAATCTTCTCAGCAATTTTTACTTCGAAGCATTGAACAGAACTTACAAATGCAATAAACTGCATTTCTAAGTTGTATAAAGATTGTATAATTGCACCAAATCACTGATTTAATGTTATAATTTCTATACAAATAAAATATTCAAAATAGGGAAGAATGGAACAGTTTCTGCCATGTACCAGTTGCAGGTTAGTTAAGCAGGAGTTGCAGAGCAGATACAATAGACCACTTCTATTTCTTCTGTTATTCAGAGTTTCTCATTGAAATTTTCATCAAACAAGACTTGAAGGCCCAGTGAATATCCTTGTGACTGGCCATACCAAGATTTCTTTTTAGATGCATACAATGATTCAGGATTAAAGCTTTTATCATCAATTGTTTTTTTTTGTTTGCTTTCTTTTAGGTTTTTAATCAGTTATAATAGGGACATTTGTTTGCATTAAGCTTAGAAACTTAAACCCTAATTCCTTCACTTGTTTAGTGGTGAACTTCAATATTCCTCTCCAAATGAAAAATGAAGTGCAATGTCTCTGTTGGTATTTCATTGATGCTTGTAACACCAATGTGGCTGGATGGCACAGTGGTTAGAACTGCTGTCTCTCAGTGTCAGGGGTCCACATTTAATTCCTGGCTTGGCTCACTGTCTGTGGAGTCTGTGCATTCTCCCGTCTGCGTGGGTTTCCTCTGGTTACTCCGGTTTCCTCCCACAATCCGAAAGACTTGCTGGTTAGATGCGTTGGCCATGCTAAATTCTTCCTTCAATATACCCTAACAGATGCTGAAGTGTGGTGACTAGGGGATTTTCATAGTAACTTCATTGCAGTGTTGATTTAAGCCTACTTCTGACACAAATAAGCTTGAACACGTTGAATTTCCAGCATCAAGGTAACCAACCATAAGGAAATTCAGCATGGAAAGGCTCACTAGCTGAAATCAAACCTGAACTGTGCCTCTTGCCCCTAGGAAACGGCCATGATGATGCATGATGGGATTCAGAGGCACAGAATGCATAAAGAAGAGTACTCTTCTGCTGAGTCAATAGCAGCAATATGAGCAGAATGTTGACAACCCTAAAATTGCTACTTTAACTAGAAGAAAAGAAACCCACGAGTGTAAGGCAATAACAAAGAACAAACCTAATAGATGTCCATTCATTTATTTAACCTGTTTCTTTTATTAAGATAAAAGTGTTACAGGTTTTTGTGGAAAATGAGTGAAATTGGGAAAAGCAGCAGAAGAGTAGATACTCATTTTCTGGAATGCCTATGTGCAACGAGTCGTTAAGTTTTTCCTTACCTTGTAGGAAGTCTTGGAATCTTGGAAACCTACAGCATTCAGCGTGTCATTCCTCAAGTGACTGAGCAAAGTGCTCAGTCCCACAATTTGCTTCTGTCTATAACACCTTAGGTTCTTCATCCTAAAATACTTTCAAGTCCTTTCAATATTCTTTCGATGGATTTGTTTGTTTAGACTTCCAATTCTCGTTCTGAATGTCTGATGGTCTTCTGATTCCTACCACTCCAACTTTGATCAAGTTTCCAACAGAGTATGCACGTGGTTGTGAATTGCTTGATTTGTTTGGTTGCAAATTAATGAATATAGAATATTACTTCAGTAATCTTGTAAAATTGAGTGATGTTTAGTAAATTCATAAATAGCATTTTTTATTTTCAAAAAATACAGGTATTAATATATTTACGCAGCCCTAATTGGGACACTCGCATTGCAGCTGGCCAAGCAGTAGAAGCTATTGTGAAGAATGTAGCTGAATGGAACCCTACTCCAAAGATAAAGCAAGGTATTGCCATTCTGTACATTCATAAAGTTCACTAATCGTAACCAAGTAAATGATTTTATAGTTACAAGGAGATTTGTACAATAAGAAAATGAACTGAGATAAAAGTGAGCATTGAAGTAATTCATGTATGGTTGCTGCATATAATGTTGCTCCTTGTGAAATGGCTAGATTGCCAATCTGATATCTAAACTAGTTGAAAGAACAACTTGACTTATAGTAATGTCAGCATAGGATTTTCAAGATGTTCAGTCAGTTGCTGCAGCATTTTGATTCTAATAACTTCCACTTGCTTCACAAGTTATATGTATTCATTTTGAAATGGCACAAACATATTGTACACCTCACCATCATGAATTACCATGGCATATTAGATTTTGTGAATAACCTGCTTTAGTTAACAGCTTAACAATGTGTGAACTTTTATTTAATAAGAATCAAGTGATAGAGTTCAATGTAGCATTTGAGAGGGAGAAATATGAAACTACTACTAAGATTCTAGATTTAGCTGAGACCAACTTCAGTGAGATAAGATGGCAACTGTCCCCAGAAAACAGAACAACATTATTAAAAGGAGAGACAGAGATCAGCGCCAGATATTTTTTTTTAAAGCTGCATTTCCTGCCAATGCCATTCATGTGCTGTTGTACTGTTCTACTCCATGATATCATGGAGAAAGCATACAATATGCTAGCCTTTATAGGAAGGGATATAGAGTACAAGAGCTGGCCTTTAATGTTGCAGTTGTATAAAACGTTGGTTAGACCTCATTTGGAATACTGCGTCCAGTTCTGGTCGCCCTACTACTGGAAGAATGTGGAGAGTCTGGAGAGAGTGCAGAGGAGGTTTACCGGGATGCTGCCTGGTATGAAGGTCTGAGTTACGAGGAGAGGTTAGGCAAATTGGGACTGTTTTCCTTAGAAGGACATAGACTTAGAGGAGATCTAATAGAAGTGTACAAGATTATGAGGGGTATAGATAGAGGAAACAGGGTTAAGCTTTTTCCTAGGATGGACTCGAATAGCACGAGGGGTCAGGGGCTTATGGTGAGGGGGGTAAGGTATAATTTGGATGCTAGAGGGAGTTTTTTCACACAGAGGGTGGTGGGGGTATGGAACGCGCTGCCAAGTAAAGTGTTGGAGGCAGGTACTCTGGAGTTATTTAAGAAATGTTTAGATGGGCACATGAACAGAATGGGAATGGAGGGGTATAGAAAACTGATTTAAAATAGGGATTGTCAGCCTTGGGAGTCCCTGGGAAGTGTGTAAATAGATGGTGATATTGATGTATTTGTTTTTATCCTACAGGTGCTTTGGTCCACCTTGTTGTCTAACGAGGGGCATACACGTGATAGGTCATGAGAGGACTGCTCTTGGACTTTTTTTTCGAGAGTATCCTAGTGCTTCACGTCGTTAGTGTACGCTTGACCTGGACTATTTGATGGGCAACACGACAGCTCAGTGACTATCGCTGTGCTGTGCAGATACGTGGATTTGGGCCTGTGTCTGTGCGAGTTTGCGCGTTCTCCCTGTGCTTGCGTGGGTTTTCTCTGAGTGCTCCGGTTTCCACCCAAATCCCAAAGATGTGCTTTTAGGCTAATTGGCAAAACAAATTCTGCCTAAATTCTCTCAAATTTGGTTTTTAATCCATAGATCTATAAACGTGGACAGGGATCGCGGGTAGAAGTGGGAACATCGGGGTGGCGGCGCGGGCTCGTTGGGCTGAAGGGCCTGTTTCCCGTGCTGTTTTGTTCTTTGGTCTTTATCATAATGAGTAACAGAGTAGACAGTAGCCAAAAGCAAAAATGCATTAAAGACAGATATTTAAAAACTCAGCTTCCCCCTGTCAGTCTGGCTCACCAGAAGCTAGCAGGTTTAAAACAACTTTAATGTTCAAACTTGGCTGGAGCTAATATTTTGGTATTTTATTTCTGATGTCCACTTAAATTTACTACGTTAATTCCCCTGTCCTGAGTATTGTTTTTCCTTGCAGTCAGGATGTGGCCTCTCCAAATTTTCTGCATCTCCTGCTCCAGTACCTCTTCCCATTTCAAATGGTTTAACTGTGGGCTTTTTAAATATGTCTCATGAAACGTAGAAGTACTTGTTGTGTTTAAACTTTTGGAAGTTAGAGGATTGATTAATTAAGCTATTGGTAGTTTGTAGGAAGAATGAATCATTAGGAAGAATTGTTGATGACTTACGTTCAGATGTACAGTCGTTATTTTCTCATATTGTTTTTGCAGCTCTGGGGCTTCTTCCATTGGGTATTATTTGGATACTGAAGCTGTTCACTGAGTTTTGGAATCCTGTGGCAGGTGTGCAATCAGGGTGCAGTCTCCCCACGGTTTCTGAACCTCCTCCCCAGAGCCTCTTAGCTTTAACTCAGGCTTGGGCAATTGTATGGAGGCTGTATCAGAAGCCTGCCCTCAGTCTGATCCTCAGAAACTGCAGAGAGGCTGCATCTCAACAGGAAACAATGTAGTTGATTTTCTGCACATGCAAATAAGTGCACACGTGCAGATGATTATCAGTGGCCATATTACACTGGCAGGAGGCACATGAGGTATTCCAGAATCTAATAGGGCAAGAGCTCTATCTGCCAAAACAAGATAGCCATGGACAGAATAAGAGGATAGGCATAACATACAATAAAACGGAATAAATTTCAACAATTGCAAAAAGCATAGATCCTAGTGAATGAGAAAGATTCAAAGGAAAGTTAAAAGTTACAAAAAGAAATTCAAGGATCATCAAAATTCAACAAAGGAAAAAGTTTTGCAATTATATTAGAATATTGTAGATGATCAAAAGCAATTGAAAATTAATAATGACAATAGCACCAATAAAAATAGGGAAATGGCAGTCACGCTGAGTTTGTGCAATATTTACATCAGAGGAGAAGATTCACGTGCCAAGGAAGCTTAATATTTAATCCAGGTCATGGGCTCAACAAAATTAAAGTATTGCTGTATGGCATAAATGAAAATAATGGCACCAAAATGTAACATCCCCAGCACCAGATGACTAGAAGTGAGTAAGAACATTGCAAATGCCCTTTTAAATTTCTGATTTGAGAACTGTTTCTTTTAATTGGAAAATTGTGCATGTCACTGTGACTTAAGATGAGCGCAAGCAGGAAACCAAGGAATTTACAGACTGGTTAGCCTAACATCCATTGGGAAATTGTTAAGGCTCGGCATAAAAATAGCGGCTAAAAATAGTGGGCGATCAGAGGATTGGGAAAGTTTTAAACAACAGCAAAGGATGACTAAGAAGGTGATTAAAAAAGGAAAGATGGAATATGAGGCTAAACTAGCTTGAAATATCAAAAATGACAGTAAAAGCTTTTATAAATATGTAAAGAATAAGAGGATGGCCAGAGTTAATGTTGGACCCATGGAGGATGAGAGGGGGGATTTTAATGGTGGACAATAAGGATATTGGATAAGACTTTGAATAAGTTTTTTGTCGGTCTTTACAGAGGAGGACGTAAATAGCTTGCCTGAAATTAAGGATAGAAGGGTGGTAGGAGATGAGGTCCTTGATGAGATTACAGCCACTAGAGAAGTGGTGCTTAATAGGCTAACGGGGCTGAGGGTAGTTAAGAATCAGGACTGGATGGAATGCATCCCAAGATTGTCAAGGAAATGGCAGAGGTGATAGCGGATGCCCTAGTAATTATCATTCAGAATTCGCTGGACTCCGGGAAAGTGCCGGAAGATTGGAAAACAGCTAATGTTACGCCGCTGTTTAAAAAAGGTAGCAGACAGAAGGCAGGGAATTATAGGCTGGTTAGTTTAACGTATGTAGTCAGAAAAATGCTTGAATCTGTCATCAAAGCAGATATAACAAGGTACCTGGATACAAACTTTTGATCAAGCAGACGCAGCACTGATTTGTTAAGGGGAGGTCATGCTTGAAGAATTTATTGGAGTTCTATGAGGAAGTGACTAGTGCGGTAGATAGAGGGGAACCAGTGGATGTGGTGCTTTTGGATTTCCAAAAGGCGTTTGATAAGGTGCCTCACAAAAGATTGCTGCAGAAGGTTAGGGTGCAGGGAGTTGGGGGTAGGGTATTAGACTGGATAGAGGATTGGTTGTCTAATAAAAGCAGAGAATAGGTATTAATGGGTACTGTTCTGATTGGCAACTGGTGACTAGTGGAGTGCCCCAGGGATCGGTGCTGGGGCCTCAACTATTTACCGTTTACATAGATGATCATGAGGAAGGGGCTGAGTGCAAGGTGACGAAATTTGCTGATGACATGAAGATGAGTGGAAAAGCAAATTGCGTGGAGAGTGTGGAAAGCCTGCAGAGGGATCCGGATAGGTTGAGTGAGTGGGCGAAGACCTGGCAGATCGAGTATAATGTTAGCAAGTGTGAGGTTATCCACTTTTGTAGGAATAACGTAAGGAAGGATTACTATTTAAATGGAGAAAAACTGCAGCATGCAACAGTGCAGAGGGACCTGGGGATCCTTGTGCACAAATCGCAGAACTCCCAGTCTGCAGGTGCAGCAGGTGAAGAAGGCGAATGCAATGTTGGCCTTTATAACTAGGGAGATAGAACATAAAAGTAGGGAGGTACTGGTGAGGCCACAGTTAGAGTACTGTGTGCAGTTTTGGTCGCCGCATTTGAGGAAGGATATATTGGCCTTGGAGGGGGTGCAGAGAAGGTTCACTAGACTGATACCAGAGATGAGGGCGTTGGATTATGAGGGAAAAACTAAATAGGCTAGGTTTGTACTCGGAGTTTAGAAGGCTGAGAGGTGATCTTATAGAGACGTATAAGATAATGAAGGGGATGGACAGGGCAGAGGTTGAGAGATTCTTCCCGCTTAGCAAAGATAGCAGGACTAGAGGGCACAGCCTCAAAATAAGAGGGGGCAGTTCAGATCACAGTTGAGGAGGAATTTCTTCACTCAAAGGATGCTAAATCTTTGGAATTCTCTGCCTGTTGAAGTGGTGGAGGCTTCCTCGCTGAATATATTTAAGTCAAAAGTGGATAGGTTTTTGATTGACAAGGGAATTAAGGGTTACAGGGAGAAAGCAGGAAAGTGGAACTGAACTGCTGCAGATCAGCCATGATCTTATTGAATGGCGGGGCAGCGTCAAGGAGTTGGATGGCCTACTCCTGCTATTTCTTATGTTCTTATAAGGTGACTCAACACCTTAAATCTGATCAGAGAGATTTGACATGAATTTGTAAAGGATAGATCATGCTTAACGAGTCAACTGGGATTTTTAAAGAGGTGAGCAAGATAATGTCTATAGATGTTGTTTATACGGACTTCTAAAACGCAGTTGATCTTATAATGTCGCTCTTACAAGATGATTAGCTATTGTTGAAGACAAATTGTTGATCTATTTAGGAAATTGGCTGAGAGGCAGGAAACAATGGATGGGGATAATGAGCGCATCTGCTAATTGGTGGAGGTCTTGTGACACACCTAATGAGTCAGAATAAGTCCCACTCCAGGACTTGACGACCAAGGAGGGTGTGTTCATAACCTGGCCAACAGATTGAACATCAACCTGAACAATACTTCCAAGATATGCCATGGAAGAGACCCCTGGTCAGGGAACTGACATGGACATGATGGATAGGTTGACCTCCATCTGTAGATGTTCCCAAGATTTTATAAGGCAACGTTGTGCTTTGGGTTTAGCTTTTGAACTTGATTGTACTTGCATCTATCTAATTTTATGGCATTTCCAGAACTCATTACAAGAAAATTTTCTGATATGAAATGGAGCCAAAGGTTTTTGTTGAATTTGGAATATTTTCTTTCCGAAGTGAAAACTTGCAACTCCCGAATGATTCTTGTGTTTTTGCCTAACGTGGATTCTGTGTTAGTTCCTGTAATGATGAATAATTTCTGCTGAATTTAATTTTAGAGTCTGTCTCAGAAATGTCAACAGACGAAACATCTTTGGATCGTTTGAGTTTTAAAAGGTTTGATATATCACGGCTTTTGAAACATGGAGCATCGCTTCTTGGCTCTGCTGGTGCAGAGTTTGAGATCCAACATGAAAAGTCAGGTATGTTTGGTTTTTTTTCCAAATTATGTGTACAATTAGCTGAAGCAGTGGATTTATTTGAATTCTGATTTGAAGTTTATTCCATGAGCCTAACAAAGTTAAGGTTACTTTTATACCATCCTTGGATCTTACTGCTCCTGTTAAATTATATTTGTCATAACTCCATGAATTGAATTCAATCATTAACAATTAAACCTGAATATGTTCCATGTATTGATTACAGAATTTGCCTGTGACTTAGCTCCTATTCGTATTGAGGACAAGTATGAGAGCAGAGTAAAACAATACAGCCAAATTAATTGTATGTAACCCTCCTGGGGGAAAAAAGGCTCAAGTATTTTGGGGCTGTATCCCAATCAGATTTGATTTTTAGCTCCAGTCTAAAGCTGGGGAAATGCCAAGCAGTTGGTTTAGCATGGATATCCTATATTTAGTACTGGAGATGAAGAATTTCACCTTTCTCAGGTTAAGGATAAGTGATTATTAGTCTTCAGTTTTAACTACATTAACAGCTTAAGCGTTCTTGCCTTTTAGATTAGTACTTTGTTAGCTCCTTATTGTAGCCAAATGAATAGTTTTATTTACACAGTGACATGAGTTCCCTACGGACTCTCACTTCTCTGGAAAATTGACTCTGTAGAGAATTGTGATGCAAATAGAACAAAATACAGTGAGAAGAAAACAAAAGTTAATCCCAGACTTATTCTTCAGAGAGTCTCATTAATTATATCGAGTCCATCAATTGAGGTTTCATAGCCTTGAAGAATTCAGAGATGATCCATACTTTTCTAATATAGCTGGAAATATATCCTCTAACATCTGGATCTTGAGCTGAGAAATGGTGACGTTGACGCTGTGTAAAGAAAGTGATAAAAATATTGTCTTCAATTATTGTATCTCTGCAAACTATTGCCCACTACCTATTTTCCTTCCCTTAATTCTTCTTGTGTGCCTTTAAATTGTGCCCATTATCCCCAGACTATAATTGAATTGCCCCCAGTTCAGCTTTTGTCCTTTTCAATACTAAATGAGCCCTATATAAAGCCATTTAAAATCATGTCTTTACTAACTTTGACATTGGGATTAATACTTGGATTTCTGACTTTGAGCATTTTTATGAATGTATGCCCTCCCTTCCATTTAGCCACATGAGTCTTTCTCTGACCACCTTGACCTCACTGAATACCCCTCTGTATGTAAATAAAAAACTTTAAGAACCCTTCCTGCCCAACCAGTTCCTTAATCTTCCTCATGCTGAGATATGTTGTATAAAAAGCATTATCTAGATGTTGTTGTTTGTTATTTATCAGTACACGCTGATTGAGTATTGTGAACATGGCAATGAGTGCGATGCTCCAAAATGTTACTGTAGGTGAGAATTGGCATTGTAATTTCCCTCGCAATTATTAATCCACCTACTAAAGAACTCGGTTATCTATGTTCTATGATGCAGGAGATATTGATCCCAAGGAGAGAATAGCTCATCAGAGAAAACTGTTGCAAAAGAAATTGGGCCTCGACATGGGAGCAGCTCTTGGGATGAATACTGAAGAGCTCTTTAACGATGAAGATCTCATTTATAATCCTTCTCCAACTCCAGCAGTACTGAAACAACCTATAGGTAGAACCTCGGGTTGTTTGTCTTCAAGGAATCATGCAGTAGGTTTGGTTTCTTTTGCACTTCTAGTAGCATGCATATACTTGTTAACTGGTTTTCTTGCAAGTGTTAATGCAGGTTCTGTTGGATTGATACCGGTTAACCATGTGATACTTGTCGCATGTTAGTTGGCAAGTGTCTGCAAATTATTCAGAAAATACTAATTCCTTATTAGTACAATTAACAATTCCAATTTTAAATTTTGAATACCTTGATAATTTAAGGCAAGCATTTTTAAAAACAGTGGGGATCACCACTTTTTGCATCCAGTGTCGTCATCAAGCATACCAACCAGCTCTACTGATTTGAAGTGTTTCTAATCTGAATTGAGACTCTCCAAAGTTACTTTGTATAGTTTCTTAACAACAAATAGCAAATAGACATCTTTCTCTGGGCTACATTTAAACTTGGCCCCAGGAAGAATAAGGCCAACCAGGTGATGCAATGTGCCATTGGTTCTGCAATACTGATATTAAACTTGCATATATTAAGGAAAATGAGATTGATTGAACTTTTAAATAATTTTTAAAATCATCTATTTAAATTTCTATATCGTTAATTCCTCAACAACATTTTTGTCTAGCAAGATAAACATGCATACAACTTCTAATCGTCAGCTTACATCAATGCTGTAACCTGGAATGTCCATATTAATGACCTATTATGACTTTTTCTACTGATTTCCATCACATCCCTTGTGGAAAATGTTTGGTCAACAAATTCTTCTCATCCACTGTGTAGTTGAGTTTGGGAATCCGCAAGGACATTACAATTCACAGTTTAACTATTGTCTAAAACCTCTCCAACCACTTCAGAATTAATTGCTTTCAATGCAGCAGCTGTTGCTTTGGCAAATGTTAAGTTATAAAAGAAGGCAACATAAATTGAGAATAAAAGTTTCTACTGATCTGGGGAATAGCTCTATCCATAAGAACTGTGTGACCAATCCCAAAGGATAAATAAATTCCTCCCTCTTCCACCCTGAGACTAAACAAAGTTTGATTCTTTTTAAATTGCAATTTTTCATTTCAGTATGAATTTAATTCTGTGTAAAGCTAACTGAAGAAATAAGCTAGATGGATCTCTTCCTTTGACAAGAAAGGACGTAGTTTTGTTTTTAAAAACCAATGTCAGTAGAAGACATTTAAACTCACTCTAGTAAAGACTTATTTAGAGTATAAACCCATCTCGAATGCATGAGACACAATAGCATACAGAACAAGTTATTGAGTGGAGGAGGTGGAACTGATAAGAGTTAAGTACTTAAGGAAAAAAGAAATGTACATTTCTTTGGTGATAACCTGGGATTTGAAGAGCAATATTAGCTGATTAATTTTCTGAAGACAGTCCACTTTAAACTGTAATCTGTCCTCCAAGTGGATGCTATGATACTTAAAAGTTTATTTTAATTTAAAATACTCTTGATATATTCCAAAGAATATAACAGAGTGAGGGTCTAAACTTGAGAGTAGCAGATAGAGATGATGCTTCTATTCTGTAGTGTTCTTTTGTATACCACCAGAGCCTTCTGCAGACTCCTATTTTGCTGTAACAACAGGAAAGCTTATAATCATAGCTTTTGACAAGTGGGGATCTGCTGATGTGACAGCTGCCATTAGCCCGCAATGGAGAACAATTTTTTATTAATAAAAGAGCTTCAATGCTTGTCAAAATTATTCAGGTGCGATTGGAACTGCTCAGGGGGTTCTTAAAACCGCTTTTGCATATGAGTTTTGTTAGTCCTGTTTTATTCCTGGCAGCTTCTGAATCATGAACTCTGGCCTATTGTCCTCGTATTTTGCAAAAAGTTCAGATGATGGCTAATTTGAAGTCCATTAGGAAATTGCCCAGATATTTCCCCAGCATTCTACTTTCAGAGACTTCTAGAAACTTGGCAACGTTGTCCAAGTGTTTTTGGTGGAAATGAAAGCAGGTAAGTGGTAATAAATTGGATTCCTACCTGTGTTTCTAAGAACATTTTAAAAGTACCTAAAGGGCAAGCTGCATTATATAATCTATAGTGTGCATTACTTAACATTAGTGCCAACTAAGGGTAAATGAATGCAAGTTGGCAGTGACTTGAGTCTTTATTCTCATTTTGAGTTCTTTACTTCTGGATTATCATATTTTAGCAACTTGAGATGGAAAAATGCAAATATTGAATAATAATTATTCACCCATAAGTGGCTGCTTATGAATTGAAACTTTTGTGGAATTACTATTCAATGCTGGGAAATGTAGAAGATAAACTATGCTCCTATTCAACATTCATGTTGCACACTTTCCAGTAAGACTTGTAGCTGGGCAGCAGTTGTGAGTCAGAATGCCTGATTGACTTTTTGCTCCTCTCCCTTACTTAATAAGAGCCTATCTACCATTGCTGCATCTGAAATGGGCTAACTTAATAATGGTCATGATTTAAAAATAGAAATTTTCCAGCTTGGTTTGGTTGTGCATCAGACAGTGACCCATTAGGGGAGCTTTTAACTTCAACAGCTGTGTTCTGATCAACTAATAATACACCAGATCATTTTAAATCCAGATCTTTAGGGTAATATGGTGGTACAGTGGTTAGTTGTGCTGCCTCAAAGTGCCAGGGATCTGGGATCGATTCCAGTCTTGGATGGCTGTCTATGTGTAGTTTGCATATTCTCCCTGCGTCTGCATAGGTTTCCTCTGGATGCTTCGGTTACCTCCCACAATCCAAAGATGTGTAGGTTAGGAGGATTGGTTAAATTACCTCTTTGTGTCAGGAGAATAGAAGGGTAAATATGTGTTTTTCAGGGATAAGGCCTAAGCAGGATTGTTGTCAGTGCAGGTTTGATGGGCCGAATGGCCTCCTACATTTTATCTAGCTTGTGTGGCCCAGTGAGACAAAGCAGGGTGAATATTTAGAGATCATGATTTAATATGGTTTTGCTAGTGTAATCTTGTTATCTTAGAAGAGCTTGAGCAGGAATTTCTGTGCAACCTGATGTTAAATAGGTGACCTGCCATTGGCCAGCAGCAGGATCTCCTGGTCGCACCATTGTCAACAGGGTTTCCTGTTGAATACACCCCTCTAGGCAGAGGCAGACAGACAGTGGACCTGGAAGATCCTGCTGGCACAAATGGCCAGAAAATTTCAACCCTTATGTTGCTATTATGAGATCATATCTCTGGTCTGTTGGCCTTCCAAACCTGATTTTTCTTTCTTGTATACAAGATAGAAGCTAATTAAATATAAATCTTATTTGCAAGCTGCGAGTATTGTAATCATGACTGGAGCTTTTTTTTTAAAGCTTGTTCAAGCAGCTGATCTGATTGAAGCTGAATTTCAGCCTGGTATGAGCAGTCGGCAGAAGAATAAAGCAAAGAGAATGGCTAAGCTTTTTGCTAAGCAGAGATCCAGAGACACAGCAGAAGGAAATGCAAACAATGAAAAATGGTACAAGCAATATTCCACTTGCTTTTATGTCCTAACTTGTGTTAAATCATGTTTAGAGATAGAAACAAACAATATGCAGTAGACCTTGTTTTAGACTAATTAGAGTTCCAGTTTATACTTCTAACATCTTGTAGCTGCTAGATGTTGTTTTGGAATTCTAAAGTTTTACTAAAACACTCTGTGCATTATAAAATCCAAATTAAATTTTAAATTGAGTTAAAATGCGAAAGTGGAGGGCAAGGAAAATATGCATTTGGGGTAGATACACATTGGAACAGGCAAAATTAACATCTGGTGTCAAGTCAAGACCTCTAGGCATCCAGCAACAGTGATATCGTCAAACAGGGAAAGCAGCGAATCACATTGAAATAGTCTCTCGGACAGCTAGCCAGAAACTAAAACACCCAATTATTCTTCACCTTTAGTTTAATATTTACAGTGAACAAATCATTAGGACAAACATGTGGGCTTAAGGTAGAAGTTAAATTGTCATAAATTGAAAAATACCCTTAATGGCAATGGAGAGATCCATCAATGTAAAATTAGTCTTTCTGGGCCAATGACACTTTGGTAGTAATTATGAACTTGGTATGTATTTTAAAAATGCAGTTACTCCACATTCAACAAAATAATGTTTTCAAGGAGTTCACAATGAGACTTGTAGTGTAAAAGTGGAAATTCTTATCAGTTCAATAATTCCTAGATTGCAGTCTAGGAGATGCAATAGTACATTCCATGGAAAAGCATTGATTCATTGATGGAAGCTTCTAAGTTCCTGAAATCAACATCTATATGTGGATTACAGAAGTTGCTGTCAGTTTTAGAAGAGTAATGATATTACTACCATAAAATTTGGTCAATATCTATAATTACTATTAGAAGATGTCAACTATTTACTTTTGCATAACTAAGAATAACATATTGGCTTTGTATTGCCCCCACATGGATGCTGCAATTCAGAATTTTGTGGGAACAATTTTCAAGTAGTATTTCCTTGTCTTTACCAGCCATGGTAAAATTATCACCTTGATCAGCCTCAAAATAGTTTGTAAAAACTGCATCCATTCACATAACATTTCCACTTCTGCATTTAAAAACTAGTTTTGTGAAGATATATTCTCCACTCTCTTTTGCTATATGATTTTTCCTAGTTGTTTTAGTTTTTTAAAAGAAATGGCCGGAATAGCGCAGAGATGAAAAACAGTCATTTGCCTTCACTGAACTTGGCTTTAAATAAATAAATCCAAAAATAGCTTTGCTAATTCATGTTTTACAGCAATGATAACATTGATGGGGAGCCAGAGGAAAAGCGCAGGAAACTTACAAATGTCGTAATTGAGCAACCAGCAACTGAATCAAAGGTGTTGATTGACAATGTACTTGATAATTCTTCCTTGTTTGATGAGGTGAGGATATGCTTGTGTTAATCAAAAGTAGACGTGATGTTAATACTCTTGCTGAACAGAAAATAACATTTTCCACAGTTTCTGACTTAATGCTAGAGAAAAGGAAAGAAATTTAAAACAGTATATTAACTGAAACCTCTTAAATAATGTGGTTATTAGATAGTAATTATGATATTCCACAAACAATTTATTGACAAATCATTGCATCATTATAGATGTGAAGGAAAACTCAGTGCTGTTTATTAATAAATAATTTTTCTACTTAGTCAAATGAATGGCCATTGGAAAGCTTCTGTGAAGAACTTTGTAATGACCTTTTCAACCCTTCATGGGAGGTAAGAAAAAATGTTGCAAATATATTTGTGATTAAATGCTATGCTGCTACTATTACAAATCAAGCCAAACTAATCATTCAAATATAGGCCACCGAATACGTCTTTATAGTGATTCATGAGTGCTTTTTCTCTGGTTGTGGAAAGAGGCGCCACCAGATTCACAAGTAATAAATTCCCTGATGGAGAACATAATTGCCAAGAATGCTGTTTACAAGTTATGTGCCCCCTGAGAAATCAAGATCTGTTTGTGTGATGCCAGTAAAAGTACAGGTGCCCTTGTTTATAGAATTAACACTGGAGCAATATGTTGGGTTACTCAGTAACTTTTTTAAACTAAAATAGAATAGGACTGTGAAGTGTGTGCGCCTTATATAATAAAATGAAAAAGTGGTCTAACTTTTATGTCCAAGGATTTTTTTTGCAGAAATTACAAGTTCTTCATAACTTTCCATCTTTCCTCTTGTCATTTTTTTATAATACCCAAATGTCAATTTCATGTGGGACCATAGTCTCCCAACATTGAGCAAACCTATGTTGGGAGATGTGTAGGACATATCTTTAAATTTCCCCAATTTAAAGCTTCATTGTATAAAATGCAGAGCTTTGAAGCAGAATGTTAGAAAATAATATTAAAAACATGGAAACAATTTCTAATGCATGCAATAAATTTTGCACAAATGCTATTGCAACTTCATGGAAGGGCATGCCAGCAATCAGAATTCTGACATGAGGCGAAGGAATAATTGAATTTAATCTAGTGTAAATCTTTGCTTTGCCTTTTTAATAAAATCTAATACAATTTTGAGTACAGTTACAGTTTTCATAGAATCACTACAGTGTGGAAGGAGGCTTTTCAGCCTATTAAATCTGGACTGACTCTGACAGAGTATCTTACCCAGGCCCTCTTCCCCCACCCTAACCCCATAACTTCTCATGCTTACCATAGCTAATCTGTCAAACCCACGCATCTTGGAACACTAAGGGGCAATTTTGCATGGCCAATCCATTTAACCTGCACATCTTTGGATTGTGGGAGGAAACTAGAGCACCTAGAGGAAACCCATGCAGGCATGTAGAGAATAGAACATAGAACGTTACAGCACAAACAGGCCCTTCGGCCCACAAGTTGCACCAATCATATCCGTATTAGCAGGCCATAGAACTATCTGTAACTCCCAATCCAACTTAATCCTATGTATTCATCCAGGAGTCCTTTAAAAGACCCCAGCGAGTTTGCCTCTACCACCACTGACAGCAGCCGATTCCACTCGCTCACCACCCTCTGAGTAAAAAACTTATCCCTAACATCTCCTCAGTACTTGCTCCCTAGCACCTTAAACCTGTGTCGTCTCATAGCAACCATTTCAGCCCTCGGAAATAACCTCCGAGAATCTACCCTATCTATTCCTCTCAACGTTTTATAAACCTCTATCAGGTCCCTCTCAACCTTTGTCTCTCCAGGGAGAAGAGACCTAGCTCCCTATCTTCATAAGATATACTTCCCAATCCAGGCAACATCCTTGTAAATCTCCTCTGCATTCCCTCAATAGCTTCCACATCCTTCCTGTAGTGATGCGACTAGAACTGCGCACAGTACTCCACGTGGGGTCTGACAAAGGTCTTGTAAAGTTGCAACATTATCTCCCTACTCCTAAACTCAATCCCTCAATGAAGGCCAGTACACCATACGCCTTTTTGATATCATCCTCCACTTGCAAGGCAGATTTAAGAGTCCTATGGATCAGGACCCCAAGGTCTTTCAGTTCCTCAACACTGCTAAGACTCCTATCCTTGATATTGTACTCCTTTATCCCATTAGATCTGCCAAAATGGGCCACTACACGTTTATCGGCGTTGAAGTCCATCTGCCACTTTTCCGCCCAGTCTTGCATCCTATCTATGTCTCGCTGCAACTTCTGACATCTCTCCAGACTATCCACAACACCACCAACCTTCGTGTAGTCGACAAACTTACTAACCCATCCCTCCATTTCCTCATCCAGATCATTAATAAAAATGACAAACAGCAAGAGTCCTAGAACAGATTCCTGGGGCACTCCACTGGTGACTGATCTCCATGCAGAAAAAGACCCATCCACAACCACTCTCTGTCTTCTGCAGGCAAGGCAATTCTGAACCCACAAGGCCAAAGCCCTTTCGATCCCGTGCCCTCTCACCTTCTCAAGAAGTCTTGCATGGGGGACCTTATCAAACGCCTTGCTGAAATTCGTGTAAACCACATCCACCGCTCTTCCTTCGTCAATGTGTTCAGTCACATTTTCAAAGAATTCAACTAGGGTCGTAAGGCACGACCTCCCCTTGACAAAGCCTTGCTGACTATTTCTGATCATACTAAACATCTCTAAATGCTCATAAATCCTGTCCCTCAGTATCCTCTCCATCAACTTACCAACCACTGAGGTTAGACTCACCAGTCGGTAAATTCCTGGACTATCCCTGTTACCTTCCTTGAAAATAGGAACCCACGTCCGCAATCCTGCAGAATCTCTCCTGTCTCCATCGACGATGCAAAGATCATTGCCAGAGACTCTGCAATCACTTCCCTCACCTCCCACAGTAATCTGGGGTACGTCCCATCCGGAACTGGCAGCTTATCCGTCTTGATAGAATTTAAAAGTTCCAACACATCTCTTTCTAAACATCTACATGCTCAATCTTTTCAGTCCACCACAAATCTGTAGTACAACCTCCCAAATCACTTTCCACCTTGAATACCGAGGCAAAGTACTCTTTAAGCACCTCTGCCATTTCTTCTGGTTCCACACAGACTTTTTCTCCTTCGTCTTTTATAGGTCCTATCCCTTCACTTCTCATGCTTTTATTCTTCACATGTTTATAGAATGTTTTGGGATTCCCCTTTAATCTTTACCCACCAAGGCCTTCTCATGACCCTTTCTGGCTTTCCTAATTTCCATTTTAAGTTCCTTTCTACAAGCCTTATATTCCTCTAGATCCTTAACATCTAGCTCTCTGAACCTTTTGTATGCCTTTCTTTTCTTCCTGACTAGGTTCATCATAACCTACATGCACCACAGTTCCCGCAACCTACCGAATCCTCCCTGACTCATCGGAATGTTGTCTTGCAGAACTACAGACAAACATTCCTTGAAAATCCACTACCTTCCTTCAGTGCTTTTCCCCAAGAACACCACCTTCCAGTTTACTCGTCCAATTTTCTGCCTGATGTCTTCATATTTCCCCTTCCTTCAGATAAACACCTTCCTACCCTGCCTGATCCTATTTTTTTTCCAATGCTATCGTAAAGGAGATATAATTCTGATTGCCATCCCTGAGATGCTATCCCACCGAGAGATCCAAACCTGTCCTGGTTCATTAGCCAGCACCAGGTTAAGTACAGCCGCTCCTATCACAGGCTTATCTGTGTGCTGTGTCAGAAAACCCTCCTGAACACACCTAACAAACTCCTCCCCATCCAAATCCCTTACCTTAGGGATATTCCAGTCGATGTTTGGGAAATTAAAGTCTCCCATCATGACAACTCTTTGTGCAAACTCCATACGGTCACCCAAGTCCCTGGCACTTGAGGCAGCAGTGCTAACCACTCACTGCGTTGCACATTTTGACTCTTTGGTTAGCACTGCTGCTCCACAGCACCAGGGACCTGGGTTCAGTTCCAGCCTCAGGTGACTGTGTGGTGCGTGCATGTTTTGTGTTTGCGTGTTTCCTCCCACACTCCAAAGATGTGCAGGTTAGGTGGATTGGCCATGATAAATTTGATCTTTAATGCTAGGGAGATTAGCAGGGTAAATACTTGGGGTTACAGAATAGGGCCTGGGTGGGATCTGCACTGTCAGGATTCTATATTTCACCAACTTTGTGTACTGACTTAATAGCTTGCAATAGCTAGTGTTCACATGCATTTGTGACTTCTGAAAAGCCAAAGCCACTGTCCTTTTCCTTTTGGGTGGATTTCAGGGAATGTTTTGTGAATATTCACAATTATCTGGTACCCAGTTCAGTTTTAGAAACTTTAAGTCATCTGTTCAAACAACATTGCATCTGAGCTATAATTGTTTTAATGAATAGTTTGATCATTTGTTACCTCTGCATTTATTTACTTTTGCCGTCAGGTTCGTCATGGTGCAGGAACTGGCCTAAGGGAGATATTGAAAGCTCATGGGAAAAGTGGAGGTAAAATTGGAGACAGCACTTTAGAAGAGGTAAAACATTGTGGATAAAACTTAAGTACTTTTTTTTTGGTGCACTATGATTTCTTAGTGCATTGAATTGCTGTACAATGTTATACACGAGAAAGATTAGGTTCCATCAAATGCCTTGTCTTTGTTCAGGTGGATGGACATGGTTTATTTGAGAGAATTATGTTGGACATAAGGAAGCAGGAAATAAATCGTCTTTGCTTCAGAGTTGTGCTATGGGGTCTCTTATGCTCATCTAAGGCAGAATAATAAAAAAAAATTCTTTTAATATGGCCTTGACTTTTGTGTTCAGGTCTTGGAGCAGGTCTTGCACTGCTATGTCTGCTTGTTTTTCCTTCTGATTCCATTTCTTTTGTTCTCTTTATATCTGTGTTTCTTTTATGCTGATGTTGCATTCTCTCTCCCTCTCTGTTTTCGACTTGTATAACTTCTACTTGTATAACATTTTTAATGTCATTTTATTGTATAATATGTTATTGTATAAAACTTTTAATGCTGTGTGCCTGAGGAATCAGTGCTGGATCCGCTGTTATTTGTTACTTAATGATTTGGATGAGAATATAAGATGCACAGTTAGTAAGTTTGCAGGTAACACCAAGATTGGTGACATAGAGGACAGTGAAGAATGTCATCTCAGATTGCAGTGGGATCTTGATCAATTTGTCCAGTGGGCTGATGAATAGCGTATGGAGTTTAATTTAGATAAATGTGAGGTGATGCATTTTGATAGATTGAACCAGAACAGGACTTACTCAGTTAATGGTAGGGCGTTGGGAAGAGTTACAGAACAAAGAGATCTAGGGGTGCTTGAAAGTGGAGCCACAGGTGGACGGAGAGGTGAAGAAAGGATTTAGCATGCTTGGTTTCATCGGTCAGAACATTGAGTTGGGACATCTTGTTGAAATTGCATAAGATATTGGTAAGGCCACACTTGGAATACTGTGTGCAATTCTGGTCACCCTTTTATAGAAAGGATATTATTAAACTAGAAAAAGTGCAGAAAAGATTTACTAGGATGCTACTGGGACTTGATGGTTTGAGTATAAGAAGAAGCTGGTTAGACTGAGTTTTTTGGGGAGCATAGAAGGCTGAGGACTGACCTTGTAGAGGTCTATAAAATGAGGGGCATAGGTCAGCTAGTCAATATCTTTTCCCAAAGGTAGGGGAGTCTAAAACAGGAGGGCATAGGTTTAAGGTAAGAGGGGAGAGAAACAAAAGTGTCCAGAGGGGCAATTTTTTTTCAGAGGGTGGAGAGTGTCTGGAACAAGCTGCCAGAAGTAGTAATAGAGTGGGTACAATTTTAACTTTTTATAAAGCATTTAGATAGTTACATGGGTAAGATGGGTATAGAGAAATATAGGCCAAATGCAGGCAATTGGAACTAGCTTAGGGACTTAAAAAAAAAAGGCAGCATGGATAAGTTGGACCAAAGGGCCTGTTTCCACATTGTAAACCTCTGACTGTCATAAAACATCTCAAGGCAATGCACACGAGCAATTTTCATATGGCAAAATTAGACATTAAGCCACATTGGGAGGTATCTGGGAATATGACCAAAATTTGGACAAAAGGGTATGTTTTGACGAGCATCTTAAAGCAAGAAAATGATGGGGCTTCTGAAGGGTTTTGGGAGGGAATTCCAGAACTTGGAGCTAGGTAACTGAAAATGATACCACCAATAGTGGACTAATTAAAATTTGGGATGCTTATGAGTTCAGAATTAAATGAATGAAGATACCTCTAAGATTTGTGCAACTGAAGATAATTAGAGATGATGAGGGGTAAGGATTTGAAAACCTAAGATAAGAATTTTAAAATCAAGGCATTGTTTGATTCAATGATGGTCTTCAAGCTTGGGGTGATAGTTGAACTGGACGTGCAAGTAAGGACATATGCAGCAGAGTTTTGGATGATCTCTAGTTTACAGAGGACAGAATGTGAGAAAGATATCTAGAAATATTAAAGACATGAATGAGATGATGAGCTGAGGCAAGCATGAAATTGGTCAAAATACAAAGGCAGCTTTTGTGATGATGTGGATGTGTGGTCGAAAACTCATCTTGTTAAATTGAACTCATGGTTGTGTGTTGTCTAGTTTAGTCTCAGTCAGTTGTCAGTGAAAGCTATGCAATGACTTTGGGGCAGGGGGTGGGGAAAGACAACAGTTTTGATCTTCCCAATATTTAACTGAAGGAAGTTTCAGCTCATCCATGTTAAAGCCAATTGGTGAAGGATATAATTATAGTCTTTACACTTTTAAAGGCATATATACTGTTGCACGTTACAAGCAAGCCCCTTCTAACCCCACAACCACAGTTTAATCAGTGCCCATTCAAGGTTAATGTCCACTAATTGCCTACAATTAAACAACATTAATGTACACTTAACAGATTCTGTCTCCAAATATAAAAATCTTTAATATTTTCTACTTTGCCTCTATTTTTGTGTCTATAAAATGTAATCTACCTTCCCTTGTTCACTCACAAAACACATGTAAGATGCAAATGTTCCTTATCACCTTTGATCTCCCTTCTGAAATTCAGCAATTGAAAAGCTAATTTCCTGACTTATCTCGCAATGCAAATTTCAGATCCAACCTCTTTACTCGTAACTCAAACCCACTATAACCCCTCATTATTAACGCACAATCACAATACCTTTTAACCTTTCATCTTAGATCTCAATAGACAACGTATCTCTAATCTTTCCACTATTTAATTAACCTGGTCTTGAATGTGCTGACACACTATCTTTTCTTTTAACTACAAAGAGAACATATCACAAAAATGAAAATATACATGTTTCATCACAGTATATACGGAAAATTTAAATGTGTAAACATGTGAGCGCATGACATGTTATTGTACTATAATCATTTCTATATTCAAATTTACAATAAAAACAGGAATATCTACACTATAATCAGTTTATGCAGTCAGTTTCTACTCCAACTGTGAACAGAAGAGTTTAGCCAGAATATATAAACATAGTTTATATATTTATAAATATATTTAAAAATTAAATATAAATATTTATTTATAAATATTTATATATTTATAACTATGTTTATATAAACATAGTTTTTTTTAACTTCGATGTTGTGGCCATTTCAGAGACTTGGGTAGAGCAGGGACAAGAATGGATGTTGCAAGTTCCAGGGTTCAAATGCTTTAGTCGGAGTAGAGAAGGAGGTAGAAGGAGGGGAGGAGTGGCATTATTAGTCAAAGACTGTATCACAGTGACAGAAAAGAAGTTTGATGAGGACTTGTCTGTTGAGCTAGTATGGGCTGAGATTAGAAACAGGAGAGGAGAGGTCACCCTGTTGGGAGTCTTTTATAGACCTCCTAAAAGTTCTAGAGAGGTAGAGGAAAGGATTGCAAAGTCAATCCTGGACAGGAGTGAAAGTAATAGGGTAATTGTTATGGGGACTTTAACTTTACTAATATTGATTGGAATAGCTATAGCTCTAGCTCGTTAGAGGGGTCAGTTTTTTGTACAAAGTGTGCAGGAAGGTTTTTTGACTCAGTATGTAGATAGGCCAACTAGAGGTGAGGCTACATTGGATTTGGTGGTGGGCAATGAGCCAGACCAGGTGTTAGACTTGGAAGTTGGTGAACATTTTGGTGATAGTGACCACAATTCAGTTACGTTCACCTTAGTGATGGATAGGGATAGGCATGAAGCTGGGGGCAGTAGTTATAGCTGGGGGAAGGGTAATTATGAGGCCATCAGGAGAGAATTAGGGTGCATAGATTGGACTAGGAAGCTACAGGGACTGGGAACATCGGGAATGTGGAGCTTATTCAAGGAGCAGCTGCTGCGGGTCCTTGATAAGTATGTCCCTGTCAGGCAAGGAGGAAATGGTCAAGTAAGAGAACCTTGGTGTATGAAAAAAGTTGATTTGCTGGTTAAAAGGAAAAAGGAGGCTTATGTCAGGATGAGGCTTGAAGGCTTGGTTAGTGCAATGGATAGCTATAGATTAGCCAGGAGGGAGCTAAAGAGTGAATTGAGAAGAGCTAAGAGAGGACACGAGAAGACTTTGGCTGATAGGATTAAGGAGAATCCTAAAGCTTTCTTTAGATATGTTAAGAATAGAAGATTGGTTAGGACAAGATTAGGCCAGTCATAGACAGCAGTGGGAAGTTGTGCGTGGAGCCTGAAGAGATTGGAGAGGTACTGAATAAATATTTCTCTTCGGTATTCACGCAGGGTGATGTAAATGTAGTTATGGAGAACACTGAGTTACAGGGTAGCAAGCTGGAAGGTATCGAAGTAGATAGGGAGGATGTGCTAGATTTTCTCGAGGGTTTGAAGTTGGATAAGTCCCCTGGGCCGGACGGGATTTACCCTAGGATTCTCTGGGAGGCAAGAGCGGAGATTGCAGAGCCTCTGGCTCTGATCTTCAGGTCCTCGTTGGTTACGGGTGTGGTTCCGGAGGACTGGAGGATAGCGAATGTGGTCCCATTGTTTAAGAAGGGGAAGAGAGACCTTCAGGGAATTATAGGCCAGTGAGTCTTACTTCTGTTGTGGGCAAGGTATTGGAGAGAATTATTAGGGATAGGATTTATAGTTATTTAGAGAGAAATGAAATGATTGGGGATAGTCAGCATGGTTTCGTGAAGGGTAGGTCATGCCTTACTAACCTCATTGAGTTTTTTGAGAAAGTGACCAAAGAGGTGGATGGGGTTAAGGCGGTTGATGTAGTATATATGGACTTTAGTAAGGCGTTTGATAAGGTGGCCCATGGAAGACTTCTGCAGAAAATGCAGATGTATAGGATAGAGGGTGATTTAGCTAATTGGATTAGGAATTGGCTAGCAGATAGAAGACAGAGGGTGGTGGTTGATGGAAGATATTCATCGTGGAGTTCAGTGACAAGTGGTGTACCACAGGGGTCTGTTTTGGGGCCCCTGTTGTTTGTAATTTTTATAAATGATCTGGATGAGGGTATTGAAGGATGGATTAGTAAATTTGCAGATGACACCAAAGTCGGAGGAGTGGTAGATAGTGAAGAGGGGTGTTCTAGTTTGCAGAGAGACTTGGACAAGTTGCAGAGCTGGGCCGAGAGGTGGCAAATGGAGTTTAATGTGAAAAAGTGTGAGGTAATGCACTTTGGCAGGAACAATAAATGTGTAGAGTATAGGGCTAATGGTAGGGCTCTTAATAGTGTTGAGGAACAGAAGGATCTTGGTGTATGTGTCAATAGATCCTGAAAGTAGGCAGTCAAGTGGATAAAGTTGTTAAGAAGGCATATGGAGTCTTAGCTTTTATTGGTAGGGGGATTGAATTTAGGAGCCGCAGCATCATGTTGCAACTGTACAAAAATCTAGTGCGGCCGCACTTGGAGTATTGTGTGCAGTTCTGGTCCCCACATTATAAGAAAGATGTGGAGGCATTGGAGAGGGTACAGAGGAGGTTTACCAGGATGTTGCATGGTATGGAGGGCAGGTCTTATGAAGAGAGGCTGAGGGATTTGAGGTTGCTTTCGTTAGAAAGGAGGCGGCTAAGAGGGGACCTAATCGAAACATATAAGATGATTAGAGGTTTAGATAGGGTGGACAGTGATAGCCTTTTTCCTAGGATGGAAAAAGCTAGAACGAGGGGACACAGCTTTAAATTAAGGGGTGATAGTTATAGGACGGATATCAGAGGTAGGTTCTTTACCCAAAGGGTGGTACAGGTATGGAATGCCCGGCCTGCAGCAGTTGTAGATGCGCCAAGTTTGGTGGCGTTTAAGAGGTTAGTTGATAAGTATATGGAAGAGAAGGGAATGGTTTAGTTTGGAGGGGCATTGCTTTTTATATTGGTCAGCGCAACATCGAAGGCCGAAGGACCTGTTCTGTGCTGTAATGTTCTATAAGGGCCAAATGTATGACTTTATATCTGCATTCAGTTATCTAATTACTTCCTGATTTGTAATCTCATTGCACCTAAAGACTGTACTTGGTGTAGCACGTGGAGACTTAAGACCATGATAGATCAACTAGTTTTTAATTATAAACTGTTGAGCACTAAAATGAAGCTACCTAACCTTAGATCTGCTTATGACAAATTAGCATGTTTGCTATTAAGTTTTGGGATGCTTTTGACTTCAGAATTAAATACAAGATCAAATAATTCTTGATTCTCATTTTAACTTTTCATAAATGCATGAAGTGCTCACTTGTAGAGCAAACTAATTTCTGAAGGAATCAAGTTCCATTTTACTTTGTCAGAGGTACACATTTAGGCAAAAACACTAATATTTATATAAATTGTTTGGCCATGAGAAATTATTTTTTAGTTTGCTAATATTAAATTATTGGAACTGGTGAACAGTTAAGAGCATTGCAGGAGAATATAGGAAGCAGATACAGTTTAGTGTAGAGAAATGTAATGTGGGAATGCAGATGCAAATCCTTAAAAGGTAGCAGTGGAAATAGTTGAGACCATAAAATTAATACAGAAACAGGAGAGTGTGGTTGGATTATCAGAAGACGTTGGTTAGACCACAGCTGCTGTTCTATTCATAGTTGTCTAGGTCTAGAACTGGAATGGAAACCCCTGAAGTACATTAGGAGTATGTATTGCCTCGGCCATTTTTAAAATTGCTATCTGTTTTAAAATGCTTTAATTGTTCTGTGATTAGTAACTGCAGAGTACAAAGCAGGAAAGACTCCTCTTGCATTGCTTGTCCTCTGCCAAGAGGAAACTCTGCACATGTGATCACAACATGTGATCGGCTTAGAGGGGATCTCATAGAGGTGTATAAGATTATAAGGGGTATAGATAGAGTAAATGGAGGTAAACTTTTTCCACCTTTAGAAATGGATAGGACGAGAGGTCATGGCCATAGGGTGAGGGGGGCTATGTATAGGACGAATATTCGAGGGCAGTTTTTCACACAAAGGGTAGTGGGGGTGTGGAATGCACTGCCGAGTAAGGTGGTGGGAGCAGGCACGCTGGGGCTGTTTAAGGGTCTCTTGGACAGCCACATGAGCGGTATGCAGATAGAGGGATATAGTAGGACTGTTTAACTACGGCTTTTTTTTTCCACAGGTAATTCGGTCCATACTTGACCAACAAGGAGCATGCATTCGGCAGGTGGTGCGAGGACAGCTCTTGGATGTTGATTCATGGGTTGCCTGGTGCTTCATGTCGTAACTGAGTGCTTTATCTGGACCATCTGAAGGGCACCATGACAGCTCAGAGACTATCGCTGTAGCTGTGCAGACACTTGGAATTGGGCCGGTGTCTGCGGGAGTTTGCGCGTTCTCCCCGTGGTTGCGTGGGTTTTCTCCCACAATCCAAAAATTCGCTCTTGGGCTGATTGGGAAACAAATTGTCCCTATAGTGAGAGTCTTCCATATTAGGAATAACCTAAATTTAGAATAGGATAATGGAATTGCTACTATATAGTTATGACGGCGGCGCGGGCTCGTTGGGCCGAAGGGCCTGTTTCCCGTGCTGTGTTGCTCTTTAAAAAAAACATTATGCTAGATGGTAAAATATTTTAAGAGACTAGGTGAGACTGCAATCTTAATCAGATCTTGCTGCAAAAGCTTTAATTCCCAGGAACTTTAATTGACTGCCTCCGCACTTTTTTTAAAAATGGTTTCTTACTGAAGTTTGAAGTTTAGTATCACAAGTAGGCTTACACTAATGCTGCAATGAAGTTATTATGAAAATCACCTAATCGCCACACTCCAGAGCCTGTTCGAATACATTGAGGGATAATTTAGTGTGGTCAATGCACGTAACCAGCCAACTTTCAGACTATGGGAGGAAACCCACATATGATGGGGAGAACACATAAACTCTGCCCAGACAGTGGCTCAAGCCAGGAATGGGCCTGAGTCCCTGGCACAGAGGGAGCAGTGTTAGCCACTGTACCACCCTCCATTACCATTGGATTCTATGCTGTGCACATAGCTCATTAGCCAAGAGAATACAATATTTAAACTCCTGCATATTTCAACAAACGAATCTATGGCACTTCCTGTTTTTCTGCTGGGAAATAAGGAAAAGAAAACTTGTATATCAGAAACATATATTGGTTTATTTCCCACCCCTCAAGCTAACATGTATTCTACTAACTACAAACTAAAATTTAACATGGTGTTAGTTCTTCTGATTATCCCAGAAGAACTGCATCCATTTTTCCCTTGGTGATAAAAGTTCTGTGCATATCCTGACACCTACTCCCCTTCTGAGAGCAGAGCCTTTAGCTCAAGGGAGCTCCCTCTTTGTTTCTCTGAATGACTTAATCACATGAATCCTGCATGACTTAATCAAATGAATCCCACATGACTTTAGGTGCACAGGGTATCAAAATCTTTAAAAGAAGCTATAATTTGCAATGGAGTCCCCTAAAGAATGATTTAAAATGGATACAGCAGAGATTTATGATTGCAGGTACATTTCTGGGTAAATGAAGCATGCAAAACTCCAATTAGCTTTCATTGAGTTCAGCTTCAGGACTTGATGGACTCTCCAGAGCTTTAGAGATTTCATTACCCATTACATCAACTAATTCAATTTCTGTTCAGTAAAACCTGTTGTTGCAACTGTAACACATTTCTAGTAAATATAAATACTCATCATAATATTTCTTGTCTTTTCTACCTTCTAACTCCTGCCAAAACCCATATCTATGCTTTTTTTTGACCTCTCAACTTTTCTAAAACCACTTTTGTTGGCTTATTGACCATTACCTTCTATAAGTATGTGAGATATAAATATTGTTTTCATGGCAAGTTGACTTTGGTTGTTCCTGATTATCCAATCTTCTGCCCTAGGACCATATCCAACTTGTGAAGCTCAGATAACTTGATCCTATTTATGTTCATGCTTCCTATTAACTGATGTTCTACTAGAAGTTTGTAAGCTAAAGGTTTAGAAAGACTATTTATTTAAAGTTTGGTGGATAAATGCTAATGACAACACCAAGACCTTTATTGTCTTAACAGCATGAGATCTGTGTAAATTAATAAAAGGTCAATACATGTATGTCTATGCACAAGGTTGTGGGTGCATCCAAATGTGAGCAGGATGTCATTTTTGATCACCTATGCTCTAGCTTATGTATTTAGTGTACATTTAAGTTTTAACTTTATATTTTTCAGATCGAACAACAGCACCAGGAATGGCTGGAGGATTTGGCTATTCGACTACTTTGTGTGTTTGCACTGGACAGATTTGGTGATTTTGTATCTGATGAAGTACGTACTATGTTATTTTTAAGAGGAGGGAAGCGCATATTCAAAAAAACAGCAATGCCCACAACTGTTTTACAAATGAATTTCTGAAGGGCTCGAACATTGCTAAAACTGTAAATTTTTAAAAGTAATGTTGATGCAAATTTTTTTAAATGGGCTATTTATCATGAGAATCATTGTTCAATGTTGATAGTTACTGTAAATCTGCCACTACACAAGGACCTTACCAATTCACTTTTTTGCTTACCTCTCATCATGCCAGCTTGTATGGTTAAGACCAACGTGATGAGGAATAATAGCAGAGACCGTGTGATGGCAGGAATGGAACCAACATACTAGTTTAAAAAAAAAACATTTCCTATTCATAAAATCAACAGCTCATCCACCCTGCTTCAACACTGCCATGGTAAGAAGTCTCCCAACACCATGTTAAAATCCAACATGTTTGTTTGGTAACAAATGCCACTACCTTCGGAGTGGTGCTCCTTCGTCAGGTAAGTAGGACTTCTGTTCACACCAGGCCGTATAAAGACACAAACTCAGTTTACAAAATAATGGTTGGAATGCGAGTCTTTACAGGGAATCAAGTCTTAAGGTACAGACAATGTGAGTGGAGAGAGCACTAAGCACAAGTTAAAGAGATGTGTATTGTCTCCAGACAGGCCGGTTAGTGAGATTTTGCAAGTCCGGCAAGTCGTGGGAGTTACAGATAGATAATGTGACATGAACCCAAGATCCCGGTTGAGGCTGTTCTTGTGTCTGGAACTTGCTATCGGTCTCTTCTCAGCGAAAGAATGTAGGGTGGAGGTATATGATAAAGGGTAGACCTATTAAGAGTATAGAAATGCAGAGGGACCTGGGGGTGCAGGTGCACAAGTCTCTGAAGGTGGCAGAGCAAGTGGAGAAGGTTGTGAAGAAAGCATGTGGTATGCTAGCCTTTATAGGAAGGGGTATAGAGTACAAGAGCTGGCCTCTAATGTTGCAGTTGTATAAAACATTGGTTAGATCTCATTTGGAATACTGCATCCAGTTCTGGTCGTCTTACTACCAGAAGGACGTAGAGACTGGAGAGAGTGCAGAGGAGGTTTACCAGGATGCTGCCTGGTATGGAAGGTCTGAGTTACGAGGAGAGGTTAGGCAAATTGGGACTGTTTTCCTTAGAAAGATGTAGACTTAGAGGAGATCTAATAGAGGGGTATAGATAGAGTAAATAGGGTTAAGCTTTTTCCTAGGATGGACTTGAATAGCACAAGGGGTCAGGTGGCTTAGGGTGAGGGGGGATAAGGTATAATTTGGATGCTAGAGGGAGTTTTTTCACACAGTGGGTGGTGGGAGTATGGAATGCGCTGCCAAGTAAAGTGGTGGAGGCAAGCACTCTGGAGTTATTTAAGAAATACTTAGGCACATGAATAGAATGGGAATGGAGGGGAATAGAAAACTGATTTAAAATAGGGATCATAAGCCTTGGGAGTCCCTGGAAAGTGTGTAAATAGATGATGATATTGATGTACTTGTTTTTATCCTACAGGTGCTTAGGTCCACCTTGTTGTCCAACAAGGAGCAGACACGCGATGGGTCGTGAGAGGGCTGCTCTTGGATTTTTTTCAAGAGTATCCTAGTGCTTCACGTCGTTAGTGTACGCTTGACCTGGACCATTTGATGGACAACACAACAGCTCAGTGACTATCGCTGTGCTGTGCAGATACATGGATTTGGGCCTGTGTCTGTGGAAGTTTGCGCATTCTCCCCGTGCTTGCTTGGGTTTTCTCTGGGTGCTCCAGTTTCCTCCCACATCCCAAAGATGTGCTCTTAGGCTAATTGGCAAAACAAATTCTCCCTAAATTGTCTCAAGTTTGGTTTTTAATCCATAGGTCTATAAACATAGACAAGGATCACGGGTAGAGGTGGGAACATCGGGGTGGCAGCGCGGGCTCGTTGGGCTGAAGGGCCTGTTTCCCGTGCTGTTTTGTTTTTTGTTCTTCGACTCTACATTGTCGTGTGTCATGAAGACCGCCTTAGAGAACGCTCATCCGAAGATCAGAAGCTGAATGCCCATGACTGCTGAACTGCTGAAGTGTTCCCCAACAGGAAGAGAACACTCTTCTGTGAATGAACACTGCTTGACAATCACCAGGCAAGTGTTCTCTTCCTGTTGGGGAACATTTCAGCAGTCACAGACATTTGGCCTTTAATCCTGAAGTAAGCGTTCTCCAAGATGGTCTTCACGACATACAACTCAGAGTCACTGAGTAGAGACTGATAGCCAAGTTCTGCACACGTGAGAATGGCTCAATCAGGATTTTGGGTTCATGTCCCACTATCTGTAACTCCCACGACTTGCTTGGATTTGTAAAATCTCACTAACTGTGCTGTCTGGAGACAATACACATCCCTTCAACCTATGCTTCGCGGTCTCTCCACTCACGTTGTATGTACCTTTAAGATTTCTTTGCCTGTGAAGACGTGCATCGCAATCATTATTTTGTAAATTGAGTTTGTGTTTTTATATGCCATGTTTGTGAACAGAACTCCCACTTACCTGATGAAGGAGCAACACTCCAAAAGCTGGTAGCATTTGCTTTCAAATAAACCTGTTAGACTTTAACCTGGGGTTGTGAGATCCCAGTCCAACACCATCATGTCAACCTGCCATGCCAACATTGGACATTCCTCACCTGTTTCCCCATTGGCCAAGGCCTTTGTGCAGCAAATTGGGTCAAGTGAGGCCTTGCAGGAAGCCCAGACTGCAGCTGTGATGCATGCCAACCAGTAAATCATAGAATCCTATGGTGCGCAAGAAGGCCATCCAACCCAAAAAGTCTGCTCTGACCAAAATCCCCATGACCAATGCATTTATCCTAACTAGTCCCCCTGTCACCTAAGGGTAATTTAGCATTGTCAATCTACCTAACCTGCATATCTTCTGGACTGGGGGAAGAAACAAGAGCACCCAGAGGAAAGCCATGCCGACATGGGAATGTGCAGACTCCATACAGACAGTGATCCAAGCTGGGAATCGAACCCAGGTCTTTGCTGCCTTGAGGTAGCAGTGCTAACCACTGTGCCACCATGACCCTCAGCATTGAGGACTGCTGCTGACAAAATTCAGAGGACTCTATTTAGCCACTGCAGAAGCTATTACCTGGATTCATTACTGCACAGCTTAAAAGCTATGCTAAGTTCTGAGCACTTCATACGGAAAGTGCATCATTTGAGATGGAAACCTATGTAAATGAGTTTTTTCAAATTAATCTTGGTTACCAGAATGTTATAAATTTAGAAGCCTATATTCCTGTTCAATTTTAACTTTAATTGAAATTTAACTTTAAAAATCCTAGTTGTGTATTTGATATGACTTGTATATTCAGCACAAGAAAGGCAGTCTATAGCTACAATGAATTTCAGACTGCAAAGACTAGTGCTCAGATCAGTTGCATTATAAATGTGCTTTAGAGATTGATATTCTTCAGGGAGGATGCAATCCCTTTCTGGTCAAATGTGTCATCAAACAGATTGTCCAAGCAATAGCTTCAATCTCCACGGAAATGTTCTTGAGTTCAGTTGCCTTAGAATCTGCATTTATACAAGATAATATAACTATATGGGCTTCAGATGATAGGATGGCAAAAGGGAAATTGGTGGAAATTTATGAATGCTTTTGCCTTAAAGGTTGTGGCACCTGTACGGGAAACTTGTGCTCAGACACTTGGAGTTGTGTTGAAATACATGAATGAGAGGGGAGTACATGGAACAGTAGTTGTTTTATTAAAATTGCTGGCACAGGAGCAGTGGGAAGTGAGACATGGTGGACTTCTAGGAATAAAATATGCTCTGGCAGTTCGACAAGTAAGTTGCAACACTTTTTCTGCTTTCTACAAATTTGTTGCACTAATTTGGGAATTTTTAATTTTAAACTTTTTTTGTATAAATTTTAGTTCATGTGATGTCAAAATAAATAAATTGTATTTTGTTATAGGACTTGATTGAAACATTATTACCGAAAGTCCTTCCTACCATAATTGATGGTCTTCAGGACTTGGATGATGATGTCCGTGCAGTAGCAGCAGCTGCACTTGTACCAGTTGTGGAAAACCTTGTACAACTTCAAGCATCTGAGGTTAGTCAGAATTTTTTATTAGCGGTGCATACTCATAAGTTAGAAAGAGGCCTCAATATAAAAGCTGAAGCTGAATGACTTGGAAATTTCCCTTAATTATAATGTCATGGGCTGCAGTTGCTGAGGAAATATCCGTCTTTGAACACTATTTTAAGGCATTACTTTCAAATAGAACCAAAGAATCTCGACAGTGCAGAAGGAGGCCATTGGACCATCGCATCAGTGCCAAATCTCTGAAAGAGTATCCTACTCAGAATTGCCCCTCTGCCCTTTCCCCATGACCCCACACATTTACCATGGCTAATCCACTTCACCTACACATCTTTGGACTGTGGGAGAAAATCAGAGCATCCGGAGCAAATCTGTGCAGACACTGGGGGAACATGCAAATATCACACAATCACTCAAGGCTGGAACCTAATCTGGGTTCCTGGTGCTGAAAGGCAGCAGTGCTAACAACTATACCATCATGTCACATGCCAGCTTATGATTATGAGGACCTAGAAAACTAACCCTTTGAGTGCTGCAAGTAAGACTTTGCCATTCTGAGTGTAAGTGATTATCTCAACATAGATCAGAGATTGAATCTTAATTGTGTATAGTTTATTGTGGTAAGTTAGAGTGATTGCAACTTCTACAAACAGCAGAACTAACATACTAATCAATGTATGCATTCTTTTTGGTATATTATGTCATTGTTGCAGAAGTTCCTTGGAGTAGTGTCCTAGGCTGAACCATCTTTAGCTGCTTCATCAATGACTTTCTGTTCATTATAAGGTCAGAAATAGAGATGTTTGCTGATTGCACAATGTTCATTTGTGACCCCTCAGATATTGAAACTGTCCATATGCAACAAGATTTGGGCTGATGTATGGCACAAATGTTACTCATGGCTTGAGTGCCAGCCAATGACAATCTCCAACAAGAGATCTAACCATTGCTCCTTGACATTTTGATGGCATTACCATCACTGAATCTCTCACTATTAACATCCTGGGAATTACCTCGATTAGAAATTGAATAGAACTAGCGAGCAGAGCACATCAGAGGCTGTGAATTTTCTAGCAAGTAACTTACTCCCCAAAGCTTATCAACCATCTACAAGGCACCAGTCAGAAGTGTGATAGAATATACTCCACTTGCCTGGATGGGAAAAGCTCCAACAACACTATCTATTGCCTTAAACATTCACTCCCTCCATTACCAATGCACAATGGCAACATTCTGTATAATCTACAAAATGCAGCAATTATCTAAGCGTCTTCAACAGCCCCTTTCAAATTGCAGCCTCCATCACCTAGAAGCTCTAGAGTAGCAGATATGTGGGAATATTCCCACCTCCACCTGCAAGTTCCCCTACAAGCTACATACCATCTTGCGCTTTGAACTATGTCACAGTTCCTTTTAACTGTCAACAGAGCAAAATCCTGGAATTCCCTTTTCTAGCAGTGCTGTGGGTGTACCTGTAACACACAGACTGCAGCAGTTCAAAAAGGTGGATCTCCATCACCCTCCCCAATTTTTCAAGGCAATTAGGGATGAGCGATAAATGCTGAACTAGCCAGTGATGCCCATATCCCATGAGAATTCTTTAAACCTATTGATAGTTCATATCCCATGTCTGCATAACCTGCCAATCGCTTTTAGTCTCACTTCGTACAACCTTTCCTACTTTAATTTTTTTACTTACATATCATTGAAAATGCCGCTGTAAATTTAGCATGTTGCAATTCTATCCTATTTCCAATGGTGGTACTGCAGTACATAGGTTTTGCATCATCCAGTTCTGTCAGCATTATTGCAGAGAAATTCCTGTCCTGCAACTAATTCTGCTACTCTGCTCTTCAAATTCTGTGTTAGCTATTTAACTATCATCTTAAATTAAAAACTAATCTACATCTGCATTCGCTGGTCCAATTATCTAAACTCCCTGTAAATAATGCCACGAGAGGTTGATATGAAAAGTGAAAAATCAGCATGGCAAAGATTTTAGAAATGTTGCTTTTTTTTTTTTGCAGGTTTTGAAATACAGCTTCCAGTGTTCAATAATTTTGTAATTAAACTGAGAATATGTCTCTTTCTTCATCTGAGTTTGAGATTTTTATCAGTTCAACTTTGAAAACAAACAAAGCCCAATCTCTTCAGGTTAACACCTGTTTTTGATGAATAGAATATGTACGTATGTTAATCCTGTTGTGAAACTGGCAGGCATACATAGCTAAGATTAGACAAATGATATGAAAAGAAAGAGACAAACATTTCCAGAAGCCAGTCATACCTGACAAGTTCTTCCAGGCAATAATTAAACTCCCCGGATGATATTGTAAATCTGTGACCTTTGTTTTATACCCTCCATGACATCAGTTTCTTTTGTTCTCTTCCTGTTTAATGGCACATGATGCAACACATTCCATTTTTTTTACATCTAGCAGATGGTGCTCATGATTGTTTCCATGACACGGATATTTTTATGTGACAGATTGGTCTGAGTCAAGCACCAGCTAAATATGAAGCAAATGCTTATTGTAGCATGAGGTTCTCATCTGCTGGCTAGACAGTCAGCAAGGCACACAGTGGGCAATCTTTATTGGCTCCTCATACTAGTTGATTGATGTGGCAAGCCAGTAGCGTTGTGAGAGAGATGAAAAACCAGTTTTGTGCCCAGTTTCTATCCCGTCGTGATACTGTTGGCACTATGAAGTTGGTGTACGTGAGGCTGATGATATTTCAACCTTGATCTAAATATTATTAGAGACAATTTATTATTAGCACACTTGCCTTAACGACCACATTGGGAATGGGGTGGCGATATTCCAGGGATCAGAAGGGGGTGGTGTTTGGTTAGGAGGATAGGCAAATTGTAAGTGGGGGAGGAGGGGCTGGCTGGTGGGAGTGATGGGATAGCTGGGGCATTGTGTCTTGGGTGGGGGCAGTTTGGCGATGTGATGGGGCAGTTGGGAAGCAAGGACAACATGATGAGGGCACGACAGTGGGTGGAGTGTGTGATTGGGGATGGATGGGATTGGAGGGAGGGGGATTGGTGAAATCTGGGCACAGGATGATCGGGTGGTGGAGCAGGCAGGGGAGGGAAGGTGCAATCATGGTGTTGCCTGGGGTGTGGCCATTGTGACTCTTGCCCAATTAGTGTTAGATTGAAGAGAGGCATGATCAGAGAGCAAACTAGCTGAGTGGAGGCATGGGGTCTTGATACGCAGGGGCGTTAACTGTGTACTCTTGTACACAGAGCATGTGCAATGGCGCACTCTAGTTGTCTTCAATCTGCTTTCCAGCGTGAATAGATCCCATCCCCTTCTGATGAGAATCTCATTTTACCTCTTTCTCTCCTCTGTGGCATAAGAACATGCCTGAGTGTTCAAAAAATGGACACGATTCTTTGGCATTCAGAATTATTTTGCTAAAATCATGCGAAAGATTTTTGGTTTTGGCAAGGCTAACTGGACCACAAGCAATAACAAGGCCACTGGGACGCACTTCCCTAACTTGAGGTTTTAGAAGCAAATTTCACCTAGCAAGAGCTGCTGACCAATCCAATTGCTTTTGATTGAGGGATACAGCCCCAAACCTTGCCCTGTTGACAAGCGACCTATGCAGTTTTATCTGTTTACATTGCACGGTGATGGGCATGCTTGCAGTTGGGTAAATCTCAGCAGTGCTCTTATGTGGTCATTAATTGGCCGCTTAATTATGGGGTGAGGGGAAGGAAGATCAATCGTGGGTCCTTCCGCCCAGAACTTCGCTCTGGCAGAGATGGAAAGAATGTTTTGGGTACATCACTGCCTCACCTTACTCATACTTCTCTACTTCTAAGCTTACCACAAGCGTGAACAGAGAATTCAACTCATGAGGGGAGGGGGCCACTGTTCTAGCATCAGCCACAAGCATTTGGTATTCAGAGGCAAATAATCATGGCTCAGCGTGCCAGTGCTGGCTTGAGTAGGAGTCAATCCCATAATTCTACAACTTTGAGGAATGCTACCACTAACCCAAGGCTCACTAGCCCTGCATTGTGTAAACACTTTTAAATACCTTCATATTTAATGTGTGGACAAACCACCCTGAAAGAACACGACATGTTTTCACACCTCTCCCCTGCCAATCTCTGCCAGAGTTACTACCCCTCCCTGATATCCCATACATGCCCTTTGTCCCTACCTGGCATCAGCTCTCACCTGTGGCTACCTGTAGCTGTTTGCATGTGACAGTGGCCACACCCCAGGCAACAGCTTCGACAAGTTGGCTGCACCAGATAAGGGTAGCCAATGGGTCTCAACCCTCGGTGAGATAAGGAGTGCCTATCCCAGCATGTGAAGACAGACTCCGACGGATTGAGTGGACGAGACCAGTGGCAGGTCCAACGGTCAAGAAGCAGTCTCTGCAATCATTGTGGAAAGTGAAGAGCAGGATAAGACACAAAAGACGTCCTGGTCATCCACTGCCCCTAGTCCCATCGCCAGCCGTCTTGACTCTTGTCTTGCCACTGGATCTAGATGGGAATTGGGAAGAGAGAGTGAGGCTGACGCTGCACAACTCTCCCTCACTTTAATCCAAATCAAGCGCTAATCTTGACACCATCATCATCAGTGTCCTGCTCAACACTCAAGTCATATGGCGATGGGCGAGCAGCAAAGCAACAGGTGTGGATACACTGGGAGCTATAGTCACAGACCTTCACACAAGCAGCTCAGGTATAATGGTCATTTTCTGCTGAGTGAAGCAGCAGTGAAACTTGGCATCTACCTGGGCGATTAAGCAGTCTTCTCCAGGAACGCACTGCTCACCTCCATAGAATGAGGAAGGGGCTAGAAAAGGTGCCCTAAATATTGCCTGCTTCACTACACCCTAGCCCGTTTACCGTGGCTGGTAAGGGCCCTATCTTGCAGTCGAACAAAAAAAACACAAGGTGACACCGCTCACTGTTTGCACTTGGAACGTGTGCTCGCTTTTGGACAACCCTACAGCAGACAGACCAGAGAGAAGAACAGCCTTAGTTGCCAGAGAGCTTGCAAGATACAACATTGACATTGCAGCCCTGAGTGAAACTTGTCTTTCCAACATAAGTCAGTTGACTGAAACTGGAAGTGGATACACTTTTTTCCTGGAGTGGCCACTGTAGCAATGAGCATCGTGATGCTGGAGTTAGATTCATCGTTAGGAGTCACCTTGTTTGGGAACTTGATAGTCTATCCAAGGGTGTGAACGACCAGCTTATGACATTACAGCTTCCGCTACAGAACAGAAGTCAAGTCACCCTGATAGCGCCTATGCTCCCACGATGAACAACCCAGACGAGATGAAAGACAAGTTCTACGAAGAACTAAACGCCTTACTATCAGCAATGAGCAGTACTGACAAGCTGATCTTGCTTGGTGATTACAATGCAAGAATAATGTGTGACTCTGCAACCTAGCAGGCAGTCACTGGAAGGCATGGAGTGGGCAAGTATAGCAGTAACAGTCCACTCTTAATGAAGACCTGTGCAGCACATGACCCCCTCCATAACCAACACAACCTTCTGTCTGCCCACCCATAACAAGACCTCTTGGATGCACCCTTGCTCTAAGCATTGGCACCTTATCGGCTATGTCATTGTCAGGAGAAAAGACAGGCAGGATGTCAGAGTGATCAAGGCTATGTGTGACAATGATCACAGGCTCATTGTCTCCAAAATGAGGCTCGGCATTAGACCCAAGATCAACCACAAGGCAGCAAGGTTATGAAAAGAATCAATGTGGCCAAGCTAAAGAACCTAAGCATAGCTTCAGCACTGGCTGAAAAAGAAGGAGCCATACACCTCGTAGGCAGCACTAAGGACGACTGGGATACTGTCCATACATCTGCATTGAAGATGCTTGGGCCTCTACCTGCAAGCAGCATGACTGGTTCAATGAGAATGATGAGCAGATACAGGCTGTACTTGTTGAAAAGCACCGTCTTCGTCGGGCCTGTCAGAATGATCCGTCAGCTGCCAAGAAAAATGCTTTTACTAGTGCGCACAGGATAGTCCAGAATAAACTGTGTCAAATGCAGTATGCCTGGCTGAGTATCAAGGCAGATGAAATACTGGGATGTGCTGACAGAAATGACTTAAAACGGTTCTGTGAAGACCTCCACATTCTCTACGGACCCCAGTCTCTCAGGAGTTTCCCCCTCCTGAGTACAGATGGTACAACTCTCATTACAGAAAGGGCTCTGATCTGCAGAGACGGGCTGAACACTTTGAAGCTGTCTCAACTGATGATGACGCAATAGACAGGATTCCCCAGGTTGATACCAACAGCGCAATGGATGGCCCACTGTTAGTAGCTGAAGTCACAAAAGCTGTCAGCCAGCTATCCAGTGGCAAAGCCCCAGGGGCAGATGCCGTACCTTCAGAGATGTACAAAGCTGCTGATTCTCTACTTATCGAGAAGCTCACCAAATTGTTCCAGTCCTTTTGGAAGCTAGGATCCATTCCTCTGGAACTTTAAAGATGCTTCTATCGTACACCTCTACAAGAGGCAGGGCAACTGGTAAGTATACGACAACCACAGAGGAATCTCGCAGTTCTCCATCACAAGAAAAACCTACGCAAGAGTCCTGTTAAATTGTCTGGTCACTCATCTGGACTGGGCCTGCTTCCAGAGTCACAGCGTGGCTTCCACAAAGGCCACGGGACTATTGACATGATTTTTGCTGCGCACCAATTTCAGGAAAAGTGTCAGGAGCAGAATTGCAAGCTCTACAAAACCTTTGTTGACCTCATGAAAGCCTTCAACACTAAACCGACAAGGCCTGCGGAGGATTATGTCAAAATTCAACTGCCCTCCCAAATTCATTCAGATGGTACGCCAGTTCCATGATGGCCACAGTACTGGTGGAGAACCCTCTGAGGCATTCCCAGTCATCAGTGGCATAACACAGGGCTGTGTGCTCGCACCCACACTGTTCAGCATGATGTTTACTGCCATGCTGAATGATGCCTTCCAGGACAGTGTTGCTGGAATCAGTCTCAAGTACAGGTGGATAGGAAGCTCCACAGGAGACTTCAAGCTATTACCAAAGTAAAGGAGGCTGTTCTGAAAGATTTCCTCTTTGCTGATGACTGTGCCCTGTATGCTGGCTCAGAGCCAGAAATACAAGTCAGTATGGACAAATTTTCCACGGCTTGTGACAACTTTGGACTCGCCATCAACATTTAAAAAGACCGAAGTCATACACCTGCTCCTCATGCACCGTCCTTAGAACCCATAATCAGAATCAAAGAGCAGAAAGTACACGCAGTAGACCAGTTCACTTACCTTCACAGTACCCTCTCCCCTCTCTCCCAAGTAGTGACTATTGATACAGAAGTTAACTGCAGAATAGCAAAGGCAAGTTCTGCTTTTAGTAGACTGTGCTCCATTGTATGGGAACATTGAGGAATCAGCCCAGCAACAAAACTGAAGGTCTACAGTGCCACCGTACTCAGTACTCTCCTGTATGCCTGTGAAACATGGACTGTGTATCAAAGGCATGCAAGACAGCTCGGGCTCATTGGACCGAAGAGCCTGTTTCCCGTGCTGTTTTGTTCTTTGTTCATTTCCACATGACTTGTCTTTTGCAGAATATTACGCATCAGGTGGCAAGACAAAGTACCAGATGCTGAAGTTCTCTCTGGAGCAAGTCTACCATCAGTCCACACACTGCTGATAGTGCAAATCCGGTGGGCACGTCATGTCATCCATATGCCAAACAAGCGCACACCCAAGCAGCTTCTTTTTGGGGAACTCTCTGCTGGAAGATGCTCGCATGGAGGGCAGAAAAAATATTTCAAAGACACTCTCAAGGCCTCCGTGAAGTTGCTGGATATAGACATGACCACCTGGGAAACACTGGCTCAAAACTGCCCTACCTGGAACTGCCTCATTCACAAAGACTGTCAAGCTTACAAAGCAAGGTGTATTGCTGAAGCACAATTTAAGCACAAGCTGTGCAAGTCCAGAACCACCAACAACTACAATGCTTACACAAGTCTCCAATATGTGCCAGGACATTCCGTGCCCGAATTGGCCTGATCAGTCATTTTTGGACACACCTCAACCAGCCTCAAAATGATTAATAATGTCAAGGTCCTCATCGATGACGATAGGTGAACAATAACTAAGATGTGTGTTCTGACCTACCATGAGTTTATGCTGCAATTCATTTTTTCTTTGATTTTGTATTCTGTTCACCATTTCCTGTCCCCTTCCCTATTCATTCCCAAGTCTGCAGCTTCCAGACTTAGAAAATTTTCTTGCTCTGTGGTGAGCACTTAGAGGCATTGAAGTTTAACTTGCCAGTATTCCTCAGTCCAATTCAAATATATTATGTTCTTCTTAATTTTGGCAACAAAGTCTGCATGCAGCTAATCCACTTGCAGTAGTATTGTACAGTTCTGTTTAAATTTTCTAATGTGTAACTTCTCTCAATTAAGTATTTGTAAAACTTTTTACCAGTGTTGTGCCAATTTTGTTTTTATTCCCTTATGTCTAGGTACCCTTTATTGTCAATACTTTATGGGATGCCCTTCTGGAGTTGGATGATCTTACAGCTTCTACTAACAGCATCATGACCTTGTTGTCATCCCTATTGACATACAGTCAAATCCGACAATACAGGTAACTATATAAAGAGATCTTAAATAGTTTCAATGGTATGACTTCAAGACATCTTGTGAAAAGAGATTTTTGTATTAGGTATGCAATTTAAAAATTTACTTGACACTTAATTGTAAATTTTCTTTTCCTTTTTGCTTTACCTTCTAACCTCCCTATTTTTCTTTTGTGATACCTTGACGTTAATCACAGAATTTTCCAGATGTACTTTTTTCCAACTACTTTGCCTATTCCAACTCGCCAAGCACCGTATAGTCAGTCCCACTCTGCTGCCCTTACACCGCACCATTTTAATTTTTTTTTTCAAATGTTTAATCACTTCCTGATTTAAGAGCCAATATGGATTCTGCTTGCAACTCTGTTTCTGTTAAGTCATTCCACATTTGAGCAACCCTCAATAAAGAAATCCCATGGAAGGAAAAAGTGAAGAAGAGATTTGCAAAATATAATGGCAGGGCTGAGAGCCTTTAGTTGTGAGGAGAATGTGAATAGAAACAGTGGCTCTTTTAATATCAGCAGATAGCATTTGTGTATGTTCAAAGTGCTTAAAATATTAAAATTGAATTTTTAATTGTTCATTGAATAAACAAACCCTTGATGGTTTATATTGGGAACTTATCATGTGGCAAATTATAAAAACAAGCCTGAATTCCACCAAAGCATTGCACGATGGGATGCTGACTATTTAACAGCTTTTGAGAGTTTTTGTGTAGTCCTAAAGTAGTTCCATATGTATAAATTCTGTCACAAACTTCACAATCTCCTAAATATGTTAAGTATTGTCAGAGTAAATACAGCCTACATTGCACATAACTTTAAATCTGCTGCACAAAACATTTAGATTTTTTTCTCTTATAAACTGCACTCTTTTTAAATTACCAGCATCCAGCAATCACTTACAGTTTTGGTCCCACGTGTTTGGCCATTTTTACGTCACACTATTTCTTCTGTTCGGAAAGCAGCTTTGGAAACTTTATTCACTCTTCTATCGACACAAGATCAAGTATGTATTTTTATATTGAGGCATAGAATGTGCAACTGATTTTGCACGGTTTTTAAATAAAAATCAATTTTTAGAATAATTATCAGTTGTGTTAAACATTTGTACAGTAATTATTTTCATTTTTCAGAGCTGTGTCATGTGGTTGACCCCAATTCTACAAGATGTGTTGAGACATATATATCAATCATGTATATTGGAAAGCAATCAAGAAATTTTGGAACTTATTCAAAAGGTGCCTTTTTCTTCAATTCAGTGATTGTCAGCATAAGAATTGGCTAAATATGAAGTCATTTTAAAAGATTAACAAGTCTTCGGTACTCTTGTTACAAGATGTTTCTCTGTTCAATTCATTCTGTGATTTCAATTTTATGAAATTTTTTAATGTATGGAAAATTTGTTTAGTTAATTCACTTAGCAGCTCCAAAGAAATGTTTGATCATGCATTGATCACTCAAAAGAGTAATCTCGCCAAAGGTGACATTTGGATCTTGTGACTGGAATTAAGTCAAATATTGATTGTCTTACTACTCATACCTCATTTATATGTAAAAATGAGGCTCAGGATCATTTTGTAACACATTTCTATTTTTGACTGAGATGGACTTCAAGGCTAAAAGGTTTTTGATTCACAACTTAATATGTTTTCCCCCTTGTCTTTAGGTGTGGTTAGAATTGTTGAATAAAGCCCCTATCCAATATGTGGTTGCTGCTGCTTGCCCTTGGATGGGAGCTTGGCTGTGTTTAATGATGCAACCATCTCATTTGCCAATTGATTCAAACATGTTACTCGAAATTAAATCCAAATCAAAGGTAATTTTTATATTAGTTAAGCATTCATTCAGTCTTTTAATCTTACAATGGTGAAAACTCCCCTCCAGCACCCTCACCCTTTCACCAAAAACAAAATTAATTAACGTTCTCTCCAGAGACTATTGTTGAGGGAATTATCTCTCAGATTTTGATTTTTAATTTCTGTAACTTGGTCATTTCTAAATTTGCTTTAGACAGTATGGGAAAAAAAAGACATGATGCCACATGCTTCCAGTGAAACTAATTGTAAGCAAGTAAAAATACGAATGCTAGTTACTCATGTGCAAAATACCTATAAAACTACTTTAAATTTTGTCTAGTTATTCTATTGGGTATATTTTTAAAAAGTTGAAGTTTATCCTGCCCAGCTGTTGTGTAAACATTTTCCTTTTGATGTAGGAAAAATCTTGCAGTAAGCATCGACAAACTCAAACCAAGGAGGTGAGACAAGAATATATCGCTGGCTCAGAAACCATTAATGAGGACCAAGCTACCAGGGATTATGTTGTAACTCGGACTCGCCTAAAGGCAGCCAAGTAAGTTAATTCTTTGATTTGGATTTTAAAAATCAGTCACTACTATTTCATAAGGGTTGATGCAATATTTTAAATTTTCTGAGAGACACTCTCCCAGCTATGTGGTAAATTTAGTAGAAGTATTGTGAAGTAAAGTAGTTAATTGCAAGAGAAAACAGGGTGCAAACAGGTTTGGTTGATGTACAGAAATTGCCATTCCAACTCAATAATATTGGATTGCTCCTGGCAGAAGCAACAGTTTTTGACTAGATAGAGATGGTAATTAAATTGTAATGCATGCAGATTTACTTTTCTGTCTGTACCTTATTATTGTTAATAGAATACAGACAAATTGACTTAAATAAAAAGATTCAAAAAGGTGCTTCAAAGTTTTTTTTAGTACAGTTTTCACAATTTGATTATTTTTGTGCTTTTTCAAAAGAATTTCAAGTTAACAAGACAGTTAAAAATTAAGGAAACTTTCTCAAAGTTAAGAGCTAAGCCAGGGAAGCAAGCAAAACTAGTAGAAAATGTCTTGCAATTTTGACAAAGCTATGCATACTTTCATTATATTTCAACATTCTTTGATTAAATTTTAAGATATTATTGGCCTAGAGGTTTTGTTACTCATTGGCTTTGACCCACTGCTACCTCAGAAGATGTGCTGGGGCATCCCAGAAGTCCCAATGCAAGGACTGCAGGAGAATTGACCAGGAAGCTTAAGCTTTTAAATTGTTTAATCAAAGACTTCAGATGATTCCAGCTCTCTTAGAATAATGTTTAACTGGAAAAGAATAGGTTTAAAATCATTTAATTCCTCAGTAGCAATGGTACTAACCCATCCTGAACCCACATTGCAGTCCCGTGCCCCAACTAATAACCATCCTAACCCCTCACCCACATACCTTGCAATTGTTACACACTTACTTTCTCTCCTGTCAAAGTGACTGGGACCTTTAACTTAATGCTTTAAGGAGGCATGGCTTCAGTTATCCTATCACTGCTGCACTGCACGTTCTCAAGCTTCGGTGAGAAATATGCTGCTCCAGACTGTAAGCATAATCATAGACCAATCCAATGGAAATCTACATTTGCAACTTGCTCTAAGGGCATGGTACCCGAAAAAGAAAGAGAAGCACATACGACAACTTTGTGAACAAACTTAATTATGGTACAAAACAATGCTTTGATATACTCCTTGTTTTTATCGCTGTTGTGATTGCGTATCCTCTTCAACCAAGTCATTTTTCGTTTCCTTGTCCTGAAGGTTGCTCGGAGCCCTCTGTTGTTCCATATGTGAGCCAAGTGTTAATTTCATCAGCCAGGAAGTGAAACCAGCTGAATCTCTAGCTCAACTATTACTTTTCCATTTAAATTCGAAATCTGCTTTGCAGAGAATTGCTGTTGCATTAGTTATTTCTGAATGGGCTACCCTGAGAAAGGTAAGGAGTTTATCTGATCTATTATTGCTTTAAATAATATTTTTATTCTGTATGTTGCCTGAATAGTCTTAAATTTTAACCATGTTTCATAAAGGCCTGCTGTTACAAGATACTATTTACAAAACATTAAATCTCACTATCTATATGCCTCTTCTCTGCAAGTATCTATGTTCGGTTGTCAAATTTGAGATTTGCGTTGCTCTGTATACTGTTAACATTATGAACCTGGAAATACGAATTTGTCATCTTAAGTTCATTGTATTTTTGTCAAATGGGGCTTTCAGTCATCATCAGACTCCCCTAATTTCTCTGAACCTTGAAACTTTGTTTTCATGTGTTGATCTGTGGCTCTCACTCTGATTTAGTTGTATTTTATCAAACACTGCATCTCTTCGTCTGATATGCATTCTATTTCATGTCTGATTACTAATTTATAATGTGTTCAGAAAAACCTTCACACAAAGCAAAGACAAGTATTATTTTAAATTTACAGCAATTAAAATACAGCAAATATGTTGGAATGAATTCTGCATTTAGAAAGTTTGAGCTTTTTAATGTAGAAAAGTCTGGAACCTTGTAACTTCTAACGTTTTGATTAGTATCATTTCTGCAAGTTACCATTTGCACGTTAAGAGTTTGTGAGTATTATTAACATTATGATTTTAACTAAATCCGAGTCTTAATTTAATTCTAGGATTGTAGTGTTGTATCCTCTGCCGTACAGCCACGATTGATGGCTATTTTATCAGAACATCTATATTATGACGAGATAGCTATTCCATTTACGCGAATGCAGAATGAGTGTAAGCAGCTGATTGCATCACTGGTTGAAACCAACTGTGAAGTTGGGAACAGCATGAACAATAGTGTATTTACAATAGATCAAGCAAATGAACTGGTAAGTGAGTCTGTTTGAATGTGGAAGAGAAACATTTCAAGCATTAAAGAAAGACATTGTAAAAAACTCAGCTGAAAACATAATTGTCAACAAAATATGGTTATTTATCCATACCATGTGTTGTATGTTGAATAGAAAAAATATTCAGCATAGTAGTTAATCCTCAATTCCTTACACTAATTAGCAATTTTTGTTTGCGTATCTGAGGCAAGTGGTACCAAAGGGTGGTACTTTATATTGTCTAAACTAACCTTGAACAAAATGATTGCCAGACTATAAACAATCATGTACGTTAAGATGATTAAAGATTTATTCTGATATAGTTTATTTCAGAATTTTAAATCACTTTATTGCCAGGCTTTTCTTAGCTTGCTGCATGACCCTCCAGAAACTACTTTTTTAGCGTTGTTATCGTATGAAAATTTGAATTTCCATATGCATTCAGTATTGTTAGGTGATTTTTAGTTTTCAAATGTTATGATAGTTTGCTTTCAAGTGGTCTTCATAAGTCTTCATACCTTTATGCCAAATATATAACAGGTTTTCTTGTTTAGCTGACAAGGTAAACACAAAGAAAATTGTGCTAAAGCAAAATGGTGAATAAACTGTTTTTGATGACGGAAAATGTTGGATAGTGTTTGTTGAAAAGCAGTGGCTGGAATTTTCTGACCGTTCATCCCTTGCTGCTGCTTCAAGCAACTTCAGAGAATTTGGTGCTCAGCTGTTCACTGCAGCTGGACCAGAGAATACCTCTGGTGTGAACAGTCATAAAATTCCAGCCAGTTTGTCAAACCTTCTATTAGAATTGCGAATCTACAAGGTAAATTTTTAAAATCCTAGGCTGGTAAAGTGGGTTTTAAAAATTTAATTCAGAACATGTTATTTGTTGTTTTGGTATCAAACTAATATATTTTTAAAAATTTCTAATGTTTTAAAATTTTATTAAATTTGAAGGTTACAACGATATTCCATGAAGTGACATCAGCCTGTAGTTTGAAGCCTAACGTGATTCAACAATTGGAGAGTAAACGCCAGCAGGTCCAAATGACTATAGCAGAGACAAATCAAGAATGGCAAACTCTTCATCTAAGGGTTCACATGTTTGCTGCTTGTGCAGTAGTTGATTTACAGCAACTTCCAGAAAAACTGAATCCTGTCATAAAACCCTTGATGGAAGCAGTGAAGAAGGAGGAAAATGTGCTTGTGCAGAATTATGCAGCTTCTTGTATTGCTAAACTGCTCCAGCAATGTACAACCAGGTCTCCTTGTCCCAATCCTAAAATTGTGAAAAATCTTTGTAACTCAGTATGTGTGGATTCCACAGTTACTCCTTCTGCAACCTCCCCAGTGTCCATGTCTAACAATGTGGACAACCCTAAAGGTAATTGGGAGCCCAAGGCAAAGATCATTGTCAATACATAGAAACCTTCAATAAGCAATGAATCAGTTCAATTTGTAAAAAAAAACAATAATATAGGATTTTTGGGAAGGGCTTTCAAGTTTAAAAGTTTACTTACCAGGTGGGCCCTCTGAGTGTTCGTTGGATCGAGCAGTGAGGAGCAGCTGTGGTAAGAGATCGACTTTTATTTTAAATTTTTGCAGGCTTTTTGACGAGTATAGGAAAGGGCATTTCTGTTTTAAAAACTTTAACAGGAAGTTGGGAGCAAGGATTTTTGGGAAAGGATTTTTTTTACCGCGCATAGTATAAAAGTAGGGCTGCAACATACAGCAGGCAACGGAGTGAGAGGGAAGCAGAGTGAGCTGTCTGGGCTTTGGCTCACAGGGCTTCAGTGAAAAGGGCAAGGTAAGTGATATTTCGTCAAATTTCTTCATTTTGTGCCGTAGTTCAGTTTTTTTTAACCACTGGTTGTTTTAAGATGGAGAGGCATGAGATGTGCATTTTCTGCATGATGTGGGAGCTGGTGGACAGCAAGACTGTTCCCAGTGAGCACGTCTGCTGTAAGTGCTGGATGCTTGATATAGGCAAAATAGGAACTAAAGATCTACAGAGGGAGTATGAAAATCTGGGTGCCAAATTAAAAAGGAGAACTGACAAGGTGGTTATCTCAGGATTGCTACCTGAACCACACGCAGATTGGCACTGGGAATATAGGATTAAGGAGATGAATGTGTGGCTCAAGGATTGATGTGGGAAGAATGGGTTTGGGTTTATGGGGCATTGGCACCAGTATTGGGGCAGATGGGACCTCTTCAGATGGGATGATCCACATCTTAATCATGCAGGGACTAGAGTCCTGGCGAATTGCATAACTAAGACTGTAGATAGGGCTTTAAACTAAGTTGGCAGGGGGGAAGGGCGGGGTTTGTGAGGGTAAGGGAAATTACTACTCCTGGAGTAAAGGAAAAGGTGCATGTGAAGGTTGAGGATGTGCTGCCTATTAGAGGAATAGGGGGCATGGGAGAGCCTAGTAGGGATTCAGCAAATAAGGTCCAGGCAAACACTGGTATTAAGGCGCTTTACCTGAATGTGCGGAACAAAGTGGATGAGCTGATGGCACAAATGGATATGATCTAGTGGCCATTACGGAAATGTGGTTGCGGGGGGACAAGGACTGGGAGCTGAATGTCCATGGCTGTCAGGTGTTTAGGAAGGATAGACAGGAGGAAAAAGGGGGGGTGGGGTGGCTCTGTTGATTAAAGATAGTGTCAGGGCGGTGGTAAGAGAGGATATAGACTCCAAAGAGCAAAATGTGGAATCGCTGTGGGTGGAGATAAAAAAAAAATAAGAAGGGGAGGAAGATGCTGGTGGGTGTGGTCTATAGGCCCCCTAATAGCAACTTTGAGGTGGAGAGGGCTATAAACAGACAAAATAAGAGATACGTGCAGAAATGGGACGGCGTTAATAATGGGTGATTTCAATCTGCACATCGACTTGTGTTGCCCAGTCAAACACGGCAGGCTGGAGGAAGAGTTTTTGGAATGCTGTAGGGATGGGTTCCTTGAACAGTATGTTACGGAACCGACAAGAGAGTGTGCGATCTTAGACATGGTACTATGTAATGAGGTAGGTAGAATTAGGGATATTCATGTGAGGGATCCTCTAGGGACGAGTGATCATAGTATGGTAGAATTTATGATGCAGATGGAAGATGTTAGTGGAGTCCTAGACCAGTGTACTATGTTTGAACAGAGGGGACTATGATAGGATGAGAGAGGAATTGGCAACTGTGGATTGGAGGAGTATGCTGGTTAGTAGGACGGCTGAGGAACAGTGGGAGATTTTTAAAGAGATCTTTTTCGGTACTAAGCATAAATATATTCTGATGGTGAAGAAGGACTGTAGGAGAAGGGAAAATCAGCCATGGTTCTCCAAGGAAATTAAGAGTATTAAATCTAAAGCTGAGGCATTCAGAACAGCTAAAAATAGTGGGTGATCAGAGGCTTGGGAAAGTTTCAAACAACAGCACAGAGTGACTAAAAAGGTGATTTTAAAAAAGGAAAGGTGGATTATGAGGCTGAACTAGCTCGAAACATCAAAAAGGACAGTAAGAGTTTTTATAAGTATATAAAGAACAGGAGGATGGCCAGAGTTAATGTAGGAGGATGAGAGGAGTGGTTTAATGGTGGATGACAGGGATACGGCGGAGACCTTCAATAAGTTTTTTGTCTTTACGGAGGAGGACGTAAAAAGCTTGCCCGAATTTAAGGATAGAAGGGTGGTAGGAGATGAGGTCCTTGATGAGATTACAGTCACGAGAGGTGATGCTTGATAGGCTAATGGGGCTGAGGGCAGATAAGTCCCCAGGACCGGATGGAATACATCGAAGGGTCCTCCAAAGAAATAGCAGAGGTGATAGCGGATTCCCTGGTAATTATCTTTCAAAATTAGCTGGACTCCAGAAAAGTGCCAGAAGATTGGAAAACAGCTAATGTTACGCTGCTGTTTAAAAAGGATAGCAGATAGAAGGCAGGGAATTATAGGCCGGTTAATTTAACACCTGTGGTAGGAAAAATGCTTGAATCTGTAGTTAAAGCAGAAATAACGAGGCACCTGGATACGAACAGTTTGATCAGGCAGACACAGCATAGATTTGTTAAGGGAAAGTCATGCTTGACAAATTTATTGGTGTTGTATGAGGAAGTGTCTAGTGCGGTAGAAAGAGGGGAACCTACCCTATCTACCGGTGTTTTTGGATTTCCAAAAAGCGTTTGATAAGGTATTGCTGATAAGGTTTGATAAGGTTTGATAAAGATTGCTGCAGAAGGTTAAGGTGTAGGGAGTCGGGGGTTAGGTGTTAGACTGGATGGAAGATTGGTTGTCTAAAAGAAGCAGAGGGCAGGTAATAATGGTTGTTATTCTGATTGGCAGCTGGTGACTAGTGGAGTGCCCCAAGGTTCAGTGCTGGGGCCTCAACTATTTACCATTTACACAGATGATCTGGAGGAAGGGGCTGAGTGCAGGGTGATGAAATTTGCTGATGACACGGAGATGAGTGGAAAAGCAAATTGCGTGGAAGATGTGGAAAGCCTGCAGAGGGTTCTGGATAGGTTGAATGAGTGGGCAAGGACCTAGCAGATGGAGTATAACGTTAGCAAGTGTGAGGTTATCCACTTTGGGAAGAATAATGGTAGGAAAGACTACTATTTAAATGGAGAAAAGCTGCAGCATGCAACGGTGCAGAGGGATCTGGGGGTCCTTGTGCACGAATTGCAAAAACACAGTATGCAGGTGCAGCAGATGATTAAGAAGGCGGATACAATGTTGACCTTTATAGCTAGGGAGGTAGAATATAAAAGTAGGGAGGTTCTGTTGCAGCTGTATAGGGTACTGGTGAGGCCGCAGCTGGAGTACTGTGTGCAGTTTTGGTCGCCACATTCGAGGAAGGATACATTGGCCTTGGAGGGTGTGCAGAGAAGGTTTACTAGGCAGATATCGGAGATGAGGGCGTTGGATTATGAGGGGAGACAATAGGCTAGGTTTGTACTCTTTGGAGTTTAGAAGGCTGAGAGGGGATCTTACAGAGACATGTAAGATAATGAAGGGGATGGAAAGGGTAGAGGTTGAGAGACTCTTCCTGCTTAGCAAAGATAGCAGGACTAGAGGGCACAGCCTCAAGATTAGGGGGAGGCGGTTCAGATCAGAATTGCGGAGCGGCTTCTTCACGCAAAGGGTGGTGAATCTTTGGAGTTCTCTGCCTGATAAGGTGGTGGAGACTTCCTCACTGAGTATGCTCAAGTCAAGAGTGGATAGGTTTTTGATTGACAAGGGAATTAAGGGTTACGGGGAGAAAGCGGGGAAGTGGTCCTGAACCTCTACAGATCAGCCATGATCTTATTGAATGACAGGGCAGGCTCAAGGGGCTGTATGGCCTACTCCTCTTCCTATTTCTTATGTTCTTAATAATAGCTTTCATTTTACTGCTTAACCTTCACAATGCTGCTTATGAATAAGGGGGAGAAATGATTCTCACAGCCTGTGTGAGTTAAGAATACTTAGTTTTTAGTCTAGCTTGATAAAACAGGTGCACTGACATTCTGTTTTGCATAAAAGTACATTTTAAAATCACTAAACTAATGTATTTACTTCCTAAAATGCCTTTGAAAAGTTGGTGAAAAATTGTAACAATTCAAATTTATAACAATTTTAAGTGCATTCACAAAAACTATTGCAAATGTTTTATAAACAAATTTATATTATTTATACTGACGATTTAGATTTAGTCTGTTTAAGATCTATTTCAGTCTAAGGAATATTAATTAATCCATTAAATGGTTTCTTCTAAGGACCAAATTCTGAAAAAGATGGAATGCATCACGCTGTAAATAAGACTAGAGGAATCATCACACTTTATAGGCTTCAGCAAGCTGCTTTTGCTCTAACCAGTAGGCGGGGACCAACGCCTAAAGCACTCAAGGGCTCATCGGCAGACATCCCTCAGGGGAGTGCAGGAATTAGTTTGTGTGAGCATGATGAGGTAAGTACCTAATTACAGATGAAATGTAATACAGTTTAAGCTAGTCAAGTGTGTATTTGTTGCCTGATAAGATAATCACTTGCCCTACCAGCTTGCATTTTTCTTGGCACTTGGATTGTATAAATTGACATATACTGATTAAGTTTCTTGACTTTTATTTCTGCCTTGAAACTTCAAGTGCTACACCATTTGATAGCAGCTCCCACTGATGGCATGATTTAGATTTCACTCCCATTGACTTTGAGAGGGTGGAGAACCTAGCCCTTAATGCATTTATCCAGTGAGTCACTAAGCTTTACAAATCAGAAAAGTCCCTGGTTCAATTTACAATTATGCACTAAATTAATTTCAACTGGAAAAGGAATTGACTGAATATAGAGGAGAAAATTGCCCTGCTTCTTTTGTGCTTTCATTTAAAATGTTAGCTAAATTTTATAGAATGAGTACAAAGATTAAGTTAATTTGTGACAATTTTATCTCAATATTGAGGAAGTAATTTTTAATTGTTTTGCAGGCCCAGAAACCAAACTTGATTCAGAGAAGAGGAGCTGAATATGCACTTACTACTATAGGAAGACACTTTGGTGCTGAAATGGCCACAGCGCTGCCTTATCTATGGGATTCCATGATTGGGCTGCTGAGAAGTCACATAGATGTGCAGAACTTCAGTGTGTACTTCATCCTACATACTTTACATTGTAATACAAATCTGTTTTATGAGAAATTGACTTATTTGCTTTTTTACAGATGGAAATGCAGTGCTTGAAAAAGGAGATGTTGCTGCTCAGGAGTTAGTAAACTCGTTGCAGGTACTAGAAATTACAGCAGCAGCAATGGGCTCTGATATCCATGCACAGGTTTGTTAAAGGTTATTTATGCTGAAAGATAATGCAAAGTTTTTTAATGCATTTACAAATAACTTGTGTCATCCTATCCTCAGTAGATTTGAGCTTGTTTTTTAATAACTGTTAAATTATTTGTGTGCCAGAAATTAAAATGTATTTATGAAATTAATATACAGAGCATTTATTTTTCAAGCAAAGAGATGAGTTGTTCGTAGAACTGCTTGATTAAGTATTTAATTTTGAAATTGATTTCCTATTGCCTACATATGATTTTGGTACAGGAATACCTTGTACTTCTAAAATCAATGCATTTGAATTGTAGCAGACCAAGCTGAGCCTTTTGTTTCTCCCCCCTTTTCAGCTGTTGCAGCATCTTCCACATCTTTGCACTTGTTTACGACATCCATATACTGCAGTGAGGCACATGGCTGCTAGATGTGTGGGTGTTATGAGCAAAATAGCTACAATGGAAACTATGAGCATTTTTCTGGAGAAAGTTCTTCCTTGGCTAGGAGCAATTGATGATAACACAAGGCAAGAAGGAGCAATTGAAGCATTAGCCTGTATCCTTAACAATAAGAATCCTACGTTATAGTAATACAAACAGCTTGTTCTTCCTTAATTGTTCGGTGGTGTTTTTTCTGCCAACTCCATGCATGTGCAGTTGTATGCGTGGCTGCCATCTCTATAGGAGACAATGTGCAGCAGTGCGCTTTCAGTGATCACTGGGTTTGAAATTGCAAATATTGCAGCCAGCAGAATCGCTCAGGGGTCCCGTGGCTTTCTTTATCCCATTTGTTTTTCTTAACATTTTTCATCTCCACACCCCTTTCCAATAAATCATCTTGTCTTAGCAACATATCTGAGTGGTATAGTAGGGTTGGTGCTTATTTAGCCTGTATTTCATTATCTATCCATCCTGTTGATGCTTAAATGTGCTATGCAGGGAAAAACAAGCTGCAAATGATATGCTGCAGTATCTAGGTCATTCAGTAGCTTCCCCTCCCTCCCTTTCCCAATCACCAGAAACTAACTTCAAGGATCTGAAACCTCTCCTATTGGGAGGCCACGTCCCAATCACCCATCTGTCATGGGGCTCAGAAACTTCATGAACAACTTCAAATTGACATTGTGTCCCCAGTGGGGATGACTTGCCTGATCTTTGTTTGTCAGGACCAGTTGTAAACCCTGAAAATATGATGTCATGCTAGCAGAGTGAGAGGAATTCTGGCATGGGGGGGGCCAGCTAAAGACATTTAAATTTTTGGTAATAGAATTCCAGATCTTTCATGACATTTACATTATAGGGAGAGGCAGGGACTTTCTGAATGGACAATCTGCTGGCATAAATGCTGTTTTGTGACACCCATTGGATTCTCTGCCCCACTTTGGCTTTCCTGAAAATTAATTATTCAGCATTTGTAAACCTGTGATAAGTAAAAAGGTATTGGCAACAATTCTCCTGAATCATCTCAATTGTCCACGCTAGCAAGAAAACTAGTGTTCCCCACTGTTGTTAGCAGCAGTTATGTGGTACATTTCTCCCATCTATTCAATGTAAATTTATGCATCGCGAAACACCTCCGCCAGCACAGCTGTTCAGAGATTCAGGTTTCCTTTTTAAAGGATCCCCTAATCTCCATGCTAATGGGCAGAGTTGCCTTGCCCTACTGACTAGGGAAGCACCACCAACCCTCATCACAGAGGGATAGCCTTCCTCAGGACCCCCAGTCCATATAATGGCATGATAATGAATGACACGTTGAATGATTGGACAGAATATAAAGAGCAGCATAATGAGGTGAAAGAAATTGGGACTGAGAGAGAAATCCTAGCTAGAAATGGATTTAAGTAAGTAAGATGCTGAACAGCCTTAACAGTGTGGATGTGGCATTGTTTTAAAATTAGGGGTTTCCCTTTTTGGACAGATGAGAATTTTTTGAGGGCTGTGCAAGGTTTTTCTTTTAATTATTGAGTTGGCTTTTTTTAAAAAAAAACCTGATGCTTTAGGCAATTGAAAAGAAAAGCTTCCTTAACACAGATTTACAGGTATAATGGAACAACTTGATGTAGATATCATCCCGTACATAGTCCTGCTAGTGGTGCCTGTGCTGGGCAGGATGAGTGACCAAACAGATAGTGTCCGTTTTATGGCTACTCAATGCTTTGCAACATTGATTAGGTTAATGCCACTTGAGGTAAGTTTTGAAAAGTTGTATATTTGGCAACAATCAATACAAATTGCGTGCCGAAAAGAATTAAACAAATCCCTTGGTCTCGTGTGGTTGAGCTGTTGAGTGAATTTCATTAGTTAAGACTTTTTAAGATGTCCAGTTGTAATTAATTCAAACAAATTTCCTTTAAATTCAAAGAAATTTTTTGTAAGTTGTAGTATGTTGTACAATAATATGCCTGAAGATTAAGTTATGCATGTGTGACATTTTACAAGTGGGCAAAACAGAATTCTGAAATTATACAATAGCTTTAAGTTGTAAGTGTAAATCCATGGTCAGAATTTTCCCAATAAAAGACTATCATTTTGGGTGAGAAAACTGTGTAATTTGAGTTGATATGTCCAGCAACAATCAGATTGCAGTTTTCCCAGTCATGTTTTGAGAGAGGGATGATTTTGAAGAATGTGGCCTAAACATGCCGGCCAGCCCAGTTACAAAGCACTTAAACAGTGTGCAATGATTTAACTTTTTTTCAATATTAATAACCCATAGGATGTTGATCAGTGGAAGATTCAGAAATAGTAATTCCATTAAACACCAAGAGGAGATGGCCATTGACTGGCATTTAAGTGGCAGGTGACATTCGTGCCACACATCAACCAAACATGAATGTTGTTTAAGTCTAGCTGCATGTGTACATGGACTGCTGCAGTACCCGAGGAGTCGCAAATGGTGCTAAAGATTGTGCAGTCGTCAATTAGTGAACATCCCTACTTCTGACATGAGGCTGGAGGGTCACTGATGAAGCAGCTGAAGATGGTTGGGCTTGGAGACTACCCTGAGGAACAACCTGGAATTCAAATAATTGACTTTTAACAACTGCAAACATCTCTCTTTGTGCTAGATATGATTTGAACCAGTGGAGAAATTTCCTGATTCCACGTTGATTTGGTAGGGCTTCTTGATGTCGAATGCTGCCTTGATGTCAACCTAACCAAACCACTGCAGTTCAGCTGTTTTGTTGATATTTGTAGTAAAGCTGTAATAGATCAGGAATGGAATGGCCCTGGAGGAAGCCAAACTGAAGTAATTGATTATTGCTGAGAGTGTGCCATTTAATCAGCTGAGGGTGGCTGATGGATGGTAATCAGCAGGAGGTTTCCTTTTTAACCTGACACATGGGGTTCTGAGTCATGTTGAGAACTCTCAGACAACTCCTTTCTGAGCGCTGCCACCTCTGGTCTTTCCCCTCAGTAGGATAAGACATACTGTGGAATGGTGATGCTGATGTTTGGGCTGTAGTCATACTCATGGAACCACACCTTCCAGACAATGTCAGTTTGTTGCTTGACTAACACTGCTTAGAATTTAAATTTTAAAATATGAACAACTACAATTTGAATAAAGAATTTGCTTTTCAAACTCTTAACTTTTAATTCGATGTTTTGCAATAAGACTTGTTCCTTACTGAAGTAACGTATAAAAATATATTTGGTGATCAGAATTGCTTTTGAAGGAGAAGGTAGAATGAATTGATGATCAAACATTTTGCATATACAACATGATATTTTGCAGGATAGGGCAAATTCTAAATCGTATAATATACAAGTTGCTCAATTTTGCCCAATACTGGCATCAAGTTCTCCAGTTTCAGTCATAGTATGACGAGATGCAGGGTAAAATTACATTTGCATTGTACCAGCAAATGCAGGTTAGCTGAAACCCCAATCTTGTATTATGTAATGTAACCAGTATGAATGTTCCCATGACACAGGTACAGCAGAAAACATGCCTGTCATCCCAATCAGTCCAAGATGGTATTTATGCCTCGTTTGCACCTCTACCTCTACTTTCCTCATCTAACTCTATCAGTGGCCCTCCGCTCCTTTCTCCTTGATGTTCTTGTATAAAATCCTTTAAAGCACCTAACCATTTACCTTGACTACTCACTGTGATGATAAGTTCTATGTTCTTACCACTCTCTGGATAAAGGAGTTTTTTTTCTCGATTTCCTTTAAGTTCTTGGGAACTCAGAGGCTGTACTGATGGCCTGTAATTTTGCTTGTCCCCAAAAGTAGATGCACATCCTCAACATTTTTCATGATTTTGAAGGCCATTATTGCTCTAACCTCTACCTTCACTTCTTATAGATAGAAGAGACTCGGTCTGATTCAGTCCTTTTCTGGATGTGTATAATTTCACAGTTAGGATATTATCCTTTTTTGTAATGTTTCTGGTGCCTCCATATCATTTTTATAACTGGGTGACCAGAGCTGCACATAGTACTCCCAAGTATGATCAAATTAAGGTTAGATACAAGTTCAGCTTAACTACACTGCTTTTCCCATTTTCATGAAAATACTTATTTTACATTTGTTGCGATGTTTATCTTTTGACCTGGTCTTAGGAAGAATAATGAAAATGTTAAAAGTATTGAAATATATGATGGCCTCTAGAAAGCTCAATTTGTGTACACGAAAGTGTTGCAAACTGCAATGAAATAATGATAGAGTTAGTTTGACTCGAGGATAAGTATTAGCCAGGGCACCAAAAAGAACTTCCCCAGTGAAACACTGAACAGTTAACCCTACAGCATGTCCTATTTGCCCCTGGAATGAAACTTGAACCCAAGATGTTTTGACTCTGAAGCAAAAGTGATACCAGTGGACCATTATTGCATCCAACAGGAAACTCCTACGTTATGAATTGAGTTTTGATCCCAGAGATAGAAGTCAGTGTTTAACACATCACTCAGTTTACATACTTTGTTTCAAATGTTCAGATAATCAAAGGTTAAATTTATGGTTCCCCGAAGTATCACACATGGTTCATAAGGTACAAAATAGAAATGCATCTGTATCATTTGTATATTTTTATAGTACGTGCTAATCTTTCCTAAGGTGTTTTATAAGTATGCATTGACCATCCCCTGTAAAACTCTGAAGAAATTAGATCATTGTAATTTCAGTTCCATTATGAGATGCAAAATACTAATTCTAAGCCACATTCAATTTTGTAGGCTGGCATTCCAGATCCTCCACATATGTCAGAAGAATTGATTAAACAGAAAGCAAGAGAGCGCCACTTTTTGGAACAGTTATTAGATGGGACAAAGTTGGAAAATTACAAAATTCCTGTTTCAATCAAAGCTGAACTTAGAAAATATCAGCAGGTGGGTGATCTTAATAATCAAGTGATTATTCTTGAGTTCTTGTTGGGGATGCTTAAGATCATATCTGTATTTCCAGAAGTAATGAAATTCCACAAACTTCAGTTTCTAGGTCTTGAATTTGTGTTACCTGATACCATTAATTTTGTTATTATCATAAATTAGAAGTTATTTGAATTATGTATAAATGTTTTGTCTTTGAAGGATGGTGTAAACTGGTTGGCATTTCTGAACAAATACAAGCTCCATGGTATACTATGTGATGATATGGGGCTGGGAAAAACTTTGCAATCTATATGCATTCTTGCAGGAGACCACTACCTCAGGTAATATTATGGAAATCATTCACTGTGTCTTTAGTAAATTCCTGCTGTTCAGTTAATGAAAAGCTAGCCGTGTCATGACCAATCTCTATTTCCACAGGGCTCAGGAAAATACACAAACTCAGGCAGAACGTTGTTCACCTTTACCTTCTTTAGTAGTATGTCCTCCAACACTAACAGGCCATTGGATAGATGAAGTAGGGAAATTCTGTTCTAAAGAAATATTGCATCCATTGCACTATACAGGGCCTCCTACTGAGAGGGCTAGGTAAGTTTTTTTTTCCCTCAGCTATAGTAATTATTAATCAATATAATGTTTTTGGAATGACAAATTTGTTCTTAACACACATCTAACCACAATTTTGCAAATATTCAATTAAATGCTCCAAATTAAATGTGAGCAAAGCAAAACTTTCTTATGAGTTAGCTTTCATGCTTAGTTGAGCACAGACTTGTGTAAAGCAATGGCAAGAGCTATTTTCTGACACATTCTCTGGAATTTCACCACCCCTGCTGGTCACGGAATCGGAGCAGACGAGAGGCAGACAGTGGAAATGTTTGTTGACCTCTGATGGGATTTTCCCTATCTTGGGTTAAGTAAAGCTGTAGAATCCCACCCACTTTATCTTCCTCTTATCCATCACAATCTATGTTGAGTAGGTTTTGGTGGTTCCCTTACTCTGTATTTTTTCACCTTCTGGTTAGTGTGTGCATTTTTTTTTTAAATATTGAACTATTCAGCATTGCAAGTGACAATATTTAATTCACCTTCATAGATTCAATTGTTGAGGCAAGCTTATGGAATCAACTCAACATAGATGAGAATTCTTGTCTTTTGTGGATTATTGAATACAATGACTCAATTCCATGTTTACCTGCTCTAAATGAACTAACATTGCTTTGCATTTCAAAAAGTGCATTATACAATATATGTTAATGTGATTTGCATTGTATCTTGGGTTTCAGGTTACAGCACCTTGTGAAAAAACACAATCTTGTTGTGGCATCATATGATGTTGTTCGAAATGACATTGACTTTTTCAAGTAAGTATATATTTACCCTTATGCTCAACAGCAAATGTTTTATTTTACCTTTTTAAGTTGTGTGTTTGGCATATTTAGCTATTCAAATTTGAATTTGTTTTGGTAGCCTATATTTAAGCAGAAATGAATCATTAACTTGAAGCATTGATTTTCCTTTGTTCTCAGAAATATTAAATGGAGCTATTGCATTCTTGATGAAGGTCATGTCATCAAAAATGGCAAGACAAAACTGTCAAAGGCAGTTAAACAGTTAACAGCAAGCTACAGATTGATTCTGTCTGGAACACCAATACAGGTATATGTTATTGTTAAAGAATTTACTTCGTGTTGATTTTAGGGGGAAACCATCAGGTAATGTAGAATGTGAAGGAATTCATTATCAGGTGCATTTGGTGAAAAATGCAATTGATGTACTGGCCAGGCAACATCAAGTGAATGCATGTAGGGTTATGGCATGTCAGGTTGTGACATGTTAAATTGTGTAGATCAAGGTAATATTGTGTACCTATTTGATGTAGCCTAAAAATTGGAGTATTTTTTAAAAAACGCTCACTTTTTCTGAAATGATTTATTTTGAGATTCTAGAGGGTCTGAAAGCCATTGAGTACCTGCGAAACAAGCATCGCTGAAGCAAATGTCAGTGAACTGATTTTGGAAACGTCAACTGTTTGAGCAATGCTTTGGTATTATAGGAAGTTATTGAGGCTTACAAATCGCATGTACATATCGTTTATCTCTTGCTAAATATACTTCTCACTGCATTAAGAGCTCTTGTTTTATTTCTTTTTGTGAAAGGATAGGCAGGAATGTTCTAGTTTTAGCTTGATGGCTACAGTCCAAAGTAGTCACTCTCAGGAGGAGGTGGTTATTATCAGGCTGGGTATTACATATTTTCACACAGTCATGCAGAAACTATTTGTAAGATGAAGTCATTTTAAATATTTTGCAGGTCTCTTTCAAATAAATAAAAAAAATTTAAGTGAATAATCTGCTAAACACAAGAAATAGTAACAGAAATACACCATATGGTCCATTAAGTTTACTCAGCCATCAGTACAATCATACTGATCTTGGACTTTAATTTAATTTGCCTCCCACTCCCCAAATCTCTTAATTACATTAAAGACCAAAATCTGTCCATCCCAGTCTTAAATGTATTCCATAATGGAGCATCCATAACCCATGGGTGTAGAGAATTCATTATTCACAGTCCTCATCACGGTCCTAAATAACCAGGCCCTTATCTATGTTTTAGACTTGGTTCAAATATGTTGACGCACTGAATTCCAGAGCTGAGAGTGATTGCTCTAGACGTTAAGGCAGCATTTGACAAAGTAGGGCATCAGGAGCCCAGGCAAAATTGGAGTTAATAGAAATTGGGAAAATGCTCTGGTTGGAGTAATACAATACCTAGCACAAAGGAAGATGGTTGATGAGCATTCCTCTCAGTCCCAGGACATGTTTCAGGGATTCCTCAAGGCAATGTCCCAGGTCCAACCATCTTAGCCAGGTTACTGAATTACTTTCCTTCTCGAGTAAGGACTGAAGTAAGAATGTTGGTTGATTTTGTGAAATGCTCAACACTATTTGTTACTCAAGATACTGAAGAGGCCCTTAACTATACGCAACAAGACCTGGACCATATCCAAGCTTGGCAAGTGCCAAGTCACGTTTGTAACACACAAGTGTCAGCCAATAACCATCTCTTAGCATTCAGTGAGGTATTATCATTGCTGAATCCCCCACCCTCAACAACTTGAGGGTTACCATTGACCAGAAACTGAACAGAGCTAGTCATATATACACACTGTCTACAACACCAGATCAGAATCTTGTGGTAAGAAGCTCATTTCTTTCTCTCCAAGACACAGGTCAGTGTTGTGTTGGAATACTCTCTGCTTGCCTGGATGAGTGAAGCTCTAACAACACTCGAAGCTAGACATCATCTAGGACAAAGCAACCTGCTAGATTGCCACCTGATCAAAAGTTACACACACCCCCCCCCCCCCCCCCCCATCCTCATGCATGATAGCAGCAGTGTGTACCAGCTACAAGATGCACTGTAGGAACTCATCAAGGCTACATAAGCAGCACTTGTGTATACCTCTTTTGCAGACTCTCAATCACTGTCATCAAGAAGGACAAGGGCAGTAACGTCATGGGAGTGCCATCACTTTGAAATTCACTTCTAAACCATGCACAATCCTGACTTGGAAATATATTGCCATTCCTTTGCTGTCACTGGGTCAAAGTCCTGGGACTCCCTCCCTAAGAGGTCTCTGGATGTACCTACTCTATATGGACTGCCCCAGTTCAAGAAAACAGCTCATCTCCATCATCTCAAAGGCAATTCAGGATGGACAATAAATATTGGCTCAACCAGCCTTGCCCACATTCCATGAATTAATTTTAAAATACTCCCCGACAAACAGGAACAATTTCTCAGCATCTTGCCTATCAAATCCCTTCGGAATTTTGTAGATTTTGATGCTTCTTATTCTTTCAAACCCAAGAAAATATAAGTTCAGTTTACTAGGTCTCTTGTTATAGGGCAACCCCCTCATCCAGGGACCATTTTAATGAAACTTAGTTGTGCCACTCCTTGGTTAAATATGGGTAACAAATCTCTGCACTATTCTAGATGTGGTCTCACCAAAACCATGTACATTTGTAAAATGACTTTATTTTTGTACTGCAATTTTCTTGCAATAAAGGCCAACATGCCATTTGCCTTCCTAATTGTTTGCTGCACTTGTGTGCTAGTGCAGACAAGTCTCTTTGAACATCAACACACTGAGTTTCATACTTTTTAAATATTCTGCTTTTCTATTCTTAAACATCAAAATGAATAACTTCATACTTCCTTCCATTATGCATAATCTGCCGTCTTATTTCTCACTCATCTAACCTATATATATCTTTCCAAATCTTGTCTCTTCACATCTACCTCCCCCAACACCCCCACCAGCTTAACTTCCCACATACCTTGGTACAATCAGCAAACTTTGATATGTAACTTTATTTGTTCTTCTAAGTCACTAAAAAGATTTTAAATGGCCAAGACTTCAGAATTGATTCTTGCAGCAGTCCATTTTCACAGCCTGCTAACAAAAGCCCCATTTTTGGCTTTCTACCTGATAACCAGTCTTCTATCTATTCTAAAATATTGTTAGCAATTCCATGAGCCCTTATCTTGCCTGTTAACGTTTTGTATGGCTTTTTGTCAGAAGCCTTTTGGAAATCCCCAGATGTATCACATCAACTAGTTGCCCTTTATCTATCCATTATAATTCTAATTGATTTGTGAAACAGGATTTCCCTTTAATAAAACCATGATGACTTGTAATCATGCTTTTCTGAGTACCTTGTTAAAACTTAAATTATGGATTTCAGCATTTTTTTCAAACAACTGACGTTAGGTTAACTGGTCTGCAATCCACTTTTTCACTCCTCCTTGAAAAGCAGTGTGACATTTACCAACTTTCAATCTAATAGGACAGTTTCTGAATCTAAAAAAATTTTAGGAAATCATAGCCAATGCATCCACCACTTCTTTTAGGGAGTGTGGGCCATTAGGTCTGGGGGATTTTTTGAATTTTAATCACTTAAATTTCTCTAGTGCATTTCCTCCGCTGATAATTTCTTAATTTGTTCACTCTTTTTGGCCCCTAGGTTATCATCTATTTTTGGTATGAAACTTGTGTCTTCTACTGTGGAGACAGACACAAAGTATTTGTTCAGTTGCTTTACCATTTCCTCATTCTACATGATAATGATGATCTCATCTGTTAGAATAATCACTGGAAGTTCAAAGTTTCTCACTACTATATTTTAGACCAATCCAAAGAATTTATGAATTCTTGTTGGGATAAAATATCTATTACATTTCAGGGAGAAGATGATGGCATCGTGGTAATGTCACTGAACTAGTATTCCAGAGACAAAAACAGAAATTCTGGAAAAACCCAGCAGGCCTGACAGCATCTGTGGAGAGGGAAGCTGCCAGACCTGTTTTCCCAGTATTTTTCTGGTTTTTGTTTCTGATTCAAGCAGTATTTTGCTTCTGTTTAGTATTCCAGGGACCAGGCTAATGCTCTAGGGTATATGGGTTCAAGTCCCACCACAGCAGCTAGTGGAATTTAAATTAATGAAACTATTGATTGCCACAAAGATCCATCTGGTTCAAAAATGTCCCTTTGGGAAGGAAATTTGCCATCTTTACTCCTGAGCTGATCTAGATGTGACTACAGACCCATACCACAAACTGTACTCTGAAATGTTCCTTTTGAGGACAATTGGGAGTGGGCAACAAATGTTGGCTTTGCTGGTCAATAACATGCACATTCCATAAAAGAATTTTTTTAAAAAAACCCTGCCAAGTGGGATATATTTCCCTTAAATTGAAACTATGTACTTAAGAAAAATTAAACTATTGAAAATTCTATATAAACAGATGGAATACTCAATTTGAAAATCAATTTTATCACTGCAGAACAATGTCTTGGAGCTGTGGTCATTATTTGACTTTCTGATGCCAGGATTTTTGGGTACTGAACGACAATTTGCAGCCCGTTACGGAAAGCCTATATTAGCTAGCAGAGATGCTCGAAGCTCTTCAAGAGAGCAAGAAGCAGGTACAGTAACATTTTGAATCCAATTTAATGCATAATTCATATTTGTCTCTATTTTAAGTATAGAAAGAGGTTTTTGAGTATTTTATGACCTGGAATGTACTGCCTGAAAGCAGATTCGATAGAATCATTCAGAAGATAAATACTTGAACAATTAAGAGCTTTGAGATAAGGGCAGGGCAGTGAGATTAATTGGACAGCTCAATCAGCAGACGGTAAGCTGAGCTGAATGATATAGCACAGGCTGAAGACATTCTGTGACTATGATTTTATTACTCATTTACCAAAATGCAATGATACAGTGCAGGATCTTAGGTAATTTCCGATAGTATCTTCTAGTGGCTCAGATATTGAGTAAAATATGGCAAGACACTGCATAATTACTTTTTTGTGGAGATTCCTTTGGCCGGTTACTTTCTGGACAGTTTGAGTCATGTTGAGATCAAAAAGGGGGTATTGGGGGTCTTGAGAAACATTAAGGTAGATAAGTCCCCAAGACTTGATGCGATGTACCCCAAAATACAGAGAGGCAAGTGAGGAAATTGCTGGGGCCTTGAGAGAAATCTTCGCATCCTCACTAGCTACAGGGGAGGTCCTGGAGGATTGCAGAATAGCCAATGTTGTTCCTTTGTTTAGAATGGGGTAGCAAGGGTAATGCAGGTAATTGCAGCTAGTGAGTCTTTACTTCAGTGGTAGGGAAATTGGAGAGGATTTTTCAAGACAGGGTATGTTCCCACTCGGAAATAAGTGGACATATTAGTTAGTGGCAACATGGTGCAGAAGGCGAAGTCACATGGGATCAGAAGTGAGCTGGCAACATGGATATAGAACTGCTTGGTCATAGAAGACAGAGAGTAACAGTGGAAGGGTGTTTTTCTGAATGGAGGGCTATGACTAGTGACATTCATCAGGGATCAAAGCTGTGACCTTTTATTGTTTTGTAATATATATAAATAATTTTGGAGGAAAATGTAACTAGTTTGATTAGTAAGTTCGTGGATGTGACAAAGGTTGGTGAAATTGTGGATAGCAATGAAGACCATTAGAGGATATAGACCAGTTGGAGATTTGGGCAGAAAGATGGCAGATGGAGTTTAAACTGGGCAAGTGTGAAGTAATGCATTTTAGAAGGTCAGTACAGATTGAAAAGATACAGTAAATAGCAGAACCCTTAAGAGTGGGCAGAGAGATTTGGATATACAGATACATAGATCACTGAAAGTGGCAACACAGATGGGGAAGGTAGTCAAAGAAGGCAGACGACATGTCTGCCTTCGTTAGCCGAGGTATTTAGTTTAAAAATTGACAAGTCAAGTTTTAGCTTATGGAATTTTCGGTTGTACTTGGAACACAGTATTCAGCTTCTCTAGAAGGATGTGGAGGCTTTGGAGAAGGTACAGAAAGAATTTACTAGGATGTTGTCTGTAATGGAGAGCATTAGCTAGTTGGAGAAACTTGGTTTGCTCTCACTGAAACAAAGGAGTTTGAGCGGTATTCAATAGAAGCCCACAAGATTATGCAGGGCATGGACAGATTGGATAGTCAAAGCTTTTTCTTAGGGTGGAAAAGTCAATTACCAGGGGCATAGGTTTGAGTAGCAAGATTTAAAGGAGATGTAGGAAGCAAGTTTTTTTTTACACGGGGTGGTGAGTGCCTGTGATATGTGAAGTGGTATGATAAAAACTTTTTAAGGTATTAAGAAATATGTGACTAGGATGGAAATAGAGGGATTATGGTCCCCGGAAGTATAGGGGGTTTCAATTAGTCAGACAGCATGGTCAATTCAGGCTTGGAGAACCAAAGGGGCTGTTCCTGTGCTGTAATTTTCTTCTCGCTGGGGTCTTTTAAGAGACTTCTGTATGAGTACATGGGATTTAATGGGATTGGGAGTTACAGATAATTCTATGGCCTGGTAAGTATAGATATGATCGGCACAGCTTGTGGGCCAAAGGGCCTGTTTGTGCTGTAGTGTTCTATGTTTTTTGTTCTTTTAATCCTTGGAATGTTAGGTTATATGCAATCACTGGGTCAGATGTTTTTGTAAGTTTCTAGGTGACACACTGAGATACTGAAGCTTTAATGAAATAATATTAATTGTAAGCTAGCAGAGTGTGCACTTGAAATACAACTTTAGTTTTAAAACTGTAAAGCTTGTTTTTTTATATATAATTGTTTCAGAATGTTTTCCTCCAAATATTTATCCAATTCCCATTTGAAGGCCACAATTGAATATGTATTCAAATACCCTTTAACATTCATTGGCATTTATTTTTTAGTGTATTTTCATACCATTAGTTTTTTTCACTCTTTCTGGGAATATTGGGAGAAGTGGTGGAAGGATTCCCGAGCTGATTGTCATCCCATTGAACGGTGTTGTACATGCCTTCCTTGGCTAGTAGGTCCTGGTGTTGAATTTAATCCTGGAGTTTCTTGTTCAGCGATAGGGACGCTACCATTGAGCCACAAGGCCCCTATTCAATGGCATTATCATTATTAAAGCCCCCACTATAAATATCCTGTAGGTTGTTATTAACCAGAAACTGAACTGGACTAGTCACATAAATACTGTGGCTAGTGGAAGTTAGAAACTTGGGGTGAGTAGCTCATGTGCTGTTACACCATCTACAGGGCATAAGTCAAGAGTGTAATGAAATTCTGAAATAAAAGCAAAATAAGAAGAATGCTGGAAAAACTCTAGACCTGGCGCATCTGTCAGAGGAGACAAGAATTGGTTTTGAGTCCTTTGGACTCTTCTTCAGCATTAGAAGAGAGGGAGAAGTGTTAAATATTATTCTGTGTTGTATATTATACTGTATTAGAGGAGCAGAACTGCTGGAGCAGAACTGCTGGAGCAGTGATTAAAAAGAGCTGGGAGAGATTGCAACAAAGAAGTAGCAAACTTAAGAACAAGGGACAGGTAGCCCGAAGGGGAAAGGAAGGATTTTTGCAGTGAGACAAAAATGCATGTGATATTAAGTTAGAAGAGAAGAGTCACAATCTAAGGTAGTCACCGACTTTAGACTGTGACCTTTCTCCTCCATTATAATCTCTTTTTTAAAAACGTTTTGATAAAATTTAAATGTATCGTTCAAATAAATTGTTGAAATAAATTTTAAACATATATTTAAAAAAAGTGAGTATAAAAATATTTTATTAGAGCTTATCTATTATGAGTGCTTTAAGTTATTTTATTAATTTACCTTATTCAAAATATTGTAGAATTTGTTTGTAATTGTGCATCAATATTTTTGATTGAAAGGATACTAATTGATGTACTAAAGAATAATTTGTTGTGATGAGATTTCAGTTTTCTATTAGTGCAATAGTTAAAATTCATTATTATGTAATCCATGTGCCATAGGCGTTCTTGCAATGGAAGCATTACATCGACAAGTACTTCCATTCCTGCTACGCAGAATGAAAGAAGATGTTCTTCAGGATCTTCCACCCAAGATTATTCAAGACTATTACTGTAATCTCAGTACTTTACAGGTGTGTTGTCAAATCACACTCTTTTCTCATCAATTTAATGATCTGAATTTCACTTTTTAACTTTGTAGAAAGTTTAAAAACTCCAAGAAAATTGTTTGGGAATCATGGCAATAAAATTGATTCTTTGAAATGACCAAGGCAAAATGGAGAGATTTTGTAAGACAAATGTTTAAGGGGCTGAGTACTACTTTATTCCTTGTCACTTCGTAGTCGCTTTGACACCATGTTCTTTTATTTATAGGTACAGCTGTATGAAGATTTTGCTAAATCACGTGCTAAGTGTGATGTTGAAGAAACAATATCTACTGGCACACTCTCGGAAGAAAATGAAAAACCTAAGTTGAAGGCGACCGGACATGTGTTTCAGGTAAATGATTTTCTTGATCCTCCCAAAACAGAGCTGTACTGAGGCTAATGTTAGGATGATCTAGTTCTATAAGAGCTAAGTGTGTTATATTTAGTTTTCCATTTATTTTGGATCAATTCTAAATTATTAAAACTACTGATGGAAGTAATCGATGTTCATATGAGGTTTGTCAACACAAATGAAAGGTTTTGTCTCTAAACAAAAACCTGAATAACTTATATTCTGTTCCCACATTGGTCCATTAATTTGCGTGGTAAGGCAACAAGTTTCAACATGCCGTGCTGTATTTGTAAATTGGCACTTTAATCATTTCAATTTTATTGTTCACTTTATAGTAACAAACAGGATCTTTGTTCGTGGAGATAGTTGAATGCAATGTAAGAAATAGATCACATAGAGGAAAGTAGATTATTGAACAGGGACCAAGGAGTGAAGTGGGTTAATAGGCTGAAACATAAAGCCCAAAATGATTGGGTGAGTTTTGTTCCTTGACAAGAACATCCCTGTAGGGCTGAGACCAGATATGTTTATCTGTTTGAGATGGATCAGACAATTTTCTAGGAGTGAGGCCAAATCAGTTGTCATTTAACAAACTTAAGTACTTTAGTTGTTTTCCCCTCTTCTTGTAAATGGGATGTAGGTACATCTCATCTATCTTGAGCTGAATCACACTGGATGCTGAAATATTGCACAATCAACTATAAGCTGTGTTTCTGACTCCATTTGTTTTCATTCGAAACACCACCTACTTCTACCTCCATAACATTGACTGTTTTCATTCTGGTATCTGTCCTTTGGCTGCCAATGGCTTCATTGATGTCTTGATCATCTTAGCTATTCCAGTGCTTTATCGATTGACTCCTTATTCCCCACTAACTGTAAATATTAGCTCATTAAAATCTCTCTTGCCTCCTGTTCTGCACTATCCTTCTGATCTTACCTATCTGCTCTGATTGGACAACTGTCAGCCAATGTAGGCCAAATCAGTCAAATTTTCAATTTTTCTGCACAGTAGGTAGCACTGCTGTCTCTCAGTGCCAGGGACCCAGGTTCAATTCTCAGCTTGGGTCCCTGTCTGTGTGGAATTTGCACATTCTCCCCATGTCTGCATTAGTTTCCTCTGGGTACTCTGGTTTTGTCCCAGTCTGAAATTTATACTGGTTAGGTGCATTGACCCGAACAGGCACTGGAGTGTGGCCACTAGGGGATTTCACAGTTATTTCATTGCAATATAAATGTAAGTCTACTTGTGACTATTAAATAAACTTTACTTTTAGGGGAAAACAACCATGTCTTCAGCTGCTAAGACTCATTTCCCTCCTCAAATCTCTGCTTCCTTCTACCCTCTTCACTTCCTTTAAGTTCCTTTTTAAAGTCAACTCTTTAGCCAGGTTTTTAGTTAACCCAAGTACTTGGGTTCCATCTGTTTCTTTATAAAACTGTGAAACACTTAGGAACATTTTTACAGATAAACTGTACAGTAGTAATGTCTGATTATAATGGAGAAGAGACACATTCTATGAATTTGAGTATTGGGATATTATGAGGCCATGTAACTGAGGAAACTATATAGATGCTGTACTTTGTTCTGAACAAATTCCATCAACATTGATACAGAAGATACTGTCTCGCTGTGTGTGAATGTCTTGTGTGCGTTCATTGTCTCTTTTTTGCATTTACTTGCACTCTTTTTTGCCCTCGATCACTCCCTTTTCATTTTTTCAGATTATTTATCTCCTCTAATTATCAATAAAACAAAAGATGTTTTACTTCTTGAAATTTAGATTCTGATTTTTGAAGAACTCAAATTTGTATTGCAAAAGGCACAATTTGTCCTTCAATTTGATATGCTTTTTGAAGTTTGCAATTCAAGAATTGCAATCATATAGTCTGTTAATGTTTCTTTCTTTCACTCCTCTACCCTTGCTGCTTCCGTCCTTCCTCCACCTGTCCCTCCCTCTTATTTTCTGTTCTCTTTCTCGTTCTGTACATACGTTATTCCACTATTGCTGTCAAATCTTCTGCCTGTATCTCCCTCTCTTCTAAGTTTGCTGTACCTAAACCAACATGAAACCTTATCAGAATTAAATAGCTCACTGGTGGAGAGCTGGCAAGAGGTTTATGTTAGGGAGAGGACATGAGGCAAAAAGAGCATTAATTATGCTGAAAATGACAGTGTGGAGAAGCATATGAATATAGTGCAATGTTGTCATTCTACTTATGAGTCATGAAAGGAAAGTATGAATGCCATATACCTACTTCGCAGCTTAAAATTAGTTATGTGGTATTACCTCCCTGTAAGCACAGAAAATGTTGGCTGCGAATAAAATTTAGATAAATTATCATAAATATTCTGCACCATTTTGATTCTGTAAGCGATCATAATATATGGCTAACTTTAAATAAACTGATCACCAATGCATTCATATTACAACTGAATCAAAATTTGCCCCATTTGTTCTTGCTGTACTGTTGTATCCCTTGTCACTTCCCAAATCATAACTACATCTGATGGAAGAAATTATTAAAAATATATATAGTCGATTAGCCTGATTTTTGCTAATCAGCAAAAAGACAAAACAGTGGTTGTCCATTGTAATCTATGTGTGAATATTTCCATTGCTGTGACATTAAAACAATGCAAGTTCTTTTGTCACCTTCCTTTGATTCACTTAGTTTCCTACAATTTCTTCCTTTTATGTTTTTCCCTGGTTGGGCTCCATGAATACACACAGTTCCCTGGTACCTTGGCTGAAATGGTTTTGGGTGGAATTTTACACGATGCCAGCAGTGGAATTCATGGTGGGCGAGGTCACTTAAATTGTCGGGAGGCAAAAAATGCTAAATTCCCCATCTGTAGCCGGAGTGTGGCGACTAGGGGTTTTTCCACAGTAACTTCTTTGCAGTGTTAATGTAAGCCTATTTATGACACTAATAAATGAACTTTAAAAATCTTAAAACAAACTAGCTAACATATTTGAACTGATACCGGATTTCCAGGCCTTGCAGTACTTGAGGAAACTCTGCAATCATCCAGCCCTGGTACTGACTTCACAACATCCAGAATACCAGCATATCATAGAACAACTTGCTGCTCAGAATTCATCTCTTCATGATATTCAGCATGCTCCTAAACTTTCTGCTTTAAAACAGGTATTGTCTGAAATTTAGTGCATCATCTTTTTCTTGCCCTTATGTTATATTGTGCTTGGGGTGATTATTCATCTAGGCCACTTTGAAGTGCTGTTATATTATGTCTTTAAGCAAGTTTTAAATATCACTAGTATTTTTTTAGGTGCAGATGGTTTGAAAGCTGTATGCCACAGATTTGCTCACAGGATTTTATTTTTTTCTGTTTTAATTAGTCATATTCTCCATGCACACACTCATGCTTGCATTCACATTCATGTGCGCGCACACATACTCGTATACAGCATTGCTTCCTTCGTAATTTTGCCTTATTAATTTACTGAAGTGGTTTGGAAATTTTGATTATTTTGCACCTTTGTCTGGCTCTACTTGTTTCCTTAACCTACATTCCAGCAACCTATCCACCCAATACATTTTATTCTGGGATCAGGATTGTCTGCTACAAACAGTACCTGCCCATTTTGATTAGCCAATTCTGGTGCAGTGTTTTAATTATGTAAATGGTCGTTGTAAATGACAAACAAGGTTGCATATTTGAAATGTTTTTTGTTTCTAGGCTCTAAAGTACTTGGGGAAACCGCAATCATCTAGGTTGTTTTCTCTGAGTGGCATTAAGCCTGCCAGTTTATCGTGTCAGCAAGAAAGGCACGTGGGTTTTATCTAAAGTCAGGGAAGAGCTTCCACAGCTTATGGCCACCAATGATGAAATGATCAAAATGAGCAATACTCAAAAGTATCAAGAATTGGAAGAGTGCAGATGTGATATATTGGGTAGAAGCAAATTACAGAGATGGGGAGGATGAGGCTTGGAGAGATTTTTAAATAAAGATAAGAATTTTAAAATCAAGACAGTGTAGGTTAAACAAGCATGGAAATAATAGGCAAACGGAACTTGATATGGATATGGACACAGATAGCAGAGTTTTGAATGACCGTTTATGGAGAGTAGAATGTGGGAAGCCAGTCAACAGTATGTTGCAAAAGTCAAACTAACAGGCGTACATATTTCTGCAGCAGATGAGCTGAGTTAGGCATGAAGCTGGACTGTGTTACAGAAGGGGGAATAGACAATGTGAGTGATGGTGCATAAAGATTTCATTCAGCTGATATGCAGTGCCGAAGTATCTCCAAATCACGTGCAACATAGTGTCACAGGGTTTGTAGGGTCAAATGGTTTGTTTTTCCTGTAATTTTTAATTATAAAATGAACTGAAAAGCAGTTTGTTTTATAATAGCACGAGCTTCAAAGACTGAAGGCTGTAGACACTAGAACTCTTAAGTCTTCAACATATTACATGGCAGTCTTTTTTTTATTTCAATTTTCAGCTTGAATTTAGGTTCTTTTGAAATGACATTTTTGTCTGGGTTAAAAAAAAAAATCTCTAATTATTTTTCTAGTTGCTGCTTGACTGTGGCCTTGGCAGTAGTGGACCCTCAGAAAATGGTACGGAGTCTGTTGTTGCTCAACACCGAGTTCTCATTTTCTGTCAACTCAAGAGCATGTTGGACATTGTAGAACATGATTTGCTTAAACCTCAGATGTCAAGTATTACTTACTTAAGATTGGATGGCAGTGTGCCTGCAGGCCAGAGACATTCCATTGTGGCAAGGTAAGTAAGCTATCTAAGAACTGCATTTGTAATGAAACATTTGATAATTTGCCATGTCAAACGATATTGCAGAAAATAAAAGCTCATGGTGTAGGGGGTAACACATTAGCATGTATAGAAGATTGGCTGGCTGGAAGTAAATTAATAAGTCTTTTTCTGATTGGCATAATGTAATGAGTGGTGTTTGACTTGGGCCTGTACTGGGGTCTCAACATTTTACAATTTCTATCAATGACTTGGGTGAGGGGAGCCAGGCATAGTAGCTAAATTTGCAGGTGACACAAAGATAGATAGAAAATGTGTTGTGAAGAGGACATGATGTTGCAAGTGGATATAGATATGTTGAGTAAGTGAGCAACAATCTCCTAGATGGAGTATAACGTAAGAGAATGTGAAGTTATTCATTTTGGCAGGGAGAATAAAAGACAGTATTAATTAAATAGAGAATGGCTTCAGAATTCAAAAGTGCAGAGAGATCTGGATGCTCTGGTGTACAAGTCACATAAAGTTAGAATGCGGGTACAAGTAAGTAAGAAAATATACGGAATACTTTCCATTATTACAAGAAGAATTCAACATAAGTAGGGATGTCATGCTTCAGTTATAGAGGTGAATTGGTGAGACCACATCGTGAAATCTTTGAGCAGCTTTGGTCTTATTTTGCAAAGGATAGAAATGCATTGGAAGAAGTTCAGAGGTTTACCAGATTAATACTTGGAATGAGCAGGTTGTCCTATGAGGATAGGTGGGGCTTGTTTCCATTGGAGTTTAGAAGATTCAGAGGTCATTTGATTTAAGTATGTAAAATGCAGAGTAGTCATGATAAGGTGGATGTGGAAAGGATGTTTCCTTTCTGTGAATGAGTCCAGAACTAGAGTGTAGGAGGGAATTTGGGACCAAAAATGACTTACAATCAGAGTGAATAAAGTATATAGAAGTCTCCAGTGTCTAGAGAATATTTTAGAGACACATATAGTAACTTAAAAAATTTGAACACGTTTTTATATATTCTGTATTTAAAATGTACGCTATGGCCAACTATAGACTACCCAGAGGCATAATGGAATAAAGCTGAGTAAGATGAGCCACAATTTTTTAAAAATAATGCAGCCAGAGAGCACAGTTTCCAGACAGACCTGGAGTTTTCAGACAAGCAAATGAATAGGTCTTGCATTACACCAGATAAAAATTGTCAAGTACGCACCATAAGAGAAAGGAAACTTTTGAACTTTCTGGATTTGCGTAATAGGTTGTCAGGAGACAGTGGGTGGAAATGCTGGACTTTCCAAACATAGTATTCTCATTTTACCACAAGATGGAATGCCATTTGCCAAGAAAAATGACTTGTACTAGAACGATTGGCTCATCCAGTTTGAATGAACAGAATAGGCGAGCAAATGATTTCTGGATAATGTATATTCTCGTGTAATTTAGTGATTTGGAACTGCCCCAAAATCACCCTTCAGTGTTGCTGACCAGGCCTAGGTGATAAAGATACATCAACTGGAGCATTGTTTGACAATCATGGGTTGCCCTTTTAGAACAGAAAAGGTGATAGAGGCGGTCATTGAATATTTTTAAAACCGTTAATGATTGGCAAGAGAGTTAAAGGTTATTGGGGGTATATGGGAATGTGAAATTAGAACACAGACAAATCAGCTACAATCTTAGTGGCGGAGCAATTTCAAGGGGCTGAATGGTCTACTATTTTAAATAGTCTGCTATGGCTTAATGGTTAAGTACAGTATGTTCTGCAATAGGCTGCTTGGACCAGATGATTTCAGTTCACTTAGTTGATCCAGCGATAATAAATTATTGTTTCAGTATTGTAGACAAGGGGAGAGAGAGATCGACAAGGATTCCCACTCCTATCATGTGGCTCACGTAGGGAGAGTGAGTGAGGAGGAACTGAACTACTGTTTGAAAGATATGGTACAGTCCAGCCTCAAGCAAAAAGGCTGGTACAATCTGTAGTAAACATCACCTTCAGGAGAAGTGGGGCTGGTGACTGAGGAGTAACTAGAGAAACCAATAGTATCTTGTAGCCCAGTTCACTTTTAGCACGTAGTAATGTAATAGAATTATGAGAGAGCTTGTGAATGTAGCATGAAATACACTTTGAATTATAAATATTAATTGAGTAATATATTTGTATTTTGTTAGGTTTAATAATGATCCTTCCATAGATGTCTTGCTCTTAACTACCCATGTGGGTGGCCTAGGTCTTAATCTCACTGGAGCAGATACTGTGGTGTTTGTAGAACACGATTGGAACCCAATGCGTGATCTGCAAGCAATGGATCGGGCTCATCGCATTGGACAGGTAATGTTGCTTTGAAATATTTAAAACCATTACATTGTATCATAAAAATTGAAGGCTATCAGATTTTTTTGACACTGTAATTGCTTAAGACATTGTAGGTTATTTTCTTTTACCTAAAGTGCACTTTCAATGGGAGAAAATAGTGATAATGTCATGAACTAGTATTCCGGGAGCTAGACTAGTGCTCAGGAGTCAAGAATTCAAATCTCACCATGGCAGCTTATTCAATTAATAAAAATAAAACTGGAATGGAAAGGGCAACATGCTGATCTTGCCAACAACACCCCCTTCTCATGACAGAATCTTAAAGGTCCAGAGTTTGCACGATGACGAAATTCAGTGTTTGCCATCAATGCTTCACTGAAATTGACAGCCACTTCAGGAGTTTGAAAGAGCACAGAATCCAGAAATTGCTGAGAGTATATATTTTTCCTAGGGTGCACTGTAGTCCATTTCAATCATGAACTGACAAGAGCTCTCACTTCTATATTATTAATCTCACTCTATAATTAGGGTTTTGCCCCATTGAGTATGGTACGGATGGGTTTTTAACAGCACGTTTTCTTCATAATTACCACTAAATATGCTTCCTGATCCTAATTTTATATTTGTGAAATGTCATTCCTTTATTATGCTGAGTCAGTGTCCTGGAACTCCCGATCAGCACTGTAGGTGTGCTACACCACATGGACTGCAGCAGCTCACCTCCAAATGCAAGAGGGCAGTTGAGGATTCGCAATATATGCTGGACTAGCCACATCCCATGAATGAATATTTGAAAAATGCAGCAGAGATCAATGGAGCTGAAGTCGTTAATGACATTGGAGAGTGCTTTTCCTACCAAATGAACTATCATCAAGGTTCCCCACACAAAACGTTTCTTTATAATTTCAAGCACAAGTCTTAAGAAAATACCAGAACTAAAATTTCAAGTCAGGAGCACAACATTATTATGTTTAGCTTTCAGATGTTTATTATAATTTTGTTACAAAGCTATAAGTGTCAACTAACTCAGCTCCATAAATAATGTTATACACTTCGTTGATTATGGCTGAGGAAATGTTTTTCTTTTTGGTTGTAACTGTGCTGTTTGCTTGAATGTGCTGACTTTGGCCTATCTTGAACAACTTTCCACTGAATACAAGTAAAATTGACAAAAAATAGTCCATAAACAAAGAAGATGCTCAAAACACTGTAGTCATTTGACATCTGTGAAGAGGGATAACCAAGTTAACATTTCGGACTCCTTTTTGCATTGGACGATATTGCAGATGAAAGCATTTAAAAGGAATAAAATAAAAAGAAGGGGGGAAGAAAGACGATACAAACAATTGCGTGTGCACAAAATTATAATTAACTGTAAAATACTTAAATAAGAGAAATTAGACATGACAAGTTTTGAATGGCTCAGATGAGTGGGAGAGAAATGGAAAATAGGGACTGGTTTTTAATAACAAACAATAGACATGAGATAATATCAAATAAATAAGAGAAATTAGACATGACACAAGTTTTGAATGGCTCAGATGGGTGGGGGAAAGGACGATATAAAATAAGTAGAAATAGAAGCATGGAATTTGACAATTTAGTGCAGGCTCTCGTTGCAAGGAACCTGGGTGAAAAGTCATTTCTTTGAATTTTTAAACATTTTTTTTCTTTATCTTACAGAAACGGGTTGTTAATGTTTATAGATTAATAACAAGAGGAACGTTGGAAGAGAAGATCATGGGATTACAAAAGTTTAAAATGAGTATTGCAAATACTGTCATTAGCCAAGAGAATGCAAGTTTCCAGAGCATGGGGACAGATCAGCTCCTGGATTTATTCACACTTGACAAGGTGAAATAGAAAAAGATTGAATCCAAAGCAAAATACTATGGGTGCTGGAAATCTGAAACAAAAGACTAAAAAAAATGGAAGTACTCAAGTCAGGCTGTACCTGTGAAGAAAGAAATCAGTTAATGTTTCATGTTAATGATCTTTTTCCAGATCTATGACTCTATAACTTGGGCAAAAAGTCAGAGATTTGATTTATTATTGTCACATGTATTGGTATATAATGAAAAGTATTGTTTCCTGCACACAATACAGACAAAGCATACACGTTCATAGAGAAAAAAAGAGAGACTGCAGAATGTAATGTTATAGTTGCAGCTAGGGTGCAGAAAAAATCAATTTAATGCAAGGTAGGTGCATTCAAAAACCTGCAGCAGGAATAAACTATTCTTGAGTCGGTTGGTACATGTCTTTATACTTTTGTATCAGGTTTTAAATGTAACAAATTTTAAGCAAGTACAGAGGTGGGGTGATTGGGAAGAAGACTAGAGAGATTAAATGATGAAAGGGATCATATTACAAAGCAAAGTGAGAATAATGGCAAAGAAACAAAAGATGGAGTTCGTGGTGATGAGTTGCTATTTTACCTGAAAGGAATGTTTGGGACATTGGGAATGCACGTACATGGGAAGGGAAGGGATTGTTAGGGGCTATTGAAGAATGGATAAGGATGTTGTGAAAGACAAATAGATCCTTCAGAATGCTAAATGGGGGAATGTGTTTGGTAGTTGTTTCAGGCAGGAATTGACAAATAATAGAGAATGATCTGTTGAATGTGGATGCTGATATAGTGCTTAAGGACAATGGGAACACTTATGTTTCTAGCAGGGAAGGTACGGGATGGAAATGGGAAATAGAGCAAACAAGGTTGAGGGGAGAGGAAAATTCTTGGGTGAGAGAAAAGGAAGATACCTGCAGTTCCTTTGACAACTGCACCTTTAAATTGTACCAAGCCATTTGATTTCCTGCCAATACTATACAGCTTAATGCCACATATTTCTGGGGGACAAGATTTATGCCATTATGTGACATATGTATGATACAGTAAGCATCTGATCATTGTTTCTAATGTGGCGCATAAAAGACTCCCATTGGTGACATCATTAGAATGACAGACAGTGAAGAACCAGGCCTCCACAGATGCGAGAAAACAAGTCAATATATTTTCTGGCAATTCTTTCAAAATGTAATAGAAGAGACACTTGGAACAAAACAGAGAATCTCGACCTTCCTTCAATTTCTATATGTTGTGGTGCAAAGAAGGAGTAGTACTTGGATGATTCCACAATTTTTGTGTAATACTAGCATAGACTTTCCTAAGGTATATTCAGGGTGTCTGTATGATAGTTGAGGCTGTTTTGTGCTTTATCACTATCTTCAGCAAAATAAAGTACTCATTTCTTAAATGTTGACTGACTAAAAAGATTAAAGTAATAGAGACTTTAAATGAACCAGGATGATTTGCATTAGGCTGTAAATTAGCAGGAATGGAAATCTTTTAGTAATAATTCACATTTGGGTAAAAGATGGTAGTTTGTCGTGAGAAATTTTGAGCTTTACTTAGCTTTATTTTTATAGTGCTTTGAAGGCCGGTCTTCAACATAAATGTGACCCACTTAGCATTTTCACCTTTATTTTTGAATCTTGGGAGAGTAGTATTGTACTGAGGTCTATGTTTTCTGTCCACTGCTACTGTAAATCCATCTCAGTAGACTAAGAATCTATTTTAGATGGAATTTGAAAATCATTTCACAACAAAGTTGAATGTTGTGACACATGTTGGTCAGGAAATTGGAAGGAGAAAACAAGGAAAGAAGAAAAAATGTTTCTAAATAAGTATAGATCTGAATTAATGGCAGTGTTATTAGTTTGACTTGAATTCCCTGCAGCAATTTTTCTCATCTTTGAAGTAGTCCAAAAAAAAATCTGAATCAGTGGTCAGAGGAGTGATGCTAGCTAATTTGCTCTTAAGGAGTCAGCATGTACTCGATGGTCTTCTCTGCTGCAACTATTCTATGATTCCAACACTGATTCATTGCTGTTCTATGAAATAGTGTGATGCCAAGGCACAGAAGAAAGCATTCAATATAATGATAGAACCCAAAACCCACGAACGTATCAATTTGTAGTACAGGGTCTCCAAAGAACAGAACACTTAAGTGTAAGCCTCCTCAATGAGGACAGTCTACAGTCAACAACACTCTTTGAAGTTTAAACTATCTTATGCTCTAAAATCCTGATCTATTTCCACTTGAATAAAGGATTGGGCTCCTAGTTGCTAAATGATTTGACAAAGAACCTTCTCTTCTGATTATTACCTTTTTTTTTAAAGGATGGCCAAGAAGATAAAGGATCTAGTTCCACCGAGAAGCCGTCTGTAAAAGCAATCTTGGAAAACCTTGGTGAACTTTGGGATCAGCAACAATATGACACAGAATATAACTTGGATAATTTCATGCATTCGTTGAAATAAGATGTACTTAACATAATTGCAGCTAAGCCATGCGACAGGATTTGTTCTGCTGATATTCAGCAAGTTTCAGCAATATATAATGAAATGCTGAGAATAATGTGTAAATACTGGCATTTGAAGAGGGTGAGCATAAAGTGGATATTTCTAAAACCATTGTTTTAGAAAAAAATTAGAGCAAATAATCATCTTGGCTTAGTTATTTGCACTGTTTTACAATTTTACATTTAGTCATTTATCAGAGCAGATATACTTGAAGCAACATTCTTTGATGTCTTAGGAAACAAAGAGCCTGTTCTTGAGGAAAAGATTTTCCTATAGTTAAGGAATTTATGCCATTATGTGACATATGTATGATACAGTAACTTCTGTATTTGAGTACACAATCTGAATTTGATTGAAAACACAGACCTCCTCCACTTTTTCCACAGTGGAAATTAATTCTTTGCTGCGTATTAGTGATAGCTTTCAATTTATTTGCAGATTTATGATTGTAGATGTTAAATAGAAATAACTTTGTACTTGGATTTAAAAACAAAACTTCTGAAATTGAGTATTATGGTCCATGGCATTCCTTGGATTGAAAATAAAATTCAATTGAAAGATCAAATTGCATGAATTTTAATGTTGATCTGCATCATTCACATGGACTATTTGAACGTTGGCAGTACATTTACAGCTGTAGTACTTTATGGTACATGGTGCATAGTGGACAATTGATGCTAGGAAGCATAGAGGGTTAAAAATGACAATTTTATTTATAAGGTGATGTTTGCCTCAAGGTTGTTTCTTTCTGGCAGTTTGTCTTCTCAGATGGCGACCTATGACGCTATTTCCGGTGAATACATGAATATATTAATATAACTACTAAGAATCAATATGAATACATAACAGTACAAATATCTGTATTAAATAATTTAAAAGATCAGATTAAGTTTGTAATAGTAAAATTTATCAGTTGAGTCAGAAATGTTACAACTCCAGTTTATTTGAAACTTCTCTCTAGTTCTGTTTTTAAGACTATTGATTTAGAAATTTAATTACATTTGTTCTTTTGCCTTAAGATAATTGTGGATGTTAAATAGATTGCTTTGTTCTTGGGTTTACCTAATACACTTGATCTTGATTCCTTGTGTACAGTGGCATGGGTGATCATCTAGTGTTGCCTCAAAATGTTGCACTGAAGCTTCATTCATGGCTTGTTCATTGGTTACACCCTTCTCAACATCAACAATGAGTCAGTGTGTTAGTTTGATCTGGACTTAACTGGAGGTTAACCATAGGCCTTTACATTTCCACAGTAATAAATGTAGAGTACATAAACTGTGTGTTTATGGTTTGTATGTTTGATACAGATGCTGTAACTGTTTCCAGTGTATTTTGGTCCATGCAAAGAACAACTTGAATGTAACTTTTTTTGTATTTGGCAAAAAACTTGGTTATTGCTTTGTAAATCATGTAAAAGCAACTTGTAGATTTAATGTGATAAATTTCACACACTGGGATAAGAAATGAGAATAAAAATGGTTGAGGAGGCTTTAAGTAACTGGAAAAGTGGCAAGGCAGAGATATTTAGGGAGGGAACTCCAGGTACAAAGAGCTGAAAGCTCTAATTATACTGGGAGACAGAGGGACATAAGCCACAGCCCTGGACATAGAGCTAGAATAGAGGAGGTTGCGGGGTAGGGTAATGAATGGTAATTAAGGGATTTCCCAATTGTGAGCAAAGATTTTGATTTAAATCGTAGGAGATGGCAAGCATTGTATCTATACTTGCCAACCTCTAATAAACACACAGAACATGGAGTGGAATTTAACGTAGGCCCATAAATCAGAAGCTGGAACAGAGGGGTGTCCCATTTTGGTGGCTGTGTCAGGAACTCTGGACCAAATTACGTGGATGAGGAGACAGTGATCCCATGTGCAGGAAGGCATTTGAGTTTGATGAGGTAATTGTCCATTTGCATGCCTCTGACTGACATTAAATCTTACCTTCTGAATTCAACATACAGGGGTCAAACTTTGTCATACCTAGGTGAGTCTTCATTCTTGGGGAAAGGTCAGCCATTGTGGAGTTGCCTTCCATTGGAGTTGAAATTTTCAAAAGGGGAGAGAAGTCAATGAATTCTCAAGCTGAGGTGCAGTTCAGAGGAGCTCTGGGGCAATTAAGATAGGCATAGTGGAGATGCAGCTTAGAGATACAGAGGAATAAAGTTGCCAAGCTGAGAGATAGCTCAGGCAGAGCTGAAAAGCTCGTGCTTTGACAAGGCTTGGAGCTAATGAGGATATTCATTTCTAGAGCAGCAGCCAGTAAAGTGGGTAGTGGATAATTCGATTCATCCAGTCTTTCTAAACCTGGAGCAGTAAAGAGGGGATATGGGCCAGGTGCCAGAGGCACCAAGGCTGGCACAACAGCAGCAATGAAGGAAGTCTGGATAGATGGGTTGCAGACAGAGACTTTCAGGAATGGCAAAAGGAGCAAGTCCAAAGAAGGTTATGGCAGGAGTCTCATGGACTGTCCTCAGATGTCAGTCCTAGAGAAGATGGTCGCAGGTCATCCTGTAGCAATGGGACTGCATGGGAACCCTGAACCAGTGCCACTGGAAGTCACTACAGTGCTAAATTTCTACAAATTTTGGCTCCTTCCAGGGATCCACCTAGGACACATGTGGCATTGAGAAGGTGACAATGAGACTTCATATACTATTACATTGACCCTGATGAGCTGCAAAAGAGGAGTGTTAGCATTAGTGCCATTGGAGGTTTTCCACAGGTCCAGGGGATAACCATTTGCACCCATATCTAAGATCCAACAGACCAAGATGTGCCTTCATAAACAGGAATAGCTTCTGTCTAAACATCAAACTGGTATGTGACCACCAAAAATGCATCCTACTATATGTACCCACTTTCCAGGGAGCTTTGGTACTCCCAGATGCCACAGTTGTTCCATGCACATCTCTAGCAATGGATCCTTGGGTACTTCCTCGAAACATGGCTTCTGAAGTTAAGGAACCTTTGCATTGAACAATACAATTCCTGCCACTAGTCCATTCAGGACTCAATTGGACAGACATTTGCCTCTTGAGATGCCATTACGTTGTCTGGACCCTTCTGCAGAAGAGCTGTAACATGTGTTAGCAAGGGTTTCCAGAATCATCTGCTGTCGGAAGCTTAGAACAGCAGAGGGGTCTGTAGAACATGAAGACCGTTCTGTCAAGGAGGAGGTAGAGCAGGCAGGACAGTTGAATGAGTGCCTGTCTTCAAGAGATGCAATATGGAGTATGTCATGATAGCAATTTACAGTCACTTCAGACAGGCCTGCTGAACAATCAGGCCACACTGCCTCTACCTTTCATCACACTTAGTGCTTCCAATTCTTTTCCTAGACAGACTTTCATCTTTTCCATAGCTAGTAATTCCTGGGATAAGTCAAGTGAAGTTTGTCGCTAGCAACTTATAGCTTGAGGTATACCACTCCACATTAAGCATAGCTCACCAGGAATGTCTTGGCACCAGCCATGGATGTGTTTGGAAGGATTTTACAGGTTGACACACTCAACCTGTTCGACTACATTATAACCAAGTCCTGCATTTGGATTTGAACCCAGGGCTAGTGGGTCAGTGACAGGGATGCTACCCGCTGTACCTCAAGACCTCCACCATTTACTATTTATTAGTCCATTGACCAGTGTCGTCATCAACCCTGAATGTTTTGCCTTATCCACTCATAGCCAGATAACATCTCTTAAACTATCCCCCCCGCCACCCACCATCATTACAATACAAATGGGCAGATAAGGCTCTGTGTGTATACAATGCCAGACAGAAGATGCAGTTACTGAATAAAGAGCAAAGGAATAAAAACACAATTAGTAACATTTAAAGTTTTAAGTATCTGTGTCACCCTTATTAATGCACTTCCTAGTACCCTGAGGTGAAACCCTGGCATCAGCAGTTGATGCAAAGGCAAACCATTGATCATGATGCCCTGTAACCTGAAATGATCACACAATTGTTATGGTACAGAAGAAAGCCATTTGGCCCATCTTGGCAATTGTCCTTTGCTCAAAGTCTGGAAAGCCCAGCATGCTGAGGAGATTCATCTGCCTCCTCTGGGGCCACTGAGCATTGCCTGACCACTCTGAGTGCCTTGGATCAAGCCCATGATGCAGCAAAGCCTCTCTGCTTTGACCATTGGAGATGGCAGTGCACCTGGAGGGAATTTCAGGCATCTAGTCATCTTTCTGTCTCGCACTTTTGAGGAAATGGCAACCATTGAGTAATCTACTGGTGGAATTAGAAACATAGGTGAAGTGATGATGAGTAGTGTGGTGGTAATCTCACTGGACCAGTAATCCAGAGACCAGGACTCTAGACTCAAACTCTGGGCATGTGGTTTCAAATCCACATAATAATTAAATTTAACTAATGAAGTCTGGAATTAAGTACTAGTTAGTAATGATGACCATGAAGCCATTGTCAATTGTCATAAAAACTTGGTTCACTAATGCCGTTTAGAGGAGGAAATCTGCTGTATTGCTTAGTCTGGTTTACGTGTGACTCCAAACCCATGCAGTGTGGCTGGTTCTTAAATTTAAGCCTGGGATAAACAGATTTTCAATCTCTTGGGTATTAGAGAAATGGAGATCTGGTTGAGAAAATAGAAGTAATGTCCAAGATCCACCATGACCATATTGAATGGCTGAGCAGACTCTTACCTGTCTGGTGAGTATTTGAGGTTGAGGTTGTTGGAAAACTCGTGAGCCATTTTGACCCTGAATCCTTTCTTTTAAACACCTATTGGTGTATGCCATGGGAGGATCTTTGTCGATGAAATTGAGGCTCTGATCAGTCACAGTGGAAATTTCCAGTTATGAACATTGAGAGATTGCTTTTCAAAGCATTTTTCTCAAATGATTGCCAACTTCTTGGAAGAACGTCACCTGTTACTTATTTCACTGACCTGCTGCTAGTCTTCACTATTGCATGGAAACAGATTATACAACTCCATCTTCCATCTCTGCTGAAGGCCAAGAGCAGAGATACATGACTGCTGACTACTCCAGGAGCAACACCAACGGAAGTTACAGTTGGAAGGAGATGTGACCCTCCTTGGTTTGACATGCCCTTTAATAATCACTTTTTGGTTTCATCAATTGGTTCCCCACTAATTCAGGTAATTTCTTTCTTTACTGTGAAGACAGGCATACATACTTGTTTAGCATCTTAACCATTTCCTTTTTTCCCATTATCATTTCTCCTTTCTCGACCCACATTTACTTATATTTTTGCATATTTGTAGAAACATTTGCAATCTGTTTTTATACTTGCTGGTTTAATCTCATTCAACTGTTTCCCTCTATCAAATCTTAGTCATCCTTTGCTAGTTTCTAAGTTAGAGCTCCAAGTTATTGGGAAGATCTGGTTAGGGACCAATAATATTTAAAGTAGACAATGTTTGAGATTCAAGACAATTGTTAATAGAATGAATTCACTTAAAAGTTTGCAAATTGCAGTCCTTTTCCCTTTTTTTGATAGCTTTCAATAATTTAATTCTAATTGAAAAGCCAATTCAAATTAAATCCAATCATGAGCCCCACATGAGGGATAAACAGGATCCAAGTTGCCAGGACTAGACATTGAGCCTGAGTTGGGTTGCAATCAAACAAGATCCAAGCTGACAGAATGAGGCATTGCATCACCTCCCAGGCTTGATCTAATGCTTCATCTTAGCCAAAAGGCCAAGATGAAGGCTTTGAAAAATTGCATCAGGTAAAGCCTCAGATTTAAGCTCATTAACCACCCTGATCCTCTACGCTGGCCTGGGCAAACCACAATTGCAAGCCTGGAGCTTGTTTCTCTGCTTTTTTTTTTTAACCTAAATTTAATGAAGATTTGCCTCTACACCTACCTATGACTTCCTTTTCCAACTTCTTCCTAGTCCCTTTTTATGTCCCCTGCTTGTGACAGGTTTCCATGGTCTTTTTCCCTGGTCACCATTTTTCACACCATTTTCCCTTTCTGAGCAGATGCACTGGGCCCGAAGAACTTGCACTGACAAATCATGTTTCTGCAGTCTGCTCTCAACTTATCAAGTGCAAATGCCCCAAGGTCTGTCAGGAGTTGAAGTTGAACCTCTGCTCTTAACTCCAAGGTAAATTATAGTTCTCATAACAATTGAGAATTTATGATTTCTGATGTTTGCCATTCATTAACACCATATCTTTGAATTGAATTTCCTGTTCTACTTTAACTCCTCCCTATGATATCTATAATTTTATTAAATTTTTTTATTGAAAGTTTAATTGTTCCATTTTGGACGTGTACATAACTCCAGGATTGGAGTTGAAATTATATTTTGATCATTCTTCCCCAGATGATATTTTACAATAAGATTATTAATTAACTTTGTGCCATTACTCAAAATTTGAAATAGCCTCTTCCCCAGTTTGTTCCACAATATATTCTGGGACTATATTCTTGGAAACTGTTTCAAATGTAATCCATGAACTCATCCAGCAACCTACCTTTTGCCAATTTGATTTGTCCAATCTATATGAAAATTTAAGACCCCATAATTACTACATTGTCTTTATTAACATGCTCCCCTTATTTGCTGATGAGTACTTGAACTGTTAGGGGAACACAAATTACTTGCACCAGTATTGTTATTTCATATCTTCATATTTTATAAATTCATGTATACTGATTTTACCTCCTCCTATTCTGAGCTTAGATCCCAGGGAACAGTTTTTCAAAACTGCTAAAAGGTAGGGGTAGATGCAGTGGAAATGTCAGAGAATAATCCATTTAAATGCAAATCTGGTGAAGTGAGAGAAACACAGTAAGAAGTCTCACAAGATCAAGTTAAAGTCTAAAGGTGGGAGGATGACCAGAATTAGGAGAGAGGAGGGCAGAAGTGTGGGATATGGACCACACACAGTTAATGGCTGTTACATGGAAGTATCCTTGGCTGAAGACACTGAAATAAACTTTGGAACGTGGTATTAGAGCCCAAGCAAACATAAAACAATTAAAAGGAAATGATTTATGTTCATTAAAACTTTATCAATTTTTTTTGCACTTAAATGTTGTAATCTTTTGAAAAAGGTAGCAAAGTGTCTATTTTGAAGTTAAAAATACCAAAGATTTTATGATTCTCCAATATTTAGAATATCTGTTACAGCTCAATTTTCAAATTCCTTCACATTTGAAAACTCAATTGTCGCTCAATTTCTGTTGAAGCATTGAAATAAAATCAAAAGAAGAAAGCTTTGATGCTTTTGCATTCTTTTTCCTCATTTGTAAAATATCCCTATATTACACAGACTAGAGACTGGATCCTAAGCTTTAATCAGTTTATTGTGCCTCATGGTATAAATGGATCCTTGAACTTCCCAGGAAGAGGAGTGATAAACAAGCCTAAGCTTAGCACCCCATTCTAAAGTGAATGGGAACAGAGCAATGAACAGAAATTTGAAACTCAGTTAGAACATTCTGAGAAATGTCACTTGTATTTTTTTAATGTTCAGAAGCAAACTATCTAATATTTCCCTTAAATCAAATAATTGATACTAAAAACTACTATTGGCTGTACTTTTTAGTAAAACTATATTATGTTATCTAATCAACTGATAAACATTATAACACTAAAGTAACTTTTTTCAAAACTGCTTTGGTTAAGATAATGTGCTTATGGAATTTATTTTTGTTTGCCCTCACAGTTGTCCTTGACACAGTCCATAGTGTATTGAGGTAATGTCATCTTCATGTAATGTGAAAGAAAAGTCATCATTATCTGTATCTCATTTGTGTAAATAGTTATATGTATCTTTAGTTGTCCTTTTTTTCCTCTTTTAAATTTTTTATTTTGTAATTGTAGGAATTGTATTTGTCTTTGCAAACTGTACAGAAATTTTCATCTCAGGAAGAGTGTCATCTACTGCTAGAGGAAATTAGTTTTTGATGGTCTGCTAAGAGACTTCATTTCATATTCTAATATGCAGATTAGAGAGTAAAGTTTCAGGATAAGGACTTGGCCATTTAGGATTCAGGGGAGAAATTTCTTTGAAGTCAAGGGATACGGGGAGCTGACAAGAAAGTGGAGTTGAGGTTGAAGATCAGCCATGATCTTGTTGATTCACAGACCAGTATTAGAGGCTGTATGGCCTACCCCCTTCCACTTTTTAGTGTTTTAATCTTTGCCTTCCTAATATTTGCTCAACAACAAACATCCATCTTCTGCTTTAGTTTTGAATAACATAACTTATTTTTACTTAGAAGTTATTATCTAATTATTTGCTTATGTACAATGTACCCCAGTATGAAGTAATTGGGGACTGAGTATTTTTCTAACTGTCTGCATAGTTACAGACTGAATGAAACAATCAAAACAACTATTTGCCCATTTTCTGGAATGTTTGGCTTAGGTTTATTACCCTTGAACTGTAAGCCTTCTTCCATTCTCTGGTTCTTATGCTACCCTTTACCCTTCATCCATGCTAGGTCCCCAGCATCATGCGGATCCCAGTGCCAGGCACTAGTACCAAATGCCTGACTGCACTCAAAGTGCTCATCCAAAAATACCATTAGGATTACAAGATCACTGGCCCTCACCACTGAAGTGGGACTTAGTAGTCAAAGCTCCTCTATCCCAGTTCTTACTGGTACCCAAGCATTCCCAGCAGTGGCAGACAGCCTGGAATGGCATGTTCCATCACTCACCAGACCGTAGGACCAGCCCCACTCATCCCTAGGACATTGGGCTGCATGGTGGTGACCCTGACCTTCACTCAGATGTTGGCCATGGTGCCAGTTGCAATCTGAGAATGGCAGTGTGGGGGTTGGGGGGTGGTTTGCAGGGGATTGCACATTCCATTGGTGGGGTGGGGAAGGGAAATGGTAGGCAGGTGAGCAGGGACTACAGCACACTGCTGGCAAACTACAAGAAGGGCCTGCTAATGGTGAAGGGGCAGTTGGCACGGAGATCATAGGACACATCAGGAGAAGAGGTTATCCAGCAAGTTGAAACAATAGGCAGCGATCTGCAAATATCCCACCAGTGGCTCCAGCAGCTTTGTCTCTGCTAAGGGGTGATAGTTATAGGACAGATATCAGAGGAAGGTTCTTTACCCAGAGGGTGGTTAGGGAGTGGAATGCCCTGCCTGCGGCAGTTGTAGATGCGCCAAGTTTGGTGGCGTTTAAGAGGTTAGTTGATAAGTTTATGGAAGAGAAGGGAATGGTTTAGTTTGGAGGGTCATTGCTTTTTTTTTTCATAATTGGTCGGCGCAACATCGAAGGCCGAAAGGCCTGTTCTGCGCTGTAATGTTCTATGTTCTAAGAGGCAGTGACATCTCTAAGCCAGAACTGTCTAGATGGTTGCTCAGTGCCTGTGGCTTGTAAGGTGACGGGGACCTTGAACATCTCAAGCTCATTCTAGAAGCAACTGGAGAGCTTGCAGCATAACCTGGGAGTGCCCAACTGCAGCATTTGTGACTGATGCATTTATTCAGGACTTCACCAGCAAGAGCTTGTCAATGATTATATAAAAGGTCTCTGCCGGTTAGCATTATCAAGCTGAGAGAACTGGAAGCTTCAGGTACAAGACTGGTTTCCTCAAGTCCAAAAAGGAATTGACTGTACCCAGGTAGCCATCAGGCTTCCTCTCGACCAGCCAGAGACATTCTTCAATTGGATGGGTTTTCACACCATCAACTTACAATTGCTCTATGACCAGTTCCAATGGATACTGAAGATTACGCATTCACCTGGGAGTTTTATGATGCATTACCCTCAAATACTGCCAGGTGCTACCATTCCCATCCTCCATCCTCTCCATCTCCTCCATCATGAAGCCTCTGAAAGATGGGAGATTTAGATGTCTGAACCATTCAGGTGGCACTTTGTTGTAGGCACTGGCATAGATTTCCATGATTGTGGTTGTCTGCTGTGCCCTGCAGTGGGGTGAGCTCTGGCAGCGGTAGCTATTCTCAGCCATGAGGCAACCTCAGAGCGGGACAGGAATAATGACTCTATGAAGGAGCAGCAGGATGCACATCAATGGCATTTTGTAAAGGTCTGACAACACCAATTTTAAATCCAACCAATTTATTTGATAGTAAACTTGCTAGCTTTCAGCCTTTGTGCCTTCATCACGCGAATGAGGTGTTCTGAGAGACCAGAACACCTCATTCGCCTGACGAAGGCACAAAGGCCGAAAGCTAGCAAGTTTACTATCAAATAAATCGGTTGGATTTAAAATTGGTGTTATCGGACCTCTTACTGAGTTTACCCCAGTCCAACGCCGGCATCTCTATATCATGACTTTGTAAAGGACCACAGTGATTAGGTACAAAGAAGACTTAGGAGTTGCTAAATCTAAATCTTGAACTGGATCACACTGGTTCTGTCCATCAGGATTCTGTATTATGGCATTTTACAATTCCAGAATGCCAAGGTCATCAGCACATATCGTCTCGATGACTTAAATGGACAACGTCAAGTGGCTTTGAGGGTCACATAGCTAAACAATACCATCTGGTGACAAATCCCCTCACTGCAATGATCCTGTCATACTTAGTATTTAGCTAAGACACAATATTGTGAAATGATCGATATGCACACAGACTGTCACCTGTGAATCCCTGTGCAAAGAGAGTGCTTTCTTAATTCTTTTTCCAAAGCTGTAATGTGGTTCTCCCTCATTTCCATCTCACCCAGTGGAGGAAGGCTGCTGCCCTATTTCCTGAGAGGATGCCTTCTAGTTGTCTGCTGAAGCTGAGGGCCCCAGCATTGTGAGGGCCTCCTGAACAGTGGTAGGAAACTCTTCAGTTACCATGTTTCCCTGAAGCACGTGTCACTGGGAAATGGAGGGAGGAGCTGCTATTACCATGAGCAGTGCCCTGTGAGGAGTCTCCAGAAACAGCTGCTTCACATCCATATGGCACAGGTGTACCTATCTGCTTAGCTGCATGGTAACTAATGGGGACTTTAGGCACTCCCTCTTTCACTCACACTGCCTATTTGAACTCGGACACAGGCTTGTAGGTCTATATGCTTATCCAGTATCCCCTGATAAAGTTCAGCCATGGCTTTATGCTAATGTTTACCTTGAGTGAGTCCATGATAGGTCCCCAGCATCATGGTACGCAAAGTGCTCATCCAAAAAATGCCATTAGAGTTACAATCTGGAAAGATTTTACCTGAGTTATCAAGGCAATATCATCGATATAAATAAATTTTCATGTGATATGGTGGTCTTATTGTTTATGCAGATGTCAAAAAGTTTCAGTGTTGGAGCACTGTCCTGTAGAAGTCCATTGCTGAGTGTTTTGTGCTTACTTTGCTTCACAGAAAGACCTATGCTTTTCTGGATGAGAGTATATGTTTCCATACCTTTTCCTGGGCTGAGGAAAGATCTATGAAAGCAGCTCCAGTCTTTGCAATGAAAACCAGTCTCAATGTTTGTGGCTGTAACAAAGATTTGATCACAGCAATGACACTGGGCCTAAAACCAGAATACTCTTGGTGGACATATGAGTTTAGTATTGGGGTGAATGCTTTAAAAGTATGAACCACTCCTGGAGCTCATAGATTATGCAGAGCAGTGAAATGGACTTGCAGCTCCAAGTCATCTGGCTTTCCTGCTTTTGGCAAGGCTATTACTGTCGCCGTATGCCAGATTTAGGGAATGTGGCTGTTCTCTACCCAAGCTGAGAAGAGTATTGGGAGCCATTGTGTATTTTACTAGTAGGTCAAGCTGGAGCAGAAAGTTCAGAGAGTTGTAGCTTGTTCCTTTTTTTACGGTTGCTTGGCCCATGAGAATAACGTTAGACTGAAGAAAGACTGGATAATTCACCATTACTTCTTTGAGTTTATTATTTGACCTCCTGTTTGTATTGTTGATGGATTGATCTTATTCAATTGGCTAGTAATTTAGCAGTAACGGCATTTGTGCTTATTTGTGGGTTAGCAGTGTCTGCTGGATTTGATGCTTGAAGTTTCCGCAGGAAGTGCCAAGTCTGACAACTTTAGTGCATAAAGTCTGTGGATTCCACACAGTCCAGCTAGATTTGTTATCTACAGGTAAACAAAGATTCAAATAGTGCGATGGCTGCTGCTTGATTTCTAGTTGGTTGGTATTATTGAAAGAAGACTTTCAATATATATAGGGATCTAGAGGAGTATAAGGTGTGTAGAAGGGAGCTTAAAAAGGAAATTAGGAGAGCCAGAAGGGGCCATGAGAAGGCCTTGGTGGGTAAGATAAAGGAGGGTCCCAAGGCCTTCTACAAATATGTGAAAAGTAAAAGGATGAGAAGAGAAGGAATAGGACCTATAAAAGGTGAAGGGGGAAAAGTCTGTGTGAATCCGGAAGAAATGGCAGAGGTGCTTAATGAGTACTTTGCCTCAGTATTCACGGTGGAAAGTAATCTGGGAGGTTGTACTACAGGTTTGAGGCAAACGGAAAAGATTGAGTATGTGGATGTTAGGAAAGAGGATGTGTTAGATCTGTTAAATTCTATCAAGATAGACAAGTCGCTGGGACCAGATGGGATGTACCCCAGGTTATTGTGGGAAGTGATTGCAGAGCCCCCGGCGATGATTTTTGCGTCGTCCATGGAAACGGGACAGGTTCCGGAGGATTGCAGATGTGGTTCCTATTTTTAAGAAAGGGAACAAGGATAGTCCAGGAAATTACTGACCGGTGAGTCTGACCTCAGTGGTTAGTAAGCTGATGGAGAGGCTTCTGACGGATAAGATTTATGAACATTTGAAGAAGTTTAGAATGATCAGAAATAGTCAGCATGGTTTTGTCAAGGGCAGGTCGTGCCTTACGAGCCTAGTTGAGTTCTTTGAAAACGTGACTGAACACATTGACGGAGGAAGAGCGGTGGATGTGGTGTACGTGGACTTTAGCAAGGCGTTTGATAAGGTCCCACATGCAAGGCTTCTTGAGAAAGTGAGAGGGCATGGGATCCAAGGGGCTTTGGCCTTGTGGATCCAGAACTGGCTTGCCGGCAGAAGGCAGAGAGTGGTTGTGGATGGGTCTTTTTCTACATGGAGGTTGGTCACCAGTGGAGTGCCCCAGGGATCTGTTTTGGGACCTCTTGCTGTTTGTCATTTTCATAAATGACCTGGATGACTAAGTGGAGGGATGGGTTAGTAAGTTCGCCGACGATACAAAAGTCAGTGGTGTTGTGGATGGTCTGGAGGGATGTCAAAAGTTGCAGCGGGACATAGGATGCAAGACTGGGTGGAGAAGTGGCAGATGGACTTCAACACAGATAAATGTGTAGTGGTCCATTTTGGCAAGAATAATGGGATGAAGGAGTACAATATCAAGGGTAGGAGTCTTAGCTGTGTTGTAGAGCAGAAGGATCTTGGGGTCCGGGTGCATAGGACTCTTAAATCGGCCTCGCAGGTGGAGGAAGTGGTCAAGAAGGCGTATGGTGTACTGGCCTTCGTTAATCGAGGAATTGAGTTTAGGAGTCGGGAGGTAATGACACAGCTTTATAATACCCTTGTCAGACCCCACTTAGAGTACTGTGCGCGGTTCTGGTCGCCTCACTATAGGAAGGATGTAGAAGCTATTGAAAGAGTGCAGAGGAGATTTACAAGGATGCTGCCTGGATTGGGAGGCATGCCTTATGAAGATAGGTTGAGGGAGCTGGGACTCTTCTCCCTGGAGAGACGTAGGTTGAGAGGCGACCTGATAGAGGTTTATAAAATGTTGAGAAGAATAGATAGGGTGGATTCTCAGAGGCTATTTTCCCGAGCTGAAATGGTCACTACAAGAGGACACAGATTTAAGGCGCAGGGAAGCAAATACAGAGGGGATGTTAGGGGTAAGTTTTTCACAGAGGGTGGTGAGTGAATGAATCAGCTGCCATTAGAGGTGGTAGAGGCGAACTCACTGGGGTCTTTTAAAAGACTTCTGGATGAGTATATGAGAACTAATGGGATAGGGGGTTATAGATAGGTCTGTGGATTGGTAGATATAGATGTGATCGGCACAACTCATGGGCTGAAGGGGCTGTTTGTGCTGTAGTGTTCCATGTTCTATGTACTCAAAATACAAATAGAGAATGCACTGTGCTTTGAAACCTCACAGGATGTCCTTCTTTGCTGCAGTTAAAAGCATAACCACAAATTGATTTTATTTTGCTGTGAGGGAATGTGGTGAATGGCAGTAAATCCAGGAAATTCCATCTTGGCACTTGTTTTGATAACATGACTGGATTTCAACCCTCCACTAGCTGATGTGGAAAGTGTTGGAGACAAGTTTGGGATAGGGAAACAGGAAAATCTTTATCTAACAAAGTCAGAGTTATATCCCTCCCTACTCTTACCCATCAGAAAGTTGTACAACGTTTAGGGTCACGCACAACTGTTTCTCCATTGTTACCATTTGAATCACCCCATTCCATATGGCTGTTAACAACATCTCCCACATATGTGGTTGGGTATTGACAGGGTTGGAGATTTGTTGGTAGGTTTTGCAGATATTGATAATTCTCAGCCCTTCGTTCTCATCAGTTGCTGTAGAGATGCGTCTGAGTTCCTGTTAAAATTGACCAAATATTTCTATTAGTGGAAACTGTTTAATCACCTTGAAAATTGTAAAGCACACAATGGCCTTAATGTTACCTTCTGTGGAGAAAAAATTGCAATGTGATGTGATCATCACCTGTGAACGGCTGCCAAAAAGGCCAAGATCTGAATGAACATTATTCTTCATACTTCAACTGTAGCTCTGGTCTTCTTGACAGCTGCACTGTGTGGGTTTCAAGTCATCACTCAAAATTCATTAATACACATCATTCAGTAATGAGAGTAATCCCCAAAACTACGAGATTCATTCCAATCCAGTGGTCAGCAAGCCTCTCAGATACTTTTTCCAATCGGCAAAATGCAGCAGCCTACCGTGAAATAACTCATATTGGCAGCATATTGGACCTTTCCATCCATATAGATTTTCAACCCCCCACCCCAGACATGAATCAAACATCACAACTATCAAACTTTAATCTTTCCCAGAGACATCCCTCAAAAGTGGACATGGCTGATGTAGCCATGTGATGGACAGGCAGCATCTCAAAACCTCACCTAGCTGAGATTGTGGAAACATATAAAAGCATCTTGTAGGCCATTCACCATTTCAAGCCTGCTCCATTATTCATTATGAATATAACTAATAAGCAAATTCAATATCCTGATTCCCACCTTCCTCCCATATCCTTTGATGCCGTTAGCTCCAAGAGCTATATCTAATTCTTTCTTGAACTCGCACAATGTTTTGGCCTCAACTACTTTCCGTCTTCCAGATTCACCACTTTCTGGATGAAGAAAGTTCTCCTGATCTCAGTCCTAAAAGATTTACCACCTTATCCTCAAAATTTGATTCCCTAATTCTGGACTGCTCCACCATCAAGAACGTTCTTTCCGAACCTACCCTGTCTAATTTTCTATAAGCTTCCATCTCATTTTTCTAAACTCCAAATGAATATAATCCCAACTGACCTAGTAATCTTCGTATGACAATAATCAGCCTGGTAAACTTTCGCTGTTGAGCAAAAGGATGAGCCACAACATCCTTCCTTAGACTGGGACACCAAAACTGCACACAATATTCCAAACATGATGTCACCAATGCCCTAGAAGATAGTGGTAAAACATCCCTATTCCTACATACAAATCCTCTCGCTGTGAAGACCAACATGCCTTTTGCCTTTACTACCTGTTGTATCTGCATGCTTATTTTGTGACTAATGTATAGGACACCAAGGCCAATTTCAGCTTTCAGACAATAATCTGACTTCCTATTATTGCTACCAAAGTGAATAATCTCACATTTATCCGCATAGTACAGCATTTGCCATGCATATGCCCACTCACTCAGCCTGTCCAAATCATACTGAAGCATCTTCGCATCCTCTTCACAGTTCACCCTCCCAACCAACTTAATATCATCTGCAAATTTTGATATAATTTCTGAATTTAAACTACTCCCAATTTCCAGATCTATTGCTTTTTCTTGCCAACTTGCATATTTCTTCTTCCAATCTAATACTATCCCTAATTTCCCCTGAAAGACAGTGTTTGGCCACAGTTTCTTTTCCACTTATGCGCCAAATAGGAATAAAGTATTCCTATTACTTATTCGTGGCTTAAATGCCTGAATATATTTAAGAAATGGCTAGCTATAGCACTAGGAGTAAATACGATCAAAGGTTGAGGGGGGTTCAGCAGGATTAGGCTATTGATTTGGATGATCAGCCATGGTTCGGACAAGTCCCCTGTTGTTACACTTCAGTCTGGCCTGTGCTATGATCTGGCAGGTTGGAGATACATCATGCCCTTCCAATGGTAGCTGCCATTTGGAGTGGTGGAACTGATTGCCTGTAGCCCATTCCATGTCAGGGTCTCCCACAAATTTACTAACACCAGTACCAGCTGGCTACCAATTGCAAGCCTCTCACTTCAGGGTCTATAGTAGGGTCACATTAAATTCTGGACTTCATCTCTACTTACTATGTTATCATAAGTACTACTATTTCATGTTAAAAACTATGATATCAAGGAAAGTACAAGATGTATAATTACATCTGCCCATTCCATTTATTCTCTGTTCAACAAACTCACCTGAAGATTAATGTAATCTTGACTTCATATGGAACAGCAATTAATTCTCATAGAATCAAACAGGACACAGACTGTTCAGTCCATTGTGTCTGTGCCACCTCTCTGAAAGTTACCAATTGTCTGTTTCCCCCACGCCCCCCCAGGCCTTTTCTTTTCTAAATAATTTGCTTTTGAAAGTTACACCTGTATCCAGATCACATCTTGCTAAAGAAAATAAAAATGCCAGACTCCTTAAAATCTACATTCTTCAGTTAACAACTTAATGAAAACCTTTTTTTTCTCCTTTACCTGCTTGTGTCAAAACACCTGTATGACTTTGAGCACATTATATTAAGTCTCCTTCTCTAAGTAATCCCATCCCGGGTTCTTGACTACTTTGCGTAACGGAAAATTATCCGTGGTAGTAATTTTGAGTAAATCTGCTCTGTCTCTAAGGCTTTAATGTCCTTTCTCAAGTGTAGTGCTCAAAAATTAACACAATACTCTAGTCAAGACCGAATCAGTGATTTCTAGAAGATTAGTATTATTGTCTTGCTTCTATGTTCTATGCCTCTAATAATAAACTGAAGATCTCATTTGCATTTTAACCACTTTATCAACGTGTCATTTTCAAAGATAGATACAGTTTCATAAACCCTCAAGGTTTCCAGGAAGTGAAGTTATTAAAATAACCTAGATGTTTCAGTTTTTCACTGGTGCTGGAAAGGTTAAGTGTGGACTGATAAAGAACTCAAAGCATTACAAGGTTATTTCAGAGAAATCAGAGAATGCAATTTTCGGATAATCAAAATAAAATGTAACTGAAGGTATAATTTCCTTTCTGACAATGGGGAGGGGTGTGGAAGTTTAGAATGTGGAATTCTCTGACACAAATTGTTTTAATACAGAGTCTGCAACTACTTTTCAAAAGAAATTGAAATGGTTGGAAAAATGGAAAATTAAAGGTTATGGAAACAAGGAGTGTGGAATTGGATTGGATGGGCCAAATGCCTCATTGTAGCATTTTAGGTCATGCAGATTGAAAATCTGAAATGTAGCAATTTTGTTTAGGGATTCTATGGAATTCTATGATTTATCATGAGTGTAGGGGCCATTCAGCCCATCGAGTCTGCACTGACTCTCCAACAGAGCATCTTATCCTCTCCCCAAGACCTAACCTCTTAAGCCCACACATTTCCCATGGCTAGTCCATGTAACCTAGCCCTAATTGGCAACCCACTTAACCTGCACGTCTTTGAATTATGGGAAGAAACCAGAGTACTCAGGGAAAAATTACGCAGACATGGAGAAAATGTAAATGCTATGGATAGTCACTCAAGGCCAGAATTGAACCTGGGTCCCTGGAACTGTGAGGCAGCAATGCTAAACAGAGTGTCATCATTCTGCCCCATATCATACATCATATCACAATTCTTACCTCAAAATATATTAGGTAGTGGTGATGTGGAAGAAGTACTTGTTGTGTTTCAGTTAACTTTCAGCTAGATGGGTACAGGAATGAAGGCTACAATTTCTTTAGGCGGACCCTACTTCCCGGAAGCCAGGCAGTGCAAATCTGCACTCTTGTCCTCCCACGGTTACCTAAAAATGTCCTGGAATTATGTGCATAATTGCTTCTCAAGTTATTGCCATTCAACAATGTGTGATCTTCGCATGACACAAGGGTTTGTCAAAGGCATATAAAAATAGAAAATTCCAGAAATACGCAGCATCTGTCCAGAGAAAAGTATTAACATTTCAGATCAAAGGTTTTTCATCAGTCCTCAAAGATCATCAACCTGAAACATTAATGATATTTCACTCCACAAATGCTACCAGACCTGCCATTTTTCCAGAATTTTCAGTCTTTTTAAAAATTTCAGATTTGTAGAATTGAAGTGTTTAGTTTCTTTTTTAAAGAGTAGATCACGTTCGTCTTGCTTGAGCTTGTTTTGATCAGGTAAGAGAGGATTAATGTTGGTAATAAAGTTATGTGGTGTATGTGGATTTCTAAACAGCATTTGTATTATATAACAGACTTGTCAGCAAAGTTGGAGCCAGGGAATAAGAAATAGTAAGACCACATAATACAATGCAGCTGAGTGACAGAGAAGAGAGTAGTGGTGAAAGTTTATTTTGCAGATCAGAGAAAGATATATAATTAGGGCTTCTGCAGAGGTCAATGTTCGAATCCCTACAAATTTGCACCTGAAGAGGAGAAGGGTCAAGGCAAATTGCTCTTTCAGAGAACCAGCTGAATGGTCTCCTTCGATGCTGTAACCATTCTAAAATTCTACCCAGTAACATAAACAGGAGCACGAATGCGACCATTCAAACCTGCATCCTAATTTACCAAGATTATGGCTGCTTTGATTATGGCTTTAGTTCCTCCACTTTTTCAGCTTGCCTTACATAACCCTCAACATGTTTATAGATGAATACTCTGTCTCAGCTTTCAATACATTCAATGAACCAGCCTCCACTGCTCTGAGGGAACGATATACAACCCTCAAAGAGAGAAGAAATTCCTTCTCATTTTGATCCTAAAAGGAGTGCAGCAGCAGAGATCAGTGTGACATAGGTGCACAAATTATTGGAGGTGACAGAGCAGATTAAGAAAGGATTTAATAAAAACAGGGGATCCCGGGCTTTATAAATTGAATATGGAGTAGAAATGCAAGAAAGTTATGAAGAACCTGCATAATAGTAGTGGAGGCCTAACCAATGTTTTATGTCCAATTCTAGGCATCTCACTTTAGAAAGGAGGTGAAGGCTTTAGTAGGTGCATTGTTCTTTCAAAAGCCATAACCTTTATTACCTAGGACAAGGACAGCAGTTGCATGTGAGCACCACTACCAGCACCTACAAGTTCCTTTTCGAGCCACACACTAAATTGTTGTTCCTTCATGGCCACTGGGTCAATATCCCTCACAAATAGCACTCTGGGTGTATCTACACCATTTGGATTGCAGTGGTTCAAGGTGGTGCTCACCACCACCTTTTTGGGGGCAATTAGAGAAGGGTGGTGGAAAAGGCTGGTCTAGCCCAGACCACTCGTGCCCCATGGAAGAATAAAAAAAAATTCACAAGAGCTATTTCCAGGAATGAGGCGCTTCAGTAACGTGGACAGATGAGAAAAGCTAGGGCTATTCCCTGGAGAAGATTAAGGGGAGATTTGGCAGAGGTATTCAAATTCATGAGTGATCTGAACAAAAGTAAATTGAGATACATTGCTCCCAGTGACTGAGTGCTGGAGAATCAGAGAGCATGGGTTTAAGGTAATTGACGAAAGAAGCAATGTAACGTGAGAATTTTTTTTTGTAAGGAGTGAGTCATTAGAGCTGGAATGAATTACCCGAGTGGTGGAAAACTGCTTTAAAAGAGAATTGAATAAGCACCTGAAGAGCAAACGTTCATGGATAGGGAAATAGAAGGGTTAGATGAGTTGTTCAAATGAGGGCCAGCATATATTATCAAAGGCTGAATGGCATCCTCCTGTGCTGTAACCATTCCATGATTCTACAAGTATTGAAGTACTGATGGGAGTGTGTTTCAGATTCTGGTAAAGTGTTAAAACATCAGACTCTGTCAGTAATGCTAGTTATCGATTGTACTGAAGGATGAGCTCTGTGTGCGTGTGAAGATTGGCACGATAACTGGGGGTAGGAGAGAACAAAAAAGTATTTGGAGAGATAGCATAGGAAACAATTTTTTAAAAATATACGTGAAGTGGTTTTTGGGTGTAAAGTCTGTTCAGCAGCTGATGGGAGAACAGCCAAAAGTTTCGATAGTGTTGAACCCAAAGCCACCATTTTACCTCAATAATGGGGAAGTCATGGTTTCCTACATGTAACAAAATTTATATATAACTGCAAAGGTCAGAATTATAAAATAACTAAGGCAGAATGGATATTATATTTATCTTAGCTTCATATTCAGCATAGTTTGCTAACGATGGACAACTGACTCAAAGATCAAAAGGGAATTTAAGACGTGCTATTGACTGAAGGAAATGACCACAGTTCAAGTCCTTCACTTGGGCTTTTATTATGAATGTCCCAATACAGTACAATTCAGTACAGGCAAAGTACATTTGTGCTATTTAATCACACCCAGACAAAATCAACTCAACATTCTTCTCATTTTCATTTACTGTTGGAATTGCTTACCCAAAAAGAGCGAGCCTTGGAAAGAACTATTTTGTACTGATGCTCAGAACCATAGTGGTTTTATTTTCTTTTTGAAGTTGGCAAGGAAAATGGGGGTGCGAGGAATGAGGATGAAGGAAGACGAGAAATATAACTGAGTAAGCCTTGGTTAGATCATTTGTATTGTCTCTGTACCATGCTCTCAGTCCATCAGATTAGCTCTATATCATTGACATATGGGTTAAATGAGTCCTTCTGCTCTGAAAATCCTTGACCAATAGAAGCACTGCACTTCTCAGTTTTATAACAAGTTAATGCGATGAAACAGAACAGTTTTAAATAAAAGCAAAACATCACGTTTTGTTGCTTACTTATTGCTCAGTAGACTAACTTTTTAAGTGCTTTTTGGACATTAATGTAATGTTACAGTACAAGATAAATTAGTACAGTGTGATTTTTAATGTTATATTAACAGCTTCTATTCTGTAATGTGCAAACTCAAATGTGTTAAGTTTCACCAGTTATTTGCTGCACATTAGTTGCAAAATAGTAGGACATCTCAGGACTAATAGCTGAGGAAGATGATGCAGGAAGATAGTGAATTTGAGCAAATAAAATCTTGCACAAGGGAAAGGAAGAAAATTTGTGTAGAGCCAATTAAACCATTGATGTCAATTCAAAGGAACTGGAAACAATATTTTCTGGCAACGTACTCTGTTTCTCTGCTAGAAATTAGTATTTTCCATCACTTATGATTTATGTAGCAACAATTCATTAAATATTATGTTCAATATAGAGTAAATTTCTATAGATGAGTATTGCCTGTAGATGGTGCTGTTTTGCAAGTTCAAGTGGTCATGGTCCCAAAATCTTTTGCTCATGAATTTTCAGCCAATTAGATTGCAAGAGGCTTCTGTGAATTTAATATCAGCTACAGATCATACCAACACTCGTCAATGATCATGCAAAATCATGACAAATGTTACTGCTTCATACAACTAAGTTTAATAAGATTTACTTGTTAGTACAGAAAAATTAAAGTCCAAACTACAAACTTAAGCATTGGTAAGCAGTAGCAGCATTGAGCTCCATGTTTAGTCACAGTACTGCAGTTCCGTACAAGCATTAGTCCAAGCCAAAATGTATATGCCGTGTAAGAGTACTAGCTAAACAATCTAGGAGAACAGTAAAAGATACATTTAAAATTAGTAGTTTGTTTCGAAACAAAGACATCCTAGCTTTGAACACTCTAAAAATGATGTTTTCCATTACTTAACAGCAAAGTTACAAATACTTGTACTGTATACCCCAATACAACTACATCCAGAAAAGTTTGGCTATATTATGTTTAATTAGTATTAGCACCTTAATGTTAAGTGAACTGACTCAATACTAAAAGTGGTGCATTTGCTATGAATTTTGTGCAAAAGAAAAATTTTGCAGAATTTTCACATTTACCTATATATCCGGCTAGCTACCCTTTTGGGGTATATAGTAATTGCTTGCATTTATAAATACTTGGTGGCATATTTTCAACACTGTAGCAGCTAACTGAGTCTGAGAGGAAAAGTTTGGTTAGTAACTAGAAAGAAAGATCAAGTGGATGTACAAAGCAGTACAAAAACTGGTTGCTATAAACAATCCAGCCTTCACAAAAAAAAAGGCATTTCCCATCTCCAAAAAAATCCATGCTTTATCACTCAGCAAGACAGATAGACTCCCCGTATACAACTATGATTCTTTTCCCCACAATAGCACAACATTTTGTCTGCTCCATTCTGATCATTTTATTGCCCATTCATTCAATTACATCATCAATCACTCTACATTGTCAGCCGTTTGTCATTACCACACCACTGTAAACCACTTCAGCAAGTTAATACATGAAGCTTTGCATTTCAAAACTAGACACTTTAGTAACAATATTACAAATGTTTCAGCTCCAAAAAATAACAAAACTGAAAATAAACTTTAAAGAATTAGCATCATAAAATTAATTTATTCCAAGTAAAAATACAAAATAATATTGGACATTGACCAGATATGAAAGTCTCTCCCAGAAATGACTATTATGGTCAGAAAAGCAGTCTGTAAAGAAAAATAACTAAAATAAAAATGAAAAATATGTAAATATGTTTAAATCCTCTGGTTTTAGCAAAAATCTCTAAAAATAACAATGAATATTTGTATCAGTACAAAGGCTACATTGCTATTGAAAAAATACTAGCATGAAGAAAGGTACACATTTGACAGTAGAAAAATGATTTAGTGAATCACGATGTCTAAAGTTTGCAATGAAAATAAATCTTCACTAAAGATTTATGCTTTTGATTTCTTTTTTTTTTTACAAACAGTACAAACAGTATTGCACATTACAACAAAGAGTTGAGGTTAAGTTAGCCTTCAAAATTGACTAATTCAAGTCTCCAACATCAAGAGAAGGCCACGTATGGACCTGATGCACCAAGGGGCTCTTAGTCAAGTTACAATTTGAACACCTTAGAAATAACATTCTCAATCTGAAGGACCTCATTTATATTCATTAACAAGTAAACAAATTGGGGCATGTTATAACTTAACATAAAAAAGATATTCATACAAAAATAACATGAACAGAAGAATTCTTTCACAATTCTGGTCAGTCGGTCTTAAAGGATTAATGATAAATACACAAATTAAGTGAAAAATATTTTAGTTTCATTTTCTACTAACAGCTTCCAGCACCAATGGAGATGTGTCTATCCCAAGCCGTTTCTTTTATTAACTATTTCTTTACATTCCAGCTTTTTAAATTCATACATTAAACTATATAAGGGGAAAAACGGTTTATAAATGTTCACTTTTCCACATTTAGGTAGATTCTTTTTAAAGTCTTGTACTGTAGCTAACTACAATTCTCCATATTAAAGTTATAAAGCTCTAGCTCCTTCAATTTCCAAAAAAGCAAATAAGCATGAAAAAAATAAAATTACCCATCTGTTAAATCATTTCCTTGCAGAATTAAATTAATATATATTTTTAGAATAAACTTACTTAGAAAATATCAATTTCTTTCCTATATTTCAAAATTGAGGTATTGCAAAAGATCATGTCAGTCAGAAAGCACGCCTTAAAAAATCAGCTGACTGTTGAAAACTGTCCAGATACAAAAAGTAGTGCATAACAAATGTCTTATACAGATAATGAAAAAACATAGAAAAACATGCCTGGGCAAGAAAGCAATATCACAAAAAGCCCAGAAGTTAACCTCCAAAGGGATAATAAGCGATTTACCAGTAAAAAAGTAATTTCTTCTTCTTTTTTCAAAAAAAATTCCATTTCAATGCCAATATTTGCAACTAAACACTGAAAAATAAACTAAAAAAAGAAAATAAAGACTTACTGGACACAAACAGGACATCACAACACACAAATGACTCAACAATTAGTATCAAATCTACTATGCGGTGTCATATCCAGTCAGATTGTCCCCAGAGCTGCTGAAGGTCACTGTGTACAAACCCCCCCCTCCCCCACTGTCGGTACACTTAGCCTGTGTTTGGTTGAAATCTGCAGCCCCATCGTTCATGCTAAAAAATGTCCACTAATTAGCAGATCTTATTAGAATTCAAGCTTTGCAGGATATAACCAGGGATTTGGGGAGTTTATTCTGAACCAGAAAGCAGACATCTCCATTTTGACTTTGTGCAGACAGTTCTTTAGCATTAGTTTCCTTTCCTAATGTGCCTACTTGTCAATCCGACAAATATATTGGTAGTGTATGAGCTCTTTGGTTTTCTGGACAAGGTCTGAAGCTATGTAAATGGTGCAAGCAGCAGAATATTTTTTAAACTGAGCTCACTCTGTTTATACACTGGTTATGAAGCATCACTTACTTCTATGTCAGACATTACAACGGTTACTTTTATCACAGTACTATACATAATCACCTTAACTATATAAAAATTGCACAATATGTGATCACCGCAGAGTACTTCACCTACCATCAACATAACTTCAAAATATCCTACATCTATAAGAACTTGTGATATCTGTAATGCTTTAATGGACACAGATTCAAACTCCATAAGCATTTACATTACTGAGGCATGCCTTCCTCCAGTTATTAGCCAATTCTCTCATACTGAAATTTTTTTTTCCTGTAGCCTACATAGTTTTTTTTTGTGCACTGGTGGGCAGGTTGTCAGCAGATATAAGAGACATGATACACAAAATTTATTGCATGCAGCAACCTGGTTAAGTAAACATGCAGTCAAATCTACTGACCTTCCTCTGGAGCTATCTCCATGCTATACTGCATTTTTTCCCAGCAGCATTATGCTCCACATTTATTTATAACCCTAGCCTGATAAAGTACTATGATATCTGCAATACCATTTATTTAGCAGCAAAAGCTATTGCAGCAAACATTTACATAACACTAAGAAAGACCTAACCAAAAAAACCCCAGCAAAATCAAATTGAGCTTATGAGGTATTATTCTTGCAAGTCAAAATGGAGAGCAAAAAAGGCTTACTTTTAGGGTGATGGTATCCTAAATGATCCAAAATGTATAATTGCTGAATATCTGAGAAAAATGTTTTGCTACATATGCCACCTACAGTGTGTTACCTTTGGTAAGTCTTCTAGGGGCAAGTCTAAGTTTCTGAAAATAAGTGCATGCTCCTGTCATGGGAAACAGTTATGTGAGCTGATGGCATATCAGCTGAAACTCCTAAATCACAATGCAAAGTCCAATTTTAAACAAAACAAAAAAAAAGGTACCAAGCAGATGTTTGAGAGTCAAAGTGCAGATTCAGTACAATTACTCTGAAATTTTATATACCAGACAATCTTGGATGAGTTCAGTAATGTGACTTCAAAGAAAAACACAAAAACATTCATTATCTGAGGAAGAATGCACCCATTTCCAGAACCCTCTCAGCCCTGAGGCAGCGCTCTCCACTCCAGTATGTGTTGGTAGACTATAAGACTCTTCAGCTCCAGCGAAATGGGACGTGACGTGGGCGATCACCTCCTTCCTTCACAAGAGGCTTGTGGAATTCCCTGCCTGCTCGTGAATGTATGCTTGCCCAGCAGTATTCACAATAATACTGCAAACAGGTAACATTGGCACAGAAGAAAGGAGCAAACTTCCCACCACAACGGGCACCCTGGCATTCATCACACATCTGGTCATCCAGGACATATGGCTTGACTTCCACCTGCAGCAGGAAGACAGATCATAATATTTCACATGACAAAACAGTAAACTATATGTTAAGCATATGAAATCAAAACACCATGTTTAGGGAAAACATTTATTCAACATTCAACTTGCGACTTTTAAGCCTACAATTAGAGATTACAAAAGGGACAGTTTACAATGGGAATCCTTAAAATTGCTTTTATTTAAATAAAAAGCCCAAACCCACAAGTTCCCACACTCTTTGGGATTTGTATTATAGATCAAAACTGTTTCTTCTTCTATTTGAAAAGATTAAACTCAGCATCGAAATCAGCTGCGTTATGTGACATGCATGCACATTTACAGTATCTGCAATTCTTTAATGGATGTGATGCCATTTCAACTCTGCACTACTTCAACAGGTAAAGAAGAATTGGGCTTCACCAATACCAAGTCATTAATGGGCATCAAACCCCACCATCTGAAGTAGAGTCTTTTGCTCTTGCTTCTTTCAAAATGTCTTTCATGTAGAGGACTTTATGATCTGTCCCAGAAACATTGAAACGAGGTTCAATATTATCCGACTCCCAACTCTTGCAGATCTATTCTGACAGTAGAATTTGATGTTGGCTGAAGAGTCTATCCAAGGTATTGTGTGTAATTTCATGTTGTTTTCAGCTGTTCATGTGGAATTTATGGGCAGAATGGTGGCACAGTGGTTCGTGTTTCTAACACTCAGCACCAGGGAACCAGGTTCAATTCCAGCCTCGGTTCACTGTCTGTGTGGAGTTTGCACATTCTCTCCGTGTCTGCATAGGTTTCCTCCGGGTTTCCGGTTTCCTCCCACACTCCAAAGATGTGTGGGTCAGGCTGATTGGCCATGCTAAATTGACCTAGTATTAGAGGGATTAGGGGGGTAAATGAGGGTAACGGAAATAGGGCCTGGATGGGATTGTGGTCAGTACAGATTTGATGGGTCTAATGGCCTCCTTCTGTACTATAGCAATTGTATGATTCTATGGTACTACTTGCCAAACCTAGGAACTAGTCCCCTGATTTTACTCAGGACTAGACAGGTGGGGTGAAACTACCCAAATGCTGGTGTGATGGCTTGTTGTTAAAAAAGACACGAGTAGTTCTTACAAAGATAGCACATTTGCAAATTATATGTGGACTTGAATAAATGTACAGAAATAACATCATTGTTTAAAGGGTATTTCATTTAGGTTTGATGTATGACAAAATTTGAAGGGATAGTGATCATATACACCTACTCAGAGCTTTAAATACTCAGTTTCATATAAGTCTGCTCAAAGATCCAATTTAGTCAATGCCCAGAGGACAAAAAATAGTGAAAGTACATAGCTGTATTATAGCAGGTGCCAAGGTCAACGGCTTCAATGCAAAGATACACTGTATTAGATAAAAGATGACTTGGCATCCAGTTGATGCAATTAATCAGATTTTCCAATAGTTTAATTACACCATTCAAACACCCACATCTTAAATCTGAAAATTTAAGTTTGCTTTAATTTTGAAATATTCGGAGATTGATTTGTTTAACCATGTTCAACACAACTAGTTTACTGATCAATTCAGAATGCTGCTTCTAATGAACTGGATAGGTCAAAAAACAAGGCATGAGTCATCTAATTTGAAACAAAGCTAGGAGAAGTGAAAATTGGACAATATCCTCTCAAGATGCCATTAAATTCATTCACTCCAGCTAGGGATTCCAAAGGATTGAAATGCTGAAGATGGGAAGGTGGTGACAGCCACCATTGTTGGATGCACTTTCAGCAATTGCAGAGCTATCACACAACCTTGTAGGCTTCAGTTCCTACTACCACTCAGGAACCAAAATATAATCTTAAATGCAATAGGACAATCTTATAAAATCATCAAGGTGAAATATACTTGCCTTACATTTAGATCATTTTTATTACTCCTTAGTATGTCCAATAATTTGTTGGGCAAGAGATTGAATGACTGCAGCTAAACTTAAGTCAAAGTAATATGTGGCCTACAGTTACAGATTTTCAGAATACCTAGGAATGGATTTCATGGTCAGCAGCAAGCCAGTTGTGTTCACTATTAACCTCAAACAACAAAGAAAATTGCAGCACAGGAATAGGCTCTTCGGCGCTCCAAGCCTGCACCAACCATGCTGCCCAACTTAAATGGAACCCTCTACTCTTTGAGAAACCATATCTCTTCATTCCCATTCTATTCACATATTTGTTCAGATACCCCTTAAAAGTCACTGTTGTATTTGCTCCCACTACCTCCCAGCAACGAGTTTCAGGCACCCACTACCCTCTGTGTAAAAACATTTGCCTCATACATCCTCCTTTAAAGTTTGCCCCTCACACCTTAAACCTGTGCCCCCTAATAATTGACTCTTCAACCCTTGGAGAAACCTTCTGACTATCCACTCCTACTATGCCCCTCAATCTTGTGGACTTCTATCATGTTACCTCTCAACCTCCATCGTTCCAGTGAAAACAAACCAAGTTTCTCCGACCTCTCCTCATAGCTAACGTCCTCTGTACCAGGAAACATCCTGGTAAATCCTCTCCAAAGCCTCCACATCCTTCTGGTAGTGTGATGACCAGAACTGAACACTATATTCCAAGTGTGGTCTAACTAAGGTTCTATAAAGCTACTGCATGGCTTGCCAATTTTTAAACTCAGTGCTCTGGCTGACGAAGGCAAGCATGCCACATGCCTTCTTGACTACCTTTCCAGCTGCATTGCCATTTTCAGTGACCTGTGTACCTGTACATCCAGATCCCTCTGCCTATCAATACTCCAAAGGGTTCTGCCATTTATTGTATATTTCCTATCTTTATTACAACATCCAAAATGCATTACCTCATATTTGTCTGGATTAAACTTCACCCACCATCTCTGCGCCCAAGCCTTCAACCTATCTATATCTTGCTCCACCCTCTAATGGTCCTCATTGCTATCCGCAAATCCACCAATCTTCATGTCGTTAGCAATTGAATCCCTTCACTTAAGCGTTAAAGAGAACGGAGAGCAGAATTGAAGAACGTTTGATCGAGGTAAAAGTGAAAGCCAGACACAACACTGCTTTGTTGCAAAATGATTGAACACACCCCAAGGCCCTGGCTAAGCTCCCCTCCTCCAAGTATCACCCTCTACCAAACAACATAGACATGAGGCTCAGGTGGCCAAGCCACCAGCCCTGCCTTCATCTTGCCCATCTCTCTGTCCATGGGCTTCTGCCCATGACTACTTCACTGAGACTTGAAGTATGGCCAAATGTATAACCCAGTGCCAATGTCTCTGCTGTAAATGTGGCCTTTGGCACCTCAACTGCATCATCCTTTCACTGTGAAATGATCGGTGTTCCAAAATCAGCCATCTCAACACCTTCAAACTGCAATTCTGACACTTCCTGACCAAGGTCCACGAACAGGTGTAGCTCACATGATGCAAAAGCAAAATACTGCAGATGCCAGCCATATCTTTTCCATCTTTCACAAGGTTATGGGTAGTGACATTATGGGTGCGGCTTAAAGGAAAATGCTAAAATAAGGCGTGTTTAGCAACAATGTTAATGGTAACTAGACACCTCAGGTTAAAAGAAATAGGTAGTATCAAGTTTTGTTCCATAATGGCACCACGTTGGCTGAAGTACCACTCACTGTTAAATTAAATGAAAGGTTATTTTAAGCATTCTGCATCGTGAACAAAGGTATTGTTTGAATATCCCTTCTTATTACATGTTTTAAAGCTATGTCCTTAACACCGTGTAGAGAAAATTAACACTTGATCACTTAGAACAATGCTTGACAAAATCAGATGCAAGGTGTGTCTGAGTATTGTGTACAGCACTACACAGTGTCCTTGACTGAAATTTCCAAGTCTCGTACCACTGCCAGTGAGTTCGGGGAATTTGACGCCTAGCCAAATCTCCACTTACAGCAGTGGGGCTGATAATTCCAGCCGCCAGCGAGGTCAGAGAATTCCTCCTTTATTTAAAGAAAGACGTAACTGTATTGGAAGGAATTCAGAGGAGGTTTACTGAATGGAATGACAGAGTTGTCTTATGATGAAAGGTTGGGTAGGCCAGGTTTGTATCCATTGGAATTTAGAAGGACAAGAAACAACTTGAAACATACAAGATCTTCAGGGGTCTTAACAGCATGTATGCGGACAGGATATTTTCTCTTGTGAGAAAATCTAAAATTAGGAATCACTGTTTAAAAATGAGTTGTCCATTTAAGAGACAATTTTTATTCTCAGAGGGTTGAGTGTCTTTGGAACTCTTCTTCAAAGGGCAATGGAAGGAGAGTCTTTGATTATTTTTAAGGCAGAGGTGGATAGATGGTGGTTGGGGGTAGGGGGTGTCGCGGGTGAAAGGTTAACAGAACAAGTGGGAATGTGTGGTTGACCTTACAATCAGATCAGCCATGATCTTACTGAATGGTGAAGCAGGCCCATGGAGCTAAGTGGCCTACTTGGGCTCCTAATTCATATATTTGGATATTAAGATATTTACCTAAGACAGAAATTAGCAAATAATTTTTATATTCCAACTATCATAGGGTATTCAGAAAGTAGCCACAGGTGAGTGCTGCAGTTCACAGAACAAAGCAATGCCTTGAAAATGAAAATAATCTCTTCAAAACCGTACTTCCTCACAACACATGTACTTGCAGGCTACAGAGTTGCCAAGTTTGCTGTTATGAAGTTGGTTGGCAGAGCCAAGATTTTTAAAAATTGTGGCCTTGATTCCTCACAAATACCTTTCAAAAATGAAATTAGCTTCTTCAGATTTGCGCATTATATTTAAATACACAAATACAATTAGTTAGAATAAGGGAAGTTTTAAAAAGATGCTTAGTACAGGAAATTATCCTTGTTCCCAACACTGTACAAATAGCTCCATAAGCTAGTATTGCTATTGCAATGTAGTATGTCTCTGTCCCAGATTAGTGGGTCATTCAAAACAGTGCATCTTACACCACCATCCGAAAAAAATCCTTTTAGAATGGAAACTGTCAAGTAAAACACGAAGAAAAAAGTCATTGATGAATGTAGAACTAATTAGTGGGATGGGATAAGCTGGAAGAGATCTAAGAGTAAAGGAAACAGCATTAAAAATGAACAGAATGCTGAACTACATTATCAAATCAACCTCAAAATCATAATTATATAATACCTTGCACAGGTTACACCTTGAATATAACACTGATTACTGATGGCCAAAACCAAGGAGAAATATCTTGGCAGCAATACAGAGAATACCATAAGCTGACATACCAAAAAGGTTTGGAAACATTTAAACTTCTGAACAAATATGATCTTGGAGATATGCAAGATACTAAATGAAATGGAAAAGGTTAGTTCTGAGAGCATGCCAAGTCACGAGTACAGGACAAAGGAAGATGCATACAAACTGAAAATGGATTGATGCAAGAAGCTTTTCATCCAGAGTATGGTTAATGCTTGGAATGACCTACCAATCTGAACATTCGAGAGAAAATACCAAAATGCATGTTGTAATCAGGGTGTGTGAGGGATCAGTAAGGAAGAAATTAAATCTTAATGCACAAAATATACATATATACGAAAGCACAAAATGAACACGTAATAGAAAATAATGAGTGAAGAGCGATTCATATCTCGTTCCAAACTGGAACATTGCCAGTAACACAGCAAAGCAGGGCATATGCAAATAAAACTATTTCACAGGCACAGTAAGAGCATTAAATACGAGTTATCATCAAATGTATTTTTATAGCAGCAAAGATTTAATGAAGAATGATATACACTACTCAAATTTAGCTATTCTGCACTATATTTAATTGTTAGTCATCATTGCAAGCCTGGCACTGGCAGTTTTCACAGCTAGGGCAAATAAAGACAACTCTGGAATCCAAAATCTGTCAAGGAAATCATATTATCTCCACTTAACACAGCATGCTGAACCTAACTGCAGGAAAGTTGATGCAGGGATAAGAAGATTCAATAGCCAAGTTAACCCTAATGCAAGCATCACACACTGAAAACCAGAAAACCACAGTAAAGGTAGCACACATTTTTGGGAAGGAATCGGGTTTCACATGAATGTGTGTACAATGCGAAAGTATATAGCAAATGGACCACACAATGCAAGTGAAAAGGAATTATTATTTAATTCTGCTCACTCTTGCAAGGCAAATATAGCAACTTTAGAGACGCTTCTAGCGTGAATCATTAGAGTTTGGAGGAGTAGAAAACGAGATTTTCATAATGGAATTGCATGTGAACAGCATAAGAGGAGCAGAGATGTAGCATACATTAAAGTTTCGCTAGAGAAGCTAGTATCTTCACTTCTTTTAAATTTGATGCATCTTATATTTCCAAATGACACTGAATACTGAGGAGCCGAAACCAGGCTGGCATTTACAAAAAGCCGGGAGACTCAGTTGTTGCTGTTCTACCCATTTTCTTCCATGTTTTCCTGCTCTCCGCAGCAGGCAGAATGAACATCCTGTGAAACTTTTTGCAAAAAAAACCTGCTCAAGTTTGACTTCTAACTTTACTAGTAGCTGAAGTGGAAAAATATTTGTGGCTTTGCTATCAATCCAATCTGAGGGAAGGAAGATTGAACAGGTTTTCCCTTACTTTTCTTAATAGGCGAGAAGCCAGATGCAACTTTGGAGGGCACCCACCACCAATGCCCTCTTAAAAAGAAAATTTAAGCACCATTCCCCCACTTTCTAATCATGGACTCTTACAAAATAACCTCTCGTGACAGCAACCAGGATTCAGTCACAAGAACAGAGGAAGCTGGAAAAACACTGCCAGCATCTATCAGGAGAGAAACAGTGTTAATCTAAAGTGGCACAGTGGTTAGTGCAGCTGCCTCACAGCCTCAGGGACCTGGGGTGTCTGTGTGGAGTTTGCATGTTCTCTCCATGTCTGTGTGTGGTTCCTCCTTTGGACTCCCACAGTTAAAAGATGTGTAGGTTCGGTGGATTAGCCATGCTAAATTGCCCCTTAGAGGTCAGATGGATTAGACATGGTAAACGTGTGGTGCCACAGGGATAGGGAAGGGGACCTGGGTAAAATACTCTGTTAGAAAGTTGATGCCGATGTGATGCCCAAATGGCTTCTCCTTTGCTGTAGGGATTCTATAATTCTTCTAAACTCTGTCAGAATTGAAAGGAGGGAGAATGTAAAAACTGCAACAAAAAGTAACAACTTTAAGAACAAAAGACAGATGACCTGGTGAACGAGGTGAAGAGGTGTTTTGCATCAAGGCAATATACATATGAAATATTAAAAAGAACGGGGGTGGGGTTAAGGTGGAGGAGAAAGGTCAAAATTTAAAGTTGCCAAACTCAGCATCAACTCCCAAGGGCTGCAATGTGCCCTACCAGAAGATAAGATGTTACTCCAGGATTCACTCTCTTCCCTCGCAACATTATGCCTCATGTTCTAACTGTTCTCCCTGGTTTCAAGTGGGAAAATAACCAGGGGCATGCAGGTGAGTCTCAGCACAATGTTGAGGCCCTCTGCCTTGATCCCAGCCTAATCCAACCCCGAGTTAAAATCAGGGCTTATGATTCAGTAATCACAAGAATGGTCTTTGGAAATTGCAGTATTTTTCATTACTTTTGAAAGGACTCAATGCTGATAAAATGTCAAGTATTATTTAAGTTATTGTGCAGACAAACATTAATAAATTGAATAGATCGCTTCTGTTTCAGGGAAGTTACTTTTTTTTTTAAAAACTGATTAGCACACCAGAATTCCATGTGAATTTCTACAAGGTTTAAAATGATCAAAAAAACAAAAAGCAGTCACATGGATTGCTGCATGTCAGAACCAAAGAATCTGACACCTTTCTCCACCTTGTGTTCAGCGACAACTTAAATTAGAAAGGATAAAGCTGTTACTGTCCTGGACTACATTTGTTTCCAGCCCTGGAGGAATAGTTTTTTTTTAAACATCTCCTCATTTACAGATTTCTTATTTGAGGGTTTGAGAATTTGCTAATCAGAGATTTATTGCATGGAAACAGGTCCTTCGGCCCAATTTGTCTATGCCATCTTTTTTGTACTACTAACCCAGCCCCAACTGGTTGCATTTGGCCCATATCCCTCTGTACCCATCAGACCCATGTAACTGTCTAAATGCTTTTTAAAAAGGCAAAATTGTACCATCCTCCACTACTACCTCTGGCAGCTTGTTGCAGACACTCACCACCATGTGTGTGAAAAAATTGCCCCTCTCACCTTAAACCTATGCCCTCTAGCTTTAGACTCCTCTACCTTTGGGAAAATATATTGATTATGTTATGCCCCTCATTATTTTGTAGACCTCCATAAGATCACGCGTAAACCTATGTTTTAAGGAAAAAAATCCCAGTCTATATAAATTAAACTCCATCTGCCATTCATCAATCCAGTGGCCAATTTATCAAGATCCCATTGCAATCCTAGATAACCTTCTTCACTGTTCACTTTGCCACCAATCTTGGTGTCATCTGCAAACTTACTAGCCATGTCTTCTAAATTTTCATCCAAATCATTAAAACAAATGACAAATAACAATGGACCCAGCACTGATCCCAGAGGCACACTATTGGTCACAGGCCTTCAGTTTGAAAAACAACCCTCTACAACCATCTTCTGTCATCAAGCCAATTTTGTACCTAATTGGTTCCTCATCCTGCAGCATGAGATTTAACCTTATGCAACAATATACATATGATAACTTGTTAAAGGCCCAACATCAACTGCACTGCCCTCATCTATCTTCTTGGTCACCCCTTCAAAAAACTCAATCAAATTTGAGACACCTGGTTTTCCACTCAGAGTCTTGCTGATTGTCCCTAATCAGTTCTTGCCGCTCTAAGTCCTGTAGATCCTGTCTCAAAAAACCTTCTAACAACTTACCCATGACAGATGTGAGGCTCACTGGCCTATGGTTCCCAGACTTTTCCCTGCAGCCCTTCTTTAAAAAGGCACAACACGTGCAACGTTCCAAACTTGAGGCTGTCAATGATTCAAATATCTCTGTGAGGGGACCTGCAATTTCCTCTCCAGCCTCCCACTGGGATGCACTTCATCAGGTCCCAGAGATTCATCTACTTTGATGCACTTTAAGACGCCCAGCACCTGCTTCTCTGTAATATGTACATTCCTCAAAACATCACTACGTTTCCTCAAGTTCAGTAACATCCATGTCTTTTTCAATAGTTAATACTGATGAGAAATATTCATTTGGGATCTCACCCATCTCTTGTGGATCTATACATAAATTGTTGGTCCTCAAGAGGTCTTACTCTCTCCAAGTTACTCTTTTGCCCTTTATGTATTTGTGGAAATCCTTTGGGTTCTCCTTCGCCTTATCTGCCTAAGCAATCTTTGTTCCCTTTCTGCCTTCCTGATTTCTCCTTTAACTCTACTCTGACACCCTCTATACTCTTCAAAGGATCCACTTGATTCCAGCTGCTGTGCAAAAGACCATAAGATATAAAAGCAGAATTAGGCCACTCGGTCCACAGTCTACTCTGCCATTCAATTATAGCTAACTTTTTTCTCATCCCCTTTCTCTTGCCTTTTCCCCATAACCCCTGATCCACTTATCAAACAAAAATCTATCTGTCTTAAAGACACTCAATGACCTGGCCTCTTACAGCCTCTGTGGTAAAGAGTTGCACAGATTCACCACTCTCTGGCTGAGAAAAAATTCCTCCTCATCTCTGTTTCAAAGGATCATCCCTTTAGCTTGAGATTGTGCTCTCTGGATCTAGTTTTTCCTACTAGTGGAAACATCCACTCTACATCCACTCTATCCAGGCCTCATAGTACCCTGCAAATTTCAATAAGATCTCCCTTCATCCTCCTAAAATCCAACAAGTACAGATACTGAGCACATGACATGCCTCCTCCTTTTTCTTGACTAGGGCTTCAATATCTCAGCCATCCAGGATTCCCTACTTCTACCAGCCTTGTCCTTGACTCTAAAAAGAATGTGCTTACCCTGAACCCCGGTTAGCATACTTTTGAAAACTTGCCACTTGCTGCAAGTCTCTTTGACTGTCAGTAAACTCCTCCAATCAACTTTTTTTTTTAATACATTCAAAACTGGCCTTGCCCCAGTTTAGATTTTTAACTTTTAGGCCAGACTATCATTCTCCATAGCTATCTTAAAACTAATGGAATTATGGTCACTGGTCCCAAAGTGATCCATCAGTAACATTTCTGTCACCTGCCCTTCCTTATTTCCCAAGAAGAGGTCATATTTTGCCGCCTCTCTAATCGAGCCATCCACATACGAAATGAGAAGTTCCTCCTGAATATCTTCAACAATTTTCTCTCCATCCAAGTCCCAAATTCAATGGCTGTCCGGTCAATATTAAGAAAGTTAAAGTCCCCTACTATTACGACCCTTTTTTTGGATAGTAGCTATAACAAACTCATTCACTCAATTTATTCCAGCTTTGAGAAAATATATTCTGACCCAAGGACAGATTCATATTTATTTGGAGTAAAGTTATACTTGCATTTGTCTCTTATATTTATAAACCAGTTTAAATTGGCCAAAAACAGATCATTTATTCAATGTAAAATCTAAAAAGAACTCACTTCAACAATATCTGCAACATTACTGAAATATGTAGCTGCTATGCACATCTCAAAATAAAAATCTGATGCTTAGATAAGGCCTTCTAACACCAATGATAGGAATGATCTAATGGAATGGTGGAGAGAGGCAGAGACATACTCTGGTTCCTCTTTTGCTCTCGTGGAAACTCAGACTTCAGTTTCTCCCGAACACGTAGTCTATCAGCAGTAAATGAAGGAGTTAGAGACTGTATCTGTTGTTGATGTCGGCCAATTGCCATCTCCACAAGCTCACTGCTCGACAAAGTACTGGGTACATGTGATCACCGCGAGGCCAATGGCACTGCTGTCAAATCTCATCACCATGAGCTGTGACAAATCAGCTTCAACTTTTATTTCCTTATTTTGCAGAAAACAGTTTTGGAAATCAAATGCATTGAAAACGCTTTGTTTTAATTTAGAGTTCATAGAGGTTTTAAATTCTCCTCACAGCCACTGAAACAAAGAGATGTAATTGTGCGCACGTTAATAGGCCAGGCATTAAGATGTGTTTCTACCATTCCAGAGAAAATGATTAATTTATTCTTGCATCTTATCTAAGTTTAGGGCTTGACAAAAGATCTTTGATCTGAAGTGTTAACTTGGTTTCTCCTTCTGCAGATACTATTCAACCTGCCAAATATTTCCAGCATTTTCTGTTGATAATTGCTGTATATTCAACTGGTTGCTGGTAAAATAAAAACAGCTTAGCGATGCATATCTAGACTTGCCTCATTGAAGCATTCACAGTCTGTTCAGTGAAAGATCAGAGAAGCAGATGTGTAAATAGCAGTGCAGATCACGAGGATCCTCGCATCTCTGGATTACCTTATTGTACAATTTGCCATGAACAGTATGAGCACATCCCTACGTGCAAGACATTGAACTGGTTATGGGAACGACCTAAGCTGTTGAATACAGAGTAGAATTAAGCATTTATCCAAATATCATAATAATTAAGGTAACAAATAATTATAATTTTTAACTGTTTTAAAATTCAATTCAAACACAACTGTGTGAACTTGTGTCCTCACTATTGTTTAAATGTATACTCAATGGCTCTGGCTTGGGGCAACTTCCCAGAACACAGTAGAATTCTGTTTTGCAAACATATGTCACAAATTCAGCCAGCAGAGATCAGCATCCAACCAACCATGGCTTCTGCTGTAGTCATGGAGCTTTCTGGAATACATAGGAGTGTTTCTTCATTACGAATGCTGTTGGAGGCAAGGAAATCTCAAGAAACATCTCTATAAGGGTTAAATAAATACGGGATAGCTCTTAAGCAATTTCAATAAAAAAGGTGTTCCGATAGTTCAATAAAAATTCTATTCCTTTAATATCAAAAAAACCTTAATGCTTATTTTTAAGGGGAAAGATAATGTTTCATTTGTATTTCATTGGTAAATTAATGGTATTAAATTAAAATGAACCAGGCTAAAGCCCTTTAGAGCATAAATCTCAATTCTGTAATAATTTTTGTAAACAAAAGTTCTGCATACATTAAGTGCAAGCATGAATTATCTTCCAGAATTCTTTGCTTTCAGAAACAAGTCATTTTTCTATAAAGTTTTATAAAACCAGCTTATGGGTGCCACCTCCATTAAGTGTGTATGTATTCCTAAGTGTAATACAAAGGTACCTTCAATAGAACAGATTGTTTGTATACTTCACAGCAGCACAATGATTAGCACTGCTGCTTAATAATGGCAGGGACCCAGGTTCGATTCCCACCTTGGGTCACTGTCTGTCTGCAGTCTGTACATTCTCCCCATGTGTGTGTGTAGGTTTCCTCTGAGTGCTCCAATTTCCTCCCACAGTCCAAAAGACAAGCCGGTTAGATGCATTGGCCATGCTAAATTCTCCCTCAGCGTGCCCGAACAGTTGCCAGAATGTGGCGACTAGGAGATTTTCACAGTACCTTCATTATAGTGTTAATATAAGCCTATTATTCCAAAGATGCGCAGGTTAGGTGAATTGGCCAAACTAAACTGCCCCTTAGTGTCTGGGATGTGTACATTAGAGGGATTAAAGGGGTAAATATGTAGGATCATGGAGATAGGGCCTGAGTGGGATTGTTGTCAGTGCAGACTTGATGGGTCGAATAGTCTCCATCTGTACTGTCGGGATCCTATGATGATGATGATGATGATGATGATGATGATGATATTTGTGACACTAATAAATACACTTAAAATTTAAACTTACTTCAGCAATTTGAGATGTGCATCTCACATCAGCAAACAACTACTACTTTATATTGCATACAACAATATCAGCTCTGGCCCAGTTGATGGCACTCTTGCTTCCGAATCAGAAAGCTGTGGTTCAAATCCCATTCTAGAGATTTGAGCACGTAAGCTAGAATGACGCTTCAGTGCTGCTGGGCTTTCTTTTGGGTTACATGTTAACTTTCCCCCAGTCAGGTCTTCCCCCTCAGGTAAATACAGAAGTCTCAGTGGAATTGTTGGCATTATTTTAAAGAAAAATAGAGTCCTCCCCGATGACTAATAATCCCTCAACCAACATCAACAACAGATGATCCGGTCATTTATTTTATTGCTGTCTGTGTGACGTGGCTTGTGCTCAAATGATTTCCTACATTTCAAAAGTACTTCATCGGCTGTAAATTGCTTTGGAACATTTGATGTGATGAATACATGCCAATATTTCATTATTTCTTTTATGCAGTTTATCTCTGTATCTTTTCATGTCTTGGCTATATATTATCTATTCTATACCCAAAACAAAACCATTTATTTCCATTTCAGTCAATCTGGTCTGGTTCTGTAGATAACTTTATTTTATTATAAAAATGGTAAAGTAGTTCTATTTAACTTCTGCTACTTAAAATAAAATTATAAAGTGAAATGCAGTAACTTTGTTTTTGCCACAAAACCATCAACTCATCATCGATTGTACAAAAATACTGCATTCAAAAAGAGTCTGTGGGTTTTTGGGAGAAGATATAGAGTGACAGCTGCAGTTGGGCAGGACGCAGGTTCAGACGGAGTGTAGCAAACCTCCTGTGCCTTATGATCTGCTCCAGCTCTGGATTTTCCACTCGCTTGTAAACTAGAAATTTTACTTTGGACAATTAATGTGCGTTATTCGATGCAAAACAAATCAGCTTGAAAACAGGACAGACAAGAGGGAAAAAAAAGATGCACTTGTGGTCTTGGAAACTGTCCTCATCCATTTTTCCATCTCAAATTCCCAAGCATTATAAATCATCTATATTTAATCAAAGTAGCAGCATCAGACCAGCTGCTCACTGGTACAAGTAGCAGAACAACAACATAAAGAAAACAACCTCTGCAAAACTAACACATTAATGATGTTCTAATGCTACTTATTGATGGGGCTGGATTGGTAAATCCATAAACCATTCATCAAATTGAAGTGAAAATAAAAGCAGCAGCTGAAGTTAATTACCACTTCAATTTATGACATGCCCCGACTGCACTCAAATTCAAACTCATTGCTGATTTGAAAGATGATTGCATGCTAGCCAGCAGTGTTCATCATCTAAAGGTGTCTTATCCTTGTGAGAAGAACCTTTACATTTTTCGACATTATATACTGATGTATATAATGTCTGTAATACAATAAAAACATCTCAAAGAGCATTCTAAAACAAAACATCACAGCAAGTCATATAAGAAGGTATGTGACAAAACTTAGAGGAAAGCTTGGTAAGAGTGCTTCAGTGGGGTTGGGGTGTTACACAGTTTGGTCCCTGGACAACTAAAGGCATGGACACTAATGGTAGAGCCATTATAATCAACGATACACAAGTGGTTAGAAGTTGAGAAGAAATATCTTGGAGGTTTGTGGGGTTGGATGAGATCGCAGAAATAGGGAGGGGACAAGATCATGGAAAGATTTGAAAATAAGAACGAGGATTTTAAAATCGAGACATTACTTGACCAGGAGTCAACGTCAATGAGTGAGAACAGATGAACGGAGAATAGGACTTGAGAGATAAGAAAGGGCAGCAGAGTTTTGGATGACCTCACATTCACAGAGGGTAGAATGTGGAAAATCAGCCAGAAGTACAATGAAAATTTTCAGTCCAGAGGCAACAACAGCACGGATAAAGATTTCAACAACAGAGGAGACAGAACAACAGTTGGGTGATGCTACAAAGCCAGAAATAGCAATGCCATGAAGATGCATTGGAAACTCATCTCAAATCAAATGGAATACCAAGATTACTGACAATCTGGGTCAGCCTTAGATAGTTGCTAGTGCGAGGGATGGAGTCAGTGGCCAGGGAATAACGTTTGTAACGGAACAAAAGATAATGGCTTTTGTCTTCAAAGTAAAGAGGATATTTTTGTTCGAGTACAGGATGTCAGAATTAAAGAGGAAAAGATCAACTACATTAAGGAGGAGAGGTAAAAGACAGAAAAGCAATTGGATGACAGTAATGAAGGCTCAGCATAGCTTTAAAAGGTATTGAAATGGACAAACCCCAACTTTCGGTGATGCATTTAGTCTGTATCTACAAACAGTTCTAATACATTTTAAATGGTGATCCTGACGACAAGCTGCCATAGTTACATAGCTAACAGAGCGGCAATGCATTCTGAACTTGTATTTAACTGCTCATCTGTAATTGTCTGAAATTGTTGGAATTCTGCATTAGTAATAGGAGCTGAATAATATGAAGGGGTGGGTGGAGCAAATGGATGGAATGCTCCCCTTCTTCCCAGAAACATGTCAGTATGAAGCTGGCTGATTTCATGCTGAGTTGCCCAGTAACAACAAAGCACCGTAGGGTTCATTAGCATAGACTGACTAAACGTTTTGTCCTTCATTGGGGCAGAAATCCTACTCTTTGGAGATGCTGATCAATCAAATTGATTGGCACCTCCAGTAGTCTAGAACTAGGATTAGGACTGAAGAGAAGACCCCAAGGCTTAGGATCCCTAGAGAAGGTAAGTCCAGCATCTTGGGCCAAAGGGTTTGGGCAGTCTAAGGAGGGCACCCTGTGATCAGCCACTCACTTGACATTTACAGTTGGGCTTCCCTGCCCCCAACCTGCTGCCCACGACAAATGTATTATGGCACGGATAGCACATTATTAAGATCAACTGGCTTGATAAGAGGCCGAATTGATCCAATGGTCATTTTAACATGGTGTCCCCTATATTACGGGAGGGGGTGCCAATACAAAGTTGGTGGGATGGATGCCCATGCCATTTTACATGCCCTCCCTGTGGGAAACATGCTCTCTGGGGACACCAAATTGACTCCAGTGAGTGCTGCTACCTTCACATTATTTTTGAGGTAACTTGTGGTACAATGTCCCTATGCTCAAAGTGGATCCTCTACCTACCGTGACCCACATCACAGAAAATCTGGTATATACATAAAAATATGAAGCCCTGGGAGGGTGGTTGGGCCTGGCCAAGATGCTCATTCAGAGAGTCAATGCAGACGATGGGCTGAATAGCTTCTTTCTGCAATGTAGGGGAATCTATGGTTCTATAAGGAGCATTTTTAAATTATTCCTGTAGGACAACAAAACAAACATCCTTACCAGAAATCTCCACTAACAGGAACTGCCACATTAAAAATCAACAGATCACAGTATTTACTGAAGTGACACTTAATGTAATGACCTGCAAAAACTTGCAGTAACTATTAAAGACTTTGTTTTGAAATCTATCTTAAGCTGAAGCCAATCACAAAAGACTCAACTAACCCACCTGTCTATAACAGGGTCCATCAATCAGCTGACATGGCAACAATTCACTCACCCGTTTATCAATATCTCCATGCTGGAGCTGTACAAAGCGAGCACTGATAGCAGCAATGTAGCTCTGCTGATTGGAGAAAGCCACTCTGCCAGCGCCCTTTGGGTACTTCAGCTCAGGATCTGTATCAATGCCTGCATAGCAGACCCCTCCGTAAAGCCGATCCATGATCATAGCCAATTCAACTGCAAGACAAAAGCAGCTCCTAAGCTAAAAAGGCCATCATTTCCACACACAAACTGCATTATTTAAAAATACTATTTTCCTAGATCTCAACTACTGTAAGAGGACGTAACAATGACATTCATAATTAAAAATCTTCCATTTCTTCTATACACTAAGAACTTCTTTTATTATACATATTCATCAGATTGGAAGACATAATTTATCAATTAAAATCAAAGCAAAATTGAGAACAAATCATGATGCAAAACAGAAAGAGCTCTTCAAAAAAATTCCTTATTCCTAAATAGTTTCAACAAAGTGCTGGCCATTCAAAAATTTACAGATTCAAATTCAAGAAACAAGGCTGCTACACGGAATTTTGGATCGTTCAGTCAGGCCTCAACACAGACACTCTGCAATATTGCAAGAGTAACATCAACATCCTTCACATGAGGGCTCAAATTCAATTCTCAGTCTTGTTTGTTATTTGTCTTCCCTAAGGACACGAGTTCTTCCAGTCTCAGCGGGGTGATGGAAAGGAAAAAAAGTGGAAAAATATTTGGTTAGAAACTATGTCCATTGCCCGTTCTGTCCAAACAAGTGCCCTGAAAATTTAACATGGGAGCAGACGAACAGGATTCATGGCAATGGTTGTAGACTATACTATCTTCACTAGTTTCCTGAACGACTGCAGCAACATGAACACAGACATAAAATATATTTAGTGATTTAGGATATGGGGAACAGAGGGAAAGAGAAAAGATGATAAAAATAACTCCAGCTTCTGATAACTTCCTTTTTGAAAACTAGATAGCTTTTGGAACTTGCAAGTCATTCTTCATAGTAAAATTAAGTTATTCTAGTTTTATGAAAGTGACGATATCAGTGTGCAATGCAATGATTTCTGAGTCAATATTTAGACAATCCAGATTTAATCCCAACGGCAACAGTGGCAAGCTCCACTGCCTTACAGTGCAGGGACCCAGCTTCAATTCCCAGCCTTGGGTCACTGTCTCTGTGGAGTCGGTACATTCTCCCCATGTCTACACGGGTTTTCTCTGGGTGCTCTAGTTTCCTCCCATAGTCCAAATATGTGCAGGTTAGGTGGATTGGCCATACTAAATTGCCCTTAGTGTCAGGGGGACAAGCTAGGATAATTACTTGAGATTATGGGGATAGGTGCTGGGTAGGGTTGTGATCTGTGCAGACTCAAATGGGCCAAATGGCCTCCTCCAATACTGTAGGGATTCTATGATCTAAAAAAATTCAAACCTGCTTAACAAGTCAAATCAAAACTCTCAGAATTGCGGATTTTATACATGGTACCTCTCTAAACACAATATGGCTTTATTCAAAAACACTATAATTTTGAGTTTTAAAAAAATTTATAATTTTTTAGCAGTTGTAAACATGTTGCTAAAGCTACATTTACAAAATGATAAATGCCACAAGCACAGGGAGAATAGCTGTGTTACCTTGCTAAGAATGGAAAACAAAAACAAGATTTTATGTTTGGTATTACATAAATGACTTGTTTACAACAGAATGACACACTTTTAGATTCGAATCCACCTGTATGGATATATTCTAGGTCAACATTCCGACTGCAGAATGGGAGAAACTAAAGGTAAACCATTCATTATTCCTGGGCAGGGAACTATTCCAAATTTGTCATCCACTTACAAAGGAGACCATTTGTTGTCTCAAACTGGGGGAACAGATCTGTCCAAGCAGCGCTGAAGAGAGAACTGGGGCAGCTGATATCAACATTCTGTTTTTCACCAGAGTAGACGATGTTGGTCCCAGGATAGCATTTCACCCTACCCCACTCTCCTCACCCCCAGGGATCATAGTGATATTATTGGACAAGCTCTTCTTTGTGAATGTAAAATGTGCTGTGGGGTGAGGTTATTTTGGGTGCATGCACTTAAAAAAAAAGGCTTCTCTTCACAGATTAACGTAAGAGCTGGGATTCAATTCCCAATCAAATAAACCAGTCTCTGTAAAATTGTATTGTTGTCCTTGCAGCAACATTTATTTATGGAATAAACTCACAACTCTACCTGGAAACATTTTTAGGTTGGAAGCAGAATTATAGAGTGTTGGGTACGTGGAATGGGCTGCCAGCAACGGTGGTGGAGACGGATTCGATAGGGTCTTTTCAGAGACTTTTAGATAAGTACATTGAACTTAATAAGATAGAGGGTTATAGGTGAGCCTACTAATCTCTAAAAGTAACGATATGTTGGGTGCAACTTTGTGGGCTGAAGGGCCAGTATTGTGCTGTAGTTTTTCTATGTTTCTTATAAGGCTACAAAATGCCATTGAAATCCAAATATAGTGTCAAATGCAAAATTTTCATGAGTGTGGCTAGTGAAGGTGGGTACAGAAAAATTCTCCAAAGCTCCTCATCTAAAAATATCAGCACCATTGTCTCCCTTTAATAACTTCTAAACTTATCCCTTCCTCAACACCACTCCTGCAATAAAAGCAATTGAATTAGAGTAATTTTAGAAAGATATTTAGCCTCCATTTTGCTGTCACCACTCTTTACCCTTCTATTTCGCCTGTCACTACCTCTTCCCCACAATTTCCCCTCCCGTTCCTTCCATCACTAGCCCTTCCCTCCTCCATTCATTCTGTTACTCTTATTCCCGACCACTCCCCTCAGTCCCAACCCGAACTGTACAAACTAACTAAAAAAAAACAAAAACGGGTTCATGCAAGTAAAATTTGCGAGAGATATTTTGCAATCTGCAATTTGCCACTGAGATTTTGCTCTAAGATTTTCAATCTCTCATATACTTTTGGCGGAATAAAGTAGCCCTTCGTAGCTCCTTCTGAATGTTCACTGCTCAAATATGAATGATGCTGGCTCTGATGCTGCAACTGCCTCCAAAATGCATGCATTAAAATTGAAAACAACTTTCAAAGTTGAAGAATACAACAGGATTTAAAAACTCTAAGATTACATTTGTATCCAACATTAAAATTCGTACACACCACCAAAATTCTAAAAATGGGAATCTTATTGGACTTAAGTAAAACTCTATCTCTGCGACTACGTCCTCATTTTATTCTCAAAAATTGGCAAGTGCATTGGCAGAATTATCCAATAAACCCAAATAATACGGTGGCACAGTGGTGAGCACTGCTGCCTCTCAGCGTCAGAAACCTGGGTTCAATTCCGGACTCAGATCACTGTTTGCATGGGTTTGCACATTCTCCCCATGTTTGCATGGGTTTCCCCCACAGTCCAAAGATGTGCAGTCAGGTGGCGTGGCCATGCTAAGTTGTCTCTTAGTGTCAGGGGGACTAGCTAGGATAAATGCATGGGGTTATGGGATAAGGTCTGAGTGGGACTGTGATTGGTATAGACTCGATGGGCTGAATGGCCTCTTTCTGTACTGTAAGATTCTACGATTATAAACAATCCTCACCCAGGACCTCCATCTCCTTAAGAGAAGCTGATAGCTCTTTTAAAGAAAATAAATCTTTACATAAGACAAATATAACAAAAGGATCCTCTGAGAAAATATGATACATGTTGTATCATAGGTTATTTTCTTTGGGGATAAGGATTAAATACAATTAACATTATAACAAAACCTTTCTGGTTCAAGGTTATGAGAAACTAACAAAATATCAATATTAGGCTGTACTTTAGCATGCACCCAGACTCAGAATGCTGGAAATACTCATCAGGTCAGGCATTATCTGTAAAGGGAAAATATAATTCATGGGTGGGAATTTCCAGCCTTTCCTGCAAGCAGGGTCTTCTAGTCCTGTCACAATCAATCCCTGGCTGTGGGTTCTCCAGCAGTGAGCCATGGAAATTGCCATTAACTTTGGTGGGACTGGAAGATCCCACTGGCTGACTATAACTTGCTGCTCCACCTTGGTTTGGGAGGGGGCGTGCATAGCCAATGTTGATCCTTGACTCTTTATCAGAACCTGGCCTCAGGAATAATTTACCCTCCCTACATCAGACAAAATGCCTTCATATATAATTATATATATGCACACTAGCACAAACAAAGCAGTTTTGGAATTTGCATACATATTTTAGATTATCACTGATGATTTACTTCACTTTCACTCACCAGCTCGAAGAGGTCTGGGAACTCCTCCTACAAAAATAGTCTTCCTGGGATCCAGAGGCTGAGAACCATCCATCACAAAATCACTATCACTCAGGTTCCATGGTCGAATTTGTACCTTTAAAGAAACAAAGGTGCTGTTGAATGAGTTTTGGTAGGAAGTAATTTTTTTAAAATACAAGAAATCCAACCAACTTGAGCAAACATGAGACGTTGTAGTAACAGGTTCCAGTTTTAATTTAGTCATCTAATTTGCAAATGGCGCAGTCAGTCAATGAGCACAGGACAATATCTGCCTGGCCATTTTAAAGGAATGAGCATAAAACATTTTTTAAAAATGAGCATGGACTTTGTTTCAAATTGCTAGGTTCGCTTCACTACAAAACTCCGAGGGACACAAAAGTGTTACAAAACTGCTGGGGTTTGATGAAAAATCAGCAATCATTGTGTACTTCCTTTTATTTTGCAGAAAGCCAGGGATTAGGACACAATTAGTCAACAAAAAAAAAGCTGATACAGCGATCACCTACAGGGAACAAATACCAGGCTGCTTTGTATTTGCTTACTGCTCCGAAAGCTACAAACAAAGGCTTAATTATGCAGCTTGCCATTTATTAACTAATTCCCAAGACCCAATCTTCAGATTTTACTGAAAATAAAAAAAGATCCATCAGTAAATAGGTAATCAAAATGATACAGGATGCATTTGCATTCATTGGGGGAGGGGGGGTGGGTATAGGAGGCTAAGGGAAGACAGCTGAACAATTCCCAGGTTAGGTGGTTTGTGAAATGACAAAGAGAACAGATGGCAAGCTAAACAAGCTGGAGATCCATTTACCGGTTTGTCCTTGATGGTGGGGCTTGAAACACACAGGTAGAGCTTTCCATCTTCCTCAATACACGCATCTATCAGAGCTTGCACAGAGCTTTCCTCTTGAAATAGGAGGAAGGCGTAACCTATGATGAGGGTAAAACAATTACAAGGAAAATAAGCAAGTCTGTTGTAGAAGAGAAGTTTAAAAATAGCAACAATTTACATTTAGATAATTCTTCACCATAATCCCAAGGTGCTTCAAAGAAATTCAGTGTTGCAGACTTAAGGAGTTAGTTAACAGTGTGTATTGGCTTCTAAATTACATTTTTAATAGCAAGAGTGTATCAAGGCAAAGTGAGCAGGGGATGGTACCAAAATAAAAGAAGCTTGTCCTCCAAGTGATGGAGGCAAGGATGCCCAAGAGCTTCATAATGGAGGACTGGAAGGAATGGGATGTGATGCAGAGTTAGAGAATGCAGCAGAGTGAATAAGGCAAGGCTGTAGACACATCTATAGGTGAGGCAGTGGAGGTTACCATGGACAATATGACAAATGAATTAAACCCAAGTGTGGATCAGACTAATAAGAACAGTCTTTTAAACTAGTGGAGTTTGTGCAGAGACACAGATCCAGAAATAATTGCACAAAAATTTAACCCAATCACAACAAACAAAGGGTTAATCAATGGTGCACTCTCATTTTTTTAAACTTTAAGTTTGCATATGTTGAATTTAAATTGATGAACTGTTCTGTAAATTTTAGTGGATGTTTGAAATTGTTTATTAAGATCTTTTGGAATGAACCAGTTCTTTGCAAAATCAGTTTTCTGCAAAATCAGTTTTCAAATCACACAAGTATACACAAGTCAGGGCAACTGACCCATCTTTCTATGGATAAGCAAAGCAGTACAGCTAGTCAAAATTTAACTGAACTAATTTCCATGAGAGGTGGGCGTTATTGGCAAGGTCAGTATTTGTTGCCCCATCCTGAATTGCTCTTGAATCAATAGCTTGCTAAACCATTTCAGAGGGCAGTTAAGAACCAAACACATTTCTGTGGGTCTGAAGTCACATGTAGGCCTAGAGAGGTAAAGATGGTAGCTTTTCTTCCTTGAAGGACATTTATAAAACAGAATGGATTTTTAAATGACAATTGATGATGGTTTCATAGTCACCATTACAGAAACCTGCTTTTAATTCCAGATTTATTACCTGTTGTGGTGGGATTTGAACCTGCGTTCCCAGAACATTAGCCTGGGCCACTGGATTACCAGTCCAGTGACATAAGCATTTTGCCAGTATCTATCTTAATTGCAAAGCTCTAACTCAGGTCCAACAGCATACGTCAATGGTTAATGCAATGAAACTCTTGGAGAAGCAGGGAGCTGGTAGGAAAAACGTGGCTCTGTATCAGCTGTAGGTTCATTGTGGCAAAACCTACTTAAGTTTCAACAGCTCAGCCAATCTCTTTCTACAAAAAAAAACTGATGTACTTCAAATGACAATCTCCATGCTTTTAAAACAAGTGTTCACCTTTCCTTCCTCCTTGTGCTTGACAAAAAGCAAAAGATGCAGCAGCAGCAGACTAGGATGTGTCTAGCCTCAGCTTCAGATCATTGTTTCACCTATTCAATCACTGGAGAGATGATGGGACTGAGAACATGAGTAGACCATTTGGCCTGTCGAGTTTACTCCACCATTCATTAAGATCATTGCTGATTTTTCACCTCAAGTCCACCTGCTCATATTATACCTATATCTCTTAATTCTGTTATTACCCTAAAATCCATCATCCTTTGTTTTGAATCCACACCTCTCTGGGATACAGAACTTCAAAAATTCACAATTGTTGGGTGAAGAAATTTCTTATCAACCCCTTAGTCTGAGACTATTACCCAGTGCTCCCCAACCAGTGGCAACATTTTCTCAACATCTATTCTATTACCATCTTAAGAATGTTACATATTTCACTGACTCTCCTCACAGAGCTATCTTGTCATTCCAGGAATTTGTCAAGTGAATCTTTATGGCATTTCCTGTAGGGCAAATATGTCCTTCTTTGAGCATGGAGACCAAAACTGCACCCAGTATTCGAGGTGTGGCCTCACCACTGCCCTATACAAATTTTCACAACTCATTTCCTTGTAATTATTCCTACTGTTTTCTTCCTCACTGTAACAACCCTTTCTTTGTAGTACAGAGACCATGGTATTTCAGAATTTTCAGATATGGTCTGATCTGTGTATTATAAAGATGGAGCATTATTTCTGTAGTCATATATTCAACTGCTTTGTATCAACAATCAATACCATTTTTAACCATTTTGTCACATTCTCCAATTATTTAACGAGTGCAAATTTAGACACACAGCAGTTAGTGTCCAATGGAAGCTTACAGAATGTGGCATCAGTGTTACATACCCGTCAACCTCCTTCTGAATGCTCCCCAAAGAACTCTTCAGTGTCCTCTGCAATAGAATTCCTACATAATCCTGCCCTTTAAGAATTGAAACCTACAGTACCCTGCCCCAGCTGCTGACTCTATGTGCACACGCTGCCTCTAAGCTGCTCTCTGAAGTTCACACAATATCCCCACAGCAATGACTAACCATTGTTTGATCAGTCATTACTGAGTTTGCGGCCAGTGGTGGGACTGAAACTGTCAAAGGATGACTGTATCTTTACAGCCAATCTTCGTCGTCACATCCCACTTCCTCTTCAGCCACAGTCTTTAATTTACAAGCTGCAGATGGTGCACGTATAGTGTTCGCCCCTTTTACCTCATAGTGGCACTATCTGTATGTCTTTCTCCTTTCAGCAGCTGGTAAAAGAATAAGACAGGGACAGTGAAGAAACACTATTGCTCAATCTTGACCTCGCAGCCACTAATAAAAGCATGCAATCCCTGCTGGTTAGCACCTCCTGCTTCCCATTATGTGTCATCTTGTCTTGCAAGCGAGAAGAAAGTGTGTCAATGGGCAGTAAGTTGGCACAATCCATTTGCACGAAGAGGGTATCATTATTGAGCAGCTTGCTGTTTGTGCAAGAAGTGGGTGAGGCTTGCGGCAATGCTAAGTATGTGAGGGTAAGTTGAAACAATGAATATTAAGTATGAGTTGTGTCTGATAAATGAGGGTGAGTGATGGGAGTGAAATAATTGAGCAGAGTCTGAGGTTATGTAGTTGGTGGGATGTGACATTTATAGACATATTCATTGATCCTGACACTTGTATGAGGACATTGAACATCCAGGTCACTGGACATGACCCCTGGCATCAACAGCCGTGTCTATTTGGTGTCATCACCTTCTGAAGAGTTTCTCTGGAGGGCATTCTGTCTCCCTGTGAATAGAACACATCTCTTCCCTGCAATTCTTTGACCAAGGCTTTCATACAGTGTTGGAAAATCTTGGAGTCCATTCTCTCACATGGTGGGCAATTCTAGCATCTTTCCTAGTCAGAATCAGCTGTTGGTCAACTTCTAGCACCTGTCTCAGCCACAAACGCAACATCCAGGCTTTCTATTAATTGTTGCGTTGAGCGCGCTGCTGTCCTTCACTCTAATTGCCCTCAAGAAGGTGGTGGTGATCTACCTTCTGAAGGTGCTGTTGTCTATGTAACATAGGTGCACCACACACTGTTAGGTAGGGAATTTGAGGATTTCCAGCGACAATGAAGAAATAGTGATGTAGTTCCAAGTCAGGATGGTGTGTGGTTTGGAGTGGAACTTTTGGTTATTTGCATCACCCAAAATATCACTGGGTCTATTTTGTGTGCATACTTACCAGTGCACTGGTATTTGTACTCCCAGGTGTCTCTGTTCCTTGACACCTTTCAATAAGTTTAGACTCAAATTTAAATGTTGCTCCCTTGAAGGCACGAGCACGCATTTCCGCATATTAATTTGCATTGTCACTCGTCTGCTGCTGACCAATCTCTGTCTTCCTGAAGTTTCTTTTCCCCTTCCCCCATCATTACAAGAAGTACAGATTGTTTTTAAATAGTGCAGACTAGTTTTAACAGGTGCTTGCTTTTTAATTTTGGGTTGCCTGCTGAGACATGCAGCTGCTCAACAGCACGGTTAACACTGGCAACAATCACAGTACTGAGCAGGGAGCATAAAGTGGGCGCTGCCTGCATTGAAAGCAATGGGTGTAGGTTAATTGCACATTGTGATTTCGGCAAAGGTTTTCAGGCATTACAGACAGTCCATTTGATCAAGTTGTTTGTTTCAATATTCAGATCATTTAAAATATTAGAAACAAGAGTCCAAACATTAATCCTTGTGGAGCTCTAGTCAACATTCTGCTCCAATGTGATATTACATCATTACATAAGCTCACAAACATATTGTATAATGTGGAGACCGCAAGCATTATGATCATTCAATCTGATCTGTCTTCAAGACCACAACTCAAGCTCCCTATGGTGAAGTAACCTAAATAATCACCAAGGTCAATCAAGTCCCAGTAATCATTGTTAAAAGTTGTTTTACTCATCTGGTCATCGCAGTAACTTCCCAGGTTACTGGAGTAGGAAATAACTACACGTGGTTTTGCTTTTGGGGGAAACAAAATTGTACAAAAATAATATAAAGATAACTGAACAATGTATAGTGCCAGAAGCGCATTAGAAACATCTCAAAATTACAATAAATGGACAGATAAACTGATTTCAGCAGTGTGTGCAAATGCAGGCCCTTCCAAATGAACAGAGAAAATCATTGCAGCCATAGACTATTCTACACATACTGGTTGGCGTAGACTGGGACCTCTTCTATTTGTAATATACATAAATGACTTGGAAAGAGGGAGTACGTGGTGTGATCAGCAAGTTTGCAGATGACACGAAAATGGCTAGACTTGCAGATAGTGAGAAGCAGTGTCAGGCAATACCGCAGGATATAGATAGGCTGGTATATTGGGCAGATAAATGGCAAATGGAATTTAATCCTGATAAATGCAAAGTAATGCATTTTGGAAGAAATAATGTAGGGGGGAGTTATATGATAATAGATAGACCTATTAAAAGTATAGAAACACAAAGAGACCTAGGGTGCAACTGCACAATTCTTTGAAGGTGGCAGTACAGGTGGAGAAGGTTGCGAAGAAAGCTTATGGTATGCTAGCTTTTATAGGAAGCGGTACAGAGTACAAGAGCTGGTGTCTAATGTTGCAGTTGTATAGAACGTTGGTTTGACTGCATTTGGAATACTGCGTCCAGTTCTGGTCACCTTACTACTGGAAGGATGTGGAGACCCTGCAGAGAGTGCAGAAGAGGTTTACCAGGATGCTGCCTGGTATAGAAGGACTGAGTTATGAGGAAAGATTGGGCAAATTGGGGTGTTTTCCTTAGAAAGATGGAGAACAAGGGGAGATCTCATAGGGGTTTATAAGATTATGAAGGGCATAGATAGAGTAAACAGTAGTAATCTTTTTCCTAGATTGGAAACAATATTACAAGGGGCCACGAGGTTTTTCACAGAGGGTTGTGGGGGTATGGAATGCACTGCCAAGTAAGGTGGTGGAGGCAGGTATGCTGGAGTTATTTAAGGGATACTTAAATAGGCACATGAGCTGAATGGAGATGGAGGGATATAGGAGATTGTTTTAAATAAGGATCAAGAGTCTTGGGATGTTCCTGGGAATCAACTGATTCCTATGAATCTTCCAACATATTTTCTGGCTCATTTGTTTTACTTCTGAGCTTCTGAGGATTCCCTTGAATGTTTGCATAAAGTGTGCATGTTATTGATGTTTTTTGCTTTTAATCCACAGGTGCTTCGGTCCACTTTGTTGTCCAACAAGGGGCATACACGCAGTGGATCATGAGAGGCTGCTCTTGGATGTTTCGAGAGCAACCTAGTGCTTCACATTGTTAGTGTATGCTTAAACTGGATCAACTGATGGGCAACACGACAGCTCAATGACTATCACTGTTTGCTGTGCAGATACATGGATTTGGGCCAGTATCTGTGGGAGTTTGTGCATTCTCCCTGTGCTTGTGTGGGTTTTCTCCAGGTGCTCCCGTTTCCTCCCACACCCCAAAGATGTGCTCTTAGACTGATTGGTGTAACAAATTGTCCCTAAATTAGTCTCCCCTCAATCTGGTTTCCAACGTGGAGAGCCATAAGTGTAGACAACAATCTTGGGTGGAAGAGGGAACTCACAATGTTAAAATGGCTGTACGGGCTCGTTGGGCCAGAGGGCCTGTTTCGCGTGCTGTGTTGTTCTTCGTTCTAGAATACTTATTCAAGACTGGGCACTCCCAATTCCAGGTTTGACAATATTTCCACTTACTATTCTGCTATTCCCTAATTTCAGTTATGAAGTTAATTTGCTGAGACATAGCAATAAGCCATTTATCGCACGGAAGCTGAATATCCAAGAGAAAGGTCTGGGAAGGAAACACATTTTTTATTTCTAAATGAAGTGGGATATTGAAGGATTTAGGAAGATTGTCTTGTCCAACATTTACCATCTATGCAAATTCATTCATAATAAACCAAATTTGCTGTTTACATGTACTATTTACCGGTGCCACATTTCTGACCTTGGTCATTGTGCAAATCAACAAGCTCAGCAGACATGTCTGACAAGGCAGAATCAAGTCCAAGTAACCAACGGAGATTTCTGCCTCAGCAAAATGTTAATAAACTCAATTATTGTTTCATATGTCGGCTTAAATGACATTTACAATACAGCTGCACAAACATTCCAAAATTATTGTAAAATTAATTTCTCCAACTTATGAAGAGCTTTCATTCCCTCAACACAACACAATTATATAAAATTACCTAATCCAAAAACAAAATTTTGTATCTATTCAAATACCTATTCCTAAACAGCCAACATTCAACCCAGTCAGATGGATGTTTATTGTTCAGATGCTCAACAATGTATCAGCCATTGGTATTTATCCCATCAATGTCCATCCTTTAAAGTAATGTAGGTACATTTGACATCTTGCTATTAAAGATTTCTGTCTTTGTTTTGTAGAAAATATTCATATTAAATATTGAGAACGTTAATTGTCAAATATACTGTTCCTAAAAGCCTTCTTGTAAGAAAATGCTCACAATTGCCACTTGTGATTCACTGATGAGCAATTTGCTTTTTAATCCACTTTAAACAAAGAGCCTTCATCAGGTTCTCTGTGCCATATACCATCCTGCCATTATTGCCTGTCTATTGGATTTCTGTCAATAGAAATCCTGGGAATCACAACTGAAATCACCCATGTAAAATGCCAAGCTATCAGAGCACATCAGAGGCTGGGTATTTTTTTTTGCTGACTGGCTAACCTGCTGACTCTTCAAATTCTCCCCACCTAATCACAGGTTAGGAGTGTGGTGGAATACTCTTAACTTACCTGGCTCAATGCAGCTATAACACACCACTGAGTCCACTTGATCGGTCCGTGACCACTTGCATAACAATTCATCTTTTCCAATGACTTATTGTGACTGCACTGCATATCATCCATGGGATACGCCACAGAAAAACTTCTTCAACAACACCCCCCGACTAGCAAACCCAACACCTAGGACAAGCTTGTCCATCTTTACCCAAAGGGTGGTTCGGGAGTGGAATGCCCTGCCTGCAGCGGTTGTAGATGCGCCAAGTTTGGTGGCGTTTAAGAGGTTAGTTGATAAGTATATGGAAGAGAAGGGAATGGTTTAGTTTGGAGGGGCATTGCTTTTTATATTGGTCGGCGCAACATCGAAGGCCGAAGGGCCTGTTCTGTGCTGTAATGTTCTATGTTCTATCCCGCAGCTTGCATCCAGCTCCCAAAGCTCTTCCATGTGGCCCCAGAGATAGTTTTCCAAATGCCAGTCTAACAGCTAAATTGCAGTGGAAGATTCTACAAGGAACTGCTCCTCCAATCGCAGGCCGCTCCTGTGATCCTGCTACTGATAAAATACGGGAGATGAGTGAGTGGGAACGAGAGAGAGAAATGAATGTGTGGGAGTTTATCTGTGGGAAAAAATCCATGTGTGGGAGTGAGCATGTGCATCTGTGGAAGTGTGTGAGAGAGAGAGGGAGCACATGTGGGAGTGAAGGAGAATGTGCATGCCTGTGGAGGATGAGAGAGAGTGCATATATGGGACATATGCACGTCTATGGGAGGGTTGTGTGGGTATATCCACAGGAGTGGGAAAGTGTGTCTACTTTTCTCATTCATCTCATCACAACTCTCACACATTCACAGTGACTGAGGGCAAGTGAGTGAGCACCCAAAGATGGAAGTGAACTTGGCACACAACACTGAACCTGTCACACACTGCTCATTTTTATTAATTACTTTTTTTTTAGAAAAATCAAATTTAATGCTTTGCCATTGCTTCGTTTTCGCTCAGCAATCTTTTCCTTAACATCACAATGTTATTGAAATTCAGTTTAGTGTTGTACCAAACCTCATTTTTTTGAGATTTGCTCCTCAGCCTCTCCCCCCCCACCCAGCAAAAGCTTTGGGAAAGCCTTACTTAAGAGGACAAGGGCAGCATCATCGACAAAGCGTCCAAGTAACACACCATTCTGACTTGGATGTACACAGTCGTGTTTTCATTGTCATTGAGTCAAAATCCTGGCACATTGCTTAACTAACAGCATTCTAAATACGGACTGCATAGGTTTAAGACCCTATTAACACCATGTTAAGAGAAACTAGTGGTGAGAATAAATGCTGATGTTACCAGTGATACTCATATTTGAAGGAGCTTTTTTCTTAAACTCTCTAATTAGTAATTAGGGTTTCCCCGGTTTCCTTTTGAGGTACTGCCTTACCTCCAGACTGCTAAATATCTGAGGGCATCAGAGAACTCATCTTATGGGGAAGCCATGAGAGTTCATCAATGACCCTTTCATTACATCACACTGATTGACCAAAGCATGACATGAAGGAATCACTTTGTTCTAGATATAAAAGTTTGAATAAGTCTGCTTCCAAAGGCAATTCATTTCTTTCTTTCCCTGTTCTAATTCTGAAACACCCAACACAAATTAAATAGCCTGATTTAAGACATTTTTAAATAATCATTTTCAAATGTGGCGCAGTGCCTAATTAATACAAATTAATTTGACTAAAATCACATGGACAACAGGATTAAAGCTAAAATGAGAAACACAGAAGTAGATGTGACATAAAACTCCTTGCCTAATTTCCAAAAGGACATTATTAGGAATTCATCGCAGGAGTGTGTAAATGATACACAGGAAGAAAAGTGAGACATACTTAGAATCAGTTCTTCAGCCAATTTATAAACGAATCAAAGGGCACAAACCTAGCCTGTCGAAACTCATATAGACAGATTCTACACCACACAAATCATTCATAATTTGCTTACCCAACCAAAGCATTGATTGAAAGATAGGCAAATTTTGCTTAGTACAAAATCTAAATAGGTTTGTTGGATGGCTAAGCAACTTAGAACATGATTTTTGTAAGTTTGTAAATGATAAAATTCTCCATCACATCCTATCTAGTGTGTGTGTGTATAACTAACACTCATCTTCATGGGTATTACTGCTCTTCCTGTATCTTAAAAAGTAATCAACAACATAATGCTACTGGTGAAACTCATCCCTTTGTAGTTTCAAAAAAAAATCTAGCAGTTATGTCATGCAGAGTGAGAGCACATCAACATAACCCTACAACGCTATTTTAAACTTAGGAATCACAACACCCCTGCTCTATTTCCATTGACTGATGGGACGGATAATACCACATCAAAACTAAACATTACCTGGCTAACCTTACATTTCGACAGAAAACAAACATGCAGTTGTCACAGCAGACAACTGGGGTTCAGTGCCTTCATCTGAGGAGAAATATTTAACTGTCCGTCAGGAAAATTTTCACAAAGTGGTCCTGCAAAGCATTTGTGCTTCGCTGCCTGTGACTAAGGAATTTCAAGAAGAACATTCAAGTCACAGGTACGAAGGGTCATTAGAAATATAAACGCTGCCTCTGGATGGCTAATTGCCATATCAATCTTTCTACTGATGTTGTTACTGTTGCAATTTACAAAAAGTGCAAAGTCTAAAGGTCCTTGAGTGGCTGGCTGTGTTTATCAAGTGAATAGCTACATCATGTAGATAGAGCAAGATAGTCACTAGCAAAAACAAACTGGAGTTACTGAAACTCAAAAAAAAACAAAACACTGCAAATACTCAACAGGTCAAGGAATTGAGGCAGGGAAACAAGTTGATATTTTTGCCATTGCCTCTTGCAGCCAATCTGCACCATGCCTCTTTCTCTCCATAGATTCATTTGGCCCCATGAGCAATTTCTATCTTTCGGGCTGAATTTTTACACCAGATGAGTGAGAGGGAGTTGGAATTTTCCCATCTTTTGGCTCTTAACTTGGCAGTGAATTCCCATCTCTGTAAACCCAGTAATATTTTCATTCTGAGGAGCAGCGCTAACTGGAAGTGATCCCGTCGACCCTGGAAATCTGCACATGCCGGGAATTTCTCTCAATTGGGAGAAAAAAAAGCAAGAAACAAAACACTCCCTCACCTCCCCCATATACTCCCCATACCATCTCATGTGATCCCAACCAACTTCCATGACCCGACATATTCTCCATGGGAAGACCTCAGGAGCCAAGTTGAGATGAAATAAAATGAAGTTCTAAATATCTATTACAGACTTTACCATATTAAAAAATACTAATTGATGAAAGCCCATTTAATACATTTTAATCCCTTAAAGTATTGAACTCATTATAAAAAATAAACATTTGTGTCCATGGGCCCATAAATACACCTAATTTCTTTATAGCCATTTGGAGCCATCAACCAAACTGTGAACATGGAGCCCCACTCCCACTGATAGGTTGTGAAACATTTTAACAGCACTAATCTATAATATACACCCAGGCATATGTCAACAACCATTGAGTAAAATTGTAATCTTTTTTGAACTGCAGGCTTTTTTTTTGCACAAAATTTAAATAACAGAAGATTTAAATGACTTGGTAGCTCCACAGATCTTATCCACTGTTTGTGCAAATTCATGTGTATCTTTAATAACTCCCAAGGAACAGCTGGGCCTCACCCAAAGAACTCTAGCAGGATTAAGGTTTTTCTTGAAAAATCTAATGGCCATGAATCATGTTATGGATATTCCAGTAATTAAAATTGCTTGTCTGAAGGCAGTTACACTTTTGAATATGCTGTGGCCTCTATGAACTGCAGATTTTTTTTTTAAAAAAAGAAAGAAACTTTGTGCTTTCTCTCTCCACGAGAATGGTGAATGTCTGGTTTAGGGGCTTGACTTCCAGATTCGTTTTGACCAAGGTGTGGAGCCCTTCTGACTTGGCAAAAATTCAGGCCCCTGTTTCCGATCAAAGTGGTTTTGGTTATGATCTCCAATCTGTCCTGATCTCAGCCAGTGTGGCAGTGGGATTGCTATAAACAGGTTTCTACACCACGATGAATCATGAAGGGAAATAAGAACAATTGATTGTGATCTAGCAACTCAAAATAAATGCAAGGAAGCATTAAAATTTAGGTTGGAACTAGGTTACCAGATTGGAGTGGTCAAATAGTTTCAAGAATTTCACTAAGACTCACACATAAATGATGGTAACATGATTAAGATACAGAAGCAATCATACTGTGGCAGCAGGGGTGAGGGGGCAGCCAGCTGTTAAGCTAAAATAAAAAGTCGCAACTCATAGCCCAATGCAAATTTGTGACATAAAATGAAATATGAAAACAAGGAAGTAAGAATTACAAGAGGGAAGAGACAAAAATTCAAATTAGGCCATATGCATGCCCTTGTACCACCTTGTTTCAAGGACAGGTAAGGGAAATTCTGACAGCACATCAACTAGAAACTCCGTCTCCTACTTCCCAAAAGGTGCAGTGAAGCAGCAGAGAAGAAGAGGTTGAAAACAGGAATGGGGATTTCCTGTTGCATTCCAAATGGCAATTTTATTCACTACAAGTCCTTCAAGTAAAGACATTTTTACAAAATAGTTTAGATAAAATTTTGTCATTTAGCTGATAGTGTTATATGAATACAAATTAATATCTCTCCACACTAACATAAATTTAAATTTATCATGTTCTTCATAAAATGCATGTCTCACATGAAAAGACTCAGTTCGCTTCGCAGTGACTGCCAGCAAAGAATATTCCATCCCATAATAATTGTTAAAGGCCATCCACAGAGGGTACAATAAATATTTTTGTTGAAAGCATCTGCTGTTGTAACAGCTTTGCTTTGACTGCTTGATTAGATAATGTAGTTTGAAATTTCTGCGATTAGATTTTTCCATCAACATATAAAAAATGTGGCATCGGTTCTGACAGAATTTTAAAATGTGTCAAGAAACCACATGATGCAGCAGTTTTTGTCAGTATTCCAGATTGGCCCAGCATGATCCCAAAAGCAACCAGCCCGCCCATGTTAATTAGTTGCCCTTGCATTTGGCAAAGCTCACTGTTTTATCCTCATGAAAACCAATGCCAAAACCTTGTTTTCAGCTTCACGGAGGTCACAACACAAATCGGAACTAGATTACTTCATTTACATAATTGAAGTCATTTCGCTACTTGAATTAAACAGACTTCCATTGAGTAGTCAGGAATAACTAACCAGTGGTTAGCTCAGAGATCAACTTTCTGTTTTAGTTGTCACTGATTGTCCTCCACCTTCCATAATCAACAACTTAAGGAACTCAACCAGTCAACCTAGAAAACAAGAGCTGATCAACAGCTTCAAAAGCCAATAGTTCCAACAAATTAATAAAGAATGTAGAAATCTACAAGGCTAAAAAGGCCAGAGTGGTCCAAGAAATATAAAATGCCAATAATTTCCTTTAATCCTCCACTAGATTTTTCTTTGGATGTTAGAATGCAACCAGTGACAACTTTGTATTGGATATAATGTAACCAATGGTAACAAGTGGGAAGGGTCAACTGAACCAGTGAACCATGGAACCAATTACAGAATGATGTGATGTCAGCTGACTCACTATAAATAAGAATGTGTTAGAAATTGCAGGGAAGCTTGGACTGGCCAAGAGTGAGGTCTCAAGTTTGGAGTAATGAGATTTCTTTATTAAACCTTTATGATTTATAAAAGTTGGAGTAAATTGGGCTCTTGTCCAATTCCAGATTTACTGATAGAGGCAGCCCACTACTGCCATGTCACACAGGATCATTACTTGGAACTATATCACCCCTCTCCCTTCACTGTAGGGAGTTCAAAATCCTAGAACTTCCTCCAAACTACACTCTGGGTGTACCATGTGGACTGTAACACTTGAGATAGTGAGGAGCTACCTTCCTTGAGGCAACTAGGACGGCCAATAAACACCGGCCTTACTGACCACGCCCACTTGCATTGAAAAAGCTTCATTCTGTATCATCATCACCATTTGCACTAAGTAGTTTGAAGTTAAACCATTTTTACACCTTCCTGCGTCTGATTTTGAGTCTATGCCCTCTTGTAGAATTAGTCTTCAATACTTACGTTGGCTTTGCTGTTTTTCAGTGCAAACATTCCCAAATTCTGCAGCCTTTCATCATAACTAAGGTGCCTAATTCAATTGTCAAAATGCAAAAGGGAGGGGAACAAGAAACAGGAAACTGATGGCTAGTTGGCTCAGCATCTGTCATATGGAAATAATAAGAATCTATTATTGAAGATATTATAAACAGGGGACTTAGAATGACAATATCGATAGGAGTGACCAGCACACAGTCCTTGTGGAGACAAAGTCCCGCTTCCACATTGAGGATACCTTCCATTGTGTTGTGTGGCATTACCTCTGTGTAAATGAGATAGACCTTGAACAGATCTAGCACTTCAAGATTGGACATCCATGAGGTATTGTGGGTCATCAGCAGAATTGTACATAACTACAATCTGTAATCCAACATAAACCCCACTCGACTATCACTGAACCGGGGTTAATCCCCTGGTTTTGTGGTAAAGAGTGCAGCAGGGCATGCCAAGAGCAAAATCAAGTATATTTAAAAGTGATGTGTCAACTTGCTGAAGCTACTGCACAAGACTACTTGCATGCCAAACAACATTAACTGCAAATGATAGACAGAGACAAGCAATTCCATAACTACTGGATCAGATCTCAGATCTAAGCTCTGCAGTTTTACCACATTCAGCTGTGAATGGTGGTGGACAATTAAACAATTCACTGAGGATGCGGCTATACAAATATCCCCATCCTCAATATGGTGGAGTTCAGTACATCAGTGCAAAAGATAAAGCATTCACAACAATCTACAGCTGGAAGTGCTGAGTGAATGATCCATCTCAGCCTCCTTTGGAGGCCGCCAGTATCACAGAGGTCGGTTTTCAGCCAACTCTATTTACTCCACATGACATCAAGAAACAGCTGAAGGTATTGGATACTGCAAAGGCTATGAGCTCTGATAATATTCCGGAAATAGTACTGAAGATTTATACTCCAGAACTTGCCGTGCCTCTAGCAAAGTTGTCCCAGTATAGCTACAACATTGGCATATAGTTGGCAATGTGGAAAATTATGCAGTTATGCCCGTACACAAGAAACAAGATAAATCAAACCCCAGTATTTACCAACCCATCAGTCTACTCTCCATCATCAGTAAAATGATGCCACTATTAAGTGGCATTTACTCAGCAATAACCTGCTCAGTGAAGCCCAGTTTGGGTTCTGCCACAGCCATCCAGCTCCTGACCTCATTACAGCCTTGGTTCAAACATGGACAAAAGAAATGAATGCCAGAGGGGAGGTGAGACTGACTGATCTTGACATCAAGGCAACATTTGACATTAAGAAGCCCTAGCAAAACTGGAGTCAATGAGAATCGGGAGGGATCATATCTAGCACAAAAGAAGGTGGTTGTGATGGTTGGGGACCAATCATTTCAACTCCAGAAGCTCCTCAGGGTAATGTCCTGGGCCTAGTCATTTTCAGCTGTTTCATCAATGACCTTCTTTTGATCATAAGGTCAGAAGAAGTAGGGTTAATTGCTGATGACTGCACAATGTTCAGCACCATTTATAACTCCTCAGATACTGAAGCAGTCCAAATGCAGCAAAATCTGGACAATATCAGGCTTGGGCTGACAACTGCAAGTAACATTCACGCTATACAAATGCCAAACAATGACCATCTCCAATAAGAAAGGATCTAACCATTGCCCTTTGACATTCAATGGTATTACCATTGCTAATTCCCCCACATCAACATCTTGGAGTTACCATTGACCAGAAACTTGAACTAGAGTAGCCATATATAAATACAGCAGCTATCAGAGCAGGTCAAAGGATAGGAATCCCACAGCAAATACATCACCTCCTGACTCCCTAAAGCCTGTCCACAATCTACAAGCCATAAATCTGGAGTGTAATGGAATACTCTCCAATTGCCTGGATGATTGCAGCAGCAACAACATTCAAGCAGCTCAGCACTATCTGGGACAAAGGATCCCACGTGATACTAACCACTCCACAAACACTCAATCCCTCCAGCACCAATGAACTACCTACTACAGTAGTATATTTACGACAAGATGTACTCCAGGAACTCATCAAGATCCCTTAGGCAAGATTTTCTTAACCCACAACTGCTACTATATAGAAGGATAAGAGCAGCAGAAACATTGGTACACTGCCATCTGGATATTCCCCCTCCAAGTCACTCACCATCTTGACTTGGAACAATAATCACTGTTCCTTCTCAGTTGCTGGGTCAAAATCCTAGAATTCCTTCCCTAACAGCACTGTAGGTCTATTTATGCTCCAGGGATGGCAGTGGTTCAAACATGCAACTCATTATCACCTTTTCAAGGACAACTAGAGATAGACAATAAATGCTGATCTAGTCAGCGACACCTACATCCTGTAAATAAATTAAAAAACAAAACAGCTTTCTCTTTTATGCAGTGTATGGCAATGCTCTGGAATATCCAGACTGAGAGGGTGGTCGAACAGATTCAATCATGACTTTCAGAGGGAAATTGGATATTTAACTGATGAGGAAATAATTGCAGGGCTACAAGGAAATGGGATTAAAGGCCACAAAAGGCCAAATGGCCTCTTTCCGTACTGCAACTACTCTATGAATTTATGACTTGATGCCATCCAATTTTATGAATAATACATGAAAGATCTATAAAAACATCATGAAACAGTATATCAAGAGCACACTTTCTTCCGGTAAACATCCTGTATCACACTTCAGAAAAATTATGAATAAACTGTCCAATATAAAATATTGGAGGCAGGATCGTAAGACTTTTTTTTTATTAATTCATCGGATGTGAGCTTTGCTGGCCAGGCCAGGATTGCCTATCCCTCATTGCCCTTAAGTGGTGATGAGCTTCCTTCTTGAACTGCTGCTGGTTAAGGAGCAGCAGGTAATTCAGCCCTTCGAGTCTGCTCTGCCATTCAATATAATCATGGCTGACTCTCTACTTAAATGCCATACTCCTGCACTCTGTCCATACCCTTTGACACCTTAAGTTCCTAGGAGTCTATTTCCTTCTGAATTATGGGTGGCACGGTGGCACACTGGTTAGCACTGCTGCCACAGAGCACCTGGGACTAGGGTTCAATTCTCACTTTGTGCAAACTTCACACAGCCTTTCTCTGCATGTCTGCGTGGGTTTCCTCTGGGTGCTCCAGTTTCCTCCCACACTCCAAAAATGATAGAATTCTTCAGTGTAGAAGGCCTTTCAGCTCATCAAGTCTGCACCACAATCCCATCCAAGCCCTATCACCATATTTGCATGTATTTACCCCAGCTAGACCCCTGACACTAAGGAGCAATTTAGTATAGCCAATCAACTTAACCCACGCATCTTTGGAGCATGGAAGGAAACCCACGCAGATGTGGGGAGAATGCGCAGATCCCCCCACTCCCCACACAGAATGAGCTAAGCTGGGAATCGAACCTAGGTCCCTGGCGCTGAGGCAGCAATGCTAACCACTGTGTGGGTTACATTGACCCTAAGTACCAGAGAAATTAGCAGGGTAAATATGTGGGGTTACAGGGATACGGCCTGGGTGGGATTATGGCCGGTGCACACTTGATGGGTTTAATGGCCTCCTTCTGCACTGGTTTGGCCTCCCCAGCCTTCTGTAGTAGGGAATTCCACTGGTTCACCACCCTCTCGGTGAAAAAATTTCTCATCTCAGTCCTAAATGGCCTATGCTGTATGCTGACACAGTGACCGCCCACACCAAACCAGAGGAAACATCCTTGCATCCAGTCTGTACAGCCCTATTAGAACTGTATACGTTTCTACAAGATCCCCTCTCCAGTGAATACAGGCCCAGTCAACACAATCTCTTCTTATATGACAATCCTGCTATCCATGAATCAGTCTGGTGAACCTTTACTGCACTGCCTTTATGGCAAATAAATCCTCTCTTAGGAAAAGAGACCAAGACTGCACAAAATACTCCACGTGTGGGCTTGCACAAGGCCCTATAAAGCTGCAGTAGGACTTTCCTACTTCTGTACTCAAATCCTCTTGCAATGAACACCAACATACAATTTGCCTTCTGAACTGCTTGCTGTTCCTGCACACTTGCTTTTAGTGACTGATGTACAAGGCAACCCAGGACCCATTGTACATTAGCATTTCCTAATTTATCACTATTTAAATAATACTCTACCTCTCCATTTTTCCAACTGAAGTGGATTTATCTACATTATTTTATATTGGCTATGTATGTGCCCGCTCATCAACTTGTCTAAATTGCCTTGAAGCTTCAACATTCTTTTCACCACTCACATTTCCTCAAAGTTTTGTATCATCATAAACTTTGAAATATTACAGTTGATTCCCTCATCCAAATTATGAATATATATTTTAGATAGCTGTGGCCCAACCACTGCTCCCTGTGGGGTCCCAGTAGTTATTGGCTGCCACTTCAAAAAAAGACTCATTTATTCCCACTCCCTGTTTCCTGTCTGCTAATCAATTCTCCAATCATGCCAATATATTATCCTGAATCCCATGTGCTTGGACTTTGCATATCAATCTCCTATGTACTTCAATCAGCTTTCTGAATATCCAAATGCAACACATCTACTAGTTCTCCCTTAATTATTCTGCTAGTTACACTCTCAAAACATTCCAATGGGTTTGTCAAACATGATTTCCCTTTCATAAATTCATGTTGGCTATGTCTAATCCTGTTAATATTTTCTAAAGGGTGAAGTTCCAGGATTTTGACCCAGCGACAGTGAAGGAACAGCAATATAATTCCAAGTCAGAATGGTAAATGGCTTGGAGAAGAACATGCGGGTGGTGATGGTAAATGACATACTCATTCAGTGTTAATAGCACAACCACTTAATTGACATAGCATTCTAGTGTTTATTCAGAAGCCTTTAAAAGGACTTTCAACTATATTTTATACCTTTCACATGTCCCTGCACTTACAGCACTACGCATTGACTGATTGTAGGCAGCACCACAGGAGATTTCATGTTAGCTTTAAAAGGATACATTTTCCTTGTAAGATCTCTATTATCACAAACAGTTGACAGTTTCTTAACAATGGTCTCAGCCGTACAGTTAAGTTTTCCATGTGGCAGAAACAGACAATAATGGCCAAGAGAGATCCTGTCTGATAAACCAAAGTTCTCCTTTAGAAACTTGCAGTACATGTATGAGGAGGCCATTTATCCAACTATGTTTATGTCCTGTCCTTTATTGGAGCATCCAAGGCTATTGCCACTACCCTGCTCCCCCAAAGTCCACATAAGAATTTGCAATGAATAGCCTGCAGCATAAATAATGGTCAAAATTTCATTAGGTTCATTCATTCATGGCTATTATTTTCTGATGCTATTGAAAGTGAATGAAGCTTTGGCTAAAATGCCAAGTTTTCTGTTGTAGTTCACAACAGGTCCCTCCATAGCTGAGACAGCGAATCCCGCCCACTAACTGGATAGACATCAATTTTCTTCAGCAGGACTTGCAATAGCCAGACTTAAGGAAGTAATATTTAACTCCTACTAAAAACAAACTTGTATAAGTTCCATTTTAAAATGTGAGCAAAACCAGTGAGTAAGCTATGTATACATTACAGAATGATAAAGTCAACCAGTAATTTCAGAAGGTCAGTGAATGTATCAGTCCTAAACTGACCCTGCTGCTAACCCAGCATTATTCTTCACAACGAGCATGGAAAAATGTTATACACTTGCAGATTTACACAGCTAATTAAGAATCATGTGTTTTTTTTCCTCATTGGTCACACAACCATCTTAGTAACATGTCAATTCCTGATGTACATTATCCTAGTGGGTTGCTTTCATATTTTATTAAAATTTCCCAACTGTTTGGCAAAGTATTTGATTCTGGGGCTGGTAATGTGGGTGTCTACATTGCAAAAATGTAAGCATGTGACTGAACAGAAGCTTCAAAGTTTGAGAGCCCTTTAGGCATCTGTGTATCAGATGTGGTTGGAAGCATGCGAGCAATGCTGCACGCCACAGCCATATTGAAATCCTATAAATAGTTTGTACTCGGCCACAAATAACCCAAGGCAGTGATATAACACCACATCATCAGTACACAGTCACATCAGTGAAAAATTAACGATATTAATATTATGCACGCTTAACACAAACATCATTTCATTACTAGACTCAGAGCTATCCTGTAACATGACAGTGATTTACTGGATACAGGTCCACAATGTACAAACTAATTGACATCAGATGGGAACACTGACTTTTTTTTAAAAAGATTATCAGTCAGATTAAGAGGGAGACTCCTTAAATTACTGCTGTCAGCAACTTAAAAAAAAACAAAATCATGTGGTTTTTCAGATAAATATTGAACTTTATTATTTCATAACTAGTCATAATTTTTAAAATGTTACTCTATCAATGAGCTTTCTGAATGTGCAAATATGAGAATAAACCACACAGAAATCTTCCGATGACTAACAGAAAACAAATCCAGTTAAACATAGCCCAGATCATGTATGGCTATTTATTCAAACCTCCTATTCAAAATTAGCAGCACGACCAACTGATAACAGTGCTGGAAATTGCTTTGCAAATCACATTCATCACCAGAATAGAATACCATGGTGTAATTCAATCTCAGATTTCTAAATATGAATCGTCATCCAAAGCTTTCTAAAATCTAATTTTTTTTTGCAAATGATTTGAAATCATCTACTAACTTGTCCATCCAGCAAAGTATTATTTTATCCTATTGACAAATGATGTCCATCCAAATAAACATCACAACATAAGGCATGAAAGAAAATAAATGGCACATTTCCAGCTTCAGACACAGGACAAAGCAGATTTGGAAATTGTTTTCAACAAGCTCCCACACATGACACCAAGTCAGTCGTAGAAGCATTACAAATACCAACCAAATCTTGCAACTGTACTCCATCCCTTGTTCCTCTAGGCTTATGTCCCAGCCAAAGCTTATGCTAGGGTGTGCGACAATGAGTTCTATTAGCTGGTAATTCATCAGCTAACTATTTTCTACAAAGAAACAAAGGCATTGGGGCATCTTGACAATATGGGTAAGGAAAGGAATATCAAGAGAGAGGACAATGTGTGGGGGGAGAAAGAGGTGGAGCGAGGAAGGGGGCAAGCAGCCAGGAGAGAGCGAGAGGTCAAGAATGGGTGACGGGGGCAGGCAGAGGGACAAAGTTAATAAGTAGGGAAAAATTGAAGTTGAAGAGAAAACTAGCTGGAAAAAGAAAGACTGGTAGTAAGAGTTCCTCGCAATATTTAAAAAAAAAGATAATTAAGTGAGCATGGTCCTATTGCTGCAGAAAGGGAGTCTGCAGCAATAACAATGGAAAATAAGGAGATGGCAGATGAATTGAACAGATATTTTGCATTACTCTTCACTATTGAGGATACAAGTAATATCTCAGAAATAGCTCAAAATCAGGAATGGAAAAGAGGGAGGAATGCAGGAAAATTACATTCTTCAAGGAAGTGCTACTGAGCAAATCATTAGCCTGGGGACTGATAAGTTTTTGAATCCTGATGAACTTCATGCTAGGATCTTAATGGAAATGGCTGAGAGATTGTTGATGTGTTGGTTTTAATTTTCAAAAATTCTGTAAATTCAGTGAAGGTTCCATGAGATTAGAAAGCAGCAAATGTTTGATTTGATTTATTATTGTCACTTGTATTAGTATGTAATGAAAGATATTGTTTCTTGCATGGTATACAGACAAAGCATACTGTTCATAACGAGGAAAAGACAGAAAGCAGAATGTATGTTAGACACAGCTAGGGTGTAGAGAAAGATCAACTTAGTGCAAGGTAGGTCCATTCAAAAGTCTGATGGCAGCAGGGAAGAAGCTGTTCTCCAGTCAGTTGGTACTGGATCTCAGACTTTCGTATCTTTCCCCCGATAGAAGAAGGTGGAATGTAACTTCTTTATTCAAAAATGGAAGGGAGACAGAAAGCATGATACTACAGGCCAATTAGCTTAACATTTGTCATAATGAATATGTTAGAACTATCATTAAAGAAGTTATAGCGGTGTACTCAGACAGATTCAAGATAATCAGTCAGAGACAACATGGTTTTGTGAAAGGGGAAATCATATTCAATCAATTTGTTGGGATTCTTTGAGGAAATAACTGGTATTGTGGACAAAGACGAACTAGTGGATATACTATACTTAGATTTCCAGAAAGCATTTCAGAAGGTGTCACATCACGGTTATTGAGGAAAATAAAAGTTCAAAGAGGGTAACATATCAGCATGGTTAGAAGCATGCTTCTGTATGCTTCCATACAGGAAGCATGGAGTATGCATAAATGGGTCTTTTTTAGGCTGGCAAAATGCAATGAGCAGTGTGCCACAGAGATCAGGGACCGCAACTGCTTATAATTCATATAAATGATTTAGATTAAATGATTGAAGAGATGGTTGCTGAATTTACTGATAACACAATGATAGATAAGAAAGTGACTTGTGAAGACAGCATAAAGATATGAAGAGGGCGTAAGGAAGCTACGAAAATGTATAGACAGGGTAAGCGAATGGCCAAGATCTGGTAAACAGAGTATGTGTGAACATGTGAGCTATTGCAGAAAGATCTGGATGTCCTAGTGCAGGAATCACAAAAGACTAGAATAGAAATGCAATAACTAAAAGCCAACAGCATATTATTTTCTGCAAGGAAATCAAATATAAAAGCAGGCAAGTTATACAGAGCACTGGTGAGATCACATCTGGAGTATTGTATATGGTATTGGTCATTTGATTTGATTTATTACTGTCATATATATTGGGATGCAGTGAAAAATACTATTTCTTACATGCTATACAGACAGATAATACCATTCATAGAGCACATAGAAGGAGGAAAGGAGGGTGCAGAATATACTGTTGCACTCACAGATGAAGTGAGGAGAAAGATCAGCTTAAAATGAGTTAGTTCTATTCAAAAGCCTGATGGCAGCAGGGAAGACACTTTTCATGAGTTGGTTAGTATATGCTCTCAGATTTGTGTATCTTTTTCCTGATGGAAGAAGGTAAAAGAGAATATGTCGAGGAGCATGGGGTCCTTGATTATACTGGCTGTTTTTGAGGCAGCAGGAAGTATAGAGTCAATGGATGGGAGGAGGTATGATGAACTGGGCTAAGTTCACAACCCTTTTTTAGTTTCTTGTGATCTTGGTCAGAGCAGAAGCCATACATCCAGAAAGAATGCTTATTTGAGGAAGGATGTAAATATGCTGGAAGCAGTTCAAAGCAATTTACTAGATTATTACCTGAACTAGGCGGGGAGTTTTTTGTGGGACATGCATATCACTGGCTAAGTCAGCATTTATTGTAAGAAGTCTTACAACATCAGATTAAAGTCCAACAAGTTTATTTGGCATCACTAGCTTTTGGAGTCTCAGGCACCTTCATCATGTCAGGAGCCTGAGATGGACATTTGCAGATGGACATGCTTTTCATTGCCAGCACAGGGTTTTGCAGGAGTGTGATGGAGAGAGATGTCTGACACTAGTTAACAGCACAAGAGCAGGGTCAAACACATGATATATTTGTCCCGATAACATACTACAGTACATTTTCCATCCCATAGAAATAACAGAGGTCTGTAACTTATAACTGTTCCAAAGGTAGTTGTCGTGCAGCTGATTTTAACTTATTGTGACATGATTTAGGTAAATATGTTAACCAATGCATAGAAGATATAATGATTTAAAATGCATATCCATTTCAGGAGTTTTATTAGTTGATTACCTTTTGGTGGGAAATATGATTTGCTTTCAGCTTTGTGAGGCCAATCCACCACCAGAGGTCCGAATCGACGAAAGCTAGCTGTGATTTCATCTACAGGAAATATCACATCAGGGATTTATTAAAAGTTAAACCTGTCAAAAATAATTCGACAGCATACTGATTGGAGAACAGTGTAAATTGCCATTTGACATTGCTTATTGATCTAAAAGAAATCTTGCATATGTACCTTCATCAATGTCTGGAGGTAGGCCTCCCACAAAGACTTTTCGTGAATAACGTTCCACCCTTTCACCATTCTGACAGCGGGTTGGAGAGTTTAAACCTGATGTCAGAGACTGGTCCCCATGACCATCATCAAGGAAACCATCTTCAATAGGAAAGAGCGAAGAACGACCTGGAAAACAGTTTACACTTTCATCCAGTCAAAAGGAACCTGAAAATTGCTCTGACACTTCAATGGATATGTTGTAAATTTGCCAAAACTCTTTTGTTACCAATTGGCTGCAACTCAGCATAAAGATGCAACAGTTACAACATATTTATTTTTAAGTATTTACTATCTCTTCAATAAAATTAGAGCTTTAAAAAGATTATTGCATTTTAGTTTTCTAATATTGGAAAACTGATATTAGTAATGTAAAACTCAAATGGCAAGGCTATTCCTTCAAAATGCTTTTTCCAAATATTTACAGCTTGCTGGCTGATCAGGAAAAATAAGGAAGCAAAATCTAAATTAAGATAGATGCTAATTGTTAACTGAAGGATGCAAGGAAACAATAAATTAATATCCATAGTACTAAAGATTCATTGGAAAATTTAGGATTTAACAGGTAAAGTCGAAGGGTTAATTTACCCAAAGTTATTTCTTGATGAACGCCAGATATTCAATAATCGTTGCCTTTAAAATAACATTGCCTCAAAGAAGATGGCACATTTTTAAAAACATCTATGCCTTCATTGGCATCAACGCACGTTATACAAAACTTCTTAATTCCAAATTAATCCATGGAATATTACTGAAAGCCCTTTAAAAGGTACAAATATATAAAGATGATTATTAGATGCACAGTAATATTATATTTAAACAAATAGGTAGTACAGCCAGAGTATGCAAAACACTTCTGAAGCTATGGAATGAAATTACTTTCTCTGGTGTTCAACAAACGACTGTGGCACTCCTACCAAACAATGGAGACACAGACATGAACTATAAATCAATTCCACTCCCGTAATTTCTTCCTTTTCACTTCCAGTAATTGAGTGCAATGCTTAGAAGCTATGATGCAGAATTTGTTCCTAATTTTCTTGCATTATCTTAAGACAAACTTAAAAAGAATTAGTGATCAATTAAGAGTGGAAAATGTTTTTCTTCAATTTTCTCATTCTATACCATCACAATCGAAAAGCAACAATCTAGCAACAGAAAAAGGTTTCACAAACTGCAGTTGTTACCTCTCCAGCGTCTCTTTAAATACCTGTAACTTGTGTTCACAAATGTTTATAAATTGTAGATTGCTGGCAGTTGCTCAAGCCATGCCCCATCCTATCCCAATCTATGTGACACAGCAAGAAGTAACTCAAGGCATTAACCCATTGAACCACAGGGAGAAGGGGAAGATTGTGAATTCCCGCTTGGACAACTGTTTCCTAACTAAGCATTGGAACTAATTATCCTTTTTTTTCAAAGAAAGAACTTGCACATTAGCAACAATATGGCTTTACATGCAACAAGAAATTAGCTACCTTGAAGCATTTAAAAGGAAAGGCAAGATGACCAAGGCTCACTTGATAATTCCCAGCTAAGCTGTTTCATGGAGCATTTTCATGAACTGAGTATTCCATTTCATCCAGAAAGTCCATCCTGAAGATTCAAATCCTCACCATCCCCCACTATCTTCCAAACCAGCAATTCCAACAAGCCAAGCCATTCCAACAAGCAACCAACACAGCAGAGGCTGCAATCAGGTGCTTTGTCATCTCAAATCAAATTAATATGACAAGCAGAGTCAGGGCCTGTAGGTTACAGTTTAGGCTTTGATGACCATGCTAACCAAAGAAAATCACTTGCTTTTATTAAATCTTTTATAGGAAGTTACATCACTAAAGAAGAAAAATCTTCACATTAGACTGGACTCATTAAATTTAACATTCTGGAATGTAGGTTGAAGCCTACCATCCAACAAACAAACGTTAACACATCTTTTTAATAACATGGCTGACTTGAAGGACTCAAGCTGACATTGTTACAGTACTTGATCATTGAATAAAAGATGTAGCCCTTTCAAAAATCTAGTGCTAATTGTGATAAGTAGAGAAAGCCTATGTATCTTTTTTAACATTAAGTAAACGGATAGCAGCTTTGTCGGCTAGACCAGTGTTTATTGCCCACCCCTAATTACCTTTGAGAAGGTGGTAGTGAGCTGACTTCTGGAATCATTGGAGTGCACGTGGGGTAGGAATATCCACATTGCTGTCAGGGAAAAGTTTCAGGATTTTGATCCAGAAACAGGGAAGGAATAGCATTTTATAAGCTGCCTTCTTAAACTGCAGCAGTCCTTGTGGTGTAGGTACACCTACAGTGCTGTTAGGGACAAAGTTCCAGGATTCTGACCCAGCGACAGGGAAAGAAAAGCAATATATTTCTAAGTTAGGCTGGTGAATAGATTAGAGGGGAAGTTCCAGATGCTTATGTTCCACGCATCTGCTGCACTTGTCCTTCTAGATGGTAATGGTCATGGGTTTCGCAGGTACTGTATCAGGAACTTTGGTCAGTTCCTGCAGTGCATTTTGTAGATGATGTACACTGCTGACACTTGTGTCTCGATGGTGGAGGGAATGAATGTTTGTGCAAAGGTGCAAATCAGGTAGGTTGCTTTGTCCTAAATGGTGTCAAGCTTTTTTGAGTGTTGTCAGAGCTGTACTCATCTAAGCAAGTGGAGAGCACTCCATCACACTCCTGACTTTTTGCCTTGTAGATTGTGGACGGGCTTTGGGGAAATCAGGGGGTGAGTTTTTCCTGCAGGATTCTTAGCCTCTTGCACCTACAGTGTTTATTTTATATGGCTGATCCATGTATTCTTGACACAAAGCAACTTGTCTATTGTATTCTACAAGGGGTGTGGTTCTGAAAAGAGTACTTAAATTCTGGAAGGATACTGACACATTTTTAGTAAATTGAACGTAATTTCAGTTTGAATAGATGGAACCAAAACTGAAAAAGAAAGATTTTCTAATGTAGTAAAGTGATTTGGTTTATAAATCTGGCTAGCAGTAGTAGAAAAATAGTACTGAAGGGCAATCAACTAAGTAACTTGTTCCCAATAAACTGTAGGCCACTTAAAGAAGATTTGCACTTGTATCACACTTTCATGACGAAATATCTCAAAGCGCTTTACAGCGACAGCAGTACTTTTTGAAGTATAACCATAGAACCCTTACAGTGCAGGAGGCCATTTGATCCATCAAGTCTGTACTGCATCATATCCAGGCCCACCCACCCTGCCCCTATCCCTGTTATGGCATGCATTTACCATGGTCAATCCAATTAACATGCACATCCTTAGACTGGAGGAAGAAATCAAAGCATCAGAGAAAACTCATGCAGACAAAAGGAGAAAGTGCAAACTCCACACAGATATTCACTCATGGTAGGAATTAAACCCAGGTCCCTGGCACTAAGAGACAGCAATGTTAAGCACTGTGCCACCATTACTGTAATGTAGGAGATGTGACAGTCAGTTTGTACACAGCAAACTCCCACAGCAATGTGATAACGATCAGGTAATCTGTTTGGATGATGTTGATTGAAGTATAAATATTGCCTAGGACAGAGATTAACTCCCCTGCTATCCTTCAATATAGTGCCATAGTTTCCATCTGCCCAAGCAGATGATGGGACCAGACGTTCACATCTCATCTCATAATAGCATTTCCAACAGTGTAGCACTCTCTCAATATTACACTGAAATGTCGACCTTGATTTTTGTACTCAGGGATGTGCAGTAGTCCTTAAATCTGGAACCTTCTGACTCAGAGAAAAGACCAGCAACTGAGCCATCGCTGGCACCCTGATGCAAGACTGTAAACATACTAGTCATTGTGAAAGAGAAGAAATACCCGCATTGGCTGGCCTTTTAGAGGTGGTGACCATGGTGACCCAGGCCATTAGCCCACAAGGTTGAATGTGACCCAATAGAAAAAGGACTCAAGAGAAAATACTTAGGAATATTCATTTTAAACTCTCCCAAGGAACAGTAAATTAAAACATTCTTTTCAAAGTTTTCCTTTGCCACTCATAGTCCAGATGGTGAAGCAAATAAAACCTCAAGTAGCCTACGGTGATTTTACCACAGATTCTTGTATGTCTTCCGTGGGGAAACACCTGGTTTACACTCAGAGCCTCTCTTTGGATACCATGACCAGATTTAAAAATAACACCGTGTTAAGAAACAAAAACAAATCCATTTACTTTAAATAAATAAAAAATACCAACTCAAAGGAAATCTCAAAATTGTGCTTCTGCAGCAGCTGCTATTGAGTAAGAATTATTATTTTTTCAGTCACAATTAAAAACAAACTGTTTGATTCCATATTTTCACAGATTTAAAGGAGAGATACAAAGACTTTTGTCAAGATTTATAGAAAATTTTGAAGCAACAAATGGCAAGCTACTGATTTAGAAATGTTAGATATTTGTGAAAATCGCAAATGGGCAGAAAAATATTGTCAAACTAAAAGATTTACACAAGCAACTGAAAACTGTTAATCACTCCAGTATAGCATTGAAATGTTCAAGAAGCAAACACTCGAGTATTAAAAATGTATTTACCTCTTCGTCGGCCAAATGTCCTTGCTGCATATAAACAGAGAAAATAGTGGGTAGGCCTGTAACCTTCTATTGAAAACTGTATATGATAGGCATTCATGATTCAGATAACATGGGTTCAGCTCATTGTCAAAATTTCACCTGCTGTTCCATACAGAATTAAGTTTTGAAGTGAAGTGTTTGGTTACCACACAACAAATTTATTTCTCAATTTAGTTTTATTCCCTCCTCCCCACCAAACTATTCCTTGGGAAGCCTTTCACTTCACATTACCCCTCTACTACACTTATTGTAAAATGCAATTTTGACTTTATGATGCTAGGTAGCACAAGGCTCCCGACAGTGATGTAGATGAACTGAACTTTAATTTCTCTCCTGCAAGGAAATTGCTTCAATTCTCAATCACACTTCTAGATTGTCTGAGGCTCAAAGTGACTAAATAGAGACATTCTAGCAGAAGTACACATCTTAAATTTTGTGCCACCAGTGTGTCAAATGTAAAAACTAAATTTTAGAATTATTTGGCAAAAAAGGGCTGTTTTGATTTGCTTCCAGTGCTGGATGCAAGGTATTGAAAGAAAGTGAATATTATCAAAGTTCTTTTGTGACAGGATTTATAAAAGCAATTTGTGCTTTTTCAATAGGATCCAACTGCTACAGAACCGAGTTGGTCTTTTAAAAAAAAATACAACTAGTTTCATCATCAAAAATATACCACAGTATATTAAAGTATATTAAAGGTTAGCCATAATACCATGCATAATGCAATCACATCAGGTAATAGCTTAGATTCTACCATGATTGCTTGCTTGAAGATTGACAATGCAGGTAACTTTAGAAAATGAGCAATTGCAGTTATGTTCTTTAAAATAAAGCACATTACTGTCAACAGAAACTGCAGGAAGAAACACATTTCGGCTAATTTGTAATTTGAAAACACACCCACATTAAATATTAACGGAGATGAATGCAGCACTCTTCAGCTCATTCTGGAATCTGCTATTCTTTTAAAAAAAGGTAGTTTTCATTGTGAATATTGTTGTAAAACTACTATGTAATCTAAAAAACATTATATACATTGGAAAGGTTTCAACTATTAGAAAGGAACTTGTGTAGAAAGGAACTGTAATCCTGCATAATTCATCGCGGAAACAGATGAGCAATTTACAAAATGAAAACCTTGCAACACTTGATTTCACTTGTACGTAAGTGCAATCCATCACAATAATACTAATTAGTTAATAAATCAAACATAAGTCATGAGTAAAGAAATAGTAAACTAATGCACTTTTTCATCATTTCAATCACCAAATTTGCAGCACATTCATAAGTCAACTTACATATTATGAAATACCTGAAATGGAATTATAGATCTAGAATTCTGGAAGTAATGACTCAAATAGCAGTGCTCTATGGAAACAGTTAACGTATGATATCCCAAAACTGCTTTTCTCTTGTAAACCTGTAACTAAATTAAATGTCTCACTCATTAGGTTGGACTTCTCTGAGCTACAAACTCGATCTTGATTTACTTCCCATACTTAACATGGAAACAGAATTGCCTCTCACCAAGACATTGTTTTATCGATTTGAACAGCTGCTATAATAAATGGATACAGGTGCATTACAACAACTAGAGACCAATTATGACAAAGGAGAAAACTGAAGGAGTATTTTCTTAGCTGGAATGCAAAGATGATCAGTCAACATAAAAAGGTAAGCAGAGGATTGCAACTCAAATACAGTATGGATTTTTGTCCAAGTAGTTCCAGTGTTGGAAGGGGATCAATTTTATCTTAATAGAATAAATCAATATAAGTATATCATAATTGGTACAGGTCACATATACAGTTGGGAACAATGGGGGGGGCATATTATGTTCATTTGAGAGGACTGAATAATACTCGAACTGTGATAAATTTTGATCAGATAAAAAAACGGACAGAAGACATTTTGATGTTTCAAAATAAAAAATAAAACATGTTCCTTCTTCACCACCAAAGTGTTAAGAATGTAATGGAGTACAGATTTTATTGAAAGCTCTGACACATAAATGGATGGAAAGCCTTGAGTAACTTCTATGCCCACATTTGCAAAAAAAAAGTTTGCACTGATATACTAAAGTGTAAAAGAGTATTTGGATTTTAATACTGATACATATATTTGGAAAACATTAGTTTTTAGAGAGATTATAAAATTGTTCATTTTAATAAAGATAAATACTCTCAATCTGCATTCACTACTCCTCGATTCCTTGCTCATTCACTTCAGTGAGCAAACAAAAGGCAAAAACACATGTTTTTTGCTTGCATGCAAGTCAAGGAAAAATTAACGTATGGAGATGGCATTTTGATGGCCACTACATCACCTTACAAAACAAAATCCAAAAAGGTACAGCAGAATACAAGTTAATGTTCATGAAATAAAAGAAAGGAGCCTTCATTAGGTCAGGAATAAATTAAACATTTCTTGCAATGCTTCAATGGGAATGGATCAGGATAATCATGCCAACTCGATTAAGGGGTTCTGTGTTAACAGCTATTGAGAAGAAAATGTACTTGTATTTTGCACTTTTCATGACCACCTGATGTACTAAAGTACTTTAAAGCCTATTAAGTACAACAGTGACCACACTTCAAAAGTAATACTGGAATCATGACAGCCAATTTACAAACAGCACACTCCTACAAACAGCAATATCAGCAATGATCAGATAATCCTGTTATGAATGAGAAATTTTATAAGATGATTATGTATTGGGCATTCACGCCTGTAAATGATAACAAAATATCTGTGCTGACAGTGGATCGATTGATTGTTAGTTTCCAAGTCTCACAAAGGTGTTAGGAATGTCAGATTTTGTAAACAGTTTTACTATAACCTATATATTTAGTTTCACAATACAATGGAGCTGGAAGTCTAAAGAATAACTAATTGGCATTTCTACTACAAGGTAGAAATGAGATACAAGGTCCAAGTGATTCAAGTTGCTATGGAAACCGGCAGTGAGAGGGGAAGATTAGGCCAAATCTGCACACACACTACTGCAGGCATAGCCTCACCAATTGTCTTAATTGCTGTAAGACATTTTTTATGTATATACAGCAATTCCTTTGTAACAAAAAGCTAATGTACTATTATGAAAATTTAGCTCGCAATTCATGTGTTTCAGAATAAAGCTTACATTTATTATTCAATCTCCTAAAGATAAATGGAAAATCTGGATGGGGAAAGTGGTTCTAATCCTGAACAGAATTAAATTCAAACAATCTGGAAATTCATTACAATTAAAAGCTACCCTATTTTTGGACCTCTGGGCAGAGCCAGGATATGCATCATTACCCCACTAAAATAAGCTAAAATCTAGCAATTCTGGGAAAGAGTTCTACAACTTCAATGCAGATACATATTATACATATGGGTTGCAGAATAAGAGATTAGCCTTAGGGATAAAATAATTTGCTTGTATTTCTGGTTCAATCATCCAAAAGCATGTCATATTGCAAAGAAACAGTTATTCAGGGTAGAGCCTTGGATAGAAACTTCTTCATTGGTGTTTGCTGAAAGAAGCAGGCAACTCAGTTTGGGAATGGATGGAGGCAGTTGTAGCTTTGTTTAGATGAACACTGCAGCTCACCACACTGTGTGCTAACAGGAGATAATATTCAATTAGGCTGGTATTTGAAGCAGAGGAAATAGTAAATTCATCATGGCATGTAGATGGGGTGCTTTGTTTCAATTTCAAGAGAGAAAAATAACTAGCAAATTGGCTCCAGCTTGCAGCTAGTGAAATAAATCCACATTGGTCCTTGAGGAGCCTAGTGACAAAACGTGTTAGTCGAGAATTAGTTTAAGAGGCTGCGAGAATGCACTTGGATATCTGCTAGAAACCCAAAAGCAGAGCTGAGGCATCTACAATCATGAGGTCAGAAAAAAAAGGTAGAGGGTTCTCAGCCAGAAAGTTAACGAAAGAACCCCCATAGAATTTTATCTTGGAAGAACAGCTGGGAGGGCTAAGAAAATTTTAGAAGTCTGTAGCAGAGTTTTTGGGTTGGTCCCAGAAGCAAATGAAACTTCAAGATTTCAAAAAAATAAAAGGAACTCTTGAGGGGAAATAAAAATGGCAAGATTGTAGCACAAAATCTTTATAAGCTATCATGTTAAATTTGTGATGCTCGCTCCTGAGCTACCTTTTCTACATATTTATCCCATCCTTTGTCATTAGGGCTACTCATCCTACACATACCAGCCAAAATGTTACCACTGTTCACACCAGCAGGATTTTCCTATCCTGTTGCAATGAACAGAAATTTGGCTGGCACCAAATTCTTCAACTTTGCTGCAGCAGGAGAGTGCATAGACAGCAGGTAAAATGCTGTTTTTTTCTCTCAAAGCCTGGAATATTTAGTTCCCAATTTTAATCACTCTATACCCTTACCCTCCTAATGACTTCTAGATCAAATCTGTTTCTTTCTTTTGTTATCAATTCATTTATTTTATGAATGTTTTGGGCATTCAGAGGTAGTGACCCTGGCTTCAATTTTTGACTAATTTTACCTGATGTCACCTTAATTTTAAATCTTATTATGTTTCTTAATCACCATCACTTCCTAACATAGTCTGCTCATTTTTATCCAAATTGCTAGTCTGCTCAAAAATCTCAAAATTTCATTTGCTGCAGCTGAAATGATCATTTCCTGAATCTTCCCTAGCCCTCTTTATTTGTCAGAAGTCTATATTACCAGCCTGATTATTGGATGCACATGGACACTGGTCCTAAATGATTTTGTGAAGCCATGCCAATGGAATAGTTCCATTTTTCCTTCAGATCACTGATGCCAATGCTGCAAGAATTGAAAACCCTACCTCTTCCAACACCTTTTCAGTCACATTTAACCTCAAAATCGGTTTGCTGCTATGCCAATTTGCACCTTACTCAGAAAACAATTCAGAGATTATTCCATGAGATTCTGCATTTTAACTTGGACTTACTTCTCAAAATCGCTCAGCAGAATCTCATTCCCAGCTATACCAATGTGATTGATTTCTAGGTGCACTTTGACAACTCATTCCCCTTCCCAATCCAAGGTTTTCTCCAGCCAAAAAAATCGTCCCTAGCCCAAGAGGCAATACAATAATTGGAATGTCCAATCATGGTTGCATAGAACAGTATCTTTTCCCTTGACAACTCAGTCCTTACCATTTCATTCAAAGAACAAAGAACAAAACAGCACGGGAAACAGGCCCTTGGCCCAACGCACCGCCACCTCGATATTCCCACTTCTACCCATGATCCCTATCTATGTTTACAGATCTATACATTGGAACCAAACTTGAGACAATTTAGGGAGAATTTGTTCTTCCAATCAGCCTAAGAGCACATCTTTGGGATATGAGAGGAAACCGGAGCACCCGGAGAAAACCACGCAAGCATGGGGAGAATGCACAAACTCCTACAGACGCAGGCCCAAATCCACGTATCTGCACAGCACAGCGATAGTCACTGAGCTGTCGTGTTGTCCATCAAATGGTCCAGGTCAAGCATACACTAATGACGTGAAGCACTAGGCTACTCTCGAAAAATCCAAGAGCAGACCTCTCACAACCCATCGCATGTATGCCCCTTGTTAGGCAACAAGGTGGACCGAAGTATCTGTACGATAAAACAAATATATCAATATCATCAACAATTTACACACTTCCCAGGGACGTCCCAAGGCTCATATCCCAATTTTAAATCAGTTTTCTATATCCCTCCATTCCCATTCTGTTTAGGTGCCCATTTAAGTATCTCTTAAATAACTCCAGGGTGCCTGCCTCCACCACTTTACTTAGCAGTGCGTTCCATACCCCTACCACTCTGTGAAAAAAACTCCCTCTAGCATCCAAATTATACCTTACCCCCCTCACCCTAAGCCCGTGACCTCCCATGCTATTTGAGTCCATTCTAGGAAAAAGCTTAACCCTGTTTACTCTATCTATACCCCTCAATCTTGTACATCTCTATTAGATCTCCTCTAAGTCTACGTCTTTCTAAGGAAAGCAGCCCCAATTTGCCTAACCTCTCCTTGTAATTCAGACCTTCCACACCAGGCAGCATCCTGGTAAACCTCCTCTGCAAAGTCTCCACATCCTGCCGGTAGTAAGGCGACCAGAATTGGACGCAGTATTCCAAATAAAATCTAACCAACATTTTATACAATTGCAACATTAAAGGCCAGCTCTTGTACTCTATACCCCTTCTTATAAAGGCTAGCATACCATATGCTTTCTTCACAACCTTCTCCACCTGCTCTGCCACCTTCAGAGACTTGTGCACCTGCACCCCCAGGTCCCTTTGCGTTTCTATACTCTTAATAGGTCTACCCTTTATCATATACCTCCCCCCTACACTCCTTCTCCCGAAAATGCATCATCTCGCATCTATCAGGATTGAATTCCATCTGCCATCTATCTGCCCAAGCTACCAGCCTATGTCTTGCTGTATTGCCTAACAATGCTCCTCATTATCCGCAAATCCAGCCATCTTTGTATCATCTGCAAACTTGCTGATCACTCCACTTACTCTCTCTTCCAAGTCATTTACACATATTACAAATAGAACAGGTCTCAGTAGTGAGCCCTGCGGCACACCACTAGTGACCAACCTCCAGCTAGAAAACACCCTTCCACTATTACTCTCTGTCTCCTTTTCATTCCCCCCATTTAAATGCTCTCTTGCAGTAGTGTCATGATAATTTTCTCATACATTCTGCCCTCACTTACACAGGCAATCAGAACCTGTTGGATAATGACAAAGCCAAATGCTTCTCCAACACAGCAGCAAGGCATACACTACCTGCCTGACTCACAGTCAAACCTTCCTGTCCATGACCAATGACCAGACCTGTAGTATTTTCCAACTTAGGTAGATCAACATCTCCCCTAAACATTTTTTCATTGTGACTGACCTAATAATTTCAAGGCATGGTGCCTTTAAATTATTTTTGAGCAATATTGTCAAGAAGATAGCCTGCGAGCAGCTTAAGAGTAATACCTTTTGGGTTACTTACAGGGAACAATAGGTGTGGCTGCCTCTTGTATCAACGTGTCCAGGTAATTTCCACCCTTCCCCCTTTCTTGATACCTGTTATGTCTGCACTTTGGATTCTACGTCAATAGTTCAGAGCTTCCTCAACACGAAGATAATTACAACACCTTCACAAATTCTTATGTGCTATAGTTGTAGCATGTCACTTACACTACTATCTCCATCTAACATTTTGTTTTATCTACTGAATTAAAGTTTAATTATCAATTCAACTTAAACTATATGTTAAAGGTAAAATTATATGAAATATTTACCTGCAACTTAATCCCATTACCCCTCTTTGTGGTGTGACAACACCTGTTTTGTCCTCTTCCTCTCTTTGCCTCACTCTTTTAGAAAGATTGCATTCTTGTCATCTAATGTGATCCTACAGTTATAGGAGAATTTGACCAAGTGCAGTAACGACCATAAAGGAGGAAGTGCATTTTTCTGTCACATTGGATAGTTACCATGAGCCAGTTATGTTTAGGCCATTACTCCTCAGAAATAAGCAAGTAAATGTGGGGCCTTTGCAATTGAGAGTAATAGGGATCAAAGTCCCAGTAAGAGTGTTGTCCAGCAAGTAACCAAAGACAGCAATGTCTTCAAGAACTGAAGACAAGAGAATGTACACAACTGAAGACAGTTTCACCTGGTCAATCCAAATGTCTACAAAATGTCATATCACAAAGAAACTTCTCAAGTCACTCTAACCAGGTAGTTGAATTTGTTGATAAGGAAGAAACCTTACATTTATATTGCTCGATTTTTGATCAGATGACAGCCCAAAATGCTTTTGCCCAATGAAGCACTTATGAATTGTGGTCATTGCCGTAATGAGTAAAATGTAGCAAATTAATTTGCGCACAGCAAGCTCCCTCAAACAGCAATCTGATGATGAGCAAATAATCTGTTTTTGTGATGTTGTTTGAAGGATAAATATTGGCCGGACTCCAGGGAAAAAGTCCCTTGCTCTTTGCAATAGTGCCTTGGGATCTTTAACATCCATCTGAGGGCAGATGAGAACTCTTAACATCTTACCTGAAATACATAAGAACATAAGAAATAGGAGCAGGAGTAGGCCATCTAGACCCTTGAGTCTGCCCCGCCATTCAAAAAGATCATGGCTGATCTGAAGTGGATCAGTTCCACTTCACCACCTGCTCCCCATAACCCTTAATTCCCTTATCGATCAGAAATCTACCTACCCGTGACTTAAACATTTTCAACGAGGTAGCCTCCATCACTTCAATGGGCAGAGAATTGCAGTGATTCACCACCCTCTGACAGAAGTTCCTCTTCAACTCTGTTCTAAAGTGACCCCTCCCCCACCAACCTTTATTTTGAGGCTGTGCCCTTTAGTTCTGGTTTCTTTTTTTAAGTGGAAAGAATCTCTCCACCTCTACTCTACCTAGTCCCTTCATTATCCTTTATGTCTCTATAAGATCACCCCTCAGCTTTCTAAACTCTAACCAGTATAGGCCTAACTTATAGTATGTTGAAAGTATTAAATGAATATTTTGAATTGACCTTTAACTAATGATGACGGAAGTGAAAACAGACGACAGCAAGATAAGAATTTGAAACAATGATGGAAGTAAATGTGGAGGTACTGTTGCTTTTAAAGATTTTAAGGTAGATGTGCCATGGGATCCTGATGGTATGTACCCTAGCTTATTAAAAGTGGTAAAAAGATAAGGTAGGAGGATATCTGGTCACAATTCTTCCAATCCTTAGACATGAAAATTATGCACCCTTACACAACAAGGGAGAAAAGATTATCGAAGTCAGGTAACTATAGACTGGTTAGACTGATAATATCTGTAGTAAACTCAAGAACATAAAAGTAATTTAAAATTATAAAGCATTTACAAACAAACATTGAATAAAGGCAGGTCAAAAACAACACACTTCAAAATATTTTGAATAGAAGGTATAGGCAAAGAGAATATAATGTGAGAAGCTGCTTATAAGAGACTTACCAGAAAAAAATTCATTTATGGTAATACAGGAAATGTTGCAGCTAGATTGAAAATTCGTTGACAGATGGGGAAGAAAGTTGGGTAAACGAGTTTTGCTTGAACTGAAGTCAGTATTGAGCTCACAGGCTCTTGAGTAAATTCATCATTGCTATCAGATTCTGATACTTCATAAAACCCCCCCTATTTGTTAAACCATAAAAGTTACTTGCAATAGCTTCATCAACTGCACTTGTATCCAGGACTTATATATCTAAACCCCCTAGGTTCAGGCACACTGTTCCACATTTCTGCACTAAGTATATAATAACCCCTCCACCTTTTTGTTCTCCCAAGATGCATTACTTCATGCTTCTCCACATTAAATTGCATCTGTCATCTAGCTGTGCATTCTGCAAACCAAATATTTCTCAGCTTGTCAAATCTCCCATTGTTGTGTTGTCAGCATATTTTAATACTTGATACTCTTCCCACTAAAGCCCACACACCTCTCCTTAAAAGGGATTCTAAATATCAAGCACCAGCTGGATCTCTTTAAAAAATCAGGATCCTATTTATCCTAAAACATAAATGCAAAAAGTATCCATAAAAACTGTTCATAATTAAATTTACAGACTCCAGCAGAACCAGAAAAAGTTGGGCTGAAAGAATCATACAATCCATCAAATTGCTACAGTGCAGAAGAAGGCCATTCGACTCTGAAAGAATATCTTACCCAGAATATCCTATAACCCCATTATTTACCATGGCCAATATACCTAACCGACACATCTTTGGATACTAAGGGTCAATTTCGCATAGTCATTCTACCAAATCGACACATCTTTGGACTGAGCAGTTACTATGCTGTAACGTCTATGTGAACTTGTAAAGCTTTACCTGTAACAGATTAACAAATTGAGGCTGAGTGAATAACTTGTATATAATGTGAGTGGTCTGCACAGAAGGGAGTCTCCATACAAATGTTTTGCATAAATAAATTAGTATACATTAAGTATGCAAGTCCTTGGGCATCTCAAATCTAATGATACAAATATATAATCATTTATTCCTGGGTTTAATCATTTTTACCTTTTATTCCTCAGGCTGAATGCAATACAAATCCCCTTACTATCTGTTACAAAAAAAATTATGGATTGAAGAAGAAACTGGACATTACATGTGCTATTACATTTCCGTGTAAACGCATGCAAACCTTCCACTGAAGGTTATAAAAATTAACACTTTGATTTTTTTTCTGGCAGCACTAACATAGTTTGATTCAAAAATCAAACTATGCGTCATTCCTGTTCTACTTCACAATTAGCTTAGGGGTTTTTAAAAAAAAGGGCAGCATTAACAAGTTGGACCTAAGGGCCTGTTTTCATGCTTTAAACTTCTATAACTCTACTATGGCATGGGAGACCCACATGATCACAGTTTTTAAATTTGTACTGTAGAGAGCATCTTTTATAAGCTTAATGATGCCCAAGCGTTTACTTTAGCTCATTACTGTTCGCATTTATTTATATTCTATTGAAAAGTATTCTTCATATTTAATGTGTAGTAAATTTTGCACCATTGTTATACAGACAACGTTAAATATACATTCTAAACTTTCCTAATGTCCAATCTTCTAAGGTCATTTGAAAATCCAAACAAATTGGAGATCACCGTCAACAGTTTCTCAGCAGACCAGGCAAACTACAACACATTAATGAGAAGTTGCTGAATTATTTATAATTCATTCCTTCTTCATCACTTATGATTCAATGATCATATACATTCAATGCCCTGCTTTATCCATTGGAACACTTCTTTTGTCTGAAATGGGCCTTTATGTTTGAATTCAGAGCCTTTCAGTTTACCTGACCTCAGCTAATACTTGGTTTTAAGTTTCAGAATTACCGCAGTCTCCAAAATGGCAAGCTCCTTCAAAACTGTCAGTACAGATCAGAGATGATTAGAGACCTCCAAATTAAGTAGGTACACATTTGTTCACTGCTGCATTAAATGCAATAAATGAAACAATTATTATCTTACAGACAACCACAAAACGAAAACTCTGATATCCAAGAACCATCTTAGCAATGCAACATATATAAATGATATTATTATATAAATGATATAACAGAAACAGGAACAAACTATTCTGCCCTTCAAGCCAGCATTTCATTGATATTTTAGTTCAAGTCCACATTCCTATATTAATCCACATCACTCAATTCCCTTTTTAACCAGACAGCTATGGGTCTCTGTTCTGAATATATTCAATGATGGAGCATCCACAACTCCCTGGGTACAGAATTGCAAAGACGTGAAATGTTCAGAGTTAAAAATTCTCTCAACTCATCGTAAATGGCCAACCCCTTATTCTGAGATGGTGACCTCTAGTTTTATACTCCCCAGACAAAGTAAAAAACTTCCAGGTATGGACCTTGTCAAGTTCCTTAATAATTTTATGTTTCAGTGTAGCCATCTTGCATTCTTTTGAATTCTAGGGAAATCTAGACTTAAGACTTGTAATTGAAGAATGGTAGATTACATCACATAAATTTAGTTTTCCTCATTTCTTTGAAAATACCATCTGTATATGCAAATGACTTGTCATTCAAAACTGCAAATGGGCAAACAGAGGAACAGAGAGTCAGGGCAACAGAAGGAAAACAAAGCAAGTGGACAGGAAGTGACAGCAAGAGAATGTACCCTCTAGGAGACACACATTCCACTAATAAGATTAAGATTTGGCTACAATGCAGGAATTATGACTGTCACATTGTCTCTCTATTAAGCTATATACAATACTGCCTTCTGAATGCATACTTCAGCTTACCTGAAAGAGTTTACCAACAACACAGAGATATTCATTCAAGTGAAGTCAAAACACACACAAGGAATGTGTTAAGTTTCAAAATGTTTAAAAGAGAATCAATATGACACGTGGGAACACTTAACTTTCACGAAGAAGATCATATCTATAGGTAGGTAATCAATACTTTTCATTTGTTCAATTTCCAGATACAAAGACAGAACAAGGAACAAAAAGTAGTTCTCGTCATCCTTAAGTTTAGAGGCCATATGGAATATTATACAAGTAAAATTTTTATCTTAATATATTAAAGCTAGGAATACATCACAATAACTTGCATATTTCTCAACTTAAATCACTGCAAACTGTCAGGAGAAACCTGTTGTTTACTGGCCAATGTAATCACAGTATAAATAAAATCAACTGTAGCTGTTCACCATTAGCTAGTGAGCTTCCAGCTGAAATACATTCTAAAGCTATTTAACCACAGGCACATTCAGGAGTAAGTTAATATGTTCCTATACTAAAACTTATAAATATCTAGATTTGCAAATATTGTTGGTTCTATCCACATAGAATATGAACCAATGTGATGGTTGTGGACTTCAGCACTGTAAAAAATTTCTGACCTGGGATAAAACTAAGTTTTAAGTTTATTTATTAGTGTCACAAGTAGGCTCACATTAACACTGCAATGAAGTTATTGTGAAATCCCCAAGTCGCCACATTCCGGCACCTGTTCAGGTACACCGAAGAAGAATTTAACATGACCAATGCACCTAACCAGCACATGGAGGAAACTAAAGCATCCAGAGGAAACCTATGCAGACACAGAGAGAATGTGCAGACTGCACAGACCGGGAATCAAACCTGGGTCCTTGGCATTATGAGGTATTAAGTGCTAACCATTGTGCTGCCCCATATGTGGCTAGATTCTGGCTCTGCTAAAGCTATTCTGCATAACTGAGATATTAAGAGATAATAAGCAAAAATGATAGGTTTTATCAGCATAAAGATAAATGGCATGACTTCAAGGAGAAAAAATTAGAAAAATGTTAATTACTACAATGTTGTCTGACCAGATTCTTTAGAATATAAAGCAGAGTTAATCATATTAATTGGAACTTAAATCCATAGGTGCACTAAAATATGAATGTGCACATTCCCTAAATTAAACACCCAATTTGGTTAATAAAGCAATGTCAGAGAATTTTGTCTGCACACCAACAAATCCTCTCAACCTCTGCAACGATGGAGACCTGTTTGGAAACAAGGTCAGAGAAGGTTTAATTCGAGTGGTCTCATGAAAAGACCCAGTTCATGCACCACGAGCATGATGGCAACACCAGAATCCATCAGCAAAACTGCAGCTGAATCCTGCTTCTCTCAAATTTGAAAGATGCTTCTTCCTGAGGTGAAGTAAATGAAATGTAGAGGTGTCGTACCCAAATTTGTTTGGCACCTTACAAATGGGATTTTATAAACCTTTTCACAATTTGTTGAATCTTAAATTCTGTGCTGAGGAGATGCAGCGGTTTTTGTTGAGATTCATTCCAAACAGCTCTGTTACACAGGACCTTGTGCTCTGTTAGTTATTCAGTGGAAGTGGACATTAAGACAAACATCAATTTCAACCAGAGGTTCATCAATTTGGTCTGCTCAAAATCTACTGCTTTTCCAGCACCAAGTGCTGTTCTTGACCGAATGTTGAAGATTGGTACATTCCAAGGTGCTGGAAAAGCAGTAGATTTTGAGCAGACCAAATTGCACTAAAGCTTTCACGGCTGTCAGAGAAGCACAGCAGAGAAAGCTCACCGTCTAAAGTTTTTTGGTCATAGTACATCAAGTGGCTGGAAAATTTGTACAATTCCTCTGGCTGGATGCCTTACATTGAATTTGAAAATCAAAATATCGGAATTGTATTGTATTCAGGGAAGAATGTGCTGCATGAAGGAAAGTTGAATTCAATTGCACTTTTTGTAATTCTTCAATTTAAAATGTTTGCTCCCAGATTGTATGCCTGACATGGAATGTACATGGAAAATATCAAAAGAATTAATTGTATTGCGACATCTAAGAATCGAACAGAGTTTATGGAGACAAGTCAAATTATTGTGGCACTTCCTGCCATTTTCAAGTTTATAATGTTTTGTAATGTATTTCTACAAAATTTATGAAGAAATTATACTCTTGGGGGGGATATATGTTCCATTACCACTTTTCCTACGATGCAGAAATTACCCAGGACAGTAGCTACCATTGCTTATCATGAATAAAACTCAGTGTCATGATGATTATGTGATGTACAGCTTATTTTATTTTAAGCTTTCAAATATACTTAAATGAAAATTGCTTTCTCAAATTAAGGAATACTTTTTGAACGCATTGTAGGAATTACATGAAATAACAGTACTTACTATTATTTAGTGCTACAAGGTTATCTGTTCCTGGATGAGGGAAATTAAGGCCCAAGCGACCTGCAAAATAAAGAGGTTATTGAAAAAGTTATTAGTATTTCTGACCTACTTTTCCATACTCAAGTAACTTAAACCATAATTGGTCTCACTATGCAACTCAAAAAATCCAAGTCTATTGGAAAAATAAGTTATCTTGAAGTACACACATATTACATAAACTGAAAAACAAGTAGATCTTTCATTATGATTCAAAAGAACAATTTTCCTTTCTTCTTTGCTATATTAAATCGATATATAATCCTATCATGTTACCTGCCCTAAAAAGCTGACTTTAACCTAAAATCAAAATTCATTTTGTACAAATTGAATGTTGCTAGAAGAGGAGAGGAAATATCTCAAATTAAATATTGTAGCTTCAACATATTAAAATGTTTAGGCAAAATATTTCCATCTACAGAACATGTTACTTAATTTAGGATACAACATACCTACAATATACATACATACATACAAAGTGACATATAATCACTTTTTAAAAAGTCAGAATTGAAAATGATTGCAATAAACCTCAAAATTTACAAAGATGCCTCTAACAAACAAGAAGCTATAAACTCTATGTCACACAGTAGTAAAAAAACAAATATCACAACTTATAACTGTGAATCGTTTACAAGTTACATTTATACAAGAATGAGATAACAGCAGTTTTTTTTACCTGCACAAAAAGGGATTTTTTAGAATATATATATTTTCAGACATCTCAAGTATAATTTAAACCAAGCTTCAGATGTAGGAGTAGTGGTATTGTCCATTAATAATCCAGAAACCCAGGGAAATGCTCTGGGGACCCAGATGCAGATCCCACCATAGCAGATGATACTTTAATTCAACAAAAATGTGGAATTGAAAGTCTAATTGTCGATTGTTGTAAAAACCCATCTAGTTCACTAATGTCCTTCAGGATAAGAAGTCTATTATCCTTACCCAATCTGGCCTACATATAACTCCAGACCTACAGCAATGATGTTGACTTTTAACCACTCACTGAAATGGCCTAGCAAGCCATTTTGTTCATGTGCAACTAGGGATCAGCAATAAATGCTGACCTTTCTAGCGATGCCCACATCACAAGAAAGTATTTAAAAAAACAAAGTTGAAATAGTTCTCTTGTTTCTGTCACAGGAATAGCAAATGCAATGGAATAGTTCAATTACATCTTGTTTCAACAAGAAATGGACAACCTTTGTTGACCTAAAAAGCAGTTAGGTCAAGTGTGTTTGATAAGATATTTTGTGGTCGAAAGGATGAACCATGAACTTGAGATCTACATCGTTTATTATTTAAAAAACCATTTACAGAATCCCTATAGCCCAGGAAGCGGCCATTCAGCTCGAGTCTGCGCTGACTTTCTGACAGAGCATCACACCCAGGCCTAAGCCCACCCTATTCCTGTAAACTCATGTATTTAGCCCATGAATCCACCTAACCTACACATCTTTGGATCTATGGAAGGAAACTGGAAAGAACACAGAGGAAACATAAGCAGACACAAGGTGGGCATACAAACTTCACACAGTCACCCAAGGTTGGAATTGTCCCTAGCCTGTGAGATAGCAGTATTAACAACTGTGCCACCATGCCACCCAATGGCATACAATATAATAATAGATTGTCTTAATCCAGATCGCTACACAGTGAAGGATAGAAAAAGAACCTAATTTTTGCAGATGCTAAGCTTTTTATTTACAGAGATATACTTTATAAACATGCATCTCCAAACCCAACAACCAGTTTCAGTCAGATCCTATCTAAAGTAATACAAATGAAGCCCCAGTTAACGTTGAGAACGAGAGTACAATAAAACACTCAATTAATCTACAATTAACAATACACGTAGTTTTAATTGTTAAGTGTCAAAAACTGATGTCCAGAAGACTGCTGTTTATATCATATCCGCTTAAGTGCTAAGTGAATATCTAAATTGCTTGACCACTGGAAATAATTTGATTATCAAAAGAGCCTGCTTCAACAGAAAACTGACTAATTATGTTACGGTCTCCTCTTTGTTCCTCTGAGCTGCTGCTAAATCAAAATGTTATCTCCCATTTAAGTTCTACCAGAAATTTGAAAAATCACTAAAATGCAGTGCAAAGATTTTGCATATGAACAAATAAAATGAAGAGAAGTGCACTTCTCTTCCTCTTCTATATTATGCAAGTTGTAAATAAAACTGATCATTAATTTGAGCCTGAAGGCAATGGTCTGAAAGCATGCTGTTGTACATTGTGCCTTAATTAAGGGCCAGTGGTACACAATTCCATTCATAGTACACAGGAACATGCAACTTTAAGTTCACAGTCCATCTACAATAAAAAATGATTCAGAGCCACCAAGTAAGAGTCATGGAAGAAAGCCTGAAGCTTTATGATGTTTAAAGTCACAAGTAGTTATTAATGAATCAACAAACATCGACAGATGCAATCCTTGCTTGCACTGCAGATTAAAACCCAATTTGATCATGTTCAGCAGACCGTTCTAACAATAGAAATAAATAATGCTTGAAGACAAGACACATTTTGTTAAAGCCTAGTTAAAACATAAGAGGTATTTTAATTTAAGGAATGCTGTTAAAAAACCCAAAGTTCCATCAAAAATAAAAACGCTAGAAACAGATTTGCATGACAGGCAGCATCTGTGGTGAAAGGAAGAGTAACATTTCAGGTTGATGGCTTTCACAAGGATCAGAAAGAACTCTCAATCCTCATGCATTTTGGTTTGAAAGCATCAGCTATTTTATGTATATAATACAGCTTCACAGGTCTGTGTTTTAGATCAGCTGGTGACCCTGATTCCACACCAGTCTTGCAAATATCCAGTTCAATATATCCATGGGTATCATCATGGGTACCGTCCAATCAACTCAACTCTCCCAACTTCCAGTCCTGACCAACATCCCACCTTCTCACATGAGGAGACTGCAACAAGAAAGTCCTGGAACAGGCTAATATCAATGTAAACCTTCCGCTACACCAGCACTTTCCCAAATCAAATGCTGCTCATTGCCAATCACATCAGCCTGTGTGGCTAGAGCACTATGCCAACAGACAACAGCAGCTCTGTCATGCTCGACGTCAAATCAAGTAGCAGCCAGACAGACACATAGTGAAAGGCGAAGAACTACTGAATGTTTGGTGACAATCTCTGGCCAATTCTTGCTCCATTGCCTGAAAAATAGACATCAGCTCCACTGACAGGTTGCTCTGCTAACTAAATTTAAATACAGCAGGCAGACAGACCTCAGGTCACACTGCCTGATGGTTTTCATGCTCACACGTGATCACTGGCATTTCCAAATAAATGGAGCAAATCTCTGAAGTACTGAAGCTCTCAAACCTATTGATACAAAATGACTTGTAAAGCCTCATCAGAGAATGCAATTGCTCTCCAAGGCACCAGCAGCAAATTAGTTATGGCAATATCAAATGCTCATTGATAAAACCCATAGTTTTTGTCATCTTATGGTTTAATGATGCAGATTTTTTCTAGGGTGTTAGTGATGAGAAGGTGTGGCCGGGGGGGGGGGGGGGGGGGGGGGGGGGGGGGGGGGGGGGGGGGGGGGGGGGGGGGGGTGGTGGACAGAAAGAAAGATTTTGGTAATCGGTTTCTTAACTACACTATGCGGCTTTTGTTTGCTCACCCAGCTGGATTTCAGTTCTTCAAAAGAGAAAGATGAGTGGTCGAAACTACAGTGCTGCACACATGATCTCAGCTGACTGCACACTAGTCAGCTCTGATTTCATTGCAAATATTTACTGACTTGCCTGTGCTTTGCAACCATCATTTTAACAGATTAGCACGTCCACTGCCAATTTAACTTTAAAACATAATGACTTACTCTTAATTATGTGACTTGCCCAATTGTTAATTAAATGTAGTAAAGCAACATTTTGTGCTACGTTATTTGCGCGCAGCTATCCTTTCATTGCATCAGTGTTGACCTCTGTCCTACTTTCTGGAATTCTTTGCCCAAATCGCTCTTTGGGTTAGTCGAGAATAGGTCTTCAACTGACTGAAGAAACAAACAAGCAATGGAAAGGAAACAAAATGGTGCACAGTTTCTGGTCTGAAATTGTTGACTCAATATTGAGTCCAGAAGACTGCAAAATACTATTCATCATAATCAGAGATCTTAATGCATCTGCTACATTTCTTGAACTTCTACCCTTTTCCTTTCCCCTTCCTATCAGAATTATAATATGGTCCCCCTTGATCTTAGCTTCCACTCCACCAGCCTCTGCATTCAGCTGATCATTTTCCACTACCTGCAGTGTGACGCCACCACCAAGTATCTCTCTCTCTCCTTTTCAGCATTCCGCTCTGTGACACCCTGTTCACTCTTCAGTCATCCTCAACACATTATCTTCCCATGTAAACACAGGGGTAATACCTGGTCTTTTACTTCCTCTCTATTCAAGGTCTCAAACACACTTTAGGTGAAGCTTGTAATTGCATTACTTCCTTCAATCTAGTATATTATAGGCACTGCTCAAAATGTAATCTCTGCTACTCATGGGAAATCAAATGCAGGTTAGGTGTCTTACAACTTTCTGGCCTCAGTGAGATCAACAAAGCCCAAAGCCTCCCTTTTGGACCATTATTTTCAAGCATGTCTCCTATCTCTTCCACCACTATTCAATAAAAGTTTCTTTATCTTCCTCTCATCCACTCAAAAGGGTATAGGAAATTTTCTGTTAAACTGCTGTATGAATAAGCATGGTAGTAACTGTGCATTATTAAACAGGCAGCTTAGATCCCCAAATGGTAAATACTCATTCACTGCATATCACATTGTGATGTGACTCATAAACAATGTATTCATTTGTGGAGAAGGGAGAGAGTGGGGACACCACAGACTAGGCCCAAATTTACGGCCCATCATTAATTGCCCATGAGAAGGTGGTGGTGAGCTGCCATCTTGCACTGCTGCAAGCCATGAGATGTAGGCGCACCCATAGTGCTGTGAGGAAGGCAGTTCAGATGACTAGCAATCCGCATCTACTTGCATAATTAAACAAGTCATTCAAAAAGTTGAGTCCAAGTGGATAGTTTTGGGCATTGGAGAGGGAAGTTGAATGTGGGCAGGAGCAACTTAAATATTTTGGTGAAGAGATATCTCAAATGGACTGTGAGATGGTGCCAAAAAAAAAAATGAAGGTGGATTTGACATTCAAAATGTCTAACCGATGCAAAGCACAGGAAGTAGATTGAATGTCAAACAAAACCAAATCAGTAGAACACAATTTGGATGAAATCACTCTTTGTATAGTGCTCGGGTCAAGCCATACCATGGAGACATTATCTATTTTTGGTAATTGAGACACCAGGTATACATTCAAGAGACAGTGGCTGACGATGAAGGTTGATATAGCGTATCCTCAAGCCTTTGACACAATATAGGAATTTGGGTTTTGCAGGTTTGAAGAGAGATCACATTAAGGGCTTTTAATAACAAATGATCGGAGAGATAAAACAGTTTTTCTACCTATTTTGCAAACACATGTTAGGTTGCGAAATATCTTGCAGAACAAGTTGCAGACGCAAATAAGTTGAAGAACATGCATCACATGCCAATTGGTAACTATCACAAAGGGTGAATACTGCATTCCCATGGTTTTCAGGAAAAAGATAGGGCTCCGTTATCAAGTTTACCCTGGTATTGAGCTCAACTCTTAAGATTCACCAGTGCTTAAATTTCTAATCCAAAATTATTGTTTGAGTTATAATAATGGCAAATTGTCAGCGTTTGAGGTTATGAATCTGAAATGGACACCAATTCCTGGCATTCATACAGGCAAGTAAATGTGGAATTCAGAGGCTTGTCAGTGATATCAGCGCTGAAAATTTTGCAGATGGAAGGACACCAGTTAAAAATCAAGAATTAACATGAACTTACATCCATTACACTGTTATCCTCACTTAAATCCTTAAAAGTTATGCCCTTGCTGAGTGAAGCGCAACATATTTTCTTTTAAATTTGTTCAAGTTTCCTGGAGTATCTTTGGCAAGGCCATCATCATTATTGGTCATCGCCAACTGGCGCTGAGAGCGTACAAGTCACAATTACTCAGAAAAACTTCTGGCCTGAGTAATTAATATTATATTTGAAGGGGTGGGGCTTTTTTGGGGGGGGAGGGGTGTGGTGGAATGTTAAAGTTTGCTATCCTATGATTAAAAAAATTCCATAGATTTGTTTTTTTTTCAAGTTCATAATATTTCAGCTTCTTCCTTTATCTCATATGTACATGCCAATCCACATTCTACTTTCTGCAAAACTCAAAAGTCAATGATACAACTTGTTATTTATTTCCTTGGCTTTCTGCCTATGAGAATTTTTCAATGTGCTGTTTTGACTGCTTTGTTGTTAAATCACTGTTGCTGGTCAGAGATTTCCAAAGCTAGTACCAGAATGTAATTCATGTTGGGAAAGGTGAAATCCATGCACAAAAGCTTGCTAAATCTTTATTAGCAGCCAAGGTCAGTAACAAATACCATCATTGTGGTACTGACTGCAAAATTCACTCTCTCCTCATAGGTCAATCCACGCCCCCCCCCAGTCCCCCCATCACTGAAATCAGCCTAGTAAACCTTTGTTGTATCCCCTCAGTGACAAGTATAATCCTTCCTTCGATAAGGAGGGCAAAACTTGTAAATAGTACTCCAAATATGGTTATATCAAGGCTGTACACAACTACAGTCAGACATATTGACTTCTGTACTCAAATCTACTTGCAGTAAAGGCCAACATACCACTTCCTTTCCTAATTGTTTGCTGCAGCTGTATGCTACCTTTCAATGGCTTATGAACAAGTATCCCTTTGAACATCAACACTTCCCAATCTCTCACCATTTAAAAAATACTCAGTATTCCTGATGTTCCTCACAAAGTGCATAATTTAAAATTCTCCACGTTATAATCCATCTACTATGTTCTCGCCAACTCACTTAACCTATCCAGACCCTTGAAGCCCCTTTGCATCCTCATCACAATTCAAATTCCCACTTAGCTTTGATTCATCAGCAAAAGTGGAGACATTTCTTTTGGTCCATACATCCAAATCACTGACATAAATTTTGTACAGCTGGATTCCAAGTCCTGATTCTTATGCTACCCCACTAGTCCTTGCTTGCCAACTTGAGAATTACCCACTTATTCCTAAATGTTTTTCTGTCTAAATGATCGATTCTCAATCCATGCCCAAATATTATCCTCTATCCCACATGGGGTGAAGGAGCCTGCAACGTAAAGGGTACAACTACAGAGTAGGATACAGTTACCAGGAAATATGCAACTTATAAGTTTGAAATTAATGTTGTGGGACAAATTAATGTTCGAAATTAATGTTCTTGTAGAACAGCAAGAATAGGGATGACTGTGAGGGAAAGAAGTATGGGATAGGCTGTGGGCAATGGAGTTTAATGAACTGATGTGGAAATCAAGTGGCCACTGAGGACAATGCTGGAAAGGGCAAAGCTAGAGATGGCAGGCATGGCTGAAACCTATATTTTCCCACCATATCCAGGTGAAAAAGATCAGAATTTTTTTTTTTAAGAGAGCAACACAGCACGGGAAATAGGCCCTTCGGCCCAACGAGCCCGCGCCGCCGTCATAACTATATAGTAGCAATTCCATTATCCTATTCTAAATTTAGGTTATTCCTAATACGGAAGACTCTCACTATAGGGACAATTTGTTTCCCAATCAGCCTAAGAGCGAATTTTTGGGTTGTGGGAGGAAACCGGAGTGCCCGGAGAAAACCCACGCAACCACGGAGAGAACGCGCAAACTCCCGCAGACACCGGCCCAATTCCAAGTGTCTGCACAGCCACATCGATAGTCTCTGAGCTGTCATGGTGCCCTTCAGGTGGTCCACATAAAGCACTCATATACGACATGAGGTACCAGGCAACCCATGAATCAACATCCAAGAGCTGTACCCGCACCACCTGCCGAATGCGTGCTCAATGTTGGTCAAGTATGGACCGAATTACCTGTGGAAAAAAAGCCGTAGTTAAACAGTCCTACTATATCCCTCTATCTGCATACCGCTCGTGTGGCTGTCCAAGAGACCCTTAAACAGCCCCAGTGTGCCTGCTCCCACCACCTTACTCGGCAGTGCATTCCACACCCCCACTACCCTTTGTGTGAAAAACTGCCCTCTAATATTCGTCTTATACATAGCCCCCCTCACCCTATGGCCATGACCCCTCGTCCTATCAATTTCTGAAGGTGGAAAAAGTTTACCTCCATTTACTCTATCTATACCCCTTATAATCTTATAAACCTCTATGAGATCCCCTCTAAGCCGACGTCTTTCAAGGGAAAACAACCCCAGTCTATCTAATCGTTCCTCATAAGACAGTCCTTCCATACCAGGCAGCATCCTGGTAAACCTCCTCTGCACTATCTCCAAGGACTCCACATCCTTCCGATAGTACGGCGACCAGAACTGGACGCAGTATTCCAAGTGAGGCCTAACCAACGTTCTATACAACTGCAACATCAAACTCCTACTCTTGTATTCTATACCCCTTTCTATGAAAGCTAACATACTATACGCCTTCTTTATCACCTTCTCCACCTGTGAGGACACCTTCAGAGACTTGTGAACCTGCACCCCCAAGTCTCTCTGCGTCTCTATGCTCTGTATAGTTTTACCTTTTATCCTATAATTCTCTTCTACATTTTTCCAGCCAAAATGCATCACCTCGCATTTTTCCGGATTAAATTCCATTTGCCATCTATCTGCCCAATCTACCAACCTGTCTATGTCCTGTTGTATTGCCTGACACTGCTCTTCTGTACCCGCCAATCCAAGCATCTTGGTGTCATCAGCAAATTTGCTGATCTCACCACCTACCCCTACTTCCAAGTCGTTTATGTAGACCCCAAATAGAAGAGGACCTAGTACTGAGCCTTGTGGCACTCCACTAGTGACAGGCTTCCAGCTGGAAAAATAGCCTTCCACTACTACCCTCTGTCTCCTCCTCCCGAGCCAGTTCTCGACCCATCTACATACCCAACCCTGTATCCCACGTGCCTTCACCTTCTCTATCAGTCTACCATGAGGAACCTTGTCAAACGCCTTACTGAAATCCATGTAGACGACATCAACAGCCTGTCCTGCATCAACTGTTTTTGTCACTTCTTCAAAAAATTCCACTAGATTTGTAAGACAAGACTTCCCCTTGACGAAGCCATGCTGCGTATCCCTGATCAGATCGCAGTGCTCCAGATGCTCATACATCCTGTTCCTGAGGATCCTCTCCATTAGCTTACCTATAACTGAAGTCAAGCTCACCGGCCTATAGTTCCCTGGGTGATCCCTCTGACCTTTTTTTAAACAACGATACTACGTTTGCTATCCTCCAGTCCTCTGGGACCTCACCTGTGTCCAAGGAAGAGACAAAGATTTGCGTCAGAGGCCCAGCCAAGTCTTCCCTCAACTCCCTTAGCAGCCTGGGGTAAATGCCATCAGGCCCTGGAGCTTTATATGTCTATTTGTTACGAGCAGATTATTATTTCAGTGAATAAATCTTTCTAATCATTCCTAGCTCCAGCTATGTATACAGGATTCTGATATAAAACATCACTTTCAACTGACTCCAATTAACCAGAATTCCTGGGCCAGACATAAAAACTGAAATTTATTAAGTCAATTTCTGGAATTACAATCAAGACTGTAATGTTTTAAAGCCACAGCATTCAGCAATGTCAGAATGTAACAAACAAATGGGAGACATGACTAAGGCAAGCCACATTCTACCATTAGTTGCACTTTCCCTAGATTATCAATACTTTACTTCTATTTAGTGCTTCATGTTGTAGTTCACTTAACAACCAGCAATACTTACCTCAGATCTGCAGGAATTCTTTAAAAAGCAATCATCAGAATTTTGACCAAGTGATCCCTGATACTGTCAATAAAGTGAGCTACAACTGCACTTAAGTCAATTTTTACTGTACTACTATTAATCTGGATTATTTCACAGTCCTTTTACTAATTGGTAGTGTTACATCCAATTATTTGTGCCCTCCAGAATTCTATCTTTAGTGCTGTTCAACTAATCCTTCAACAGCCTTGCAAAAACATTGACTACTGGTTCTTAATCATAGTTTTCTTTACTGGACTGAAAATAATTCACAATTTTTATATCTGCCTTAAGCATATTCCTCTATTCGTTGAAGTTTGCCATGATTTTCATATTTAAACAATTGCAGTTTGGGTGAGAGACCAACTTCACTAGTAGAATACACATGACAGTAAGGTGACTAATTGCACATTACATGAACCTTAAAGCTGTACAAATAGCCAAGTCAAAGACCATCTCCTGTGAACTATGGTATGTAACAAATCAATTGATTCAGAGAAAATTTTAAAGTTCACCTTCTACCCTACCAGCTCAAGTGGAAAATGGGGTTTCCTTGAATCGCTTCATCACAATCTCACTACTTAAGGCAAATAAAATCATTGGGTTTTGGAATTGCATATCGCAAACTGAAAACATAGAAAAAAGGCTGGCATATATAAAGTTAGAAGTAAACATGGCAAAAAGGGTAATAAGCTTTTCCTAAAAAGGAAAAAAGACCGCACTTTTATAGTGCTTTCACAGTGAAACACAAAGCATTTTCACTATTGTGATGCAGGAAAAAACAGTAGTCAAAAGCCAGGAATATAACTGTGAAGCAAAGAAAAATACCAGATAAAATTCACAATAAAAACAAAAAATAATGCTACAATTCTTAAATTTTAAAAAATCATTCTAGAATCAAAATGGGTTTAAAAGCATTTGTAATATTGTGAAAAGATGAAAATCGATGTCCAGTCAGGTCTTCTCTCTCTCGCTAATCAAGTGAATCAAAATCTTAAGTAAGCACGCGAGAAGTAACAAAAAAAGCTTACAAAGTTTTAACACCCAATAAAAAACTTATTTCACGTAGTTATTTTCAACAGGCATCTCATTAATACAAAAAGGATCAGAAACATGCAGGATAATTTCTTAAAAATGAAAAAATAGTCATGGACATTTTCTTAAAGATTTTCTCAAAAGTCATCTGCAAACTCGTTTGCTATTAGAAACATGAAGATATTGTAAGTGAAAGAATGAATCATGAACGATCAGTCAAAAACATACATTGAAAGTTCATGTTTTGTATTTTTACGAACTTATATCAAATATATAGGGATGTAGGAATATTCCTAACCTGCAAAATGATTCCTCCACATTATATCGGCAATAGTCATTGGTGGGCCACTGGGAGGGTAGTGTTTACCTTTGAGAGGCTCATGGTCACTCCTCATAATATCCATTAAAGAATTCTCCAAAGAGTGCAAGTTAAATGCATCATAGGGTCGATTGCGATCCTATAAGGTAAAAGAAAGAGAGACTGTTGGAGGCAATTGCCAGTTTTGTGGAATTCTGAATATATCATGAAGCATTGAAATCCATATAAACTCATTGCAATAAACACAAATGGTCATAAACTTTCAATTAGTATAACATTTCACAGATTCAAACTTCAGAATTACTTACAACGTTGTTAACAAATTCTAAACTTCCCAATGTCAGACAAAACTATCCTTGTTTACTCAGATTTATCTTGGCATGGTTTTTTTCAATAATTACGATACAAAAGGAGATAACAGAATCAGCTTTTCTTCTGCTCTGATTTTCCTAGAACATTTGTGGATTTGGTTTTGCACATGCTTAAGCAAGAACCTAGAAACTATTAAATATGGATATTTCTCAATGTAATCAGATGTATTTTTCATTGATTTAGATCATCTTTGGAAGATACTTATTAGTCTGCCTTCCACTTAGGTCAGACTCTGACTACCATTGGCATTGAATTGCGATAGACTGAGATAACAACAGAACTATCATGCAAGAAAACACTACATACCATAGCAGAGCAGAGGAATTGTCCAGCAATTATTTATTTAGTCAAGCTTAACAAATATGTTATTGCTTTTTTTCCACTGCATTATATACTTGGTATATTTGATTGACAACTAAAATCTAATATCAAGTGTTATTCCGCCACCTTACAAAGGCAAGCAGAATAATGTTTAAGCGCAAGATCAAACCAGGGCTGGAACAAACTGGACAGGATTCCCTGAGCACATGATTTCTTTATCCAAAAGATCTGAGCACAAAAATATTCGAAGAATAGCAAGCTTGGACACACTCCCAAAAATAGTCAGGTTCAGGAAGAGAGAATTAAAGAGTAATGAAAGCCTAGAAACTGTAACAGTCCTAATCTTAGTCAACTCCTACACATAAAAACATAAAACTGATGTTTAAAGTAACTGTAAAATCTTTAAGTATATATCAACACCAAGTTTACTTTTTCAAGACCAATAATGATTGCCTCCCTTACAGTGACTACACAAATGGTAACTACTGTGAAAAATCACAATATTCTGTCATAGTTAAGATGATTCTGCATGTGCATTTCAGATGCTGAAATTACCAAACATTTGCCATTTATAAAGAAATAACTTCAGTATTTCCAGGTTTCTCTGTCTGACATAACATCCAATAACACTGTTCACTGTAATTAACACACTGATTTCATAAATTCAGGGAGATTATATGATGTAATGAACAACTATTCTACAGCTAAACTGTCCTAAATGTCAGGATTATTAGTTTACCAACTGTAATGTCAGGGTGCAATATCAGTTTGATGATAGAGCTTTGCAGATTGAAGAATGTGTAAATGTCATGCATGATCCAAGTACACAGCATTTGGTATCTGCAATTTAACATCTAAATGTACTAACATGCTATTACTAGCAGATCTTCCATGACTTCACTTAATTGAAGAATGTTTTATAACAATAGACCTGTAATGCAATAAGTAATGTTCACTCCAGCAAGAGTGCTAATTTATATTAACTGAAGTAGACAAATTCTGGTTAATTTTAGAAAGAACAAGGAAATCTGTAACTGACTCTGTAAGCAAATGTCAACAATAGAGAATAAGGGGAGTTATGGATTAAAGAGTATTCCTTTCATACCAAAAGGGTGAGAACTGATCGATTGAACTTGAGAATCACCACACCTTAGGCAAGTGGCAAGATTGAAAAGGTGGGCCTTCATGAATAACCACATCTGGTATAGGAATTGAACCCACGCTGTTAGAATCACTCAGTAAAAAGTCTGACAACACCAGGTTTAAGTCCAACCGATTTATTTGATAATAAACTCACAAGCTTTCGAGGCTGTCCTCTGTCAGGTTCACCCTGTGAGTTTACTATCAAATAAATCGGTTGGACTTAAACCTGGTGTTGTCAGACTCCTTACTGTGTTTACCCCAGTCCAACGTCGGCATCTCTACATCGTTGGCATCACTCATCAGCTAGTTTAACATTTATTTATTAGGTGTCACAAGTAGGCTTACATTAACACTGCAATGAAGTTACTGTGAAAATCCCCTAGTCACCACACTCCGGTGACCTGTTCAGGTACACTGAGGGAGAATTTAGAATGGCCAAAGTAGCTAACCAGCACATCTTTCAGATTGTGGGAAGAAACTGGAGCACCCGGAGGAAACTCATAGATGTGGGGAGAAAGTGCAGCTCCACACAGATAGTGACCCAAGCCAGGAACTGAATCCATATCCCTGACACTGAGACATCAGTGCTAACCACTGTGCCAGCATGCTGCTGGTACTAACCTGTCAACTGAGCTAGCCAACAATTGTACTTTCTTTCTCCATTTCGTTTCTGTTTATAAAACAGTCCAGCTGTACAGAAAGAAAACGAACATGCAGCAGAACTGTAGATTATATGTAGGATTTAGCAATAATGGGGAAGATGTATTGTGCATCATGGCAGTTAGGAGGTGCACTCAACATTGATGGCATCGTAGAGTAGCTCTGAGATATGGCAGCAAAACAGAGGGGAATTGGAGTTTGAGAGGATGGAGGAGGAGGTAGAATGCAGTATAGAACATAGAACATAACAGCACAGAACAGGCCCTTCGGCCTTCGATGTTGTACCGACCAAAATAAAAAGCAATGCCCCTCCAAATTAAACCATTCCCTTCTCTTCCATATACTTATCAATTAACCTCTTAAACGCCACCAAACTTGGCGCATCTACGACAGCTGCAGGCAGGGTATTCCACTCCCTAATCACTCTTTGAGTAAAGAACCTACCTCTGATATCCGTCCTATAACTCATACCCCTTAATTTAAAGCTGTGTTCCCTCGTGCTAGCTTTCTCCATCCTAGGAAAAAGGCTATCACTGTCCACCCTATCTAAACTCTAATCATCTTATATGCTTCAATAAGATCCCCTCTTAGCCGCCTCCTTTCTAACGAAAACAACCTCAAATCCTTCAACCTCTCTTCATAGGACCTGCATCATACTGGATAATTCCTTGGGTTTAGCAGCATGCTGCATGGTTACTGAACAACAATGGGAATAATAGTGCATCCAAAAGAACAGAACTCTAAGCTGAGGAATAACAGCATCACTTTTTTTCATAGTTGGATAGCTATCTTCACCTTATGCCATCTATCTGAAGAGCTCATATGAAAAATTGAGATTGAGCAGGTTTTCAATTTGAAAATTTTAAAAATCCATTTCATACCACAGAAAATATACACTCTCAACTGTGAATCAATCTTTCACTATACCAAGTAGTGGAAGTAAAGGGGAAGCAGTGGCATTGTCACTGGATTAACAATTCAAAGGCCCAGGGTAATGTTCTGGGGACCCGAGTTCAAATTTCACTATGGCAGATAGTGAAATTTGATGTCAATAAAAATTTGGAACTAAAAGTCTAATGATGACTCTGAAACAATTGTCATAAAAACTCATCTAGTTCGCTAATACCCTGCAGGGCACTTTGCCATCCTTACTTGGCCTATATGTGACTCCAGACCCACATCTTAAATACCCTCTGAAAATGGCCTAGCAAGTTACTCAATTCAAGGGCATTTAGGGATGGGTCCAACCTTTGATACTCATATCCGCTGAATGAATGAAAAGACAAATACCTGTCGACGAACACGGTGAAATTCTATAAATGCTCAGACTGTGTCATTATCTCCCCTCGCGGTATTAAATCTTGATTAAAGCTTTTGGGAAGGTTCATATAAAAACATTGCTAAAACCACTCAACACAAGGGATCATTTTTATTGATTAGCATCATCACGTGACTATGAAATATCTTCACAAGACATTTTAGAAATTCCAATTTAGAAAAATATGGCTAAAATAGTTTGAATTTCAACTGTTAAATTCTACCAAGCTTTATTGGTAGATTTTAATTGCTGCATGTTCACGATTTATTGCTGGTCCGTTAACTAAGTTTTGACTTGTTGCTGTTAGAAGAATATGAAGTAGTTTAGTGATTTTGCAGGCCTTCATTCTATTTTAACATGATATAGACCTATACATTTTTTTAAAAAAACATATTTTTGAAACCAGTTGAACTTGCAACTTCAACGATCCATCATTGACAATTTTCTAATTTCATAAAACGTCAAGTATCTAGTTTGATCCAACTATTTGCATTACAGCAAGTGAAGGCTTTGGCGTAGCACCATTGATGACTCAAAAGATGTTCTTTACACTCAAATGCTACAGCATGTCATTTAAGGTGCATCAGAACATATATTCAACAAAAAGTGTTGAAGACTATCCACATGAGACAAGAAATTGGTAGAAAGATGCACAATATTGATAACAGTTAACAGCCGCTTAGGAATTATCTGATTGAGAATTGGTGTTCCCTTTCCAATCTTTCTGTTTCTCGACATTCTTACATTAAGTGCAATATTTCATCTGTGCCTTGTTGAAATCACAGAAACAACGAGGCATGTTTACTTTCAGCACTAACTCGGATATCTGCATTCTGTTTCAGTTGTTACATTCCTTATTTTCACTATTCTCTGTCTCACACATACACTCACAACCAAATACGTCAATCAATGGAGTGCGGTTAAAAATGAATTTTATTTGCCAAAGTTACTTTGTCAAATTCACTGTGTTAAAGGTCGACTAAAGACTCAAACAGGTATTTTGATAGTAAAACAAAATTAACATTCTGCATTTCTCCAAACTTTATTTGCACTGAGGTAATATGTTCTGAAAGAAACAAATACAAGATAACATAGTGGTCGCTACCTCACAGCCACCAAGGACCCAGGTCAATTCCAGCTTTGGATGACTGCCTGTGTGGAGTTTGCACATTCCTTTGGGTACTCTGGTTTCATCCCACAGTCCAAAAATGTGCAGGTTAGATGGACTGAACATGCCAAATTGGCCCTAAATGTGTCCAGATGTGTAGGTTAGGGGGATTAGCAGGGCAAAATATGTATGATTATGGAGATAGGGCATGGTGAGATACTATTTCAGAGAGTCGGTGCAGACTTGGGCCAAATGGCCTTTGTTCTGCACTATAGAGACTCTTTGAAATAGTAGCACATACCAGCAAAGGTTATATCTGGGTCTTTATCTTTAAAAATCAGGTCAACAAAAAGATTCATTTAGCTTCTCTGTGGGTCTATATATTGATAAAATACATATCTTAAACTCAAAAACTATTAAACTAACAGTTCTCCTTCAACAGAACATAGGATCTCTTCAGTTCAAAGAGTTCCTGTTCCATGCATTCTTTGTAGGCCTTTTCATTCAGACCCCTTCTTCCTTATTTGAACAGTAGCACAGCACTTCCAGGATTTCCCTCTTTTACTATTGTGGGTTTTGGTGTTCTCTCACATGTTAATAGATTAAGCTACCGCAAACATTTCAAACACAAAGAATGCATTTATGCAAAGTTTTACTTGTCACACCAGCTTGTCAGTTATCTGTCCTGAAATAACACAAACATGTTGTTATAGCCCTTTGTTGTATTACTAATACATTACACAATTAATGTACTGGCTCAACAAATGACTGGTGCCCATTATGCCATGGTTATGATTGCACCATATAGTTTCAACATAAACAGGAGTAAAGTTTAAAATCTAAACATAGTCCATTCATTTACAGCAACAGATGAACTCCATTTTATGAGTGCACAGATCTCATGACTGGTGCAGGAATGTGGTGACATTAGCAAGCTCCAAAACTGCTGATCATTCATACTTTCTTCAAACAGACAGCTTAAACTATTAAGAGGCTTCTAACTATGAATCTGCAATGAATTGCAAAAATTTGAAAAGATGAAACCATAAAAAGGTACAAATATTCGCATGATCAAAATCATGTTCAAGACTCTTTCCCTCCCAGCCATTCTTCTATTGAATTATGGGACATCTTAATTATTTCTTTTTTTAAAAAAAGACTTAGTTTACAACACTATACATAATGAGTGGGAATACCAAGAAAAATTAATTTAATTAAAACAGTGTTGCAATCTAAATTGATTATATATGGTGACAATTATTAGACGAATAAAACTTTCTTCAGACACGTAAGCGATTATATAGGCATGTTAAAACCAATTGTTAAATTTTGATTGTGAAACAATGGGCTAAAATATTTCAGCATATTTAGTATTGCAGATACTTGCTTTCAGAAAAGACTTAGCTTTAAAAGAGTTCAAGTTTTGGGTCATTTCATTTTCAGAGAGTCGAAGTTAAACTTTAAAATGTTAATCACTTTTTTTCAATGTGTTAATTATTTTGCATGTTTCTTCAAAACTAGTTTTTTTTTTAAAATGAAACTAGAATATTAGCTGAGTTTTTAATTAAACCCAGAAGATCAGATATTCTTTATATTACCTAAATACTTTAGTGATTTTATGATTAAACAGCAAGTGTTCACAGGTTAGAGGAGAAATTGTACTCAAGGCCAATTACTATTTTTAATATGAAAATCTAGCACTATATATTCCACACATTTCAAATGTGTTGCAATCGAATAATATTAGGATCTATTGCTAAACAATTACATACTATACACTCTCAATGTCACAAATGTTTGTATGTTGAGTCAGAAATATGCATTGAAATTTGTTACTTGATGTGTCCATCTAATCTTCTCAGCTCTTAAATCATTTCAAATTCTAAACAAAATGGTGTATTCTTATTTGGAACAAAAATTTAATTTGTCAATTTATTGACAATTAAGAGAATAATGATGCTCTTGCCTGAAGAGTTAAAGTCACAAATCAGATGGGTTTTTAAAAATTGTACATCTCTTATTAGTAGACCATCTGCTCATGATGAGTGGTTAATATGCGGAAGATGGAAATGTAGAAACATAGAAAATAAGAACAGGAGTAAGTCATTCAGCCTAATCCACCACTCAATATCATGGCTGATTTTCTATCTCATCACTATATTCCTACTGACCCCATGCCTCTTGATGTCTTTAGAACAAAGAAATCTATTTCCTTCTTAAATATGTTCAGATTGGCCTCCACAGCCTTACACACCGTCTTCTCATATGTCAGTCCTGCCATCCTAGGAAATATTCTGGTGAAAGTTCACTGCACGCCCACTTTGACAATACACCGTTCCTTGGGTAAGGCAGCCAAATCTGCGCGCTACTCCAGGTTCGGTCTCACATGTGGAAGTGATACACATAAATATTGAAAAAATATGGAAAGTTTGTGAAACGTGTTTGGCAAAAGTAAGCTTTTCTTCAGAGTGACTCCAAACTATTAGGAGGCATTGTGCATCAGATGTAACAATAGCTAAAAACTGACTGCAAAATGAATATTGACAGCATATGTATGCAGTTTGGAATCAGCCACAGCAGTGAGTCAGAGTATTGCAATGGCCAAACTGCATTTTGCAAATCTATAGATCTAGACACCACTTGGAATATCCCTTCCTCCAAATAGAAACTCTGGTTTGGGTGCACTCCAAGGTGGCCAAGGAAGTCCCTTCATTATGTAACCAACCAGACTTGAGCATCAGTCTGTAGATTGTTGCAACTTTTGTTAATGGCAGGCAAGAAAAACTGGAGAGATTCCTGGTCATCCATGGGAAGGAACAAATGTGTGAGCCTCTACCATCACTTTCCAAAGCTCAGATGATAACATGCATGTAAAGCTGCATGTTGCCATAGCAACTCATTTCTTGAGTGAGCTGCAACACACCATTGCCTCTAGATACAGCAAGGTGTCAAGATAGACACAGAACAGAATATTAACTTTAGGTGATTCGCATAAAAATGAAGAGCTAAACAACGTGTGCACATATCTCATTTTCTGATTCAATTTTCTTTTATATGCTGACCAACTCAGGTACCTAAAAAGAGATAATTAATTTTCATTGCTTATTTTCATATTTAAGATATAATTTAAATCCAATTCAGTTGTTTATACACATGACAGCAGTCTGCTTAAAAATAGTTGCTGAAAGAAAGGGTAGTTCATTACATTTCTTTCAACTCTGAAATTGATGGGAAGGATGTATGGTTTGGGGATTGAAAAAAATGTAATACTTTACATTTCTTTATGTACTTGACATTATATTGCAAATCTACCTAAAGAGTCTATATATCACCTGAGAGTATGTGCTACAGGCTTCTTAAAGAAAATTGTCTGGACGCTTGTTATATTTTAATCTATTTTGGTTCATTATTATTGGTCATTTTACTGAGTGAAAATGGGATTTCATATTCAAATTAGAATAGAAATTTTGCAGGATGATCTAACCAGCTTTATTTGCTTAGAAATATCAGTTCTGCTTTTGAGCAAGGATGTGGTTCAATAGGTTTATTCATTAAAGAAATCTCTGTATAATACAATTTATCAAATACCTCATTACTCATTTGGTGAAGGACTTATTATTTACATGAAAAGTTCAGTCTTAAAACATGAGTTGTGCATGACTGTAATCTCAAAGTATTTATATCCGATCATAGGAATAATCCGCAAGAACCTTTCTCTAACCATTTCTCTCATTATTCAAAATTATGAATTTCTGTGAACAATTCCTTTTTGCTTATTTGCATGTCAAAACTGTTAAACATTAGATAAGAGAAAAATTTGAAACATTAGATTATAAATAATTTGTACTTTAATGGCAAGTTTGTTTAAATACTAAATTTTGTCTTTTTTGCCAGAATAACCCAGGATCATCACACAAATTGAAGAAACGCTCAATATTTCACCAACTTATGACTACCATGAGCTCCGACAAAATATTTGGGTAAAGGAATAAGATCAAGTAGCTGTCATTTCTATAAGTGCTAGATTCCTCACAACGTTGTTTTTTTTCCCCTCTTTCTTTTGTAGTATTTTCCTTAATTAAGTACAAGGATTTTTTTTAATATTACGCATCTGGTCACAAAATTTGCTGCATTTTATATGGAATAAACTTGTGGGATAAGCCAAATCAAACAAACTGCCTGGCATGCAGGTATAATAATTGGTACTCATTAGTTTGAGAACTAACAGCCAACTAAAATGAATGGAAAAGTATTTATGCAGCACATTATCTCATTTTCAGGATGGTCAAACTTATTTTACATTTAATGAATAGTTTTCTGAAGTGAATGTAGAAGATTTCATGGCAGTCTCTTAAGAATCAATGCCACTGTTAGATGGGTAAACACAGCACCCAAAAATGCACACACTAAGATCCCATGAACAGTGAATGAATGAACAAATAATCAGATGCATGGGGTTTGGGTTGCAGTAGTGTTTAGCAGAACATAAGAGAACTGCCTGCTCTTGAGATAGCATCATGAGAATGTGTTATACCCACTTATTCAAGCAAATTGAAAATATAGCACCTTTGACATTGCAGATTCTCTCAACACTGCACTGAGGTTAAACAGTCTGGTTTGAATTGAAGTTCTAACCACCAATCTTTTAATTCAAGAGGAAAGTGTAACCCATTAAAGCTTTAAAAAATCCCCCTAGTTAATTTTTCCCATGCAACAACTAACAATCAAGCCAATCTTTGAAATTAAAATAAAAATCAAAATAATAACTTTATTCATGGAACAGTCATTTTGTGTCTCAACCTGTCAAAAGCCTGGGTTCGCAATGTTTAAATCATTTTGAAAATATTTCAATCCCTCGTCATAGATTTAAAATACAAATTTAACAAAACAAAACCCCAGAAAATTATATTTTACAAAAATAACAAAGGTACATTTTCTGTTAGAGTACTAATACTTTTTTTTAAACTGCAAGCACAAGTCACTTCAATATTTATTTTGTACTTGGATGTTCATTGTTCTTCATACAATTATCATTTTGCCAACTGTGGAGAAAGGCCTACTCTGAATACGCACAGTGTGCACCAAGCCCCACGATGCAACAAAGGAGTGCAAGTGAAAGCCATCTCTCCTCCATGTAGAGCAATGAGTTTTTATTTTTCCAACTAATTCCTGAACAAACCGGTGAAATAATTTTTTATTTCCCCCCTCCCCAACCAGGCTAATTTAAATGATCAACTCCTTAAGTTATGAGCTGCTTACAAGACACAAAGTCTATTGGCAATTTTGTAGCACTATGAAGGCAGCAATACATGGGTGTGAACCTGGAATCATTGCTACATGTGAAGGAACATTTGGTTATTAAGCATGAGTCCTGTGTGCCAGGGATTGGTGTTTGGTGAGTGATGGGGGTGTGGTGCATTGAACAGCATGCAATGTTCATGGAGCAGTAAGCAAGAGATGTCATGTGATGACAACTGATCTTGACCACCCATGTGACATTAATAGACTTCTTGTGGAAGTGCTGTCAGCCCCTTGTGACCACATGTCAGTTGGACACCTGTTCCCTTCTGAGGATGCTCCTTGAGGACACTGACCATTCCTATGCCAAGCCGAGGTACAAGTGTCAGCATACAGCGGAGACCATGGCAATTATTAATTCCAGGTTGGATAGGTATTTGAAAAATAATGGGAACAAGATGGGCACGTGGGATTAGGACAACTGCTGAGAGGTATAAATTGGGATTAGTTTAAGTATTATAATTTCTGCACAATTTTCAACTAGGCCAGAATTGAACCTGGGTCCTAGTGCTGAGAGATAACAGTGGTAACTACCATTCACTTATGCCACCCTTCCAGTTCAGTGGGAAAAAAAAAATCAGAAGTGCAAAAATTGAATTTACCTGTATAAAAATATTTATATAAACCACTTGATCGGATATTTGTTTATCTGAAAACACACAGCAACTTTTATCCAAGATAAATGAATTTAGGAGATAAATATTGCAAAGGTTTCTTATTGTGAGCCTGACCAGCCATCCATAGAGAATATTATATGCCACACTCAAAACATTTTACAAAAGATGCAAAAAACTTGGAAAGAAGTTTTCTGATTCAAAGTAAAAATTCGAGATTTTCTGATAATAAAATGGTAACTACACGCACGTAAACCAACTTTGATTTTTTTTAATTTAAGCCATTTGATGAAATTAGTCTGTTCACAATTCCAAAGACATTGTAGCAAAGGGTGTAATTTTTCTTGTGATTTAAGAAAAACAGGATTAATAAGAGGTTATCAATTCAACATTTTGAGAGATGCTAACCCTCCAGGTTGCCCCTGAGCAATTTCTCAGCAGTCAAGCTTTTTATCTATCCTCTGCCAGTTCGCCAGCTAGTGCAGCAGACTTTAAGACTATTATTTCAGTGCAGACATTCAGATTTCCTTCTTCCATTGTGAGAACTAAGACTCCTTTACAGTGGAGAAAAATATTAAACAAACAATGTATCTACCAAATGGCAGCATTACCCTAGTGCTACCGAAGGTTAATATTTCTACTGTTCTTCGCTCATGTCTATAAATGCTGTTGAACTTCTTGATTTTACCCTTGCACAGATCCACTAAATGTCAAGTATCTACATCCAATCTAATGCACTTAACACAAGAATTATGCTTCGACATTTTTAAATAATGACAATTAATTATGTGAAAATATAATAAATCATGGCCACCGACTGTCCATTTTCAGGGTCAGAATTACAGAACTTAATACAAATTCAAATTTCCAGAATAGCCTACCCAAATGGCATAAGCAGTTAATTTAAGTCAGCAGCTCCGATGACGCATTATATGGCAAAACCGTTCTGATACAGACTCCTGTTCCACCATAAGCACCGTGAGATCTAATAACAAGAGGCAGAACAGCATTCATTTTTTAAAAATGTCATACTTCATGCAAATGTTGTGCGACGGTCCATTGGCAAATTTCACATACAAAACGGCAATGAATCAGAAATGCTGTGAAGCTCACAATACCGGGGAGATCAACCATCTATCTGTCTCCATTAAACTGAAAACATGACTGGAAATAAGATACATAACTCATTAAACATCAAGTCCAGTCATTAGTAGATCATGTCATCACTTGCCTTCTGTGAAATTTACCTTACAATGATAGATTTTAAAAAGCACCCCCTCCATCCCTCAGATTTTCTTTAAAGCAGTGGAAATATCTTTTGTCCAAAATCTCAGAAGGCAACCTATGTCCAATTTTCTGAGTTGATAACTCCGAAAAGTGGTTGAAGTTTTATTCTCATGTTCCAAAATGGAAACCATAACTTCATAACATACGCTGAAATATATAATGGCAACTATCTTTTCTTTTTGCTTAGAACAACAGCCTGTATTCATGTAACAAGTTTCACTGAAATGAAACATCCCAATGGGCATCACAAAACAAAATATGACAGCAAGTTCAAAAGGTTGGCACTACAGATATGTCATCGGAAGTTCATCTTGGGCGCAAATACGATACCAAGATTATAAACAGTTTGCTTCAGTTCCAGAGTCGCCTTGGAGAGGAATGGAGGCAATGATTATAAAGCAAAGAACTAAAGCCAACACTGTTGGCTTTCCCAATGGCACAACCTTTATCCTCATGCACCCAGAAACAATGTCAGCATGGAGACAATGTGTTCTATGCTGACTCATCCTGCAGCCCTAAAGCACAGCACTGTGGACTAATAAGACCAAGTGGGACTTCTGCACCTTAAATGAGGAAAAGCACCCACATTAGTCCTGGCAGTGCCATGGAGGCATGATTGGCCACTGCCAGAACCACAGGAGAAGATGGCCACCTATGGAGCACGGATCTCCAGAATTGGTAAATCCAGGTTTTGATTTGGGATTATTTGTTTAGGTTACGTAGAGTGGCAGTAGGGAGATCTGGGTGGAAAGGGATTTCAACCCAAGAGGGACTGCACCACAACTGGCAAAGGCCAGCCCTCAGAGTGAATCAGCCACGTCCTTCAAACATTTGCAAGAAAAATGCCTTTCCTTTGCCCATCCAAACATTTTATGGTGTGGGAGGCATATTATCAGGGTCAACGGCCTTGATGGAAAACTTAATTGATCCTTGACTATTCATCTAAATATAGTAGGTGGACTGGTGATTTTGGCACTTGCTGCATACAAGTGCATCCTCAAACTCCTGTGGGAAACATGTCTGCAGGGGCACGTACAATTTAGCTCAGCAAATATATAACATTGTGTAATTAATTATGGAACATCAGTGACGCGTGCATAAACTTAAGTGACATTAAAGCTAAGGTATCACCCCAAATTGACAAAATTGGGTTACAGAAACTATTACTGTTCATGTGCTGCTATAATTATGGGGTAAACATCACAATCTAAAAGTTGAGACAATTCGCCCAGATGGAATTATTACTCATCACCTCCAAGTTAGTTGTCATTCTAAAATGTCTCACATCCCACAGCAGTCATTAAACACTTTTCAAAGCCAATGATCAAAAAAAGACACAATGTGCCTCCCCGACTCCCAAAGTCTTAATGCCAGTTCCTGTTTACAAAGTAATAACTTCTTGGTTGTCAATGTTACCATGACTACAATTTTAGGATTGGGAAGGCTGATCAATTTACTCAATTCTGCAATTAATCAGAATATAATGAGTCAGTATGTCAGAGGTTGAATGCTTTTTGTCAGCCAAGATGATTTAAACCAAGAGCTTATAGAAATGAATAGCAATTTCACCCCCCACCATATTATGGATTGCTGTAAGTAGATCAAAGAAAAGCAGAATACATACAATTCAACAGCGCTCGTCAAATCTGAACACTTAACAATTGCTTTTTGAACAATACTTCATAACCCATAATCATTTTGCATTCTTATTCAGAGACTCAGCGTTATCACTAATGACCATATTGGTTAGGTCCTAAAAGTTACAGCTACTGTCTGAGACAATGGCATGTTGAAAGAGCCAATTACTTGACCTGTCCTCACCAGTCTACCCACTGAAGATGGCTGTCTATGACAGTATTAGTAGGAATGATCAACATACAGTCCTCACATGGATTACACTCTGTGTGTTGAACGGTTCTACAACAATGCTAAAAGGGATTGATTCAGAACGATTTAGCAGCTCAAACTGAGCATCTATGAAAAAGTGTAGGCCATCAGCAGCATACTGTACTCAACCACACAATCCAGCATATCCTTCATTTGCCATCAAGCTAGAGGACCATAGAAACATAGAAATTAAAAACAGGAGTAAACCATTCAGCCCTTTGAGCCTGCTCCCCCATTCATATCCCAATAATCTGATCCCTCCTTCCTTCCATATCCCTTGATTCTTTTAGATCCAAGAGCCATATCTAACTTCTTCTTGAAATCAGATGACGGTTTGGCTTCAAATACATTCTGCACTAGTGAATTCCACACATTCACTACCCTCTCAGTGAAGAAATTTCTCCTCGCTTCAGTCCTAAAAAGTTTACTCCTTATCTCAAGCTATGACCTTTAGTTCTGGACTCCTCTTCCATTGGGAACATTATTTCTGAATCTATCTCCTCTAACCCTGTTACAATTTTATATGTTTCCACAAGGCCGCCTCTCATTCTTCTAAACTCCAGTGAGTATAATCCGAACCAACTTAATCTCTCCTCATGATGACAGACCTGCCATCCCAGGAATCAGCCTAGTAAATCTTCACTGCACTCTCTCTACAGCAAGGACATCCTTCCTCAGATAAGGACACCAAACTGCGCACTATACTCCAGATATGGCCTCACCAACACCTTATATAATTGCAGCAAAACATTCTTATCCCTATATTCAAATCCTTTTGCTATGAAGGCAAACATATCATTTGCCTTCTTTACTGCTTGTTGTACCTGCATACTTACTTTCAGCACTTGACATATGAGGACTCGAAGGTCTTGTTCAGTATCCACCCCTCTCAGTTTACATCCATTCAACTAATCGGTCTTCCTAATATTGCTACCCAAGTGGACAACCTCATATTTATCCATAATATATTGCAACTGCCATGCAGATGCTTACACAGCATGTCCAAATCATGCTGAAGCATCTCTGTATCCTCCTCGCAGCTCACTCTCCCACCCAACATTGTATTATCTCTGAGTTTGCAGATGATACATTCAGTTCCCTCATCCAAATCACTTATATAAGTAAATAGTTGAGGTCCTAGCACAGATCCTCTGCAGAACCCCACTGGTCACTGACTACCAATCAGAAAAAGACCAATTTGTGCCAACTCTTTGCTTCCTATCTGCTAACCAGCTTTCTATCCATCTCAGGACATTTCCTGCAATCCTTTGTGCTGTAACTTTACATAGTAGTTATGTGAGACATTGTTAAAAGCTTTTGAAAGTCTAAATAATCCACTGGTTCTCCTTGATCAACTTTACTAGTTACATTCTCAAAAAAAATTCAATTGATTTGTCAAGCAAGATTTTTCTTTCATAAATCTATGCTGTGTCTGATTACCACTGCTTTTCAAATGCTGAGTTACGAAATCCTTGATAAGAGACTCTAGCAATTTCTCCAGCATCAACTTTAAGTTTACTGATCTATAGTGCCTGTTTTCACTCTACCTGCTTTTTTGAATAGCAAGCTTACGTTAGCCTTGATTTAATGACTATGGAAGAATATGCCAAGAGAAGCACCAGGTGTACCTAAAAAAAGAGGTGCCAACCTCGTGAAGCTACAATACAGGGAAACATCATGTTAAATACACAAGGAGTTAAACACAGTTAAATGATTCCACAGCCCACGGATTAGGCCAAAGCTCTGCATGTACTGCCACGTCCAGCCAGATGAATGTGGTGAAAAATTAAACAACTGTAATGAGGTGGCAGCTCCAAGAACATACATATCCTCAATGACAGCAGAACCCAGCACATCAGTGCCAAGTCAAAGCTGAAGCACTCGCAAACATCTTCAGTCAGAAGGGCCAACTGAATGATCCATCTCAGCCTCTAAGCCAATATTCCCTCTGAGCTGTGCTGCCTGAAGCCAATGTTCCTGCATAGACCACACACAAGTCAGCATCTTCCATCATTTAGTTGAATATTGAGAATTGTCTTCGGAAGTAATTGTCCGGATTTGATTTATCCTTTATGTGAACAGTATATATTGCACAATTTTAAGGGTGATGAACAGTGTTGCAGTTGTCTGAAATAGCTTGGTTAGAGGTGTGGCAAATTCTGGGCCATAAATCTTCACTACAGACAAAATGTTGGGATTCTGACCTTTACCATGTTCAGTGACTTCAGTCATTTGATGTATCATGGAATGAATTGTGGAAGACTGGCACACACAAAACGGGAAGGGGCATGAGGAGAGAAGGAAGGAGGAACAGCAGTAAAGAAGAATTTGCAACAGAGAGCCGGAGAAAGGAGTGGAGAAGCTGCCAAGAGGAGGAGCTTAGGTGCGAAGTGTTATGCTGTGTCATGTTAAGCGGTCTGCACTTCTTAGGAAGAGAGTAGTGAAAAAAACCTTCAAGAAAAAAGATGATGACAATTAAGATGAATGGTAAAAAATGTACTGAAGGACATGGTTTTATGTGAATAATTGGGAGCAAAGCAAAAACGTTAGAGGAGCATGGTTTAAAGCTTTCTTGCCATGCCATTCTGTAGATAACGAAAATATCCAAAATTATGTTGCCTTTTCCCAAGAAAAATTCTTATTTTTTCCCCCCCACAGTATCCTATTTGTTTGGGTCAAAAATATTGAATTTTTAAGCAACCTTGTCATAAGGGTTTACAAATATATCAGCCAGATAACAGTTACTATTGTGTTTTAGTGATGTCTCTTCCAAAGATAAATTTGCATTAGAAACGATTCAGAAAAAAAGCAGCAAAATTGATTGTGAAATGAAACAACTGTATATATGGAAACTGTGGTAAGGGTTAATTGGAGGAGACTTATGCAAAGGAACACTTCTATTTTGGAAACCAACAAGCTAAAGGAGCTAATGTCAGATTGCCCTTATTCACCAAGCCCTCTCCCCTCCACTCAGCTACCCGCTCTGCATCCCTAGAACTACCAGATCCTATAAAAGCCAGCTCAGCCAAACTTCCCTACCAGCATCACAACCCCTCCTCACTTCTGCAAGATAAATCCCAAGATCCTTTCTCCCCCGTTACCTCTTGATCTTGGATTTGTCCATAATTCAAATACCTGCCCAAGTGTTCCTAAAGTCTTCCTATTCTGGAAACTAAATCAAATGCAGCTATCCCCAAGATACTAACCCAGGATTTTCAGTGTCCCTTTTTCTTTTGCTCATATGTCCTAGTGTATTGCATAGTATTAAATTAATGCATCTATTAATAACATTCCTAGTTTTACAGATCTTTGAATGACTGAACTAAGTGAAAGATCTACCAATGCATTTTTGTACGCGTATGTAGATGTGGCAAGAAAAATGAAGGTTCAGAACTTACTTGTGAGGCACGTATTTCCCAACTACACACTTTGCTTCTGAGAGTTACCATTTTGTCATTTTTTTTCCTCCATTGTAAATTGCTATGTCAACATTTCCCAAACAATCAATTCTGCTGCCATTTGTCCCAGTGTTGTTCCATGTTATGGTCAGCAGGTGGCTTTGCAGAGCAGGTTTTCCCTTCAGGTGGCCATTCCACTGTCACCTTTATATCAAAAACCTTAGGGTTCACCAGCTGAGCAACCGAATGGATAATTTGCAGTCAATAAACTTAAATCCTTCTCATTCCAATCTTTCACTCAATTAGTACTCAGGCCTCTCAGTTTATCATTTAAAGTTAGCTTTTTTTTGGTGGTACATATATACCAGCTCATATATTGCATTCAGTAATATAGAGGATGGTATATATGTGTCGTTATTCTGACTGGTCACCTCAAATAGACTCTTCCATAGCTTATCAGAATATCCATTTGCAAACAGACTTAGGTTAAACTAATCAAAACCCGACAAACTGATTCAACATATTACAGACAACATATCTAATTTAATCTTAATTTAATTCCAGTTCCAAGAGGAACAGTATTGCACTGTGTCCCAAATTATACACAGCTACTTATTAAGAAAATGCTCTAGTCAAACAATTTCAGCCTTACGTTAACTCTACATCTATTATAAATATGACATTTAAATAGTATTTCAGTAATTGATAATTTCAGTTGCCTAATTTTACGCAATATTATAGATACATTTCAACATATCATACATCAGTATATGTAGGTTTTAATTGGAGAATGGATTACCAAAGATGAATACGAAACAGCAAACTAGACCTTGCAACGCATTTGATTACAAAAATTAATCAGCATGTGCTGAACTTTCATGTAACTGTAACAATGATACATGGTCTCCATTTCCTCATCCTCCATTTCACATCACTGAAGGAACTGGCTTAGTACATCAACAATATGGTTTAACACCACTTACTGATGTGCAATTCTCAGCGAAAAATGCATCCATGACTTGCATTTCAGGTGACCCTGATATGGAATTATAGTGAAGGTGATGATAACCATTCAGATAATTTATCAAGGTCACATACATAACAAAATCCAGCACCAGAGAATATTTGAGCTGTTATCAGCTTAATTCAGTGTTTGCTATTGTGAAACTGAATATTGCTAAACCTTTTATTTCCAGTGTTTGCAGACTGATTTTTATGAGAATAACATTGAGCACATTAAATTCAATGGTTGCTTAGCATTCCATCGAATCATAAAAATCACATGCAAGCCATGAAAAATATGTTCGCATTAAGTAATTAAGAATGTGCTTTATCAATAGATTACATTTTAACAACAACTCTCTCCAAAAAGGTGATTATTGATTTTATTTGAGGATTATTTGGATATATTCATATAATATTAGATCCCTGGGGGCACTTAAATTGTTCTTTCCCTCCTGCATATGCCATTAACTAGTATATGCAAAGCAGAATCTGACTTATTTGTTCAGATTCTGCACAATAGTGCAGGTTATCAATCTCTCAGCAATTTGCCATTAATTTCAAGACTGAGTCTCTATGACAATTATTTATACTAAAGGTATTTGTCCTACCTTTTAAAAATTAAAACATAGAAAGCTGGAAATTGCTACATATACAACAGCACAGTTTACGCAACTCCAGTGATGAAATTGGAAAAATACAGGGGCATTTTTTTCAAAGCCCAGTTTTAATGCCGAACAAGTTTTTTTCCTACTAAGCAAATATTTACAGTAAATACTACGTGTGCCATAAAAATGACTGCACATTTTTGCTTTAAAGCAATTGGAATAGTATATGACGATGACATTTTGCTCCACCTCTATGTTTGACGTCAAAACAATTGCCCAAAGTGGCCTTAAAAGATGAAGGGCAAGTGATTCCAATGCTAAATTTAACAATGAGACAAATATTACAGTAGATTAGATAAATATACCCTTTGCTGATCACTGTGGAAACCTACTGGATGAGTTAATTATTCTAAATATAGACAGCCGATCTCCTGTTTCTTTAAATCGTAATGTAAATCCAGTTGAATATACTTCCAATTAGTCACTGAATAACAACAGGGAAAAGCCCAATTTTGATATTGGAGCGAAACATTGTATAGAAGCACAAGGGAAATGCTATCCAAATTAAGTCAGTATTGAGGACAGCAGGGCCCACTGTTTTCAGCCAATATCCATTTTGAGAGGGGGTTGGGGAGTATGTTGGGGTAGTCGAGGAGATTCTTGGTGTTGGAGAGTGACAAGGACATTATCTTTCATTCTGATCGACTGAACTGTACAATTAGTGAGCTGAAGATACCAGATGTCATGTTTTCACTGCAATGTCATGTCCTATTAAAGATGGCACATATAAAGATGGCACATACAATATGACTGTGAAGGTCATGTCCTACTGCGTCTTTTGTACATTTGGTATGAATGAAACATTCGAGGTCGGATTACTGTACCTGAAATTGCAACATGCCGTTACTGTTGTCCGTCCTAAAGGCGTTGTCGTCCATCCAAGACTTGGGAGTTAGTGTGGGTGCAGTTCGAGGGAATTTTGGGGGGGCGATCACGTTGCTGGAAAAGGGTTTCTTGAGTGGAGAGATGGGGTTGAGGGGGGATGGCACCCCTACGGCTCGCCGGGGATCCCTGGCTTGCAGCCCGCTCCAAGGATTGGGGGCTGTGCTCCAGGTCGTGTTCTGATGGTTGTTCCAAGCCGAGGAGGGCTTGCTTGTCATGATGGGCTGGTGGTTGTAGGCGCTGCGTTGGGCGAAGGGAGCTTGTGGGCTGACGGGCGATCTCCTCTGCTGTTGCTGCTGCTGGGCTTGTTGGTGGTGCTGCGTCTGTTGAGCCAAGCCGATCTGGGGCGAGAAAGTGCCACCGAAAACCGGGTTGACGTGAGTGAAATTCTGGAACAGCATCGTCCCGTTGACGGGCGGGATCCCTTGGAAAAAACTATCATCTACGGTGTTGGTGGTGCCGGTCGACCACGTACTGAACGAGGGGGACAAGGAGGTGCCAGGCTCCTGGGGTTGAAAGCTCAGGCCGGGCAAAATTGGCGACTCCATCTGCGCTTTCTCTTTATTCTGGGCAGGAACCGGGGTGTTTATACTCACGGAGCTCTCTTCTGACTTGGGAGTTTCTGCGGCTTCGGTGCTTTGCTCTGACCTTGGTGAAAGCTGCTGGGGGTTGCTTTTGTCCATCAGTAAATCATCCTGCATGGTTTGCGGAGCTGAAACAGGGGAAAAAAACAAAGACGCGTTATTAGCTGTGTTCTGGCACTTGACCGCTGGTGAAAATCCTGTATCATTGCTAGGTGACTGTAAAGCAAATCTGTAATCCCCCATTTAGCAGAGGGGTGGGGGCAGGGGATGGAGGAGGGCGGGGAGGGTTTGTATGTGGAGCAAAGGCAATGTTCAATTCTTCTCTTTTTTAAAGAATGAGTAGTAGCTTCACCCTTTCGTGTTCTGGTTCCCCCTCAGAATGAGAGATTTGGGATGCGGGAACAGATATTCACCAATTTCGCCACGTCTTTCTTTACACCGGAACTTCAGCTCTCACCCGCAATGTGAAACTGATTCTTGTTCCTGTTCAGGAGCTTTCAAAGCCCTTTGCTAATTTGCATACGTCAATAAATAGTGCTGCGTCCTTCAGAAGGTTAAAATACATTTTAATTTTTTTAAAAAATAGTTACAAGTTCCAGCATTACATTTACAGTCGCGCTCATTCAAACAGATGCGATTTGTTTTTTGCCACTCAAGTGTAGTCAATGTAAAACAAATATTTGGTGTCACAGCTCTGGCTCCATACTGCATTTTATTTCAGTCCCGAAGAGGGGTGGTGAAGGAATGAACAAACAGCAACCTGCTTAATTTAAGTAAACAAGAACCTTTTTTTTAAAAGCATGAAATTATCTTCTAACGTTAAAACGAACAGGCGATTGATTTAAATGCACAAGCTTAATATGACGGGAGGGCTAAGCCACCCTTGACGAGGCAGAACCATATTTGACACGTAACTTGTGACCTTGTCTATTTTTTTCGCGTCTGCAATATTGTTGACACGAATTATGTCTCTAGTGCCGAGCGCAATGACATCTTAAAATACCCCCAAAAGCTCAAGTCTATTGCTGTTTTATCGTGCGGTATATTTACGCCATTTATCCACAGCAACTAATGGTTTATTTTATAAAATGGCTCCTTGGTTTGCATGTTATTGTAAGCCAAACGACGATTGGACAACTCCTAGTTTTACTTTCTGCAGACAAATTAAGGATAAAAAGCCTGTCATCAAAGTGACATCTGCAATACTGTAAATCGTTTTATGATCCGCCTGTAACGAATTCGATTCGAGCCTTTTAATCTGACAGTCATGCAGACCAACAATCATATTGCAGTGCACCCAGGTTAACATATGTTAGGTTTGCACGTGTATTTTTAACAACGCAATTAATTCTATTGTCACCAAACCCAGACCCTCAAGGTCATTGTCAACTCGCATACACATCTATGTCATGTGTTGCCAGGTGCGTTTCTATACGGCAACATTGAGAATCCAAAAGAAAAACAAGCAAGAGAGGTGAGCGTTCACTGCGAAATTGAATATTATGTCCATAAATGTATTCTTAAAAGCACCATACGCGAAAAACAGAAATGGGTTTCTGGAAAATCGAAGGGCGTAAATTCCAAACGTTCTATCAAAGAATCCACTGTTATCTAAACATAGAGCCAAACAATGCTGCTTTTCTGGCCAAAACTAAATCAGGAAAACAAAACGGCTCAGCTTAATAATTAAATGTCAATTCAAGCACTAATTTAAGTCAATCGACCAATCTAAACAAATTACATAAAGAAATATTAAATATATTAACCAGCGACATCCTTCTTTATTTGCCCGACTAGCAAGTTGTTATGCAGCATTGATTTAGAATGGAAAAGGTCAATTTGGGCCCTTACGATGGCCAAGGTCACAAGAATCGTATGTTTTATCAATGCCACATAATGACATGGTTGATTTATGATGTTAGCACAGTAGGGAATTAACAAAATGCTTTTAAAATTCTCGCCTGATTCCTGGCTCACACCACCCTCCCTAAAAATTGATAATAAAATGTTCCGTCCACGAAAATTAATCTTGGATTTTTAAAACAACCCTTCAACCGTCTTTTCCTGACAACCCAGAGGGGGAAAAAAAAGTGTTACCTTAGTGTGAAATAGTTTTGGGGGTGTGGGGTGAAGGGGGTGAAAAAGTGCTAATTCTTTTCTGGTGCGCAGTGTAAACTTCCAAAGGCTTGTTTTATCCCAAAAGCTTCCAGACAGCAAAACTGAGCCGGGGAGAAGAGAAATCTCGCGCCTGCGCGCCCACAGAGAGCTGCCTGCGGCCTAGTGCATGGCGGGCAATGTAGTCCTGGCCGCCCCGCGCCTGCGCCGTCCCAGGCTGGGTGTGCGAGAGTGGCGGTGGAACTACATCTCCCGGCGTGCCCTGCGTGACTGGCTTCCGCCCGCAGAGGGCGCACTTCCGGTTGACTCGGGCTATTATTACCTCACAGTGAATGGAGGCCGTGGCTCGGTAGTGGTGAAATGGTGTCGGCGAACAAACACACCGTTTTGCTTTAAATTCATCCTCCTCGTTCCTAAAACATTAAAATCGGCTCCTTTCCACTGAGGGGAGCTTTCCCACTTCCCTCCCCCTCCACAAAAACCAACAATTTTTAATGGGTGTTAGCCCCCCGCGGCTGTCGGTTCAGAGCGGTGGTGCTGACGCGCTCTCCTCAGCTCAGCCCAGCCCCCCCACCCCAACTCTTTTGCTCGCAGCCAGCGGCTTCGCTTTCTCTGTACCGAGGCAGCCCCCCTCCCGCCGAGTAGTCTAGGCCGCAAAGAGAGGCCTAGCTCTCCAGCCTTTACATGAATCTCCCCGTGTAAAGCGGGGGGGGGGGGCGGGAGGGGAGGGGGCGGTCAAGGCGACTGGAGGAAAAGCGCGGATTCCTGGACAATGTCGAGCAACACGGATCTCACAGCGGTCCCGACGCAGCCGCTCGATCGGTGAGTAACGGGAGCTGCTAACCGAGTGTCCCGCCCCCGTGAGCGACCTGGGCCTTGTCAAACTCCGTTACGGCATTCACTGGCATTCGGCCCACACCCCCTCCCCCCAACTTACGGATGGGATCTTGTGCACGGATTCGGTCAGGGATGAGCCAAGGTAAATTTCTGGGGTTATTGGGATAGAGCGGAGGAAGAACGGCCGGGTAACGTTCTCTGACAGAGTCAGTGTAGATTCAGTGGGCTGAATAGCCTTTTCTTCTCTGGAGGGATTCTGTTCTACTCGGGGATTAGAAGACATTGGGACCAAGTGATGGATTTGTGTACCCTGGTTAATGAAGTGTCTTTGATTTTGAAAGTGTGTTTTTGGTTTAATCGTTGCTCCTAGCTTTGCTCATGAACAAAACTTGGGAATGCTGGCAATTCGTATTTTGAATTTTATAAGCAATGCTTATATCGTTTTGATAAAACAATGTCAAGAAAACTAGATTTAATATTTGAATTATAATTTTAATATCAACTCTTGGCTGAATATTAGGTCAGAAACATAAAAACTATAAGCAGAAGTAGGCCCTTTTGATCCTGGCTGATTATAGTCAATGTCCTGATTTCCCTTCCATATTCTTCATTTTGTTAGTCACAATGTGCATTTCTAATTTTTTTCTTGAAATTAGAAACATTTTGGCCTCAACTACATTCTGTGCCTGTGAATTCCACACACTCACCACTCTCTGGATGATGAAATTTCTTCTCACCTTAGTTCTAAATGGTTTACTGTTTCCTCAAACTATGACCCCCAGTTCTGGACACTCTCCCCTTGTGTCCCCCTCAATCAGGAATATTCTTTCGGAATCTACCCTGTTAGAATTTTAGAAGTTTCTAATGAGATTGCCTCTCAGTCAAACTCCAGTGAACAATCCTAACTGATAGATATGATAGATCCGTCATCCCAGGAATCACCCTGGTAAACTTTTGCTGTATTCCTTTTAAAGAAGGGATCTATTTCCTCAGAAAAGGACACCAAAGTTGCACACAATACACCAGTTGTGCCTTATCAATGCCCTATACAATCACAGCAAAACATCCCTATCCCTATACTCAAATCCTCTTGCAATGAAAGCCAACATACCATTTGTGGTCTTTACTGACTTTTGTACCTGTGCACTTACTTTCAGCGACTGATGCACGAGGACTCCCAGGTCTCATTGAGCATCCACCACTCTCAATTTACACCCATTCAAATAGAAATCTGTCTTCCTATTATTAGTAGATAACTTTACATTTATTCACATTATATGGCATCTGCCATACAAATGCTCACACTCAGCCAGTCCAAATCATGCTGAAGCATTTCTGCATCCTCACAGTTCACCCACCCACCAACTTTAGATCATCTGCAAATTTGGGGTTAATACATTCAGTTTGCTCTTCTGAATCATTAATATATAATGTCAAACAGTCGGAGTCCTAGCACAGATCCCTGCAGAGCGCCACTAGTCACCGATTGCCAATCAGAAAAAGATCTGTTTATGCCAACTTTTTACTTCCTATCTGCTAACCAGCTTTCTATCCATCTCAAGACATTTACCAGCAATCCCGTGTGCTTAACTTTACATAATCTGTTATGCGAGACCTTGTCAAAAGTCTCCTGAAAGTCTAAAACCACATCCATTGGTTCTCGGTCAACTCGACTAGTTATATCTTCAAAAAATTCCAATTGATTCGTCAAGTATGATTTCCTTTTTATCTGATTATACCAATATCTTCCAAATGCCGAGTTATGAAATCCTTGGTAATAGATTCTGGCAACCTCAGTACCAACGTTAGCCTCTCTGGTGTTTAGTTTCATGTTCTCTCTCTACCTACCTTTTTGAATAGCGAGCTTGCATTACCCTCCAATTTGTAGGAACTATTCCAAAGAATTTTGGAAAATAACAACCAATGGATCTACTATTTCTAGGATCACTTCCTTAAATACTCTCAGATGAAGATTATCAAGACCTGGGGATTTATCCACGTTCAATCCCATCAATTTCTCCAAAGTTATTCTTCTACTGTTGCTGATTTTCTTCAGGTTCTCACTAAAACATGTTTTCTTCAGCACTTCTGGGGCATTATTCTGTCTTTTGTGAAGATTGAAGCAAAGTATAAATGTAATGTCTCGTGGGGCATTATTCTGTCTTTTGTGAAGATTGAAGCAAAGTATAAATGTAATGTCTTAGCCATTTATTTATTCCCCGTTATGAATTCTCCCACTTCTGACTATAAGGGGCCTTAAATTGATTTTTATCAATCCTTTTCTCTTTACGTATCTACTGGAACTTTTACAGTTTTTATGTTCCTTGCCAACTTATTTTCATACTCTAGTTTCCCTTCTTAATCAATCCCTTGGTTCTCCTTTGCTGAATTTTAAGCTGCTCCCAATCCTCAGATCTACTACTTTTTCATGCTAATTTGTATGCTGTTTCTTCGAATCTGATACTGCCTCTAATTTCCCGTGTAAGCATGGTTTGGCCACAATTCCCTTACCAGTCTTATACCATACAGGAATAAACAACTTCTGAAGTTCACCTATTCATTTTTTAAATGTTGGTCATTGCCTGTCCACTGTCTTTCCTTTCAGTAACATGGTGGCACAGTGGTTCAATTCCTGACTTGGGTCACTGTTTGTGTGGAGTTTGAATGTTCCTCACATGTCTGTGCAAGCGTTCTCTGGGTGTTTCAGTTTCCTCCCATAGTCTGAAAGACATGCTCAGTATACCTGAACAGGCTCTGGAGGGTGGCATCTAGGGATTTTCACAGTAACTTCATTGCAGTGTTAATGTAAGCCTATTTGTGACTAATAAACAAACTTTTTTGTTTCCCAGTCCATCATGGCCATTAACAAAATGTTAATGTGGACACTTTCAGTATTTCTTTTCTCTTTCCTACTATATTTTAACTTGATCCTTATCTGTCCCTGGCCCTTGATTTCTCTGTCTGTCACTTTGCTTATTCTCCTTACTGCCTTTTCTTCTTATTCTTAATTTTTCTTGATCCTTGCAAAGGTGCCATCCCCTGGCATATTAATTTAAATTCTCCTCAACTATTCTTGCAAGTACATCCCCAACAACAACAGTACTGATCTTGCCCAGGTGTAAGAAGAACACCTGTTATCATCATAGTTACCTTTATTGAGATTCAGAATCAACTACCTCATTGTCCACCTTGACAAAGAATTTTACCATATTAACAAAACAACACCAAACACCCCCCCACCCACCAAAAAAAAACAAACCCCAACCAAACCACCCCACCAAAACCACCAACCCAAACCCCCAAACCCACACAACCACACACCCAACCCACCACCCCAAAAACCACCCACACCCCAAACACCACCCCAAAACACCCCCACCCCACCAAAAAACACACCCACCCACAAACCCACACAACAAAATCTCCTCTTAGCGCCTTCTTTCTAAGAAAACAACCTCAAATCCCTCAGCATCTCTTCATAAGACCTCCCTCCATACCAGGCAACATCCTGGTAAACCTCCTCTGTACCTTCCAATGCCTCCACATCTTTCTTATAATGGGCAACCAGAACAGACACAATACTCCAAGTGCGGCGCACCAGAATTCTGTACAGTTGCAACATGACGTTGCGGCTCCGAAATTAAATCCCTACCAATAAAAGCCAAGACTCCATATGCCTTCTTAACAACCTTATTGACTTGATTGCCAACTTTCAGGGATCTATGCACATATACACCTAGATCCCCCTGTTCATCAATACTATTAAGAGTATTAATTTTACTACTAATTTTACTACTAATTTTACTACTAATTTTACTACTAATTTTACCATATTATGATCATTCATCCCAAAGGGTGTTCTCCAAACTAGATTGCCAACTAATCCTTTCTTGTTGCACAACATCCAGACCAAGATGGCCCACCCCCTTATTGGTTCCTTAAAGTATTGTTACAGAAAACCATCCTGTATACTCGCCACAAATTTCTCCTCTAATATATGATGAATAATTTGATTCTCCCAATCTATATGCAGATTAAAGTCACTGTGATCTCAAAATGTTCCTTTAACACATACGTTTCTGATTTCCTGTCTAATGCTTTTTCCAACGTTACCACTACAGTTTGGTTGTCTGTATACCACCCTCACCAATGTTTTGTGTCCCTTTTGGTTTCTTAATTTGACACATACAAATTCCACATCATCTGTGCTAATATCTTCCCTCAATATCCTATCAATTATCATCTTTAATCAACAATACAACTCCGAATTTCTCTCACACATACCTGTCTTGGGATGAAGAAATTTCTCCTCGCCTCAGTCCTAAAAGCACCACCTTTTTCCTTTCCATCTGTCCTTCCTAAACATTGAATAGTGCTCAATATTTAGTTACAGTTCTTGCTTAGGTTGGAGTCACGCTGCCATAATGCTATCTATCTGTGCAATTAATTCATCCATTTTCTTTTGAATGCTCCGATCACTTAACAAAATGTTAATGTGGACACTTTCAGTACTTCTTTTCCCTCTCCTACTATATTTTAACTTGATCCTTATCTGTCCCTGGCCCTTGATTTCTCTGTCTGTCACTTTGCTTATTCTCCTTACTGCCTTTTCTTCTTATTAATTTTTCTTGATCCTTGCAAAGGTGCCATCCCCTGGCATATTAATTTAAATTCTCCTCAACTATTCTTGCAAGTACACCCCCAACGACAACAGTACTGATCTTGCCCAGGTGTAAGAAGAACACCTCCCCAAGAGCTGGTCCCAACCCTCTGGGAATCTGAAACCCTTAACCTCACACCATCTTTTCAGCCATGTATTTATCTTATGTATCCTACTATTTCTACTTTAACTAGCAATTGACATAGGTAGTAATCCTGAAATCAGTACCTTTGAGGTCCTATTCTTCAACTTACTTCCTAGCTCTGTTTGTAAGATCTCATCCCTTTCTTCACCGATGTTGTTTGTACCAGTATGTACTATGACCATTGGCTGTTTGATCTCACATGATACACTCCACCTCACAGATGCTCTTCGGTGTCTTCAGCCATCACTCCAGCTCTGAAATGCAGGCTTCCTCAACTATTTGCCATTTACGTAGATGATCTGGAGGAAGAGTGTAGGGTGATGAAATTTGCTGATGACATGAAGATGAGTGGGAAAGCAAATTGTGTGGAAAGCCTGCAGAGGGATCTGGATAGGTTGAGTGAGTGGGCGAGGACCTGGCAGATGGAGTATAATATTAGCAAGTGTGAGGTTATCACTTTGGTAGGAATAAGGGTAGGAAGGATTACTATTTAAATGGCAAAAAGCTGCAGCATGCGATGGTGCAGAGGGACCTGAGGGTCCTTGTGCACGAATCGTAAAAACACAGTATGCAGATGCAGCAAGTGATTAAGAAGGCAAATGCAATGCTTTATATCTAGAGGGATAGAATATAAAAGTAGGGAGGTATTTTTGCAGCTGTATAGGGTGCAATAAGATCAGCCATGATCTTATTGAATGGCAGGTCTGGCTTGAGGGGCTGGATGGCTTACTCCTGCTCCTATTTCTTATGTTCTTAAATGCAACTGGAGACACTTCCTGCACACACATTAACACTGGAGCACTGTAAACGTTCCTGGCCTCCCATACTAAGCAAGAAGATACTCGTCTTTAGCGGCATGGTAGCACAGTGGTTAGCACTGCTGCATCACAGCTCCAGGATCCTGGGTTTGATTCCCTGCTCCAGTCACTGTCTGTGTGGAGTTGGCACACTCTCCTCATATCTGCGTAGGTTTCCTCCCACAGTCCAAAGATGTGCGGGTTAGGTTGATTGGCCATTCAAAGAAATTGCCCCTTAGTGTCTAGGGATGTGTAGGTTAGGGAGATTAGTGGGTATAATATAGAGGGATATGGGGGTAGGGCCTGGATGGGACTATGTTCGATGCAGGGTTATATGATTCTAGTCCTTCATCTACCCATTATACAGTCGGTGACTGCGGCGACTTCTCCCAGATTGCTCCTTGGTGAAGTCTCTCTGCTGCCTCTGCTGGAGGTTGTATGCTGGGAACTGGTAATTTAAAAAATGTAAACAATTCCTACTGTCCAGAATAATTTTGTATCTGTTTGGGGGAGCATTACCTTCTATATACTTGGGGAAACGTTTATTTCCTACATGTATATTGATGAAGGTTAAACACAAGTGCTTTTGTTGTTAATTTACACTTTAAAATAAATTTGTAGATTTCCGTTTCCATAATGACATTTAATTCTTAGCTTTTTGGGAACCTTATGTTCCAATAAATTTTTTAGTCTCTTTAGCGACCACTCATGAGTATGATTGTCCACCTGAAAAACTCCATGTCACTGGCCATGAATTCTGTAGATCTTTGAGTGCCTGATGAGCCTGATCCTAGAACTGCGCCTCTGACCTGTATGGAAGGTGAAATTGGTTCTTGGACTTGAGGTCATGGGCGTTTCTTTCCCAGACTGCTTTTCCAGACCTTTTCTTACTGTCTGGTGTTCTTGAAAAATCATGTCCCTTCAAACAAGAGGTTCTTTCAAGTCAGTCTCTTCAGAACAAGGACCTCTCAGATGTTGGCATCTATGTTGCCTTTCTTGAGGTGAGCCTTGAGTGTATGTTCAAAGCACTTCCTTTGCTGTCCTCTTGGGTGCTTTCCTTGAGCTGACCGAAGAAGATTTGCTTTGGTAGTTGAGAGGCTGGCATCCTAAGCGTGTGACTGGCTCTGTGGAGTTGGGTACAGTAAAACGCAACGCTCATTAAATATGTGTTAACTCTTTTCAGTAAGTTATATCATGAAGAAATGTCTCATATAGCAGAGGATGATTTGATTGTTCAGCACTTGTTTCAAAAATTTTGTTTCTAGTACTACTTGCGCACTATCATGACGACAAATTTTTGACTTTCACAATTCCACAGCAAAAATCTTGCTTTTCTATGTTTAAAAACTAAATAATGCAAATTACAAATTCAATTGATTGACCAATGTAATTTATTGTTTATGGTTCCTTGTATGCATATTGGTTGCAGTGTTTGCCAGTGCAACAAGAATGAATACGTGTTGCAGTTAATTGGTTGTGAAGTGTTTTGGAACATTCCAAGGATGTAAGCAACATGTAACTGCATTTTCAATCAAGGACGGATTATTCCTGTTTTCTGGTTGGGCAGTTTGAGCATATTGTGTGGTTCTACACTGAAATAATTGCACAGGAAATTACTTGTGATTTTCCATCAACTGAGTTACTAGCTTCTATAGCAATGAGGGGAGCCATGTTGTCTCACCCCACACAGCTGTACATCTTCTTTTGGTCAGTTATAGAAAACCATTGGTTGAAGCTTTGATCTGTAGGATTTAATAGCACGGTAAAAGGCCATTCTTTCAATTCATTGTTTGCGATCTGTTGATTAGAGCAATCAAAAAATAACCCCACTGCTCATCCTCATCTTTACTATTGGTAATGAAGACATTCTTTTAAAATGTATGAAATCTCCTTTTTGCTGTATTGATGAGCAATTTTCCTCTGGGATGCTCAGTGTCCTTGTACTGAACATTCCGTGCCCAGATCAGAAATAGTAGTGTTGAATCAAAAGAAGAAAAGTTGTGTTTGAAAAGGGCAGAGAAAGTGAATAGCTCTTTCAGAGGTAGCAAATGCTTGATAGATCAAATGAAGATGTGTTCTGAAAAATTTTTATTATTTATACCATGACTTTGGTTCTTCATTAAAATAATTGTTATAAATATATTCTAAAGATATTGTACTATAAAGTTTGGAAAAGATTCGCAGTGAAATTTCTTGACTTAAACTGGGATTTTTTAACATTGCAGAATTATTAGGAACAAAGAAAATGTAAAGTATTTTAAATGGTAGCAAGTTAATATTTAAGAGCACTAGGTTAGAGCTTCCATATACAATACTTGTTTTAAAAAAATCTAATTTGTGCTCTACCATTTATAAAGTGACCTACTTCCATATCTTATCTTCCCCCCCCTGCCCTCACAAATCCCCAAACTTCAAATACCTAGAAAGGCAAGAACAGCAGATACATGGGAACACTAATACCAGTTAATTCCTCTCCTAATATCAGCAAATTCCCCTCTAAGTTGCACACTGTCCCTACTTAAAACTATATCCCCATTCTTTCACTGTCTCTGGGTCAAAATCCTGGAGCTCCCTTCCTATCATCACTGTGGATGTTCCTACATATGGACTGCTGTGGCTCAAGTAAAGAGCATACCACCATACCTTGAGGGCATTTCAAGATGGGCAGTGAATGCTGGCCAAGCCCACATCCCATTATCGAATATATATTTCTAAAAATTATCCTTGTCAAGCACTCGTAATAGTTTTGGTATCATTATCAACTGGACCATAAATATTCACCAAATGTTATTAACAATGATTTTAATAATTGGACATGTGAAGTTCAGTTGCTCTCTTTCAGAAACTACCTGGTGTCATCCCAGTAAATCTGTGTTGTGCATTCTCGGTAGCTGTAATGTTTTTTTTTCTGTAATGGAACATACAAATTGTATGGTTTCAGGTTTGTTAAATGTTAACTCTGTTTCTCTTTTCCCAGATGCTGCCTAGACTTCTGACTAATTCCAACATTTTCTCTTCTATTGATAATGTTTAAAATAGCTATACATTTCCAGTCACACAGTCTCTGTTCTAACACACACCCTTCAACATCTTTCCATTGATTGTGTACTTATTCTTTATTTTTCAGTCAAAATGTCACTTCTCAGTTATCTGCTTTATATCTGACTGTTCTCCAACTCTTTTGCCAACATGTGCAACTGAATGACTGGTTAATCTGTATTCAAAAAGGAACAAGTGTGAAATGAACAAGAATTGCAACTTTTAGTATATTAGTGTAGGCAAACTCTTAGAATCTTTGAGCTAAAATTACTGCAGTGAGCATTTAGAAAGGCACATGTTAATTAAGGCCAGCCATGATTTATATATTAAATGCAAGTTCTGCTTTAAAAAATGTGCTTTGAATAGTCAATGGAATAAAGGATATGCAGTAGATGTAGTGCACCTTAACCTTACAAACAGACTCATTAGAAAGATTCAGGCATACAGTATAAGAAAAGATGAATGGCAGAGAGATATTCCCTGGACTGACAAAATATTGGGGTACACTAATTCCAACACATCATTTACAATATTTAGAAAAGGTTGGATCACTGAGGAATAATGGAGACAAATGCTTAGTTCTGGCTACGTAGCTAACTTGGGTTAAGGATGCACAAACTCCAAACGTGCATCCTCTACATTTAAGTTTTCTACTTCTAACAAAAAATCTGCAAGTTATGTCTGAGCTGTGCCTTGATCCTCAATAGTTAGATTCCCTACGCTCTGATTTAACTCGTGCACTTGTAGAATTTCTTTCTATTTCCTTTTGTTATTTGCTGCCCTCTTAATCTGTTTAAGACCTTCTAATCTTTCTCACTGCCCTGGTGCACTTTGCATATCCCATGTCTTACTCATTGTGAAAAAATATTGCAAAGATTCACTGGACGTTGATTCACAAAGATTCACTGGAAGTGACGTTGTCCTTTGGAGGATGCTCAGTTAAGTTGGTTTTAACTTAGAATCACAGCTGCTTAGTATGAGTCACTACTGAATGAATGAGGACAGTCCCTGTCAGCAATATCTAGCAGTCTCGAAAAGTGACAAACTCTACCAGAAGTTCTCCATGAAAGAAATAAATTTTGTATTGTTAGTAAGCTATCAAAATCACTTTAATTTTAAGTAATGGTTTCCTGATAGTTCAGTGAGTTTATTCTGTGAATATCTGAACCACGAAGACCAGAAAGGCTTAAAGATTGGAAATAATTGGCAATAAAATCAAAAGGCAACATGAGGAAAAGGTTATTTTACTTTATTGCATCAGCTTCAAGCTGCAGGTTAAAAATACAAGCTAGAAGCATCAAGAATTTTAAGATTTTTCTACATTTATAACAAAGTGCAACCTTAAAGTTCAATCCAGATGACAGTAAGCTAGAGTCTGCCCATTGGCTATTCTATTATCCATGTTTCCATGAAATAAATCCCACCCGTATCTGGGTGAGTTTTACCAGTTTTACTGGGCAAGTTACAATCTGGAATGAACAGCTTGAGAGAGGGTGGAGGCAGATTCAGTTGTGGCTTTCAAAAGGATAAGTACCTGAAAGGAAAATAATTACAGGGCTATGGACAAAGGGTGCAGTTGTGGGACTAGCTAAATTGTTCTTACAGGCATGGGTTTGATGGGCCAAATAGCCACCTTTGCTAATGTAATTATGCTGTAATTCTGTTCTGCTCACTCTCTTTGTGTTAATGTTACCTGATTTCAGTTGTGATTTGAGGTGCAGAAGTCAAGTTGGCCTGAGTTATTGAACGGGAAGAGGAAAATTGGCCATAGCACTTTTTATAAAATTGGGAGAGCAAAATTAAACAGGATGTCTTTTCCAGTGAATGGGTGGTACTTCTTGCACACGTGACTGTAACACTAACCAAGAACCCAGTCAGAGAGCCTGGTGAACTCTATTTTTAAATCGTTCTTATTTAAAGCCATGCGTTGGCCAAATGGACCAAGGAGCCACTGGGATTGGAAGTCAGGACAATATTCAGAAATTTGAGGAACCACAATTGTTCCTAAATTGTCATTATGGGAACTGGCTTCACATCAAGAGAGGTAACTAATGTGCTTGAGTAAACTTGCCTAGTAAAACTGGTAAAACTCACCCAGATACGGGTGGGATTTCTTTCATGGAAACATGGATAATAGAATAGCCAATGGGCAGACTGTAGCTTACTGTCATCTGGATTGAACTTTAAGGTTGCACTTTGTTATAAATGTAGAATAATCTTAAAATTCTTGATGCTTCTAGCTTGTATTTTTAACCTGCAGCTTGAAGCTGATTCAATCATTCTTACTTGCAAAGTTCCACAATCGAACGATAATTTCAATGACCTAACAAACATGTTAACTTTGATAAATGTCGCTTGTGACCTTGAAAAAACAAATTAGTTTACACACTACTGAACTTGATAACAACATCATAATGTGTTATACATTTCTTGGTATAATACTGTCTTTAAAAATGCTGATTTTTAAGAAGTGATATTTTAAAACGATACAATCCATAATGAGTGGCATGACAAAGATTTATTCTAATATTATATTGGTATCTAGATGGTGACCTATTAGTGATTTTGTTTTTTTTTCAGCGATGATACAATTCTAACCAATATGTATCAATAATCTGCTTTTTGGCTTCTGAAGTTAACTTGATTTGAAGGCAATTCCCATAATGTTGCGGGATAATTTACTAAATGGTTTCTCGAATTTCTGAAGAACAATTTTGTTGTCAATCACAAGTCATTGTTGTCATCAAGGACTTGAGATTATTTAGTTGGTTGATTTTTGCGTCATAATTGATTATTTTCTTGAAGGTTTTTTGGGACTGTTTTCTTTGACATATGAGTCACCAAGAATGCAAAGGGCTTAAGGTTTAGTAGTGTGTGGGTTGGTATTTGAACTGGCTGTATTTATGATTGAAGTAACCATGCAACTGTCACCAAAACTGGAATTTCCATTGCTGCCCATTTCTCCATGGATTGAAAGTTATTGAAAAAGTATGCTTTTCACTTGGTGTTCTAAAGTGCTGCTGGTTGGCTTCCTATATTCTACCTTCTGTAAATATGAAAAATTCTCTGTCCATGTCCTTACCCAAATCCTATTTCTTTAATTACCCTTGTGCTTGCTGACCTGCACTGGTTCTAGCTTAAGCAGTGTCTTGACTTGAAAATTCTTGCTTTCAAATCCCTCCATGTCATTGCCCTTCCTATTTTTGTAATTTCACAGCCTCCACATCCATATGTCCATCTAATTCTCATCACTTGAGCATCCTTGATTTTAATCACTCCGTGGATGGCCATACCTTCAATTGACTAGGTTCTAAACTTTGGAATTCACTACCTAAATTTCTCCATCTCTCTACCTCACTACCTCCCTTTAAGATGCTCCTTAAAATTTCCTCCTCTGACCAAGCTTTTGGCCATCCTATCGACATGTCTCATTGTGGGGCTTGGTGCCTTACTTTGTTTTAAAATCCTCAATGGGGCACATTGAATATTAAAATGCACTTTTATAAATGCAAGTTGTTGTTGATACTGGTGACAGCTTTTTATTTGAAGTACGAAGTTAGCATCCTAAATTATTTTTGAAAAACAGCTTCTGGCATTGTCTGCTAGTGGAGTTAGTTTTAATTTCAAGAGTTGTGCCATAAATTTTAAGGATGTAGAGAAAGCCACGTGATAGGTTTTTTTAATGTTCAAATGTTTATTCCATGTTAATGTCTTAAGTTCGTTCTTAAACTCAAGTTTTATTTTCACCAACTTAGATTATTCATGTTCCATTTTGTATATTCTGCCACATGTACTGTAGTAAAGGCTGAAGAGTCCCAACTACCCTTTGCAATGGGATGGAAAGTAGGCTCAGGTGGATGCTGAACATTAATCAAGTTTGAGAGACCACACCAGTTCACTATGCAACAATCCTGCCATTGTACTATGGCAGTCTGATTTATCATGAACAACTTCATAGGAGATCTACTGACGTGTATTTGTCATCCCTGATTTTAATTGCATCACCATTGATGACTACCTTAAACTGTAAAGATTGTAAGCTTTGGACTTTCATCCCTAAAATATCTCTCCTCCTCCTTGTAATAAACTGACAAAATTTTGGGCATGGGTGCATATTTACCCTGCAAATAAATTAATCATAGAGTCTTGCAGTGCAGAAGAAGGACGTGAGATGAGAATGAATTAAACTGTACAAGATACTAGTGCACATTGAGCCATACTTTTACTGTTTATATTTCTCATCACCTGGCATTACAGGTTCTCCCTTTTTATGAGATGGTAGAAAGCGTGCTATTCCTTGCTCTTGATTGAAGACTTAGGGTGGTAATGTGATATCCTTCAGGAGGCTCGGATAGCTCAAATTTCATTATTTTACTTGGAGATTAATGAATGTATGGAAACTGTGTCCTGGGCAACAGTGCATGGTTTAAGTTGGGGAAAGTTTAAAATGTACTTTAAGGGGTGGATGCTTTCATTATGGTCATTGAGTGCATTGCATTTTCTATTCCTGTTCTTTCTGGGATAGTTGAGTGTTTACTCTGCATTCTTTGTTTTACAACTTCCATATTTTTGTCTTTAACATACTTTGCTTAAATAATTTGGCTTTTAGACCTTTCAGTATATTAACATGTAATCTTGTATATATAAAAAATCTGATCCGAAGTAGGCTATTTGGCTTCTCAGGCTTGCTCCGCTATTCAAAAATTAATTGCTAATCTAATTTCACTAATTCTAATTTTAGTGTATACAACCTAGACATACTTGGTAACTTACTGTGCAGTTAGATTGTACTTGTGCCTGAATATAGTGGGGTTTTTTTTGAGTGCACATTAATATGGAAAGTGGTTGTATAACTTCAGCATCAAATTTAATTTGCTACACAAGTGCACAAAAATTCAGTTAATGCACAGCTTCTTGGTATTCAGCTAGTGTAAAGCAGCACATACAGATGAGTGAATTATATAAGTACAAGGAAGAGCAAAGATCGATATTAATCCCCAAGTAATGCTGCACTGGATCCAAAAGCATCCCATTTTTCATGTAAACTAATCCCTGTGATAATTAATAATCAAGGTTTATGTCATGAATGAAGCTTTGGACCCGATTTTGCAGTTAGCAGTGAATGAACTGAGTATTGACAGGGTGGGCATTGGGGGGAGGGGGGGGAAATGGATGCTGTGCTGTGCAAACAAGGCATGCAACAGTGTACGTATCTCCCTAACCAACCAAATTGAAGATTTTTTTTACTTGAGATCCACAGAATTTAAAAAAAAGTGTAAATTAAATTGTTTAATCTAATGCCAATATATATGCAGAAAGTAAAATTGAAAGAAAGATGTAACTGAGAACAATTGGCAAAAAAAAGTTTTCCATAAATATAAAATTTACAGTGCAAACAGAAACCATTTGGACCATTTTGAAAATGCTGGCTGCAAAAAAACAATAAAGTCTAGTCTTTTGGCTCATTAGTTTGCAATACTACAGGTGTATGTACAGTATTTTTTTAAAATGTGATGAGTATTTGTGCCTTTCTCTTCTCTCCCCCTCCCCTTTCAGGAAATGAACACACACGCACACACACAATGCTATGACAAAAATATTACTCCTCAATGCTCCACTAATCTTTCTACCAGTGAAACTAAATTTATGTACACTGGTTATTGCTTCCTCTACTAACAGAAATAGATCCTGCCTATCCATTCTATCTAGACTCTTGTAATTTTAAAAACCTAAAAGTAAATCTCCTATCAACCTCTTCTGCTCCAAAGGAAACAAGCACAATCAACCAAATATTTTCTTCATAGCTAACATTCAACATTTGTGGTATGATGTTTGTAAATTTCCTCTACCATTTCTATTGCAATCTCTTAATTCTTATAACATGGTAACTAGAATTATGTGCAGTATTCTCATAGAGATCTAATGAGTGTTTTATACAATTCTAGCATAACCTCCCTAGTTTTATATTTAAATATAGGCAAATATCTTGTGTGCTTTATTAACCATCTTATTTGTCTGTCCTGCAACCTTCAGGCTTCTGTGGACTTGCACTCCAAGTTCTTCCTTGTTTCTCAGAATCCTGTTATTTACTTTGTATCATCTTACCTTGCTTTCCTTTCTTGTATGCATTCACTCATAACTCAAGATTGAAATTCATTTGCTATTTTTTCTGTCCACCTGAACAAGCCATTGATATCTTTGTCTTTTTTCATTATCTGCATATTTAATCATGCTCGCTAGATCTAAGTCTAAATCAGCAAGATTTCAAAAAAATTCATGATCAACTTATGATCTCAGCTAATACTATTGGGCAGTCAGGTTCCAGAGTAGAACGCTGGCTTGATAGATTGTAACTTTATTTTTAGAGAATTGATGAACAGAGTCAGTCATAGGATTGCTAACTAACTTTTAGCAAAACAACAAAACGCTTATTAAACAGGAAAATGTTGGCTATAATGCACTACTCCTTCATACCAATTATACCTTTACAGCTTTACATAGATTTGTCAAGATAACATAAGTTAGAAAGTATATCTTGTGCTCTAACGTTAGCCAGTTCATCTGACTGGAACTTTATAGCTCCCATATGAGGGTCTCCAGTCATCACTCGAAGGACACACTTTGGAATTTTCTCCCATGTGAGGCTTTCTTTCAGATGCCTTCACCAAGGATCAACATCTAGAATTTTAATTTGCTTTTGGTATTCCTCTTCCCTGGATCACTACGTGAGTTCAGTTTTCAGCACAATCTCTCGGATACCCAGTCATGCCAACAGAACACCACTGCTTCACAGACTGTATTAGGTTATCACCAACATTAGGACAACCTCACATGCCAACCTTTCCAGGTCTGCACTGGCAGCTCTCTTTTACAGGGAGTCTTTCTCTGTACTCCATTCTTTGTTAAATGTATTGCACCTGGTTCAGATTCTGATTCTTTGTCCCTTTGACTTCAGTCTTCCTGGGATGACTTGGTTCATTTCCTGATTTCTGGAACTTTGTTATGTAGCTTCAGGAATATACGTTCTGCCATTGCTTTATTATCCTGCCCATACTGGCAGCTTCTGTCAGGTTGGCGGGGTGGGAGGGGGAACCTTTCTTGACTCTTGGGTTACCTAGTTCCAACTGAATCTTAAGCTGTCTCTGCTTTTCAGCATGGGTCTCAAGTTGTTAAGCAATTGTTTTTTTCCCAAAAACCTTGCAATTATTTTTCTGTTCTAAAGCCTCAAGCACAATGGAAGCAAAATTTGAAGTGAAACTGAACTGTAGACATGTTCTATTTAACATGAATCCAAAATGAAGTTTTAACTTTTTCTTAAAACCAAATACAAAAACACAAACTAAACTTTAAATATGCATCTTATTCCTAACACACACAATGCACATATAAATTACTTAAATGATTAATATTTCTCAACATAATCAATAAATAAAATTTGAAGAAATGGAACAAGGTACTTCTAAGGATGTGCCAGAGAGATTCATCACGCAGTTTAACATTTCATATACTCTTGAATAGACAACACTTTATTGGCATGAGTACTGATGCTTCATCCCATTCATGGGTTTCAGTGCTAAGTCTTTTGGTGAGATCCTATTGGAGTAAAGTAAATACTCTTGAAGGAGCAGGACCATTCAGAAAACACTTCCTGATTTTTGTGTCTGAGTGCGCTCATGCTGGTTTTAGATGTTGCTATCCGATTTACTCCTTTCTAATGATCATTGATCACCTGCAAAATGTGGATTTTTGGGGTGCTACGTTATTTTTAGTCTTTATATAAAAGAGATCCACTGTTTGAAAACACATGGCAATCAATTAACTATCGTATAGTAAAGCACCAAACTTTAATGTTTCTTGTGCTTGTCAATTTCGGGAAATTGATAATTTGGGTTAGTGTTTTTTTGCTTCACTACTATATAGCAAATGGATTGTAATACCATTTCAAGTATCAAAACAGCAAGCAACCTGCTTCAATTAACGTTTTTGTGAAGCTTCACATCATGTAAACATGAAATAAAATCTGTTTATATGACAAACAGTTGTGTATCCAGAATTTTTGGGATGCTTCACAACTAATGAATTACTTATCCAGTGTTATTACCATTCCCAATGTGGGTAAATGTACCAATCAAATCATACACAGCAAAATCCAGGATCAAAGTGAAGACTTATCCTGTGTTTGACTCAGTATCTTTCAGGAAGCCACAACAGTATTGAAGAATCTTTGTGACAAATAAAATAAATTAGATGCACATTTAAATATAAGAAAAGGGTCCTGATCTGTCTCTAGAATGTAGATATTACATTCTCAAACACTTGAGAAATCTTGAGTCTTATTGATGTTATAAGAAAGGTACTCCTGGCCATGTTCTGCTGACATTAAAAAATAAACTAACTACTGGTGCAATATATCAAATGCCAAAAAATATCTAAAGTAACAGACAGCAAAGATCGTGTTTTGTTACTGGTGGCTTCTTTGGGAGTCTGACTTTTTTTTGCACCTTTTCATGTTTCAGTGACCTTATGATTGCTTATCTTCATTATGTAACATATGTATGCTATTAAACTTTTAAAAAGTTTAGTAGAGCATGTGGTAATCTCCCCAATAAAAAGCATGCTGTAATAAAAAATGTTTTTGGATTAAACATTATTTTCAGTCATGCTTTAAAATGTGGATTATCTGTTATTAAATTGTTTATTAACTTTTTAAAAAAACAAATGTCTGTTTCCAATCATTTAAAAGAACATTCTTTTTGCCAGTTTTCTTTTTGCACCCCTTATATCCTTGGATTATGGTTACCTGGATATAGGTGCCAGCAATTTGCAGATGTTCACGTGAGCACTAAGGGTGAGTGTTGGCCATTCAGCAGCTGGAAGAATCCTAGCCAGGCCTACTGCTGTGTTTGCCAAATGCCCACAGCTAACCTGAATTGCTGGATAGCAAATGGGAGCAAGAATTCGTGTGGACTTTCCAGGCACTAATCAATTGTGGTTATTGTTAGTTGAAATCAAGCTAATTCAGCACAGCCTGAGGATCATACTTGGTGCTTTTCTGAATGACTCAGATTATGAATGTAATGCATGTTGTTCAAGTGGTTTTTGTGCCAAATGATAAGTACCTTTGTCTGTTCTTAGATTTGCAACTGCCCTTTTAACCTGGTCATGATATTAAAATCAGCTGCAATCATTATTGTCAGTCTTAATCAAAACCAGCGTCGCAAATGTCAGTTGACTGTCTGCAAAGGTTAAGATGGGCATAAAGTAATTTTTGAATTATAGTGTGATTTGTTGAATGATGTATGATTAGTAAATATTTCTGTGTAATGATACAAATCCAGGAAGCATTGGCATGCATTTTGGACATCATCATTGAATTGAAACAGAATTCATTTGAGTCAAATCAGTTATTTTCAGAAGATGGGTTGGGCCTGTTCCTGTAGTTGGGAACTCCAAAATATGTTGGCGAGCATATTGTGACCATTTCTAGTTCTTCATTTGAGTAATAGTCGGTTTCATTTCTCAGCTAAATATTTAAAATGTAAGGGTGTTCACTTTTTCATCTGTTTTCATGAAAGATTGAAGGTTAGAAGGTACTAATGAAAGATGCTTGGTGAGTTGCTGCAGTACATCTTATTGATGGCACACACTTCTGCCACTGTCGGTGGTGGAGGAAATGACTATTTAAGGTGCTGAATGGAGTGCCAGTCAAACAATTTGTTTTGTCCAGGATACTGTTAAACTTCTTGAATGAAGTTAAATCTGCACTTATCCAGGAAAGTTGAGTTCCATCACACTTCTGATCTGTATGTTGTAAATGGTGAAGAAGACTTGGGGAATTGGGCAGTAAGTTAACCCCCAGAGAATTGCCAACTGCTGACATGCATCTGTAGCCATAGTCTTTATATGCCTGATTTCTGATAATTGATAATGTTGGTGGTGGGAGATTCGGCAATAATAATGGCATTGGATGTCAATGGGAAATGGTTTGATTCTCTCATTTGACATGGTCTTGCCTGGCACTTGTTACTTCCAAACCTAAATATTGTCCAGGTCTTGCACGTGCATGCAGACTGTTTCATTATCTGAAGTGTTGTGAATGACGCTGAACATTACGCAGTCAACAGCGAACATCCCCACTTTTGACTTTGATGGAGGGAAGCTCATTAATAAAGTAGCTGAAGATGTTTGGTCCTCAGACACAATCCTGAGGAACTTGTGCAGTAGTTGCTAAGACTGAGATAGCTTTTTAACAACCACAACTATCTTCCTTAGTGCTAGATAAATGTGATTTCAATCAGTGAAGACCCTATCCCTTGATTCCTGTTGATTCTGGTTTAGTGAGGGCTACTTGATGTCACATCCTGTCTAGTGCTTCCTCGATTTCAAGGGGCAGTCACTTGCGCCTCATATGTTGATTTCAACCCTTTTGTCCATGTTTGGATCAAGGATGTAATGAGGGCAGGAATTAAGTGGATGTGGTGGAATCCATCTGAGTGTCAGTGAGCAGGTTATTTCAGAGTAAGTGCTGCTTAATCGCTGTCAATGCAGCCTTCTGTCACCTCATTGATCAAGAATAGTCCAAGTCTTGCTTCTTGTGAACAAGACATACAGCAGTGATTTTCTACATTGCTGGGTAGCTACTGGTGTTGTAGTCATACTGGAACTGCTTGGTTTAGGGTGTGGAGCGCAAGAGTTCTATGGTGTTTCGGGGATGTTATCAGGGCCCATAGATTTTTCAGTATCCAGTTCAGCTGTTTCTTGATATCACATGGAGTGAATTAAATAGACTGAATACTGGTATCTTTCAGTAGGAGGCTGAGATGCATCATCTACCTAGCACTTCTGGCTGAAAGTACTTAGAAATGATTCCTCTCTGTCTTTTAAACTTACCTGCTAGGCTCTACATTATTTGCATAGCACACTTTAAAACAAGAACATAGAGATAGGAATTGGACAACAATGCAAAAGTGATGCAGGAAAGGTAGCCAAGGATACAAAACATCTGTAGGATGAAGTCTGCATGCAGGAACAGGATAAAGTGTGAGACCTGCTGGAATTTGGGACTCATTTTCTAAGGCACCCTACTTAAAAGCTGCTCACTGAGTATTTATAAACTGTAAGAATGTTCAGTGAAAGCAGTCTTGTTTCCCACTCTCCCATTTTCCATGCAGGACGCAACAGGTTTTTTGTCAGATTTCTTTCCTATGTTGTTATAGAATGTAGGTGGGAATAAATGGTGTTTAGTGTACTCTGATTTAGCATTTGCTGACTAGCGAAAATCAGTGAGCTCTGCTTAGATTTTACCCAGACCCTTACAAAACACTGCTAGATAAAAACAAATTATTATGAATGGTGGAATCTGAAAAAAAAAAACAAAATCCTGAAAAATCTCAGCAGGTCTGATGGCATCCATGGTGAGAGAACAGAACTAATGTTACAAGTTACTGAAGAGTCATCCAGGCTTGAAACGTTAGCTGTTCTCTCCACAAAATACTACTAGACGGTGATTCTATACCTCTGTACTGCCCAGGCTTCACACGCCTTTCTTGGTACCAGAACTGTCCATAATCCTAATGAATTATTATCCCTAGCCATAGATAACCGGCATAAGAGCATAATAATTGTTACGCTCTGATTGTTGCAGGAAAACTGGCTCTTGGTCCTTGTTACTCTTGGAAATGTGGTGTAGATCTTTGAACCATTCCAATACTTGTAATGGAGGTGCTACTCCTTGCAGTTCTTGGATAGGGACACCTAGGATTTTGACCCGACAATAAAGAAATAAATTGAATTGTCCAAATCAGAATTGTGTACGTCATGCTAGTAAAGATGTTTCTGTATACCTGTGGCCTTTGTCCTCCTAGATAATGGAGGTTGTAGGTTTGGACAGTGTTGCCAAAATAAATTTCATGATTTGCTGCAGTGCATCTTTGATAGTACACACTGTAACCACTGTATATTGAAAGGATGGTTTACCCTGGCCAGATGTTTGGACTTGTGCAAGTTGTACATTATATGCTGGGAGGATGTTAAGATTGGTGAAATTACCAATCAAGTATGTTGATTTATTTTTCTTTGATTTTTATAAAAAGAGAATCAGCCTGAAAAATGCCATTCAAGATCTGCGGGTTTTTAAAATATCTACTTTAAAACCTGCCTGATTATGAAAAGATTGAGAATAAGCTTGCTGACCTGCTTGCATGATATAAAAGTTTTAAAAGATAGCTTTCAATATCGGTAAACATCTTAACACTCGTGCAGTTGCTTAATAAACATTCTTGTTCAGTGCAATATTGTTTCTTTTTGGTTTGTTGGACAGAAGATGTGTTTTTGTTGATTTTTAAAATATGGATGCAGAGCAGCACGAGATTTTTGCTGGATTTCTATTCATGCCTAGGATTTGCAGGGAATCTTGCAGAGTGTGCCATGAGTTTGACTGACTTCCATACTCATGCAATTATTTTTGCATCACAAATTGGTGGAAGACTCGGCTGATAACTGTGCAAATGGGTCAACAGATATATGGAAACTTGGTGACCAGCAAGACCAATGTCCACCTCGCTTATCATTTGTGTTTTAGGATCTGAAGTGGCGGCTTGGATATTTGATTTATTTAAACAAAATTTATCATGGAATTATTAGAACTCTGTAATTTAACAGAGGAAAACAGATCTGTTGGTATGTTGTTAATAGTTATTGGAATCTATAATTGACTAAGTGAACACTTCATAAAATTTGAACTGATTAATAGACTGTATGGTTAATTAGGAATAAATTAATTTTCAATAATAATTTTTTGAGAAAGTAACATCTATGAGAGATTCTGTATTAATAATGTCTAAATGGTCTTCCAGTAAATTATTGACCTGGTTAGGTGGCAGAAGACGAACTAAGGATAATTAATTGTATCTTAATTGGGAGAAAGACTGGTGATGTCTATAAGGATTTTTGTTGTGGCCTCAACTACTTACGATATTTGTGAATGACTTGGATAAGACAATGGAGAGCTGTTTACCTAGGTTTTCTAATGATACAAAGATTGGTATAGATGGGAAGCATAAAATTACAAAAAAGTAGTGATAAATTATCATTTAATTAATCATTTGTTTCAAAGTGGCAGGCCTTTGGAAACATATAGCCATTAGCAGTGTCCTTGTACTCTTAAATCACAGCCTTGACTTTGTGTGGTTAGTTTAATTCATTAACAGCGTAATGCAGCAATTACTTGGCACATTCTAAGCTGGAGTGAAACCTTGGAATTTTAGAAATTAACATCAAAGTCACAAACCGTTTTGCAATTTGTGGCGATTAGCACCTCCATGAATGTTTTTTCTTGATCGCAAATTTCTGTTTTTCTTCTCCACATTAAACACTGAGTAAGATGCTGAGGAATACTGATTTTCTGTTCTAAGAAATGTAACTTGTGCAGGCTTAAGGACAAAGGAATTATCAGAGTGCAATATTCAAAACTAGTAAAGTTACTCCCAAAGAACATTGGGAGAAATATCCTGGAGATTTAGGGAAAAAGGAATCTGCTTAAAAGCTAGGAGAAGCATTGAAGAAGGCATATGAAGTCTTAGCTTTTATTGGTAGGGGGATTGAATTTAGGAGCCGCAGCATCATGTTGCAACTGTACAAAACTCTAGTGCGGCCGCACTTGGAGTATTGTGTGCAGTTCTGGTCCCCACATTATAAGAAAGATGTGGAGGCATTGGAGAGGGTACAGAGGAGGTTTACCAGGATGTTGCCTGGTATGGAGGGCAGGTCCTATGAAGAGAGGTTGAAGGATTTGAGGTTGTTTTCGTTAGAAAGGAGGCGGCTAAGAGGGGATCTTATTGAAGCATATAAGATGATTAGAGGTTTAGATAGGGTGGACAGTGATAGCCTTTTTCCTAGGATGGAGAAAGCTAGCACGAGGGGACACAGCTTTAAATTAAGGGGTATGAGTTATAGGACGGATATCAGAGGTAGGTTCTTTACTCAAAGAGTGATTAGGGAGTGGAATGCCCTGCCTGCAGCTGTTGTAGATGCGCCAAGTTTGGTGGCGTTTAAGAGGTTAATTGATAAGTATATGGAAGAGAAGGGAATGGTTTAGTTTGGAGGGGCATTGCTTTTTATTTTGGTCGGCACAACATCGAAGGCCGAAGGGCCTGTTCTGTGCTGTAATGTTCTATGTTCTATGTTCTATGAATTTAATCTACTGAGCTGAGTATGTGCTGACAGTGGCATAACGTGCAAGCAATTCATAGCCATAGTGTTTTGATTGCATTTATTAGTTAATAGGGAAGTACCTTTTCTGTAGTTTGTATAGTAGGTGCCTGTTAAATAATTTTTAGTCATATATTTTTAGTCTGTTTGTTACAGTAAAACTCTTAAAGCCTGAAATTGTCATGTAATTCCTTCTAATGGTGGTTGGGAAACTTCATTTTTTAAAAGTTATTAGTCTCTACAGGAATCAGAACAACCGTGTTACTGCAAGGGGGAGAATTATAAATGATCCTGTTTCTATTTTTACACATCTTTCACACAAGTTTAGGAATTAGGTTGTGAGAGGGGCATGGTGGGAATTGTACTGTACTGGCTTAATTTAGATGAAAAAGTTTTTTTGTGCAAGTGTGCATTCAAGAGTGGATAACAGTAATATGATTGTTGAAAGGCAACCAGATAGCCATAAAAATAAAAGAATGCAAACATTACTTTGAGAGTTCTGTTTTATTTGTTTGACATAAATTAGGGTTGTTGTCTTATTCAAAAAAATGAAGTTACACTGATTATGTCCCAGTGAGAGAGAGAGAACACAATTGATAAGGTCAACAGTTGCAAGGAATTTAATATTGATTCAAAATTGATTGTGATTGGTACATGAATTGTAACATGTAAAACATTTAGTACAGTAAATATGAAGCAGTACTGTGAAATATAAATAACTGAACAAGTTTTAATTTAACTTTGAAAAATCGCCACCGGTGATTAGTTGAAAGACTAAAATTCAGTGAACCACAAGAAATAAGGTTCGCTGATTAAGAGAAATAACTTGATTTGGGTGCACTCTCGCCCCCTTTTAATACTGAATATTTGCCTTTCTATTGGATTTATCAGAGATGATTACAAGTCAGCTCAATTAAGTTAACAGATTTGGTATAGTAGGAACTGATTAAAACAATTCAAATTGATGTTAGTCTTTACAATCACGATTATTGCAGATATAAAAATATCATTAATTTAAGGTTTTGTTTCATCAGCAACCATTTTGTGATCAATCACGTGATATAATTTATTGAGAATTTTTTGTTTGCAATGCTGGAAGTTTTTGAATTTGCACTTCACATTTAATGCACTAATTTTGTTGGGGGGAAAAACTGATGAAGAACAACAAAATAAAATTAATAACTCAATTAAAAATACATGGAAAATAGTATTAATGAACATAGTAAATTTTTAGATCCCTGTGGTTTATCATAAGCTTGACTTCAATTTAAACAAGATAATTTCCATGTACAATTCAGTATGCCCTGATTGATTCACCAGAATAGTTTTTGACAATTTAAGATAATTGAAAGGGACCCTCATTTGGTCCACTTTTATTTTTTCCTTCAGTTTTTCTATTGAAAGTTCAGGTGAAAACACTAACTTATATTTATCACTCGCTGTTTGATCTCTCACAAAATAAAGTTCTCCCTGATATCTAAATGTGCTGGAAAAACTCAGCTGGTCTGGAGAGAGAGAAACAAAATTAACCTTTTTGAGTCAAACCTGACTTGTGTTTGAAATTATTGTTCCACGGGATTTCACCAGAGTAGACCTTGACCTAGAGATGCTAACTCTTCTCTCTACAGATGTTAATTGACCTGCTGACTATTTCCAGCATGTTCTATTTTTATTTTGTATTTACAGGATTTTTCTTTTGTACAGGATAATTTGTTCAGTATAGATGAATTTAGAAAAGAAAGATTAAAATTGTATCAATATTTCTTCACAATATGGTTCTATTTGTTGAAAAAAATCCTATTATTGAGAATGTTTGGCATTACAGCACTTGAACATTTCCGATATGTACTATAGCATGATATTTACAGGGGGTGTATAGAAACAGATCATTTATTTCTTGTGTATATTGCAGTAGAAGGGCACCTGAGGGAGCAGTTTCTTGGCAGATGCAGAGGATGTCATTTAGACTTGTTAACATGCAAAACAATACTCAATGTTACATTATATATGCAGATATTGGTTACATAAATATTTTATCAATGTTTGCTGAACTTGTAATTCCAAATATTTTTATCAAGATGCAAAATTATATTGCAATAAATCTAATCATTCATGTTTATAAGTGTTCTGGCAAATAAATGTAGAAGTGTGCTTTGTGATAATTAGAAATGTTTAGCTGTCAAGTAAGTTTGGTTTTATACAGTGTCCTGCAAAATAAAATTGAGATGAATTGTAAAAATGCTGTCTTCTCTGTGATGTATGTAAGCGCACAGCAAGCAAAATACATCAGGGATATTGATTCTGTTTTTGTGAACTCATCTAGGGAGGAGGCTTGAGTTACCATAAGAAATGAAGCTTTGTTTTCACACGAGGTTTCACCTAGCGGGTTTTTCCTGTTTCAGTTTGTTATCTGAGTACTGACCTAATTCACTGTTTTATCAAGGTCATGTTTTATTCAATGCAGGAAAATGGAAAATTTGGCAAGGAGTACAGTGCTTGTGTTGAAAGGGCATCATGCAGTGCACGAGCATGTGCTTTGTCTTTCTTTCTCCTTCCCTCCCCCATCTCCATTCTTGCTAAAAGCAAAAATTATCACAGCATTCCTGTTTATTATTTGGAACTTTCTGAAATTAATTGTATTTGCGACACCACATGATTTCATTCCAAATCCTTTGAGCGTTCAATCATGTTCAGAGTAGTGAAGTGCTTTTAAGTCATTGCGGGCTGTCCCCTGATTTAAGGATATGATATCTACTCAAGATTGAGAGTTTCTGCCATAGGTCAAGTGACTGACAGTCAAGTGACCTACAATCTCAACCCACAGATCTTTGGACATATGGGACAAGACAGGAATTTGGAGTGAAAATTTGCATCCTTTTCTTCCTTTTGCCGCCACTGTGCCTTGATATTAAGGCATTGGAACTCAAAGTGTGATGCAGCCTGATAATTGTCCTCCCATACATGTTGTCATTATTCTGCACAATTGATAGCAACCCCCTCCCAGTCATTATAGTCAATGCTACTGTGCTTCAAGGAGACTTCAGAATGTTTTCTTTGACTTTTGCTAGAATGCTGGCTATTTGAGAGTAAAGGGAACAGGACCTGTGGAGGAGGAGGTTTTTGGCCATCTGGATATGGTGTCAAGTCCATCAAAGTTGATTTTGCAAGAGTTTGGGGAGAGGCCATGGTGTAGTGCTATTGAAACTGGGCCAGGGGCCAGTGACCAGAGCCCCTGTGGAACATTCTGGCGACCCAAGTTCAAGTCCCAGATTGTGAAATTTGAATTAAATAAGAATCTGAAATTAAAAATCTAATGCTAACAATGAAACCATTGTAAATTGCTGCTCAAGAAAATATATGGTTCAAGTCTGGCATATATGTGACTCTAGACCCATAGCAATGAAGCTGAATTTTAAGCGCCCTCTGGAGGAATGGGCAATAAATGTTGGCCCACCAAGCAATACTCACATCCCATGAATGAAAAAAAGAAAAGGCTTCTGGATCCGGTACCAAGAAGGACGTTAGCGTTCAATGATCTGGAAGATGCAGTGGAGACATTGATGATGCAATTCTCTAACTCATACGTGACACTGATATAGAATCCAGGTCCTGCTGCAATACAATGCACATCAGAAAACAATTAGGACTTGATTTGGCTTGCTGAGGTCTTTATTGTCAACTCTGCATTTTGCATCAGTTTGAACCAGCTGAACCTCTTGGCAATGGTGCTTGTTTGAAAAAGGTAGTTGCCAAGGTCTGGGAAATGCTCAGTGTTTTTGTCTTTCCTTCAACATGCATGGAAAGTAAAATATTTAGCTGATCAGCATGGCTTCAGATGAGTTCGTTTTGGCAACATTCAACAACAGACTGAGTTTATTGTACGAAATTGAAGAAAGCCAGCAGAGTGTGGGCAAACAACAGTGCAGTCATCTGCAACTTAGGGCACTTTTTTATGACATTTAGTTCACTTTTGGATGGAAGCAAGTATGGTTAAATTTTTCATACACATGTATTGATTGAACGGCCACTGTCAGGAAGACTGTAAATCATTTGAAACTTCCACACAGTCTTAGATCACAGTCCATATTTTGAAGACCTCTGTTTCAGACCTTCTGCTCAAAACAGTTGTAATCAGGTTATCATGAAACAGCTGCAGAATTCTGATGAAGTTTGAGTGTCCAAATCTTTGAAGGAGAATCCATAAATCCTCGTAATTATTAAGCCAAATTTGGTTAGGTCAGTGAATTAAATTCCAAGTTCCTGGTACTGTTCTCAACATTTATCTTGGCCTGCCAATAAAGAACGTGTCGGAGGTTCCTCTAGAATATCTGAAGCCATAAACACCTCTGGAAGATTTCCTCAACTACTGAAAGTAGGCAATTCAGGATTTTCCAGCTATGGGCAAGAGGAAAATACTTTCATGGTTTCCATAGCATGATTTATCTTCCTTGAATATGGTTACATTTGTCATATTCTTGAAGTTGATGGGGTTTGTGGGAAAGTTCTCTTTTCTCAGAAACATATAGGATATGTTCATAGGGCTTTGATATGAGCAAATGTCTACCAGCTTTGAAGACCTCAACTGAAAATCTAGGTTTGCACACTTTATTTGTTTTGCATAAACCAGCAGTAACAGAAACACACAATGAATTAGAGATTTTCTTCCATGACAACTAAGAGTTTTACCAAACATTAAAATGTACCCTCTTTAACACCTTAATTCATGGACAGCCCTGTACTCTAAATGGTAGACCACTAGTCCACCAGAATGCTTATGGTACACAACGATTAAACACATGGGAGGGAGGTGAAAGAAAATCAGGATTCTGAAACGTAATTATAACAAAATGCTTGCATTGTGTGTAATCACCTAAGAACCTCTGGCAAGTGTGAATGCTTGGGTGTAGTGCTGTTTGTCCTGCAATATTAATTGTTATTTTCTTTTTAGGAGTTGTTGGGTATGTTTTGCGACTGATGAAGATGATCGGACAGCAGAATGGGTGCGGCCTTGCAGGTGCAGAGGATCCACAAAATGGGTTCACCAAGCCTGTCTACAACGATGGGTTGATGAAAAACAAAGGGGAAACAGTACAGCCAGAGTGGCGTGTCCACAATGTAATGCTGAATATTTGATTGTGTTTCCAAAACTTGGTAAGATGAAAACAATTTTGATCAATTATTTTACTCAGATTTTCAAAAATTTTTTGTTATTTATAAAAACACATTTTGGAAATAGTGCAACTTTCAGCATTAGTGAAGAGCAAAACAGTTTATGTTTGGGATCTGTTTTTGTCGGCTTGCACATCATATTCTAATACATATCTATCATGGGAGGCGGAACAAATTTTCATCTTTAAAAATCTTTTCCCCTTTCATCAAAAAAAATTATAGATTCCTCTCCTTCCACTCAAGAATAATGAATGTCTAACTTAGAGTTAGATGTTTACAACATGGCCTTTAAGCCCAACTTGTTCATGCTGCCCTTTTTTAAACCCTAAAATTGCCCACATTTGGCCCATATCCCTGCATGCTCATCTTAGCCATATAACTGTTTAAATGCTTTTTAAAAGACAAAATTGTATCCATTTGTACTACTGCGTCTGGCAGCTTGTTTCAGACATTCACCAATGAAAAAATTTACCCCTTGGATACTTTTGTACCTCCCCTCTTCGCACTTTAAACCTATGCCCTTAGTTTTAGACTGCCTTACCTTTGGGAAAATATTGACTATCTAGCTGATCTATGCCCCTCATTATTTTATAGACCTCTAAGATCACCTCTCAGCCTCTTATACTCCAGAGAAAAAAGTCCCAGTCTATCCAGCCTCTCCTTATAACTCAAGCCATCAAGTTCCAGTAGCATCCTAGTAAATATCTTCTGAGCTCTTTCTAGTGTACTAATATCCTTTCTATAATAGGGTGAACATAACTGTACCTGGTGTTCCAAGTGTGACCATATAATGTCTTGTACTGCTTCAACAAGATGTCCCAACTCCTATATCCAATCTGACCAATGAAACCAAACATGTTTTTTTAAGTGTTTGTCTCATTAGGTGAAATAGATTTAGGTGTCCAGTCAAGTAGTTTATACCAGTACTGCTGACCTTGCTTTGAAGTGTTTGAACTGACTTTTAGATTTTTGGACAATATGCAAGACACAGCAATTCCCACACTTAAAAGGGTAAAACAGCCCAAAATGAAACATTGGGCAATTCACTTAAATTTTATTAAACCAATAAAACATTGGGGTAGTCAAATTATAAAAGAGTACCTTTTCCATGTACTACTAAAAGGAATGTTTTTTGTTTACCCTCTCCACCTAGTGCTTTGATATTTCCCACTGCTGCAGTTGCTTTATTTAACTACTTTGTTATCTAATTTACCTGATCAAGATACTTTTGAAATTTATTGATTCAAAGTCTATCTTATTTGGTATTGGTTTGTATCTTTCATCTCTTTCTGTTTTGGTTGTATACTTAAATTATGCTGCTCTAATTTGACTCATCAGTTTGATATTTGCTGTCTCTTGAACATTCTCATCCAATTACTTTCCAACATCAATTTATAATGCTGTTTTTTAAGCATTCTCCCAGTTATCATATGACTTCAGTATTTAAGGTTCCATGTTCACAATAATGTTGTTCAATACATAACGTCTAAGTATTCTTCTGTTTGTCATCAGGTTAATTCGATAATTGCGCAGAAACTCCATGTTCCCAGATGTATTGTTTGTAATCGCTACTCCGTGGTTTTATTCTTTAACTGTCTTGTTGAACTGCCTATGTAAATCATTTATCTTTTCTATTGATCTTGAACCCAATCTCTAACTCATCCAAACTTTCCCATAATAAATTTAGAGATTGGGTGATCGAAATCATCCCCGTTTTATTCTTCTGGTGTTCATGGAGTTCCATTCTTACTATTTCTTGATGTGCAAAATGATCCTTCACTCATCTCTCCCTGCTTGTATTTAGGGATCCCAGTATTGCAATATGCTATTAAGCTAGCAGCATGCCATCACTAGAAGGAAAATGGGTCATGTGATGCAGTCTCAGTTCCACTTTAGGCTCTGAACAGAGCACAGCACACGCAACTCTACTGTGGTTTCAAGTTTCCTACTTGTTGTATAGTTGGCCTTATGTTCCTATTCTTAATACATTAAATAAATAAATTCCTGATTTGTGCTGGGGTATAAATCATTATAAAAGCTCAATGATCTGACATCAAACAAGATTGATTTCTATCTCAACAAGAAGCACAATTATAGCCCCTTACCATCTTCTCATGTGACATTAGCGAGTCATCTCAAATTAGCAATGGAAAGTGAACTTTTCTAGATTTGTATGTTTAATTTACTCACTTGAAAAACCAAGTAGTGAGGGGACCTTAAAGTTCCTCTTTCATTATTAGCTTTGTCAAAAAATCCTTTCTGCATGTGATTACTTTCTTTGGTTGATTTTCTTGATTTATTTTTGATGTTCAAAAATCTACTTTGCCAACCTTTCCTAGATAGTAATGTAATCAGTTCGTATATATTATTGCACTCCAATTAGTGTAACAATAGAAATGGATTTGTTATGCTCTTTATAATGGGTTATAAATAAAAACCAATTGCGGTTTCTTCCACCTAAATACAAAGCTGTTTGTGAAATCAGTAAATACAATTCAGCATTTTGTTACTGAGGATTAACGTACTATTTTTATACATAAATGGAGTGACAGAATAATTCCCTTAATCTGGTTATTATATATAGCAATTCACTGCTTAATCATTTTCTTTACAAATAACTGTAAACTTCAGAGGCATAAAATCATTCAGGAATTTAACATGTGAACTCAAAATTATATAATTTACCACACAAAAGCTTATCAAAATGAGGTTGTCAAATGGATGGGTCTATTTGTTTATATCTTTCTTGTTTGTTTCAAGGTGAGGTTTTTAGAGCATAGTATATTTTTTGTAAATTAGTTTATTACTGGCTACTGTTTTCCAAAGTTAGAAGATGTACTATGCTTCAGAGTTCAGAGGCATAGTTAATTATTAAATGACATTATTTTTAATTGTTATTGTCATTGACTGTCCTCAATTCGAAGATGATGGCTACTTCGTTGCGTGTTTCTTCTGTGGGTTTTCATCTGACTGAACGATTCTTCACCTGCAGATCATTGGACATATAGGGCTGAATGTTCCACGTGGTCATGGGATTGGAGCATAGGATTTTATTCCTCCTTATTGCCACTATGCTGTAGTATTATGGTGTTTGGACTCAAAAGCATGATGCAGTTTGATGGACAAGTTGTTGCTATTTTGGGCAATTCGATAAGTCTCCTTCTCCAAGCAATATCAATGGTGTATTGCATTTCAACAAGAACTTCAGAATTCTTGGAAGTTTTTTTCTTTTTTTCCCCGGCAGTCTGGCCATTTGAAAGTTTAAAAAATTTGGGCTAGGTGGACTTTTCAGCCTTCTGGACAGTGACCAGTCCATCATAGGTGACAGTTACTTTGCAATAGCTTTGACAATTGTAGTGGAGCTGTTTTCAAGAAGAACATTCGCGTTTGTTCAGCAGTATCCTGTTGAATCCAGAAGATGCATTGAAGTATTGGTGATGTAATTTCTTAAGCTCCTATGTATTGGTAAGTCCAGTCTTACCACAGGAGGTTTTTTAAGACACTTGCAAATTAATTTTTACTATAGCCTAAATGTAGGTATGGCAACTGATCTACATCCTATGAGTTTTGAGGATTTGTGGAAATTTTTTTGCCAAACACTTGCTGCTGTAGTTTGTAATTGATCTGACGCAGCTGAGCTGGTGTTGAATCTCCTCATCAAAAGTGGCTTTTTGAAAGCATTATCTGTCAAGGTATAGGAACTGCTGTACATATTCCAGAATCTCTCCTCCAATAGATATGGGAGGTGGACTATTCAGCTGGCCAGGTCTGAGTTGATGCATGAATTTTGCTTTGGCCACATTTAAGTATAGGTTGTGTCTCTTGTATGTCAAACTAAAGAAATTGAATGTGGCTTGTATATAAAGCAGACCAGTAAGAACACTGCAGTCATCTTCACATTATAGATTGTGGGCAGCACGGTGGTTAGCATTGCTACCTCAGAGTGTCAGGAACTTGGGTTCAATTCCAGCGTCTGGTCACTTTGTGAAGTTTGCGCATTCCCCTCTGTGGGTTTCCTTCGGGTGCCTCAGTTTCCTCCCACAGTCCAGAGAAGTGCAGGTTAAGTTGATTGGCAATGCTAAATTGACCCTAGTGTTGGGATTGGCAACGTAGATATGTGGAGTTGCAGAAGTGGAGGCTGGGTGGGATTGTGGTCAGTGCATATTTAATTGACCAAATGATGGCCTCCTGTATTGTAGAGGTTCTAAGATCTATATATGTCTGTAGTGGTATCGTAGAATCTCTATATTGCAAGCCTGCACTAATAACAATCTCACCCAGGCTGTATCCCTGTAAACCATATATTTACCCTTTTATAATCTTCCTGACTCTAAGGGGCAATTGAACATAGTCAATCAATCTAACCCACACATCTTTAGACTGAGAAGAAGCTGCAGCACCAAGAGGAAACCCATGCAGACTCTGTTAGTTGTCACATGAAGGTGACTCTTAATTCCAGGTGATTAATACTCACACCAGAGGGCAAATGATTATTGAGATGAAAACTAATATCAGGTAGATTGTAAGTAGTACAGGGGGCTATCACACAGCTTTGCTTGACACTGACCCGGATTTTGAAGGCACCTGAGGTGTTTGAGATCTCCCATGCAAGATAATTGCAGCCATACCCTTATGAAGCAGTTGCAGGATTTAATACCAAGATTGACTAAGGAAATTTGGCATGTCAGCTATGATTCTCACCAACTTTTACAGAAAACTTACACATAAAAAGCATTCTTTCTGGTTGTATCACAACATGGTATGGCTCCTGCTCTGCCCAAAACCTCATGGAACTACAAAAAAATCATGGATGTTGCCCATCTCAAACCAGGTTGCCATCCATTGAGTCTGTCTACACTTTCTGCTGCCTCGGCAAAGCAGCCAGCATAATTAAGTACCCCATGCACCCCAGACACTCTGTTCCACCTTCTTCAATCAGGAAAAACGTACAAAAGTCTGAGGTCTCATAACAACTGACTCGAGCAGCTTCTTTCCTGTTGCTATCAGACTTTTTGAAAGGACTTATCTTGCATTAAGTTGATCTTTGTTTACACCGTAGCTATGACTGTAACACTACATTCTGTGCTCTCGTTTCCTTCTCTATTGTCAGTATGCTTTCTGAAGCGCGCAAGAAACAGTACTTTTCACCGTTAATACATGTAACAATAATAAATCAAATCGAGTCAAAACACCTGGAGAAGAATCGTTAGTGGAAAATCGGGTAACAAAAACCAGTGCAAATGCCCTCCTTTTGAAGTGTTCTCAGCATAGCCTCATTATAACAAATGCCCCCTTCCACCAAAAGGACAGACACAGTACCAGTGCAAGCATCCTAAATCAAAGTACTGCCTGTCCTGGATTGCGTCATTTGTTCAAGACAAAGATCTAAACAATATCTGTATCTTTTTGATTCATGTGCACAAATCACCAAATTGTTCGATTTGATGCTGAATATCAGCCTGACACCAAGGAATTACATGACCCAAAAGTCCAGGATGAGGATGATCAATGTAGTGTCTCATTCCTAAGCCCAATCTGAAGGAAATAATTACTCGTGTGATGAGTTGCCATAAGTATATATTTATGTAAGGTTATTTGCATAATGTTTGTCATTGCATAATAGCCAGAAGGTGAAAAAATAAATGTGTTTATAGCAATATTGTTCAAATCTAGTTTTTCCTGTTTGCTCCTTTTCCTCTCATGAGATCCAAAAGTATTATTTCAATAATTACAGACAATATCATATCCAAATCAGATGTATATCAATTTCAGAATTGCTTTGCAATCCATGTTTCGGGAATGTTGTATATTAGAGAGATGTTTTATATATATATATAATATATGTTAATGATTCAGATTTTAAGTATTTGGTTTGGTTGTACTTTAAAGTTCATTAAAAACCCTTGTTGGTTCTGCTGTTCGGAATCAACTTTTCAGTAACATGATTTTCAAGGTTAAAAGGTGCAAAGCTTCATTCTATAAATACCTTAATTGTGTTTGCCGCAGGCAAATCATTGTGAGACTTGTAAAGGTGATTGTAGTTGTTGCATTAGGTAACTTCATTGAGAATTCATGTAACATGTTTTTATTAATCATTGCAATAAATGCTTTCATAATAGAGTACCATTTACTAAATAGTAAGATTACATTAAAAGGTGGCAATCTTGATGGTATTGTTGAACAAAATTAGATGTCCTTTCTGATGTTTTAGTACTCTCAGGAAGAAATGGCATTTAAATGTTTGAGTTTTTGAGATGTAATGAACCAATTTGTATGAAATTATTGGGCTCCGTTCTCTGCTTGTTGTGTAGTTTAGCCTTGATTATTCCAACATACTCCTAATTGGCTTCTTGCTTCCTTCCATAAACTTGAGGTTATCCAAAATTCTGTTGCCCATGCCCTAACTTACACTAAGATAATGTCATTAATTACCTGTGTTCAGAGATTGACATTGGTTAAGTAATAACTTGATTTTCAAATCCCTCTGTCTCTCTTTCATCCTGACTTAAAGCAATATCACTGTTGCTAGGTCAAAAACCTGGAGCTTTTTCTGTTCCAACACTGTGCGTGTACCACATGGGCTGCAGCAGTGCCAGCAGCTATCTTACCATCATCTTGAGTGCAATTAGGAATGGACAATAAATACTGGCCTAGCTGGTGTTGGTCACATTCCAAGAATTATTACTTTTTAAGTGATGGTAAAGGAACCACAATGTTGAATGTTCTTGGTGAACGATCTGCCCACCCCATGGAGTTCTTCTGCTTGCAAACTTGGCCTTGTCATCAGCCTTTTTTATAAAGGGGAAATAGAAATCTTGGTTGCTGGTTCAGAAGCAGCATCACATGAAGGATCCTTGATGTGAAGGGTAATGTCAGATCCTTGAGGGTTGTGTTGCATTTAATTGGGTCCTCATCATGTCTGAACCTGGTCAGTAGAAGAAACATTTCATTAGCACCATGTCCCACCTGGTCACTGAGCAATGACTTCTCTTAACTCACCCTAGGATCTCTTCAGTTTGTCAGTGCTTTATGGAGGAAGTTGTGTGTTTGGGCCAGTTTATCCAGTGTATTTTGAGCTCAAACAAATGCATCTAGTGCAAAGTTTACGTAATGAGAGGGACCCTAGAGTTGGCATCAGCAGATGCTTTTCTGGTTGGCAGTTGCTGACTAGTGGAGTGCTGGGGTCTCAACTGTTTACCATTTACATAAACAATTGGAGGAGGGGACTGAGTGTAGGGTAACAAAATTTGCTGATGACACAAAGATGAGTGTAAAAGTGAATTGCATGGAGGGCGTGGAAAATCTGCAGAGAGATCTGGATGGGCTGAGTGGGTGGATGAGGACCTGGCAGATCAAGTATAACGTTAGCAAATGTGAGGTTATCCACTTTGATAGAATTAATAGGAGGGATTATTATTTAAAGGGTGAAAAGTTGCAGCATGTTACTGTGCAGAGAGCCCTGGGGGTCCTTGTGCACAAATCGCAAAAACTCAGTCTGCAAGTGCAGCAGGTGATCAAGAAGGCTAATGGAATGTTGGCCTTTATCGCAAGAGGGATAGAATATAAAAGCAGGGAGGTCTTGCTGCAACTGCACAAGGCACTGGTGAGGCCGCAGCTGAAGTACTGTTTGAAGTTTTGATCCCCTTATTTGCGAAAGGATATATTGGCCTTGGAGGGAGTACAGAGAAGGTTCACCAGGCTGATACCGAAGATGAGGGGGTTAGCTTATGAGGAGAGATTGAATAGACTACGCCTGTACTCATTAAAGTTTAAAAGGCTAAGGGGGGATCTTACAAGGTAATGAAAGGGCTAGATAGGGTAGAGGTAGAGAGATTTTTTCCATTTAGGAAGGAAAACAGAACTAGAGGGCACAGCCTCAAAATAAGGCGGGGGGGGGGGGGGGGACAGTTTAGAATGAAGTTGAGGAGGAACTTTTTCACTCAAATGGTGGTGAATCTCTGGAATTCACTGCCCGTTGAAGTGCAGGAAGCTCTCTTTCGAATATATTGAAGTCATGGATAGATAGATTTCTGATAGACAAGGGAATTAGGGTTATGGAAGAAAGCGGAAATGAATAACTGATCCACCAGATCAGCCATATGTTATTGAATGGCGGGCAGGCTCGAAGGGCTAGAGGGCCTGTTCCTGCTCCTATTTCTTAGGTTCTTGTGCTATAGTTTGCACAAGATGAATATTTTTTGATATTCATGAAAACTAGTTTGAACGTCGCAAAAATTCTGTTATGTTACTCTGGTTCAGTCATTTCCAAACTTGTAGCAATAGGTAGATAGAAGATGAACAGTCTTTTTGAAACTTGATTGCTGTGTTTCTCAAGTATATTGTGAACTTTCAAAAAAAGTATGAAGAGTAGTGATGTCGTCAAAACAATATATTTGTAATGGTCACAGACAAATACTGCATTTAAATATATTATTAATGCATGTGTGACATTGAATTCTCTTTATATATGAAGAGGATATTATTGATGGATTTCAAGAAGGCAAAGACAGCTGGTGGTTTAGCAGGTATAAAAGTAGATGAAAGTTAATGATGTGCAAAATGATACATTTTAATGAGAAAAATGAGAAGTAATAAAGGATAAAATCTGAAAGAGGGGTAGGAGCAGAGGGATGTAGGGAATGCACGTGCACAAATGATTTAAGGTGGTGGCTTGAAGTGGTTAATGAGGCATATGGGATCCTGGGCTTTATAAATAGTGACATAGAGTGCAAAAGCAAAAGTTATGATGAACCTTAATAAAACATTAATTTATCTCAACTGGAGTATTAGGTCTAATTCTGGGTACCTTATCTTAGGAAGGATATAAAGGTGAGGGAAATGGTTGAGAAAAGATTTGAGAATGATCCCCGGTATGAAGGACTTTGGGACAGATTGAAGAAGCGGAGGCTGTTCTGAGAGAAGATTTGCCAAGAGATATTCAAGATAGTGAGGCATCTGGACAGAATAGATGGAGAGAAATTATTCATTGGCAGAAAGATGAAGGAGTGGAGGATAGCTTTTTAAAGGTGAATGACCAACAAAACAAAGGTAATGTGAAGAAAACCTTTTATGCAAAAGATAGTTAAAATCTGGGATGCCAGAAAGTTTGAAGGAGGCAGATTTGGTCCTGGCATTCAGAAGGGAATTGGATAACTATCTGCAGAGAAAAAGAGTCGGTGAAAGTGGCCCCCTATGTTCTAAATGTTATGCTATGATCTATAATATAATTAAAGCAATTGTACATTGCACACACTTTCCATAAGTAGCATTCTTTGTGTAACACAGTCCCCATCACTATAAATCAGTATATAAGAGACTGTCAAAGTACAGGACGTTGGTTATAAACTATTCTTGTTCAACTGAAAACTCTAAAGGTACAGATTGAAATGAATGACTTTATTTGTTTGAATAACTATGGACCCATAATTGAATATTATGTGAATAAATGTGAGTTTTCCATCCGTTGATGAATAGAATGTAAGTTTTTAGTTTGTATCATTTGCCAATTTATAATCCAACATTGTTGTGTCTCTGATCATAAAGAAAAAGCTACATTAAAAAAATGACCCTGATTGGCAATTTTGTTTCCTCAAGGAAACAATAATATTAATTTTAATAATTTAATTTTAAATTTAATAATTTTAGCTAGATTGGAAACTCCTTTGAACTCAAAAGCATTCTGGCATATTCCACTCAATTTCTTTATTTTAAAAAAACCAATATATTATTTAAAAGTCTTCTCTATTATGTGCTGTAGGGATTGTCAGTATGACCAATAGGCAACATATCCTAATTGGCTGGACCCACAAAGATAACTGTAGGCCCTGGAAACATTCCTTTAGGAACAATGGGAAATTGTGCTTACAGGGTGTAGATCAGCAGAGAGCCAGGTGCAGAGCTGCTGCCATCTTTGCAAGGAGACTTGAAGTTGCTATGCAGCATTAGGTAAATATTAGCTCTTCAGGTATGTTATACTACTAATATATGCAGATGCTGCTACAGAGTGGCCACCCTTCTCATACATATCTTATGTGGTACCACTTCCACATCAAACAGTGGTCAGCTATTAGGTTACGCTGATTACTTGCAGACTTATGCCTACATTTTGGCTTTGCTTTATTTTCCCTTTATTTATTTTAGCTAGGACTTGTTCATCCTGTTCCCTTTCAGCTTTGGTAGAAGCTGTTGTGAAGAAATGTGGACATTAGCTATCTTGTACATAAATCACAATTTTCTGGAGAGACGTGCAACTGGCTGTGGCAGCCAAAGAACATCTCAATCACAAAATGGCTTGTATGTTTGAGTAATTTGAAAATTTTTACTCTAAAATATTCCACCTTCTAAGAACTGAGGAAACTCATTTCAGTTCTGTGAAACAAGACTCAAGAGTTCCCTTGCTAACCAGTGTTCATTTTTATTTTGTGCAGTATAAATTATTTCCTTTACAATTTGATATTGTTACCAATTATCCTGAAGGGTACAGGAAAATAAGTTTTGACAGCATTTTTTCAGCAACAAAAGTTCTGTTCCAGCAAGTAAACTTGGAAGATTCAAATGATTCTTCTCCTCATTGCTTGATTAGATTTGGTGATTAATAAAATCACTTTTTAAATAATTTTCAGTCCATTTTGAAATATTTAAGCTTATTATATGTTTCAGCAATCCCTTCAGAAAGAAACAACATCACAAATCAGTTTTTAGGACAAATAATTTGCAACAAGATCTGATATTTTAATTTTGGGGTTGTAGTGAATGCTTTTTATTAGCTTGATTGACTTTGGTCTAGGTATAGTTATTTCAAATAGTATTGCTTGGCACAACTGTGTTTCATGACACGAAGATGATTGTCACTTTTGTTTCTAAAAGATGGTAATGGACTAAGCTAGAGTCCCAGGTTAGCCACATAAACTGCCACTCCCTATGGCAAGGTTTGCAAGCCACAACAAGCTACAAGATCAAGGCATGTAGAATTGCCAGCACGCCCTTGGCCCCAGAAACGTGGATGAATCTATCTCTGAGGTCACCACCATCATCATTCCTCACAGCAGCCTTCTCAAAAATCAACCCATGAAAAGCGACTCACATGGATGGGATACCTGGATGAGCAGTCAGATCCTGCACCGACCAGTTGGCGGGGGTATTTGTAGACATCTTTAACCTCTCTTTACACCAATCTAAGGTCTCTATCTGCCTCAAAAAGATGGCTGTCATTCCGGTAACAAAGAAAAGCCAGGCAGTGTGCCATAATGACTATCGTCTGACTCTGACATCCATCATTATGAAGTGCTTTGAAAGTTAGTCATGGCATGAACCAGTTCCGGACTCTCATTGCCTGGATCCACTACAATTTGCCTACTGCTGCAACAGGTCCACAGCAGATGCTATCTCCCTGGCCTTGCACTCAACCCTGGTACACCAAGACAACAAAGACATATGTCAGACTTCTATTTACTGATTACAGCTCAGCCTTCAACACCATTATTCCTACAAAATCATCTCAACTCAGTGGCTTGGGTTTTGGCTCCTCCCTCTTCAATTGGACCCTGAATTTCCTAGACCATAGTCAGTAAGGATAGGCAATGGACGTGTCCATTATCATCCTCAATATGGGTACTCCACACAGCTGTGTCCTCAGCCCTTACACACCTATGATTCTGTGGCCAAATTCCCTTCCAAACTGATTTTCAAGTTTGCTGTTGTCACCACCATTGTTCGAATTGTGATCCACTATGATAGTGTACAGGAAAGAGAGAATCTGGTGAACTGGTGCAAGAACAATAATCCCCCTCAATGTCAGTAAAATAAAGGAAATAGTCATCGACTTCTAGAAGCATAGTAGAGAACATGTCCCTGTTTACATCAATGGGAACAAAGTGGAAATGGTTGACATCTTTGGGTTTCTAGGTGTTCAGATCACTAACAACCTGTCCTGGTCCCTGATGTAGATGCTATCGTTAAAAAAGCCCACCAACATCTGTACTTTCTGAGGAAGCTAAGGAAATTTGGCATGTCCAACTTTTACAGATGCACCATAGAAACTATTCTTCACAGTTTAGTATGGCTCCTGTATCCAAAATTGCAAAGAAAAACTACGAAAGGGTCTTGACTGAAGCCCAGTCCATTATGCAAACCAGCCTCTCATCTATTGATTTTACACTTACTGCTGCTTCAGAAAAACATCGTAAAGATCATCATGCACCTCGGGCATTCTCTCTTCCACCACCTTCCATTGGAAAAAAGTCAGAGGGCACTTACCAACTGACTCGAGAACAGTGTCTTCCTTGCTGTCATCAGATTTTTGAACAACATACAGTATTAAGTTGCTCTTTCTCTTTACACCCTAGCTATGACAAACACTAGGTTTTGCACTCTCCCCTTCTCTAGTGTGGTATGCTTTGTCTGTATTGTGCACAAGAAACAATACTTTTCAATCTATTCTAATAGATGTGACAAATCAAATATATACTGTTTATAAATTATTGGTATTTTCATTTTGTTTCATTACTACTTTCAATTTAAATAATTTTTATGGAGGAAAGGTAAGTTCACTAACTTCTCTGATCACCCATCCATGAACAGGATTTTTTAATTTGCTTCCCCCTTCACAACTCCAATTTTGGTGTTGTAAAATTATTTTTATTAGTAATTCCACAGCAAAGTTAGTACAGGATGAACTCAAAGGGTTAATTTATTTATACATACACAAACACGAGAGGGGATGGCAGTATAGCCCCCTTTGCATCAATAAAGTAAAAGAGAGATAATGTAATGGTATTGCCGTTCCAGTACCAGAATCAACATCCAGTGAGGTATTCCTTTCCACTGATCAGCAGATTGAAAAATCAGTGATGTACAATTCAATTCATGTGATAGGCACAGATAGGGGAATCTGTCTTGTAGGCGATGGTACAGAAGTTCCAGCAGAAACAGTGTAGATGTGGCCGGATATTCAATCTGGGCAGAGCCAAGTTCCCTTTGAATTTAATCTGTGCAGCCCATGTGTTATTACTGTCTGTTCAGAGATAGCAAGAACATATGTTTTCTTGAAACTGCCAGATAGCACCTTTTGTTCAGCCATTTTTAAAAGCCTTTGTCCAGCTTTTAAAATTTTAGAAATATTCATGAGGATATATGTATATTTCATAAAAAGATAATGTCGTTATCCCTTCACAAAGAAAATGGCATTCACTGCAGACTATTTAACAATTTATATTAAGGTTTTAGAAAAGGTTGATTTATCAAAAGTAAACAAACCAATAGCGTGTGGTTTACAGCATTTAAACTATGATGCTAAAATCCTAGTATTTTTAACTAATGTGCACTAAATTGCCATAAAACATGGGCAGAGTTGATCTGGTAAACAGGAAGGCAGATTACATTCAGCTTGCGGGGTGAGCCACAGAGGTAAGTGTCCAGAAATCTCCTTGTGAAAAGTGACTGTAGAACAGTAGCATGGAGATGGAAAGAAGATCTCAGTACTTGGATCATATTTTTATCAAAGTTATTCTGTTCTGTTGGTTTTGATATAATTGTAGGTGATTTAACATTACCACAGAAAACATTTGATTCAGGTTGACACTGACATTGGAAGTTGTTATAAAAGGGGTTTGATGCTGCATTGTTTGTATCAATGGTAAAAGAAGATGTAGATTTTAATTCAATAAATAACTGTTCCTCAATGTTATTTGAAAACAGCTGTTAGAAATTAATAGATTTGGTTCAGATACTTTCTCTGGTTCAACACCAGTAATTTATTTCTCTAGCATCTACCATGATCAGGATTTATTGATCCTGTGACCTGGGACTGGTGTACTGAGTCCCTTTTTTGTGTGCACTGCACACTGACATATTGTACATGCTCCATGTCTTTTTCTCTTGGAGGTGATGGGCTAGTGGTATTATCACGCTGCTAATGTTCAAATCCTGCCACGGCAGATGGTGGAATTTGAATTCAATATTTTTTAAAAGTCTGGAATCATCTACTGATGATCATAGAACCATTGTCGGAAAAACTTATCACTAATTCACTAATGTCCTTTAGAGGAGGAAATCTGCCACCCTTTCCTGGTCTGCCTACATGTGACTCCAGAGCCACAATGATGTAATTGACTTTAAACTGCCTTGGGCAAGTAGGGATGGACAAAAAATACTGGCTAGCCAGTGATGCCCATATTCCAGGAATGAATTAAAAAACCAGAATAACTAATCCTCTAGTGAGATGTGGACAGTTGTAAGACAATAGACTAAAATATTTTATGTACACACCAATATATCTAACACAGTTTGAGCCTCTAGTACTCTTTGTAACACCTAAGATAATACATTGTGCAAATCTAGCTTCACTTACAAGTTCATATTTGTTGGTTTGAAAGTTTTCTTCCCATGTTTCCAAATACAAACGATTACAGATTGTCATTGTTTCAGTTCAACATAAAACCAAAGAGGTAACCTCTGCCTGTTGGCCCCTTCAACCTCACACCTCAGCTTTGTGCCAGCAATTGACTTAATTGAGTTGGCATCCTTTCTTCGTGAGGGTATCCTGGTAGTTTTCTCCTACTCTGCCCAAATTAAGGCGGGCTATCTCCATTTCAGTAACCCCTGCATATGGTTATGAGGTTAAGGCCTGCTGATATAAACTTCTCAAAGCACTGTGCAGAATTAGTACCAGTAGATAGATCTCCGATTTACTGTTCAAGTTTCTTTCCTCTTATTACATTCAAAGAAAGATGTGTTAAATTTCTTCAGACCTTAAGTGCAGGTTGCTAATCATTGTACGAGGAGCGGGTCCTGGAATAATGTTGATGGTTCCATGAGAATTAGACCCAGTGTTAAAATACAAGAGTATGATGACGGTTAAAGCACCAAGTAGCACCACTGTGATGTCATCCAAAGAGAATACATTTACAAGGAGGTATTGCAATCAAGTTACAGCTTTAGCACATTGCTGAATGAACTCCAAACCCTCCTGAAGCATAAACTTATACAAGGTAAAGTGTTTTTAAGTTATTACTGTCTTGACTAACTGGGTTTTCCCTGGTTCACACATTGTTATGTAGTAGCTTGCAGGAAACGAGAAGGTAGCCCTCCATTTTCTTAGGACGGTTTACACCATAATGATGTACTTTGTGTTAAGCATTACCTGTTGTGGGTCAAGAGTCCCACTAGGCATGGCAGCCTATGCCATATTTGCTGTCAAAGAAGGCAGTGGGCTGAATAGGTGCACAATTTGCTGGCTTCTCTTAGCTGGCTGAGCTTTTTGTTTCTGCTTGTTTCTTCCAGTGCCGTTCCTAATGGTCTGCCTCCAGAGGTCAGATGTCAGCAACAAAACATTGTGAATGGTTTTCCATCTTTATATCTCACTTTCATGTGTGTTTTCTAGCAGAGATATTGCTGCCCAGGAGGTGGTAATTCAGTGGCCAGTTTTCCATAGAGAAGGTCATTAGGTATACAACCATCATCCACCTGGATAAGCCATCGCAGATGTTGTTAACTTAACAATGAGTGTATGCTGATGGAATTAGCATTTCGTAGAACTGAGTTGTTGATCTTGTCCTGCCAAGATATATTGATACTTTTGAGATGATGAATGTAGAAACTGTTAAGCCTTTTCTCCTGCCTAGCATACATTGTCTCCGTATTATCGAGGAATGCTCTGAGGTTGCAGATCTGTGACTCTTAATTTGTGTTCTGTCAGGTTGTTCTCCCCTCAACTTGAGCATGACATTGTAGATTTTGCTATGCATGTTGATTTCAGCATCACAACAGATTGCTGGAGATTGTGGAAATATGATATGCGAAGCTATTAGCAACTTTCAGTGGCAGATTGTCAGTGCTGATATATGGCATCATAGCATCTTGGGCCATGGCATTTGTCTTCGTGATGCTGATGATCAAATGCATTTCTTACAACTGAGAGAGTTTGTCCATTTTGTTGCTGAAAGTGTTCCTAATTATGGAAAGCAAATATGGCCATGTCAATGTGGAGCAACTTTGAAGACTTGGCACATCTTTGTCTTAGATCTTAGACAAGCAAGGCCAAACCATTTTCTGTCAATTCTTGTGTAAGTAAATGACCTGAAGCCATATGACAGCAGCGAAGAAGAATATATCAAAATGTCAGTGCCACCACCCAACTGTTTGACCCCACTGTCAATGTCAAAAGGCTCTGATGTTGCCCTTATGGAAAGAGATCGCATTGAGTAGTTTTGGTGGGCAGCTAATTTTCTCCAGCAACATAAGAGACTACTCCCACTCACATGATTGAATGTCTTGATCAGATTTATGAAATTGTGTCGTTTGTTCACCACATTTTTCTTGCATTGTGGAACTGAGAAGATCGTGCCAGTTGCAGGTCCTCGGTTCTGAAACCAAAATTTGATTTCTGTGTAGACACATTCAGCCAGAATCTGACAAGAAAAGCAGACAAATGCTTTTTCCATAATGCTCAGCAGAGAAAGGCCTTGATAGTTAGTTAGTCACGGTGGTCATCCTTGTTGTACAGGGTCACAATTTTTGCATTATGCAGATTCTAGAGTACTTCCCTTTTCTCCAGTCAAGACAGAAAAGTTTATGGAGATGATGATTTCTGTGCATAATGAATTTGGGTGGAATAGAACTCTAATTTCATACTGCATGATGTCAGTTAATTATTAGAAGTAAATGACCCTAATTTAAAGCTGAATCAAGGTGGAACAGGAAAACAGGTTTTGCATGGTTCTGGAGCTTTTCCCATGCCAAGTATGTCAATAACTTTGCTAAGCTCTTTCACTGTGGGTTTAATATCCAGCTGTGTTATGATAAATAGGCTTTCTGATGTTTAGAGCTTCCTTGGTGATCATGTTCTCCCTAGGGTATAATTCATATATGCTCCACCTATTTCTCCAATTGCTTGTCTTTGTTTTCAGTGGAAGTTTTCCTTTACTGATGAACCTATTGCCTTTTTATCCCTTCTTACTTGCTTTTAGCATCCCCCTGTCAAAAGATATCTGCGTATTATGGCAAAGTTGTGACCGATATTCACTGGCACACCAACTACCAGACTGTTGGACTTCAAGTGGCAGTTAATATGTTCAGGGTATTTTTGCTCAGATCTTTCACATCATTAATGAGAGCAGACCACTTGGCTTCGCTGACAGGGTTCCATCGTAGTGATGTTAACCTTGACCGAGTCGGCGTTTATTTTTTTCCATCCTTGCTTCATGCATTAAAAATCTGGTATTGTAGATGGTGTTTTGCCTCTGCTCTATGTGAAAATGCAAGAGATAGTTGCTCAATTGAGTCAAAGCTTTGTTTTCATTTTGGTAGGAAGTATGGCTGATATTGATTCTGTTTCAAACGATAAAACCCTGGTGCACACCAAGGAGTGGTCTGTATTACAGTCAGTGCAGTGGTAGCAGCATGTGTTAAAAATTCTCTTGAGTCATGTCTTGCGGTGATTAAATCCAGCCAGTGCCAATGCTCTGATCTTGGAATTCTCCAGATTTGTTCCTGAAGTGTTGCCTACACAAAGCTGGTTAGCTGCAAAAGCTTGGGTAGTCCCTGTCCATTCTCATTTATCTTTCCCAGGCCATGATATTCAAGGCAGGAGGGCCATGCTTCATGATCCATACTCAATCTTACATTGAAATCCCTCTAGGAATTCTGCTATTCACAGTGTCATGTTACTCCTAGAACTGGTTTTGCTCCTCTAGTGGAGCACAGGATTGGAGCATAGATACTCGTGAGATTACCTGGCTGTGTGCTTGAGTTAAGAGATGGATGGAGAGAACATGTTTGAGCCGTTTGGGGGTTGGGGGGTGGATAGGGCAGCTCATTATCAAAAACAGCAAGCCTTACATATGTTATAAACTGACTACAAGTCATCTGTCAATTCCATGGACACAATCCTGATGCCAATTGAAGAGTTGTCTTCTTTTTGTTACTCTTATTTGTATGCCTGGAATGATAGATTCCATCCGCTTGAGAAGAGATTCTCAAGCTCCAAGTAACCATTTGAAGCAGATGGGCTGTGAGTCAGCACCTTGATTTGATTTTGATTTATTATTGTCACGTATTATCATACAGTGAAAAGTATTATTTCTTGCGTGATATAAAGACGAAACATATCGTTCATATAGAACGAAATGAGTGCAGAATGTAGTGTTACAGTTATAACTAAGGTGAAGAGAAAGATCAACTTAATGCAAGATAAGTCCATTCAAAAATCCGACAGCAATCAGGAGGAAGCTGTTCTTGAGTCAGTTGGTAGGTGACCTCAGACTTCTATCTTCTCAAAGGAAGAAGGTAAAAGAGAGAACGTTCAGGGTGCTTGAGCCCTTAATTATGCTAGCTGCTTTATCGAGGCAGTGGGGAGTGTAGACTGGGTTAATATATGGGAGACTGGTTCGCATGATGGGTTGGGCTACATTCACCACTTTTTGTAGATCTTCGTGGTTTAGAGCAGAGCAGGAGCCATACTAAGCTGTGATAACAGAATGCTTCCTATGATGTATCTGTAAAAGTTGGATGAGAGTTGTAGCTACCATGTCAAATTTCTTTAATCTTCTGAGAAAGTAGAGGTGTTGGTGGGCTTTTTGAACTATAGTCTTGGTACGGGGGGGAACCAGGACAGGTGGTTGATGATCTGGACCCCTAACAATTTGAAGCTCTCGACCCTTCCTACATAGTTGCAATCGTATATCCTGCACCCTTTCCCCATGTATTCTATGGATGTTATGTTTTGTCCATGTCGCCCACAATAAACCATTTTCACTGGATCCCAATGCATGACAATAAATCAATTCAATTCAACTATATCAATCTATTGGACATGTGCAGAAAATTAGTACCCCTGTGCACAAAGAGGGTGATGCACCACCATACTCTCGAGCATGCAAATGTCTCAAGTACAACACCCATCCCCTGTCAGTGATCATAACATCAAAAACAGACTTGCATTTAACACACATGCATCTAGACATTGCATGGGATAACAGAATGGAGGCAGATACACCCAAAGCCAGACTGCCCACTACAAATTAAACGTCACAAGCACGTAGCAATGAGCTATGTTCACTCCTTCCAACTCGGGTTATGTCAGATACACAATTTAACAGCCCTTTTATCTATTCTGATCTATTAGCTGAATCCAAGTGATTGTGTTGTCCGGATTTACTAGTGTGTTTAACTTAAGTTGATCTATTCTCCAAGACTATGTAGAGAAAAAGTTCAGAATTTGCCAATGCAAACTTTCATATAAATTGAGAGCATAAGATGGAGGGAAAGAATCCAATTAAGTATTGTAATGTTGATTATGGAAGTTGAGTATTCAAGAATACTTTTTTCTATAAGGGAAACCTTCTAAAGTAATCCTAATCAGATGAATATCAGACTTGTGATATGATTTGATCTAGCTAATTCCATGCACGCAATGTATTGTGCATTTATCTTAAAATGTGAGTGGAACTATTTTGATTAATAAAGAATTTTTCTGTTTGTTTTAAATTCCAACGTCCACAGTATTTTGCTTGTTTTTGTACTGCTGGGGCTGAATTGTCTTGATGGGGAAGTTAGTCAGAGGTTGACATATGCACTGAGAGTTGTGCAGCAACTTTTCTTTTTCCAAATTTGTCATTGTGAACTTGGACAGTAGTGGTTCTAAAAGAAGGGCCATCACCATCTTCTTGAAGACTGTGGGGTAGATGTTGGCCTTGTCAGCTATGTCTGCATCTCTAAGATGCAATAAGTTGCATTGCACTACATAATTTTGTATAAAATTTGTTACACCAAGTCCTGTGAATTTGGGGTGGAAGTTAACACTCCAATTTTATACTGACATGATAGTTATTAGTTAGAAGTAAGTGACCTTAAAGTTTGAATTTGAGTGAAATGGAAAAAAGTTTTTTTGACTCGGGCTGTGTGAATGGTTTAAAAAAAGTGTGTGTTTGGATGAAACTGCTAAGTTATTCATGGATGAGCTTGGTACGCCAGTCTGAACATTGTGCTAAAAAGTATTGGGATGTTGTGAGGCATGCTGAGAGATTGCATGCAATTTTACAATTTCCTGACTACCATTTTACAGCAAATGAGATTTTTAATTTTACTTTGGTTTGCTTCTGTTTATACAGTCAACTTAATTTCTCTGAAGGCCAACAAATAACTGAAGTTTTAGATGCCAACAGCACAAACCCTGTTCAAAATATTGGCTTAAAATTAAGAATAATCTCCAATGCAAAGCTTTTCCTTGTGCTAATTTGTAACTGACTGTTCTTTTGACTCTAATTTCTGAGCATTTTTAAAAACTGTCATCAAATGAAGACATCTTTGGCAAGGCAATCATTAATTGGCCATCCCCAATTCTTTGAGAGAACGTAGTGGTACGTTGCCTTCTTGAGCCACAGCAATGCATCTGGTCGTGCCCATAGTGGTATTAGGAAGGGTATTCCAGGGTTTTGATCTGGTGAGAATGAAAGAACAGTGAAAAAGTTCCAAATTAGGATGGTGTATAGCTTTGAGGGGAATTTGCCAATTGTGATGTTCCATGTATCTGCTGCCATTGTCCATCCAGTGGTAAAAGATTGTGGGTTTAGAAGATGCTGCTGGAGGCTTGACAAGTTGCTGCAATTTACTTTGGTTAAAATGTTTCAATGTTTGGTTTTCCTGTATCTAGTATATAGATATCTTAAAAGCTAAAAATTAAAGCTACTGTAAGTTACCATAAAATATCCTTTATCATGAGGTTTTTGTTGCACTAAATGCCATGAAATTAATCTGCAACCAAGAACTGCAAAACTCAGAACAAGAATTATTTTACCAGTGACACTTCTTTTTTCCTTTTAAAGATATGTTGTATAATTTTATATTGGTATAATTTTGCTTGCCCTTGGGATTGCAGATGAAATTCTTGTAATTGGATATTACGGGCTTCTACATGTTTTCTGACTGCATCAACTGAATATTTAATAGCTACAGTAAAGTTAATGCTCCCTTACTGCTATGCATAATTACTTGATCATTTCAGAGCAAATAAAATAAATGATCACTGCTCAAATTATAACATTCCCAATTATTAACCTATGAATTAGTCAACATTGTTTAACACCAGCTTGATTTTCTTTTTTCCACTACAAATGTGTTCACCAATCCTTTTTCTTTGTTCCCTTATTTGAATTTGGTGTTACCCTAAACTGAAATGCAGTACATGTAATGAAAAGCAGTATTTTAAAACATGGATATATTTCAAATATTTGTAAAATTTTTACTATTTCACAGGATATGGATGTCACTGACCAGCATTTATTGCCCATCCCTAATTCATTTTGAGAAGGTGGTGTGAGCTGCCTTTTTTTTTGAACCTTGAAAGAGAGTTTCAGAATTTTGACCCAACAATGAAGAAATTATAGGATAAGGGGAAAGATGATACTTAGTTTTGCGATAACAGAAATGTTAGAAAGGCAGTGGATAATTTAGTTGTCTTTTGATTATTACATAGGAATGTCTTGCTGTGTTCTGACATTGTTAAATAGCATAAGTGACACTATATATTATATGCAAGAGTGATAAATTGTTACTTGGCTGCACAGATCTTGAATATTGCTGAGAGACCTGTTGCTTGCATAATAAGAACAAATGCAATAATGCCAAATTTCAAATGATCACTGCAATTTATGCTGCAGGAGAAAAGTGTGCAGGTTGGTTTGCAAATGAATTCTTGATTAGCTGGAAAATTGACATGGGGAAAACAATGGGGAACAATAGGCTCCCCAAACGACCAGTAAGGTGCCAAGTTTGAACAGGTTTTTTTTTGTTGTTGTTGAAAGAGAACAAATTTCTACGTATAAATCTACGTCGCTTCTATGAAGCCATATTATGAATTTGACTGTCTTAAATTAGTTATTAGTATAGCTATTAGCTCATTCAGGATTCTTCAGAAAGTGCTGTCCAATCTCAGAATCATATGTAAGATTAGACAAAATCAGTGCTGCTGAGAGAGACCAACAGCACATAGTCTTTTTTATATAAGCTTGACTTATATAAAATTTTTAAAATTTATAAAATTTTAAATCCATTTGATTTAAATACAAAGTAATTTAAATGGTGATCCCATTAATTGTTTAAAATGTATTGATTAAATTGTCTTTTTAAATAAATGAGTCTAACTGGACTTTGAAAGTGAATGCCTGTCTGGGACTTGTGAAAAGAATTAAGACAGGTCACTTGGTGAGAAAAATATATTAATAACATTAGGTATAATTTATTATAGTTGTGAACTAAATTTTCTATCTCTGGAATTGGTTCATTTAACTACTGCACAAATATGTTATTATTAGTGATTTATTCTATTAGTGTTTCAGAATTTTTGTTCAACAATGCCTAAAGCAAGGTATAATATGGTCATGCCTTCTTTTGTCAATTGTCATACTATGTGTTAGTCTAACTCCTTTTGAAGATCATCAGATAAAATGAAGAGGATTTTCAATTTGTTGCTCAGTCTTGCTCTAAATTTTGCCATGGTATCTGGGCAATTGAAAATAATTTTGCATGTTCACATAAATGACTAGTCTGGAAAAATAGACGATAAAAATATTTAGAGTTTTTTTAAAAGAAGGGAAGATAATAGTTAACTATTTGTTAGTCAGTATAATAATTATTTAATGATTCAAACAAAAGAATATTTTAGGAGGCATTGGTATTATTTAGACTTGTTGCTTAGACCAGCAACTCCTTCCTTGAATGGCAATGTATTTTCTTTCTACCAGGCTTTGAATAAGATGTTCAGTTATATTTTCTCTCACTTTCTTAGTTTCATCCATTGTACAGTGCCTGTAGCAGGGAATATGTGCAGGTGTTGGAGACCCATGCCTCGGCTATTGTTGCTCTGTAACAGATGTCCTTCGATTTATTGCAAGTAAAGGAGCCAAGTAATTCCCTGACCTTAGAAGTATCTGTTATCATTATATATTAGAGTAACACCAGGGGCTAAATGCAGACAAGTTACCAGGATCTGATGAACTGCATGCTAGAGTTTTAATGGTAGTGGCAGCAGAGATGGTGGACCCACTGGTTGAAATTTTTCATAATTCACTAAATTCCAGGAGGTTTCCACAAGTTTGGCAAACAACAAACATGACCCCCTTCTTCAAAAAGGGAGAAAAAGAGGGATCTATAGGCCAGTAAGTTTTACATCTATTATTGACAAGATGCTGGAGTCAATAGTCAGATGAAATCTCCAATCATTTAGGAAAACTAAATATAGTCAAAACTGTAACAACATGGTTTTATGAAAATCATGTTTGACAAACTTGATCAAATTCATTAAGGATATACAGAATGAATAAACAGAAGAGAATCTGTGGAGGTAGTGGATTTAGATTTCCAAAAAAGCATCTGACAAGGTGCCGCATAAGATGCTGGTGCATAAAGTAACTACCCATGGAATTGGAGGAAATGTGTTAGCATGGATTGAAAACTTTCTGTGAAATAGAAAATGAAGAGTTAGAATAAATGAGTCCTTTTCAGAGTGGAACGATGCAACTCATGGAATACCACAGGGATCAATTCTTGGTCCACAATTGTTCACTATTTACATTAATGACCTGGAGGAGAAAATGGAATGTAAGATTTCCAAATCTATTGATGATATGAAAACAAGTAGGCGGATTATGAGGATATTGTGATTCTACAATGGGCAATAGATAGTTTAGGTGACTGGGTGAATACCTGGTAATTGATGTTTAATGTGGGGAAGTGTGAGGCCATGTACTTTGATATGAAGAATCAAAAGACAGATTATCTAAATGGAGAAAGACTGCAAGTGAGTGAAGTACAGCGGAACATTGGTGTTCCGGTGCATGAATCACAAAGTTAGCAGGACCGACAAGTAGTTGAGAAGGCAAGTGGCATTTTGGCCTTTATTGCAAAGGGATTGGAATTTAAAAATAGGGAGGTTTTGTTGCAGTTGTACAGGATGTTGGTGAGGCACCTCATCTGGAATATTATGTAAAGTTTTGATCCCCTTAAAAAGGATGTATAAATGTTGGATGCAGCCTAAAGGAGATTCACCAGGCCAATTCCTGGGATGAGAGGGTTGACCTCTCGAGAGACTAAATAGTGTGGGTCTGTTTCCTTGGAGTTTGGAAGAGTGAGGGGCAACCTTATTCAAATATACAAGATCCTGGGGGAACTTGATGGATGGTGAGATATTTTCACTAGTGGAGAATCTCAAACAGACGTAGCTACAAGATAAAGGACTAGTCGTTTAAAACTGAGGTGCATAAAAATTTCTTCCCACAGAGGGTGGTGAATCTCTGGAATTCTCTGCCCAAAAGGGTAGTGGAGGCTAGGTCATTAGAAGTATTTAAAGTGGTGGTGGATAAATATTTGACAAGTAAAGGAATAAAAGGCTATGGGGAAATGACACAGAAAAGGAGTTGAGGCCGGCATAGATCAGACATGATCAAGTTGACAGGGTGGGTTTGAAGGATTTGGTAGCTTACTCCTCCTATTTTTTTGTGTTCTGTTTCCTCATGGTGTCATGGTTGAAATTAGTATTTTAGAATTTAGCATGGCCAACCCACCTAACCAATACATCTTTCAGACTGTGGGGGAAAAAAACCGGAGCACCCAGAAGAAACCATTGCAGACATCGGAGAACATGCAAACTCCATACAGTCAGTAGCCCAAGTCAGGAATCGAACCCGGATCCCTGGCGCTGTGATGCAACAGTGCTAACCATGGAGCTACTGTACAGCCCCACAAAACTTCCTAGGAACTCACTAACATGAGAAATTAATTGTCTATCCATATTCTATTAATTCCAACATTTCACAAGATTTTTAAAATATTTCAATTTGCAGCTTTTGACTTTGGAAGGTTTGTTACTCTTGATTTGCCATTTGCAGGCTGATTTCTTTCCATCTATCCCATTTGGTGTCATCTTTCAGCTGGATGACTGGAAAATTATTGATATGTCTTTCAGCTTCCTGTAATTCGGCAACAGTTGGACAAGAGCCACTAACAAAACTGTATGTTCTTCCCTCTTTGCAGCCAGCTTCACTTATAATGCATTTACACTTGTATACAAGATATAGACAACATCAACAATGTCTCAAATTTAGGAACGATGCTGAATTTTCAGTTGTGCGATTAGTATAAAAGCCACACAAGTTGAGCTAAAAGTGTCTCAGAATTTCCAGGAAATAAAATTTCTCAATCATTTATTATCTCATCCTCTGCCACTTGCATTTGTTGTTCTGGTTTGAATCTAAATACAGCTTTTTTTGTTCTTGACTAGCTGTTAGTCTTTTGCCCAAAGAGGTTTATGACCCTCCCTCTCAATTAACAGTTGTAGTTCTGTCATGCGGTAAATTGCCAATAAAGGATTGATCTGGTGTACAGTTGCAATGGTGGATGAAATGGAAAAAGAAATATCCTACTGGTATACAAATGCCGCCTTGAGATTTAAAACACGTTGTTGAGCCAAAATAATGAAACCTTTCCTCTACATCTAACTTGTATGTATTTGGGACATTGCCCAATAACACCCTAAAGTGAAAGATATTCTATTCTGGTTTTTTTCTGAATGATATTGGCCAGACACTGGGAGTCTCCATTGTTTACCTTCAAATTTTTCCTCTGAAAGGCTACATCCATGACAGTGTAGCTCTCCCTTATTAATGTGCAGAAGTCTTGGGCTCTACAGTGTTCAAATTTCTGGACTGAAATTTGACCTATTGACCTTAAGAATTAAGGTGAAAGTGCTATAACTGAGCCAAGGCTAACATGTTTTAAAATCAAGAAAAGCTGTGCTGATGCTGGAGATCAGAAAATCAGGAAATGGCAGAAATACTCATCAGATAGCACTATGGAGAGAAACAGAGTTACTGTTTCAGATGATCCAGGATCATCACTGACTTGCAACATTGGGTGGGATTTGCTGCCATGTATTTAGAAGGGCTGTCTCCTGCCACTACTAACTGCAGGATCCCCTTGTCCTGCCATTGTCAACAGGATTTCCTCTTGAATGCACCTTTCGTTGCAATGGGGTTTGCCGCTAGTGGGACCAAAAAAAATCCCACTATTAAACATTTGGAAGGTACCGGCCATTGATTTTGTTTTTCTTAGCAGCTCTTTTTAAGGGTAAAGACAAATAAAAAATAAATGTTGTATATCCTAACTGTTCTTAAATAATGTATACATTTCTTAGAATAGCTTGTGTGATAGATATGGCAATGAGGTCAGCATATGTCTGAAATGTCTGGGAGACATTTTAAGGCTTCCAACAGTAGCATGCACAACTGTGATCTGAACAGCTCATTCACCTGGAAAAAGCTAACTCTTTGATGTCGGCCTGTACATTATTTATCTGGTCTAGTTACATTCTAAACAGCTGCACTACTGCTGCAGGGGTCCACTATCTGAGTCACAATTTCTGAAGCGATGCTGAAAAATGTGATATGCAGTACATGCATGGTTTATAATTATTTAAATTCATTTTATAATTATTTACATAGGCCTTATTGCATTCACAATGTATTCTGTGCAGAAAAACTTCCTCATTACTTTACTTTACTTTAAATGCCAGCTTAATTCGGAGGCACTTTGTGCCTGGCAGAATTTGAGACCAGAGAAGGCTCGTTTTTTAATTAGGAAGTGATGACTAATGATTTTGGCAGTCACATGCCGAATAATGCAGATTATTTTTCCACTAAACAAACCATTTGTATTATCTGTCTGGTTTTTGAAAAATTGCAAACTTACGGCAAAGAAGGAGGCCATAAGTTTCTCTGTGACATGTGTAATACCAATGTGACATTGGTGTTTACCAGCCCATGAAAATACAACTGCAAATATGCCCCCAATAACAGTTTGAGATAGAACAGTGTAGGCTTTCGTGTATCCTATTTTAAGAACACTTTCACAAGTACAGGATATCAGCCTATTCTAATATTATCAAGGTATGGTAATGTAGCGGGCATTATTGCACAGTTTATCCAAGAATCTGAATCAATAGCCCAAAGAATATGAGTTGGAATTCCACAATGGCAGTTTGAGAATTTGAGTTTGGTTAAGTTTTTAAAAAAAGCAAATTGGCCATTAAAAGTGATGGGAGTAAGAAGTGACCATGAAATTGTCCAATGTAAATTGACATAGAATGCTGAACTAATCAGAACATCATCTGCTATAGGCAGAATTGCTACAACAGACAGCAGAGTAGCAGGTATAAGTAAACCAAGATGGTGAATAGATCTAACTGAAGCAGATGAAACTTTTGCAATGTAGAAGCAGATCTATTACTTCACTAGGACAGATCAAAGGATCAGTGAATGCACAAGCAGTAGTTGGACCTGGGGATGATTTTGATTTAGATCAGTTGTGCTAATATATATGTGTAAATGCACAATGTACACATCAGGCAGGAACCATGGAGAAAAACAGTTGGCTCTGATGTATCAAGTCTGTAATCCTTCATCAGAATGATGTCAATGATATTTTGCTTTTAAGTTATCTTTTCTGGGAATTGATTCTAAGCTGCACGTCTTATGCTTCTAGAAAGTTGGCGGCAGGGTCCTGTGTGAATGTTGGTCTGATCATCCCTAATCAGGAAAGTATTTTTTTAAGCTAATGTTGGACAACTATTGTTTAGTGTGAGCCAGTACAATTATTTACCTGTTTGAGGAGGGATTAAATTTCTGCAGCTCTGATCTTGATCTTTTAATTTGGAAGGTGTGTTGATTTTTGCATTGTGTGGAAAGCATTTGCTTGAATAGATTGTTTCATTACACATTCATGGCCTTATCCTTTATTCACAAAGAATTTTTCCAAGATGTGTTTTAAATTGTTTAGCTATTGACTTTGAGGTGTAGACTTGTACTACAACTGGAAAGATTTCAAAACCATTGTTAAGCAACATTGCTGCAAACAACCAATTCGTAGATTTTTGAAGGAAAAGGTGTAAGAAATAACTCGTGTCGGCACGGTAACCCAAACTTGCGAGTGAAAGGTACGAGCTATATTGTTGGAGGAGGATACAATGGCAGGAATGAAGGAAATAAATCAAAGGATTTTATAATGTAGAATGAGAAATTTGAAATCCATTCATTGGGGAATTGGGAGTGGAAGCTGGATTTCATACAGGATAGGATATGCAGCTGACAAAGTTATTTAGGATTCATGTACTGTGAAGTTTGAAGCCAACAAGGAAAGTCGAGACTTGCGATGGTATTCGTGGATTGCAAGTTTTAGTGGAATTGGAGTTTGACAGGCAAATTTGAGGTGTAAGTAGATGATGTTGATGTCTTTGTATGGTTTGAAGGTTAGCTCAGGGTCAAACTGGATACTGAAATTGCAATCTCTTGTACAGTGGTTACGGTATAGAAGGGGCCCATTGTGCGCATGTCTCCTGTGTAAAAGAACAACTCAGTTGTTACATTCCCCTGTCTTTTTCCCATAATCCTACAATTTATTTTGAGATAATTATCTAGTGTTCTCTTGAAAGCCCTGATTGAATTTGCCTTCACATTTTCGGGCAGTATATTCCATTTTTTTTTTTCCCCCCGTGTCACCTTTGGCTCCTTTGTTGTTCACTTTAAATTCTATTAGGAACAGTTTCTCATCTACTCTGTCCAGAACCCTCATCACACTCCCTTATCAAATCTCCTCTTAAACCTTCTTGAAGGAGAACAGCTCCAGCTTCTCCAATCACCTGAAGTTCCTCATCCTTGGAACAATTTTTGTAAATCTTTTCTGCCTGTTCTCCGGGCCTTCTCACCACAGCTGAAGTATGGTGCCCAGAATTGGGCACATGATTCCAATTGAACCTTTTTAAAAATGTTGTTTCTCACCATGTATCTCCGTGCATTTTTGCTGTATGCCTCTAGAAATCTCAGGTTCTCGCTTGCCTTTATTAACCACTTCCTCACTGACATCTTCATTTTGTGCACATTTGTCTCCTGGACCATCTGTACCTGCACCCTTTGAGTATATCCTTTTATTTAAATGATCTCTCTCATTCTTCCTCCCAGAATTTATCATTTCACATTTCTCTGTATTAAATCTCACCTGCTACATATTTGTGTATTCCACTAACCTATGACCTCTTGAAATCTATCACAGTTTCAATGTTTTGAAGTTTTGTGTCATCTGCAAATTTTGAAATTGGGCTTTGACAACCCAAGCTCGAATCATTAGTATTTTATCAAAAAAAAGCAGTAGTCTAATTCCTGGGGAACCCCACTGCATACTTTCCTCCAGTCCAGGAAACAACCATTCACTACATTTCTACTTCCTGTCACTCAGCTAGCTTTGTATCTATTTTCCCACTGTCCCTTTTTATTCCATGGTTTTTAACTTTGCTGATAAGCCTGTTGTGTAGGATTTTAGAAAGTGTCTTTTGGAAGTCCAAGTATGGCACATCAGTTGCATTATCATCAAAAAAACTCAAGTAAGTTGGTTAAACGCCACCTACTCTTAACAGTCAATGCTGGATTTCCTTAATTATTACATGTTTATCGAAGTAACTGACCTAGGTTGTTGTTTCTAAAAGCTTCCTACTGTTGAGATTAATCTTACTGATCTAAAGTTTCTAACCTTAACCCCATGTAATTGTGGCACCACTGCAAGGAGGATTGCAAGATAATGGCCTGTGCCTCCATAATTTCTATTTTTACTTCCCTCATATTCCAGATAGATATGGTTCAGACCTGGTGACTTTTCAACTTAGAAATGCAGCCTACTTTTTCTAATATTTCCTTCTCAGCTCTAAGGAGGCTGAAGCTTCAGGTGCAGCTGAAAGCTCGTAACCCAAAGAACTGATGGTGAGTGGAGCAATTGCAGGAGATCCAGCCGTTAGTTGACAATCAAAACGCATGACATTTCCATAGTGCAGTCAAGGCCACTTACAACCTCAAGCACTACTACACGTACTGGCCAAGAATGGAGAGGTACTCGTGAATAACAGAGAATGCACCTGCTGAAAGGAACACTTTGAAGACCTCCTTAACAAAAACTCTGCGTTAATGGGAGTGCCCTCGACTTCATCCTAAAACATGCTATCCACCACCATCTCAACTCAACCCAGCCTGCCCAAGGTAGAAAAGGTCAGCCAACACCTAAAGCATCAAGAGTAGATGGAATCTCTACTGAAGCATTAAACATGGAAGCATTATTGGCATGAACCCATGACCTAATGTTCCTGATCTTGAAGGGGAAGAACATGTCAGACGATCCCAGGACTACCATGATCATGGCTACTTTCAAGCAAGGTGACAAATCCAACTGCAGTAACTACAGAGGAATTTTCCTGCTGTCGGCTGCAAGGAAGGTCATCACAAGAGTCTTTAATCAATTGCATCCATGATCCTGAGCAGCTGATTCACCACAGATCCAATTTGCTTTCGGACTGGGGTCAAGCAGGACTGTGTCATTACACCAACTCTCTTGATCTTGCTGCAACGCTCCTTTTCACCCTCGGCAAGCTTCTTGCTGGAGTGGAGCCAAACTAGACGACAATCTCTGCTACCTGCAGGCCAGATTTGAGGATATCCCATCTTCTGTCATGGAACTACAGTATGCAAACGATGCTGTACCCATTCTTGAGGCTGAGCTTCCAGCTGTCATCGCCACATTCATCGAGGCATACGAGAGTATGGAGCCTACGTTGGTAGTTCACAGTCACCTGAGAGCTCATCCTTGGCTCCAAGGGACTGTCTAAGGAGAAGAAGATAATCTCTTATCTATTTTTACCTCATTCAGTGTCTCAGCTATCTCTTTTTTTTTTCCATTATGACTTTGGCAGCATCTTTGTGCAGAGTACTCATTTAGTACCTCAGCCATGCATTGTGGCTTCATGTGCAAAACATCTTTTTCGGTCCCTAATTTTTGTCACTCCTTACACTATTCATATTAATTAAGACTTTTGGGTTTCCTCTTATTTAAGTTGCTTGTCTTTTCTCTTACTCGCTTGCTTTCATTTCATAAGGGAAGTGGAGAGCAAACTTTTATTTTAAATGTTACACCATCCTTAAAGTTACAAAACCAATGCTCAGAGTAGACTGAGGAGACCCAGTTGCATTCCTTGTTTGCTCCAAAAAAACAAACTTGCAATCCAATTTAAGCCAATTCATGGACCCCATGAGAGACAAACAATATCCAAGCTGATAAAGATTGCAGCACATCATAGGCTTGATCTGATGCTTGATCTTAGCCAAAAGGCCAAAGTGAACTTCCTTTGTGGGAATGCATTTCGACTGTTCCTGAAGCAGTTCCTGTTAAAAGGCAACCTATTATTTCTCTAAAGCTTTGCTTGCCAATCTTTGGTTCTAATTTACCTGGGCCAGATCCATTCTCTCTCTATTGAAATTGGCCCTTCTCCAATTAATTATTCTGATTCTGATCCTTGTTCTTTCTTCTTACTAACTTGTGCCTTATGATACAGTGATTTCTGCTTTCCAATTGAGTTTCTGTTTTAACCACACACACACCACCACCACCACCACCACCACCAATGCATTGGCAATCATTTGACACTAATTTGCTCTTTGGAATAATTAAGCATAATTGGCAAGTATCATAGATTAAACCAGATAAATCTAGACAGTAGCTTGTGAAGAAAGATGTATTATAGCTACTGTTAAATAGATGGGCTAAGGTAACAAGTCTAATTTTCCCCTTTATAGATATTTTCTGTGAATAAATATGTAGGGAGGCTTTTTGAATATTAGATTAATTTACGCCGACAATATGATTGTAAAACTTGCCAGTTTGAATTTCATCCTCTTTGAATCAAGATTTAAATAACTTTAAAGTCTTTCTTGCTTTAGTCCATGGCTGGAATCTTCTGGCATCCTGTCAGCAGTAGGTTTCTTGGCAGCGAAAGGTTGTGCGCTCTTTGTTAGCGGCAGAATCTTCTGGCCCACTGCTGTCCATGGGATTTCTCATTATAGCCATCCCACACTGCCAGGAAACACTAGCTAACAGCTGGAGAATTCCAGCCCATGCTTGTTATGTGTAATTGATTATGGTTGAAACAAATAACAATGCCTCAACTTAAGTGGCAGCATTAACCTGATTCATCAAGTTGATGTTCTCCTCCTACTTGGAAAGCCCTCAAATCACCAAGATAATTGACATATTCAAACTAATACCAGGCTATCTCCAATTTTGATTAAGTTTCTTCTGAAAGGCAAATATGTAAGCTTGATTAATGGAATTCGAGATGAAGAACGAGGTAAGAAATTGGCTGAAAAAAGGAATAGCAATACTTGTAGGAGAAATGATGTTAGTATGTAATGTAGGAAGTACTGAGTGATTTCCTCTGGAATTAGTGCTGGGTTTTTAAATTAATTTAAATTTACATTTACAAGCTCAAATCAAATTAGGAAAAATAGCATATTAAGTGGCGGAAGGGGTGGCGTTGATCAGTCAGTAAAAGAGATAAGGTGGCTAGACAGATGGTTAAATGCTAAATGGCCAGTGCAGTGGGAACTGCCCCCTATCATTGATGTAAGTGATGATAGAAATATCAAGAAGTTCATTTTTAATGGTGTCCCTGACTGCCACCTGTCATTCCAGACCAGTTAATTGCCCTTCTGATTGTGACTGAAATGCAGGTACAAAGATTTGCAGCTAACATATGATGACAGCAGTTCCCTCACATCAGCTGGAAATTATAGAATTTTAGGTGGGTGACTACTTGTCCATTGCATGAGAAATGGTTTTTTGCTAAAGGAATCCAAAACTAATCTTTTCCATGCTTTTTCCACAGTGCATGCTTGCATAGTGGTCAAATTATCACACTCAATCTGTGGAAACAAAGTATTGGCTTGTTTACGAGCAAATGCAGTCCCAAGACCTAAGCTGTAATGAACTATCAGGTATACCAAAACTGACACTTGTGTTACTACTGTAACAATGTTACTGTAACACAGGATGTAATAAAGAAAAGGGTGTGTTGTGAATCTTTTTCTTCTGCTTGAGCTCTCTGCCCGAAAGTAGATCTGACCCACTGCATCTTAATGTCCACTAAGTGGAACAAGGCGCAGATGCTGAATCCACCCTAGTCAGAATGGGGATTGAACCCTATGTTGTTGGTACCAATCTGATTGACAGTAGCCGCCCAGCTAACTGAGTTAACCCGTCCACCAAGGAATCCGAGTTGCTTTGGCAGCATACATTTTTGCATGCTTATTGTAGCCTGGAGCTCTGGGCAGTGATGGTGTTCACATGTTTTTCCATCACGTGGATGTGATGACTAACCAGGAATCTTTCCTACTCTTCCACCATCCATTGGCATTTGTTGAAAGGTGACCTGTTGGCCGTGTTCTGACCACATTCCTTGACCCATCAGGTCCTGGAGTGGGATCTGAACCCATAGTTACTGACTCGAGGTAGGGATACAAACCACTGTGCCACAAGGCCTCCCATGTAGCTGAATTAGAATTCTACAAGTCGAAAGGTTTTGATGCTGAAGCTGGATGCACCCAACTTGGAGATATGTGCAGATTTAGTCAGTGAGATACAGGAAAGTACTTGCGTTTCTGACGTTTTCAATAATGCTGATTGTTCCCAATTTGAAAGCAGTACAGAGAACTATGAAAAGGATTTCAAGATAGCAATTCTTCCTATCACTTCTGATCACTATGTATAGTGACATTATAAATGTGGATTAAGGTTTCTTCAGTTTAGTATTTCTGATGAAAGCTTAATGCCTCAGGATGTGTTTACATTTTTAACAGGACTAAATCATTTTTGAAAATACAACTACAGTTTTGCCATTTGTTCTATTTGGAGAAATTTTTTGAACTGTGCATTTGTTTTTCCACTGCGTAATTGAATAGCAGGGAAAAAGGAATATTAGCTTTGTGAAGTCTTTGTGACCCCTGCTGGATGGAATGAATACACCATGCAATTTCAGCATGTTATGTATATAGTGAGAGGTTATATTTAGTCACATAGTTCAACTTCACATTTGTCCTTATTGACCTTTTGTACCTGTAGAGTTCCACACATATGTTTAATACTAATGAACTTAAACAAAAATTATTAGCTTTATTAATCACTGTTTATGCATGGATCTTTTGCTCTGTTCTCCCCCTTAGCTCAAAACTGGAAATATCTGTGTTTGGCACATACTTGATCAAGTTAATGAATATTAGAGAAGTGAACTTCCAAAACTATCAACATAACCTGATCCTTTGTTCCTTGTTTTTTTTTAAATTAACCACTGGTGAAACAGCATTGTTCAGGAAATATAACCTTGTCTAGCATGCTATCGGTAAGTATAGTCCAACACTTAATGTGCCTAAATAGTTCACTAAAAGCTTGTATCTTTGGTTTAAAAGATATTTGCAAACTCTGCTTTAAAAAGAAAAGACATTGATTTGTACTTTTATATTTCTGTTTAATCATTGATTCAGACAATAAATACAATGTACTTAAATATTTTTATCCAACATTCTCTGAGCTTTCAGCCCACATGTTGTTTGTCATTCCATAGCTCAAAACATAGCCAGTCTAGTGCCAGGTCCCTACTGGCTGGAACCAGCTGCTAAGAGATGGGTAGATTGACTCACCCTCTGATTTTCACTGTTTCATGGAAAAGGACATAATTTACATTGCCTCTAACTAAAATGTTCCGCTGAGATCAAATACTGTTGGAGTGCAGTGTGTTAGTTTCCTAACTATGCTGGGCCATGGGACTGACTCAATGTATGACATATTTTCACCAAGGCACTTGAGAAACACTTACTAAATAATTATGTTTGTATAGAGTGTATTAACATAACACATATGCTTTTGAAAATTAAACAAATGATTCAACATCAGTGAATATGTTTAACATTGAATGCAAAATTTGGGTTACTAAGAATTGGCTCAAATTGCAATCTGTCTTTCATCAGCTGCTAACAAAATGTATGATCATGTTATTGCTTTGCTTTAGGATTTTGTTCAAATTGATGTAGCTGCATGGTTTTGTTTTACTGTTTATGTTGAGGTTGAAGGCCATGTTACCCATGCCTCATTGCCAATCCTTGGTGCCTCCTCTTTGAAAGCTCCAGTCCTGTGCTAATCATGTATCCACATGGTGTTCATCTTGCTACTTGATGTGCCATATGCACAAAAGCAGCCTCTGGATCTGAAGGCATTTTGGCACTGACATTACTGTTGACAGTACAGTCACATTACTGAATTTGCCTTGGAATCAGCTGCTGGTGCACTTCACATTCATCCTAAAAATATGGTCATATGATCATCAACACTGTGCCGTGAGTCTGTTTACCAACTTTCTTCCAGTTCCATCCTGTTAAGTGATTCTGTCAATCCTGCTTAAGCATTTGTATCAGCAGGAAATTTTTTCTTGAATCATAGAGAGAGGCTAGGTAACAATTCATTAGAAGGATTTTTTTCCTGTGGCACCTTTTGGTATTTCTCAACCATGTTGGGCCTAATTTTTGATCTGTTAAATAGCTGTTTTCAACAGTTGCAGACAAAGGCCTATATCATCTGGTTTCTGAAAACGTTAGCCAGAAAAATCCATTTGTCCCTCCTATGCTGCAGAGTTTAGTACTTAAGTAACGTCGCTTTTCTATTCTTCCCACTAAACTGGACAAGTTACAGTTTTCCACATTATGCTCCCTTCTGTCAATCTTTTCCCCGCACTTTATTGAATGCATTTGGAAAGGTTAAAGAATCCTGGGATAGGCCAGTTACAGAAATGTATTATAAGAGAGAATGGGCATCATGAAAGTTTATTGATTGCAAATGGAAGATTATAACTATTGTATTTTGTAGAACTAGAAGTAATCAATCTCAAGGGTTAGTGTTTGACTCACTTTAGTGTGACAATGGCCTTTTAAGAAAAAAAGGTTTATATACTTCAAGATGGGCAGGGGAGAAAAGCCTTGGACCATATTTGTTCTTTATCCTTTGTTTGATTTCATTCTATGCATCAGCGATTTAGTTTACTCCACTTGCCACCGCCCTTGTCTTGTGTACACTCACATTCGCAATCTCCCTCCTTGTCTGTCTCTTGCCCAAAGACACAAGAACAAAGCGTCCAATTTGAGAAATGTCTTGACAAATGTTCCTCACTGATCCTTTGTAGATAATTGGGAAATTCCAGATTCACCATTATTATCCAGAAAAAAAATCCCTGCTTTTCAAATCCTTTCATATGCAATACTCATCTTGCTTTGCAGGCATCTATGTAACATCTTCATGATGGTTTCAGTTCCATAGGTCAATCACCCTCTGAGAACAAGATACCAATTTTTTTGATATCTCAAAATTGGAGGGTTTTGGCAATCAGCATATTTTGAAATGAAAGAACTTGAATTTATAGAATGACTGTCACATCCTTGGACCATCCCAAATTTCTTCACGACCAGTTGATTACTTTTTGATGTGCTATCTAGATTTTCTACGTAACAAATGCATAGACAATTTATGCAGGGGCAAAGTTGCATATGATTTGGTGGTGTTGACTAGGACGTAAGGAGAACTTTTGCCTCTCTTCAAATATACCATAAGGATTTTTTTAATATCAACCATTTGGCATGGAAGAGTTAGCAGAATGGGAACACAGGTGGCATATGAAGTAATGCATGAGAAAAAACCCAGCGAAGGCATTATAAACTCAACTGAAATGCATTGGAAAATGTAAGCAGCTGAATGAACTAAAAAGGGTACAAATACAGAATTGTGACTTGAAAATGCCAGTATATAAAGCCATAAAAAGCTCTTTAGCATTGTGCTTTACTGTAAAAAGGGACACTAGAACAAAGGGACCTAAGTTTTTAACACGGCACCAGAGAACAGTGTGCAGTTTTAATTGCCATGTTAGAGAAAATTTGTTAAAGCTATAAAGAATGTGTAGCACAGATTAACCAGTGTCGATGCTAGAAATCTCTGGTTATGAGCAGAGACTTGAGATAATAAAACCATTTGTTGGTGCAAAGAATATCATGAAATATTTGATAATGTGAATATGAAAAGACCATTTCCTTTGAATGTTGATAAAAGGAGTCCATTTTAGATCCTTGTGCAATGAGAAGAATGATCAGGAAAATTTCTTTATGTAATGTAAGAGCATGAGTGTTTTGTTGTAGAGAATAGTTGAGGCATCAACTATTGCATCTCAGGATAGCAGAAGGGCATTTGAAGCAGAGGAGGGTGTGGAGAGAGCATGACTTATGGCATTAGTTTAAGACTGCTTTAACTAAAAATCAGTGCAAATTAAGTGAGCCAGTAGGTCACCTTCCATGCTGCCAGTTTCTACAATTGTCTCGACCTTTATAATGTAACAAAATAAAAGTTTCAACTAGCATATCATTTCCAAAAAAAATGTATCTTGCGTTCCAAGCCCAAGGTGACCTACTAGAATCCAAGTCATTGTTCTTTTGTAAATGACGCAAACAGCCTAGAAGGGCTATGGAGCACCATATAAGGGTTCATGGTTTGAATTGTCACGTTTTCTTCAATGGAAACAAAAATCTAGACAGCCCACGTAAACTGCAGTGTTGTGAATCTGGAGAGGAACCTATTAACCTTATTGTGCAAAAATGCATTAGTGCATTTTTAATCCTCCATCCTTTAAAAATGGCTGTTGGACACGAAAGCCTAAAGAAGAGGTATCTGAGGATAGTACATGAAATGTAATATTTACAAGTTTGATCTTTTGGCTTATTCTTAATTACCTTAATATTCTTGCGTTAATTGTTCTTGATATTAATTATTTCATTTTCCTTTAGTAAAGTTTGATTTTACATCACATCCATTTTCTTTAATGTAAAAATTTTGGTCTCCATTGTTATGTTTTTTCCCCCTTGCTTTAGGTCCAGTTGTTTATGTATTGGATCTTGCAGACCGCCTCATCTCGAAAGCATGTCCCTTTGCAGCTGCTGGGATCATGGTGGGTTCAATTTATTGGACAGCTGTTACTTATGGAGCTGTGACAGTTATGCAGGTAACATAGTGATTTGCATGTATCTGTGAAAGTATCTTGAATTTTCTTTTTTGTTTGGTGGTTATGCTTTGGCAAGCATGCTGCATGCAAAAATAAATTTAAAATCTACAAAAGCCTTGAGGTGCAATTGTTATCATAACATAAGAGATGGCAGGAGAAGGCTATACTGTGCTTCAAGCCTGCTTTGCCTTTCGGTGCAATAATGGCTGATCTGGGGTTTAAAATTCTACTTCTTTGCTAGCTGTCCATATCCCTTGAAATCCTGAGTGAGACCAAAGCTCTGCATATCCAACCTTTAAATATATTCAATAGTGAAGCATCCACAATTCTTTGGGGCAAAGAATTCCAAAGATTCACAATCAAGTAAAAAAATTTCTTCTCATCTCAATCTTAAATTGTCAATCCCATATTTTGAAACTGTGGCCATATCCTAGATTCCCCAACCAGTGGAAGCAATTGTGATGTCTACTCTATCAAGCCCCTTTAGAAATTTTTATTCACTTCTCATTCTTCCAAACTCCAGAGATTATAGGACCAATTTACTCATGATCTCATCATAGGACAGTCCTCTTCACAAGGACTCATCGAATCAATCTTCACTGTACTGCCTTCAATGCAAGTGTGTCCTCCCTAAGATATGGAGACCAAAATTGCACATAGAATTCCAATTGTGGTCTCAGAAAAACACTATATAATTTAATAAGATTTCTTCATTCCTGTATTCCAGTCACCTTGCAGAGGGCATCATACCATTTGCCTTCCCAATTGTTTGTACATGTATGCTAACTTGAGTTCCTTCACAAGGACACCCAGTCTTGCTCAACATCAATATTTACAAGTCTCCCGTCTTAAAAATCAGCTTTTCTATTCTTACAATCAAAGTGAAACACCTCACACTTTCCCACATTATATTTGATCTTTACCATGTTGTTTTCAAAATTTGTTTACTGTGTTAATATTCTTGTGGCATAGAAGAAAAGAATGGTATTGCTGGTTACCTAAGCAGTGTTTGCATGGTAAATTGTGATTCATTTCTCTGAAATTCTCCAAGGCTACCTGCACTTTTTTAAGAACAGCTCTACATATAATTCACTTTCATGTACCATTGTTTTAATCCTAGATTTTTATTTCCAAATGAATACATATATTTGTAGAATTAAAACACTAAAAACTTTGTTTGTGAAATTAGAAAATTCTGAAACATTGAACTTAATACCTGCTATATTAGTTAGACCAGTTATTACAATCCCAATTGATACTACAGAACGAGAAGGTCCCAGAGTGGAACCCTGGCTCAAAAGACTAACTTTAATTTTTTTAGAAATCATGGATGAAGAGAGCCACAGCACTGGCAACCAAAAAAAAAATTAAACATGAAAAATTTGAATATATTACAACACTCCTTCACGCCATCTATTTCTTCACATGTATGCAGATTATAAGATTAGGTTACAATGTACATCTAGTGCCATAATGTTCTCACTATATACACTGTATCTGTAAACCAACAAGCCAACTGTGGTCAGACATGCCCCACTCTGAAATCATATGGCAGATGCCTTCCAGTCAAACCTCTGAGGATTTCTCCTCAAATTGCCCTAGTTGATGATTATACTGAGTCAACTAGTCACACTGGTTTCTGAATCTCTCACCCAAACATAAATTTTTCCCAAACTCCACTTTCAAATACATGTCTAGAATCATCTTCCAAATGCTTTCCCTCTGCTGTTTTCAGCAAGGATTCACTACCAAGATTTCCAACGTCCTTCCAGTATTATTCTGTCATGAATTGTCACGTGTTCAAGCTTCCACATGATTTTCAGCCACTTTAATAGGACACTGTTACATTATAAGCTGTACTAAAGTCAGCAGCCATAAGATTGCCTCAGATATCTGCCTTCTACTAACCAACTTCACCAGGTCTGTATTCTACAACTTGGACTTTAATTCAGAGTCTCTGCCCCTTTCTTAACTTTGGTGAATAATGTGTTTGTTTGGTTTTCTGTTCCTTTGACTTCAAGTTGCCTCGACTTCTCTTTTCATTCCCTGGTTTCTGGAGCCATCTGTTGTTTAGTTTCTAAGACTTTCTTCCCATTACTGTGCTGTCCTGCTTCTGGCAGAGCTATGAGAGCTGCCTTCTTTCACTATCTAACTCCAACTACTTTGGATCCATTTAAAAACTAAACTCATAGGTTTTTCTGACCTAAAGATGGTCCCTGTTTGCTAAGCAACAGCCTAGTTCTCCTCTTTAAACCCTGTTTGCTTTTCACATCATAAGCACTCTAATCACAACAAAGTTTGAAATGAAACCAAAACCCCCATACAGGGAATATTTTTGTTTAACATGAATCTAATTAAAGTTTTAACCCTCTCTTACACAGAAACACTAACTTAAACTTAAATTTATCTTGCTTCTAATTTACAACAATACAAACATATAGATTACTTAAAACAGTCTGTTTCATGACACTGTTGATTTTGTTCAGTTTTAGTATTAGTAATATTGGCTAGATTACTATTATGGATTTACCATTATGGATAATGTGGATTTTTGCATTTTGAAGGTTGTAGGACATAAAGAAGGCCTAGATGTCATGGAAAGAGCTGACCCACTGTTTCTTTTGATTGGACTTCCAACCATTCCTGTTATGCTTATTTTGGGAAAGATGATTCGTTGGGAGGACTATGTGCTAAGACTGTGGCGAAAATACTCCAATAAGTTGCAAATTTTAAACAGTATATTTCCAGGTAATCCAAATACATCTAGCAGTATATTTCAATGGGATAAAGTTGTAATAAAAATAAAAAATATTGGAAAAACTCAGCAGGTTTGGCAGCATCCGTGGAGAGTGAAACCGAGTTAACGTTTCAAGTCCATGTGACTTCAGAGTTTATTTTTATTTTGGTTCTTTTACTTTAATGGGATTAAGTTCTCCAGACAACTGACGAAGTATAAATTATGCATTCCTTTTATTTGAAAATACTTTTTTTTAATCAAAACCTACGAAGAATTATTGTTGTGGGTTGCAAATGTTTGTCTATTTGGTGCGAATACAAAATATTGAATCTGCAGTGTTTGTTTCTTATTACTTCATTTATACAGATGGGAACATCAGGAAACTAACTACAAAATTAATGCAACTTTGATCATGTGGGTGCCCATCTGCCCATCCATTCTCCTATCCACCCCTCCTACTGAACATCTGGCATAGAATCATGTCTTTTCCACCACTGTGTCCCATTCTCATCTTTTTATATATCCTGTCTCACCAACAGGATGGAACCTAATGGCAGAGTTTTGGTATGGAGAGGGAATCATCCTGAGAGTTCTCAGCATTGAATTCTGACCCCCTATTATGTCTCATTGCATCTGGTTGAATATAAGCAAGGAAATCTTCTGATTACCACCTACCTTATCCTTGCTCGAAAAAAAAAATCAGTACTTCTCCATGTTGAACACTTAAAAGAAGCACTGAGGATATCAGTGGCATTGTATGCACTCTGTGGGGACTTGTATGCCAATCACAGTGATTTGATAGTGCCACTTCTCACCGGTTGGTCATGTCCTGATGATGTAACTGTTGGACTGCACCTATGGCAAGCGATGAAAAAGCCAACACAAGCAAAAAACCTTGAACTTATCCTCACCAATATCTTATCCATATGCATCTATCCATTACAGTTTTACTCAAAGTGATCATTATACAAAGAGTACTATAACAGGCTCTTCAGCTCTCCAAACCTGCATTGACCATGCTGCCCATCTGAACTAAAACCGCCTACCCTTCTGGGGACCACATCCATTTATTCCCATCCTATTCATGTATTTTTTTTCCAGACGTCCCTTAAAAGTCACTCGTATCTGTTTCTGCTACCACCTCCGACAAGAGTTCCAGGCACCCACCACCCTCTGTTTAAAAAAAAACTTGTCCATCTCCTTTAGATCTTGCTCTCCGCACTTTAAACCCATGCCTTCTAGTAATTGACTCTTCCATCCTGGGAAAAAGCTTCTGACTATCCAGTCTCCATATGCCTTATAATCTTGTAAAGTCTTATTACGTTGCCCCTCAACCGCCATCGTTCCAGTTTCTCCAACCCCTGCTCAATAAAGCCCTGTGTACCAGGCAACATCCTGATAAATCTTTTCTCCTCAGATTTCATTTCCATGTGGATTTATCTTTACGTTAAAAACACTAGCGACCCCCCCCCCCCCACCCCAAACCCTGCAACTACATGGGATAAATTCAGTAGAGATTTATAATCTTAAAACTGGGTATCCATGAGGTGTTATGGACAATCAACAGCTGCAGAATTGTACCCAGCACAACATAGAAAACCATACCCTGGCACTGTCCTATTACCATCAAACTGGAGAATCTACCCTGGTTCAATTAGGGTAGAAGAACATGCCAAGTGCAGCACAAGGCGTACCTCAAAATAGATTCCATTCTGTCAATGTTACACAAGACAGGAGTGCACACAAATTAAAAGTAGCATACTTTTGGCAGATTTAAGTGATCCCACAACCAACAGATCAGATTAAAGCTTTTTAGATCTGCCATATCTAGTAATGAATTATGGTGAATAATGTAATTGGAAAAGGAAGCTCCATGAGTTTACCAATCCTCAATGATAGTGGAACCCAGCACCTGAGTGCAAAAGATATGGCTGAAGTATTCAACAACAAGTGTTGAATGAATAATTCATTCCAGCTTCCTCCAGGGGTTCACACCATCACAGCAACTAGTCTTTAAACAATTTGATTCATTCCACGTGGTAATTGAGAAACTGCTATGCTCATTGAACATATCGAAGACTGCAGTCCCTAAACAACAAACCAGCTACAGTGAGTCATTTGTTGCAGGATACCAAATCTCTGACCTGCTCTTGTATCACAATATCTAAGTATCCTGCTTTTACCAATTGCTGACCCGCCTGATTTGAATTTGAAACAAAAACTTGGCAACTGTTGTCAGCTGCATTTTCCATGGCAATGCCTCTACAAATCACACTCCGCTTACCAACCAATCCACATTCTCTTCTTATGCACTATAAATGGTTGTTCTCTTTGTTGTTTATCTTTAACTAGAAAAATGGCAAATGGAATTTAACGCAGACAAGTGTGAGGTATTGCAGTTTGGAAGGACGAACCAAAGTAGAACATACAGGATAAATGGTAGGATTCTGAAGAGTGCAGTTGAACAGAGAGATCTGGAAATACAGGTACAGAATTCTCTAAAGTGACATCACAGGTGGATAGTGTCGTATCATTTGGTACATTGGCCTTTATAAATCGGAGTATTGAGTATTATGGTAAGGTTATATAAGGCATTGATGAAGCCGAATTTGGAGTATTGTGTATAGTTTTGGTCACCTAGTTATAAGAAAGATGTAAGGTTGAAAAAGTGCAGAGAAGGTTCACAAGAATGTTGCCAGGACTTGAAGCTGAGTTACAGAGAGAGATTGAATAGGTTAGGGCTTTATTCCCTGGAGTGTAGAAGAATGAGGAGAGATTTGATAAAGGTGTATAAGATTTTGATGGGTATAGATAAAGTGAATGCAAGCAGGCTTTTTCCACTGAGGCTAGAGGGGAGAAAAACCAGAGGGCATGGGTTAAGGGTGAAAGGAGAAAAGTTTAAAGGGAATATGGGGGAGAGGGGGCTGCTTCTTCACACAGGGAGTGGTGGGAGTGTGGCATGAGCTGCCGGATAAAGTAGTAAATGCAAAGTCACTTTTAACATTTAAGAAAAACTTGGATGGGCTCATGATTGAGAGTGGTGTGGAGGGATATGGTCCAAGTACTGGTCAGTGGGACTAGGCAAAAAATGATTCGGCACAGACAAGAAGGGCTAAAAGGTCTGTTTCTGAACTATAATTTTCTATGGTTCAGAGATGTCCTGATGTGTGCAAACTGAAAAGCTTCAATCGCATATTTCTTTCAGTAATGCTCAAGTCATGTAGTACCAAATTTTATATTTTGTTCTCCATTTTATGAAACACACTACCTGAAAGCCTTTTCTACCTACATTTGCATTTTTCAAGAATTATATATTTGATCAATTGTTCCTTTTCTCTATACTTTATGCTTTGAATGCATATTAGCATTCCTCTTTGCTCTCAATCATGTTTAGATTTGATCTGTAGTCTTCACCTTGGACTATTAGGTCTTTATATCAGAATTTTTTTTTAGAGAGCAGACTTTCCCTGTCTGCCAGAACTCTTTAACTGCTTAGCTGTAATGTGCTTTGACTTTTGGATTCGCCTACTTTAGTACAGTACAGAGAGTTATGGGTTCCAGGAATTAAATATACAATCTAGTTTGATATTTGATTGTAAAAGTGGGGCAGCACCACAATGTTGGAGATATTAACTAACGGCTGAGACTAAAACTGAGGCTGTGACTGTTTGTTCAGAGAAATAGAAAAGATGTGATAGAACTTCAAGAAAAGTTCTCCTGGAGAATTCTCCTGGCCAACCTTCATCCTTAAAACATGCCCTTCATCTCATGGGGCCTTAAGGTTGAAACATGCCAACTGCATGGGTCAATGTTACAGTTAGTAAATCATTGATGTATGAAATGCTTTGTGAAAGCTGCAAAAAAAACTTTTCTCCCAACTGGAACCTTTTATGACCTTGATGTTCAGAAGCATCCAGGACAATGTAAATGCTTTTCAACTGTGAACACTGTTATATGGCAGTATAATAGCCTATTTGTACAGAGCAATATCACTAAATGTTTTTTTTAAGATAAATGACCTATTTTAGTGATGTTGTTTGAAGATAAAAATTGGCCAGTACACACAGCTTCCTTCCTCGGCTTTGAATAGTACCATGGGATCTTGAGCACACACCTGAGACAGCAGATGGACCCTCAAGTTAATGACCCACCCAAAAGATGAAACCCGCCCCCCCCGGAGTAAGGTTTCAACTGCAGGTGACTACCTGAGTCAGGTGGAAGTGCTAATTTTTGCATCCAGCCAGGCTCTATCCCTGTTTACCTTGCTAATCCCCTTGACACTAAGGGGCAAATTTCTCTAGCATAGCCAATCCACCTAAGCCACATGTGTTTGGACTGTGCGAGGAAACCAGAGCACCTGGAGGAAATCCAGAGACACTAGCAGAATGTGAAAACTTCACATTCACCCAAGGTCGGAATTGAATCTGAGTTTCTGATGCTGTGAGGCAGCAGTGATAACTATTGTGCCTTTTTCATTTTTTTTATTGCCAGAATAGACTTCCTGTCCTAGCAACATTTATTGTTGTGAAGTGAACAGTGACCCTGCAAATCTTCGCAGTTTCCTAGAAATTATTAGAAATGTATTTTGCAAGGTCCATAACACTGTAAATAGAAATAAAGTGAAAACCTTATTTCTTGTCATAGGCAATTATTTGAGTCAGCTTGGCTCAATTAATAACATTCATCCAGATCAGAATATAGTCAGTTGAACCTCCTCTCTAGACTTGAGCACAGCATCTCTGGTAAGAATTCAGTACAATAACGAGGATGCTGCATAGTGGGAAGTACAGACATCCAAATCAGATGTAAAATTGAGGTTCTGCTTGTTCAGATATAAAAGATTCCAGACATGATCAAAAAAAATGTACTCCTGTTTTATGTCAACACTATTCCCTCAACAAACATCATGAAAGAAAATGATTATCTGGTTATTGATCAATTTACTGTTTCTAGCACAGTGCTGTGGGTGAAAATATTCTGATGTTTTCCTATGCAATAATAGTGACCACGCTTCAAAAATATTCCATTGTTCTGTAAAACATTTATGACATCCTGATGATAAAAATACAATTCTTTTGTTGTTTTTGTATTAACAAGAAATTATTTTGTATTGTTTCTTATTTTTGACTTACAGGTGTCTAATAGTAGGATGGTGTAATGTTAAGATAAAAAGAATTATGATAATGTGGGGAAATTGAGGTGGTGGCCTATAGTGCACCAGGGACTGAGGAAGTTAATGAAAAATGATGCCTGTTATGTAATGGTACACCCTTCTTAACCATTAAGTAAGGGGGAAAAAAAGACAATGATTAGAATTACTTACTTAAGTTTATGATGTGCACAAATCTAGTTAGTCCTGATGTGATACAGTAATCAGCAGATGACTACTTTTAGGTCCTTTAAGCACAGGACATTTTTTCAAATTGCTAACTCATGCTGTTGAATGTATTTTAGTTTTGTATTTGAGACTGGTTAGAAACATGAGATGTATTTCTTTGTGAAGTCCCCTTTTACACTGCAAATGGTTATCTTTTAATTCACGATAGGGAATTACTAGCATCAGTAACAGATTTTGTTGTCTTGTTAATGTAAAATTAAAGTCACTCTATGTTGTAATAGAAACTTTACATGCATGTAAAAAATGAAACTTTACATGCGTGTAAAATTCATTCTGATTCCAGGAAATACTAAGCTGGGAAGATTTGTTTTTCCTCAAGCTACTTCTAATTAAAGAGTAATAAGCCTCTCATAATTTGCTGTTGGTAGCTTCTGTTGAACTTCCTGTGGTGTCAGTGCAACAAATAAAATATGATCATGCTATGTAGCTGCATAACATGGGCTCATTAAAGATGAGACTCAAGATAACTTGCTTCAGTCTTGTCCTTTTTGCAAGAGAAAAGATGATTTGCTATTACAGCAAAACATTAAAAAAAATGTGTAATAGAAAACTTGCACAAGAAAGACTTTGTCACTCAAGTTATGAAATTGACTTTGTTTACATATTAGATCAAGAATTCAACAAATTCTTCTGTAATATCCTGTGCCCAGGAGATTAAGGAAGAGTTTAGCTATAGAGACAAAAGGCTTACTTTGGAATATTTTGCTAGCATAATTCTGGAATTAGTATTTGGGAATAACCTTAAATGGGTTTTTTTTGTCTAAGACATTTCACGAATTGCTGTTCATTGGCTTTTAATCCTATTTTATATCATGCATGCACTTTGGCTATTCTCCGTTACTAAAAATCTGGAGCAAGATTTTCATAAATCACTGAAAAGCCTAGCTGGCTATTTAACTGAACAATAGTTTCTAACAGAAAATATTATTCTTGCTGCAGGTGAATATTTTCTACCCCTTCCAGCCAAACAGAAAGGAAGTGTTTACTTTGTGAATTTTCTTTTGATTGTTTTTTTTTCCTTCTGTTTTTACCTTTCTAGGAATAGGCTGCCCTGTTCCTCGTGTTCCAGCTGAGGCCAGCCCACTAGCAGATCATGTGTCAGCTACTCGCATTCTTTGTGGAGCTTTGGTTTTTCCTACTATTGCCACTATAGTTGGTAAATTAATGTTCAGCAGTGTCAACTCAAACCTGCAAAGGACTATTTTGGTGAGAAACTTTCTCAAATATTAACAGTTTAAACCTGCTATGGAAGCATGTTCATCCTTCATTGTATACAAAAATTCAGACCACGTATGTCTATTTAGCATTGACTATTTGATGTTCTTGCATATGTTTTTACTAATGGAGTAACTTCAGTTGTTGATAAATATTGCAATTTTAAAGGTTTTTCCCAGATGTGCAGATATACCTGTTTGGCTCTGTGGATAGCTGCCTTGCCTCTGGTCAAAAGTTTAAGCCCCACTCCAGAGGCCAGAGTACAAAATCTAGTCGTGTTATGCTGAAAAGTGCTTCAGTCTTTCAAATAAGATGTTAAACAGAGGCTCATCGTGCCTTTTCAGGATGTAAAAGATAACATGGCTTTATTCAAAGACGAGTAAGTGATTTCTTTGCATCCTGATCATTATTTATGGCTCGACCATTTTTTAAAAAGCAGATTATATGGTCACTATCATATTGCTGTTCTGTGAAATCTTCCAATGAGAAAGTTTGCTGCCTCATTTCCATATATAGTGACTGCACAGACACAAGGAGAGGTACAGCGTGGAAATAGGCCCTTCGGCCCAATTTATCCATGCAAATCAGGTTTCCTAAACTGAACTAGTCCCATTTGCCTATATTTGGTCTATATTCTTCTAAACCTATCCTATCCATGTGTCTGTCCTAATATCTTTTTAAATGTTGTAATTGTACCCACTTCTATTACTTCCTTTGGTAGCTCATTTCCTATTCACACCATCCTCTTTGTGAAAATGTTGTTCCTCAAATCCCTTTTAAATCTTCCCCCCTCACCTTAAACCTATGCCCTCTAGTTTTGGACTCCCCCTAACGCTGGGGAAATGATCTTGCTATTCAGCACTTCAGAAATCCTGAGGCTGTAAACAAAATGTGCAATATGAATTGAAGTTTTTTTTTCTTTTTGTATAAGGAATATAGACTACCCATAACAGAGGCACAGTCTGATTTATTTATTTTCTGAATACAGTGTTACTTATGATGCCAAAAGGTCCTGGGGATGGAATTATGAATGTCTTGTGTCAAGTAATGAAACATAATTTTTTGGACTATTTCTGTAATTTCAAAATTAGTCTTTGTTGAAATGTTAAAACAGCAGATTTTAGAGGTGTTACACAAATACATTAATAAAACATGTCAGGTCTCTTAGGAGCATTATAAAGCAAAAGTTGATACTTGCAAGTTAAAATATTGAAAGAAACACAATGCTTCGTGTTTTGCTCGGCGTCATGTCATTGCCATGTGTGAATTGAAGTTGGATTTGATTGAATAACGTAAGTTACATTGTTATCTTTATGACCTAAAGTTTCTTTCAGTTCTTCAGGGGCATTCCATAGACTTTTTGCTCCTTGAAAATCTGATCTATATTCACTTTCTTCAAGCAATTAAATGAGTTGAAGCCAGTAATAATTCATTATACATGCCTTGTTGAGTTCTTGTTGCTTATCTTTTACATAAAGCTTTTGAATGTTTGAATTTTGTCAAACACGATTGAGTAGTTTCAGCCATGTTCTTCAGAACAAATTCACAACTCAAACTACTTCTGCTTCTGGCTGTAATACATATTAATTTGCCAGATTCACCTCTTAGTTGCAGAAGGATGAATGATGCTGATAATTGTTTAAATTGTGGATGTTTCTGGCTATGCCAGCATTTATTGCCCTTGAGAAGGTGTTGATGTGTTACTGCCTTGAACGATTGCGGTCCAAATTGGTGCGAGTACACCCATATTGCTATTAGAAAGGGAATTCCAGTGAAGGGACATTAATATAATTTCAAGTCAAAATGTGGTGACTTGGAAGGAAAATTACAGGTGATGGTGTTCCCATGAATCTGCGATCCTTATCCTTCTGGGTGGTGCTGTCGAAGGAACGTTGGTGAGTTGATGAATAGAATACTCTTGTACTGGCAGAGGTTATCCAAGAAGGCTCCACGTTCTCAACTTACCCCCTCGTCTGAAGTGTGGTGACCCTGAGGTTAAATCACCACCAGTCACCTCTCCCTTCTGAAAGGAAAGCAGCCTATGGTCATCTGGCATATTTTTGCTTTCAGAATGTTCAGAATGGTGTCGTTGGTCGTATTTCTCATTGATGGAGAGAGTCCATTCTCTAATATTGCTATTGTTACCTTTTGATTGTTCTCTAAATTAGCATAAACTTCATCAAACAACTTAAATGCAGTATGATATTGATTTTGGACTTCTAGAGAACTTTGCTTTTATTTTGGCTAAAAAAGTACTTTTTGGTATGTGAATAAGACACACGATAGGATTCTAGTTCATTTTTAAAAAAAGTAAACAAACTGAATATTTACTGTTTATCCTCAAGCCCAATCTGGGACCATCGATGAAGAACTTGGTATTTAAAATATTCATTTCAAAACAAAGGTTTGGCAATATTTTATTTGTTTCCTATTCATTCCGTGGGGATTTAAAGATTTTTAGATCCTTAATCTCAGCCTAATTTAACTGAACTGCTTCATTCTGCCTGGAAACGTTATTACCTCCTAAATTCTATTTTAATTGAAAATGTCAGCCAAAGTGTCAGCATTGCACATATATTTAGTTCATAATCCTTGCTTTATTACAACTATATTATTTGTGTAACAATTACGATTTAGTAGAAATAGCTAAACATTGGGGGCATTAACTTCAGAGCACTGGAGTCTATTTGACTGTGAACTAAATATTCCTGTATATTTATTTGGCAGGGTGGTATTGCCTTTGTGGCCATCAAAGGAGCTTTTAAAGTGTACTTCAAACAGCAGCAGTATTTACGCCAGGCCCACCGCAAGATATTAAATTTTCCAGAGGAGGAAGCATGAGAAGAATCTGAGTTCAGCCTGGTTAATATGCTATCAATCTTATCTAGCAGTTGTGCATTATTGGTTATATCAAATTGTGCTGTTTATGGTATTGTGGATAAGCTGCTGGTGCAGATTAATGTATACATTTTTTTGAAGTGAAATAAAGCACTTTCATTTGGCAGAAACTGGCAGCTAACGCTATCAGTGATCATTGAACCCAAGAATGTGATTGGCTTTGGTTGCTTAAGCACTTTCTTTATAGTGATCTGACGGCATAATATTTAATTAGGTTACAGTAGTTTTAATACTATTTGCAAAGCTGCAAATGTTAGTTTATAGAATCTTGCATTTTAAATTTTGTTGACTACAATTTATTTCCAATGTGTACAAGTTGTCCATTGTGTTTTACTTTACGACACAGCTTTTTATTAAACCCCAGCTAGACGACCCTTTTTTTACAGTGATGACACTATGTTCTCTTACACTAAATCTAGCATTGGGTAGTTTTTTCTGGTTGACAAATAATGTAAAGTTTGTACTAGTTTACTGAAGAAAAGCAGTTTGAGGTAGTTTCTTGTTCTAGATGTGATCGCCAGGACATTTTGTACTGTGGAGGCTTTTCAATTCTTTTCGTGAAAAACATGCAAGTTATTTTTCCTCGAAGGCATTATATTGCGGGTAAGTAATGAGTGAGACTTAAGTTCTAACCTTTTCCTCCTCCTCGTCTCCTTGCCATCCAGCACCACCACCAAAAAGGTTGTACTGTACTACTTGTGAACATTTTTGTTTCTTTCCTTATGCTGTTTTTCTTTAACAGCTGCAAAACATTTATATTATCAACTCAATGTACGATATCAATGATCTGGTTTCAACATGTATTGATTGTACAGTATTGCCTATTGATCTGTAGACTTCATTGGCCAAAGTATTATAAATAAAAAAATTTATTAAAAATACTTTATTGATGCTTTATACCTGTCATGATCCTTAGCCAGACACCCAAGCTGCTGGTGAGGGACCAACAACTTTTGTTTAAAGTAGGCAAAGTTTGAGATGCAAGACATTGCCCAGTGAATAAAGTAAAAATCAACTTTCTGATACAAGATCAGAAAGATAATTTGCAATATCGACCTTACATTCTTAATATTTGAGGATGTGGCAAATGCACTTGAATTAACAGGCAAACAGGTAGTCAAATACAGTGCCAAATGTAACCAAAATCAATTCCGCAGATTTCTCAACAACCCACCCAGGTGTCAGTAACATTGAATCAACCAATCTCTTTGAAACTCCATCTCTTGTAAGGGATTCCGATTTTCAGATTTGAAGATTCCACCTTGTAATTTTTACCAAACGTCACTCCAATTTGGACAGCTTCAACAACTGCCCATCTCTTGATTTCAGTCTCATTTCCCAAGATGCTTTTTCACTGGGTTCCAAAGTCTACCCTCGAGCATAATTTCAGCTCTTGGTCCATGCCAGGCAGGACATCTCTGTCCCATCACAGCATGGAATTTGCCCTCTTGGATCTTCAGGGGTTCCTTTTGAACTCTCTTCAATTGCCAGACTTAGTATCTTGCAGAATTTCCTGACTATGCATTCAAACCCTAAATTATGGACACAATTTCATATTGACAACCAAGCTAGTAGAATACTACAGCTTCAAAGAATTAGCTTTACCCCAATGGTGTTACCCAACTTTGTTTTTTCCACTTAAAGTCTGCTCCTCACAGCCCTTTTCCTGGTTTTTTTTAAACATTGTCTGGGACTGTCCCCAAACCATTGCCTGAGCAATCTTTTTGGGACTTCACCCTGTTCCCTCTTCCCCCTTTTTTTGGACTTTTCTCCCAAATGGAAGAGGGAAAAGATACTCTCTCTCCTGCCTGGCGCTCTTGCCAAGCATGGTGTTTCTGGGTTTTCGTACCTTTTTTTTTCTCCTTTATGCTCAGAAATGCCAGGCCTGACCTACTCCAAATCGCACATTGCAGAATCGCATTTGTGCTGCCTTCTTACTGTGTGCACTAAAAAAATCCAAGGTGGTCCAGAGTGGAAGTTCTCTACCTCCAAGCCCAACAAGCCAAGTACAGTTTTCATAACATACATCACAGGTTATTTAAAGATTCTTAAATTTTTGTTCCACTACAATGATTTTCATTCATTTATGCCATTCAAAGTAGCAATAAGCTTCACTTTTGTGGCTTGGATTCAAGCAGGAATAGAATAATGTTAAAGCACTGCAGCATGCCATTAAGTCCGTCTCGTATGCGTTTGTATTTTTTCCCGGCATGAACTAGCTAATCTAATCCCCAGTCTCCTGGCCTACCCCAATAGGCTTCAGAAATGTCAAGGTAGAGGAACCTTTACAAAGAAATGAACAGAAAGAAATTAATACAAGTGATTAACAGTGAAAAATTAGATGTTAAGAAACTTTTGAAGATGAGAAAGTTTAAAGTCATGAGTAAGACTTACAGTAATGCTGCCAATGTGGTTACTGTCAGATTTCCTTAGTCGCCACTGTCTGGTGTCTGTTCAGGTCAGTGCACCCTAACCAGCACATCTTTCTCTTCTGTCCGTCCCATATTGTTTGATTTCCCCAAAAGATCCAAAGCCTGTTTATCTCAGGCTTGAAAATATTTGACTAAGGAACATTTACAATCCTCTGGGATAGACAATTCCAAAGACTCTCAAACCACAAAGAAATTTGTCCATGATGAATGATTGTTCACCTGTTCTGTGACTGTGCCTTGATGTTCCAGAAAGGGGAAAACACCTTCTACCCTAGGAGCCCCTTCAGAATCTTGAGCCCCTCTCGTTCTTCTAAAATTGAGTGTAAACACAAGTCTCATAAGACAACCCAACAGATGTGAATACATTATCCTTTGTCTCTTCACCTGAGTTATTAATAAGTTGAAAATAGCTGAGGCCCAGCACTGAAACTTGAAGCAATCCACCAACTACAGTCCACTAACTTGAAAATGTACTTTTATCCCCATTCCTCGCTTCCTGTCTACTAAACAATCTTTCTTTGATAATATATTGTACCCAACTCCAGGAGCCCTGTTTTGCATAGTTGACCATTTCTTTGACATCAAATGCCTTTTGGAAATCCAAGTATGCAACATCTATTGGTTCTCCTTTTAATCATGTTTCTAGCTACATCCTCAAAAAATGGTAATAAATTATTCAAATATAATTTTCTTTTTATAAGGGACTCTATCTGATCATACTGGGATTTTCTAAGTGCATTGTTAAATCCTCCTCACTAATTGATTGTAGCTTTGTCTTGACCACTAATGCCAGGATAATTGTTTCCTGTGTTTTTCCTCCTCATCTTTTCTTGAATACTGTTAGACCCCCAACTTCCGTGGGACTGAACCAGGGAGGATCTAGGGAATTTGGAAAAGCATAACTAGTGTATCTATTACCTTTGCCGCCACCCATTTTAGAATCTTGGAGTATAAGCTGTCAGGTCCTGGGGATTTGTCAACTTTTTATTCTTCAAATTTCTCTAATGTATTATCTCAGCTGATATTAATTAGTATAAGGCCCTCAGTCTAATCCCTTAACTGCCCTTTTATTTCTGGCATTTTAATTTGCCTTCTATGAAAACAAAAAAAATTATTCATTATCTTTGCCATTTTCTCATTTCCCCATGAATATTTTTTCTGCCTATACCTCGAAGGAGTTTTAGTTACTTCAGCTACTCTTTTTTTTTAAATATATTTGTAAAAGCTCTTCCAATCTGTTGCAATATTCCTGTTGAGCTTAGTTTCATTTTTCCTATTTATCAACTATTTGATTGTTCTTTGCTAGCTTCTAAAACAAGCTCAAATTTATTACTGTTCTTTGCAACAACACTCATTACTGTATCCCAAAATATTGGCAATAGTCAAATCAAACATGCACAGCTTCTTATTATAACTTACTGCTATCTTTAACTTATCCACTAAGCTATGGGTAGATCTTGTTGTATTTTTGTTTGTTAAATGTATTGTTGGTGAACAAGTTCCTTAAATGTTTCTCAGTGTTTATTTTCTGCCACACCTAAATCAATCTATCCAATGAACTATAGCCAGCTCTCTTCTCAAACCAATGTAATTGGCTTTGTTTAAGCTTAAGAGTCTTGATTTTGGACAAAAATTCAATTACTTTTGTCCAGAGGATTTTACTTTGAAATTATTAATTAAACCTGTCTCAGTGCACAATATCTCTAGTTGGTTCACAATATAAGGAACGAATAGTTTACATTGGCTGGTTATTTAGTCAGTTTTTATATACTTGTGAAAGTTCTTGTTTGTCGCTTTATTTATTATATTCCTAACTAATTTTCCCATTCTATTTTTTGCATTTTTTATCAACTATTCAATTGTCCTTTGCAAGCTTCTAAAACGCTTTCCAATCTTACAGTTTTCAGTAAGTAAAAAGGAACATTTTATAAACTCAACTTCCAGATATTTTGCCAATTTGAATAAAAATTCTGGAAAGACTCGAGAAACAATTAACAGTTCAAGTCAATGACTTCTTTAGAGCTGATGGGGAGTTAGAAATGATTATGGAGCTAGAGAGGTGGGTGGAGCAGAATAGAAGGTGAGGAATATTTTCGAGCTCAGGAAACATTGACAAAGTTGTCATGGACAGAAGACGGAGTATTAATGGTAGTATTGAAGAAAAAAAAAGATGGTGTTCCTTCAGTTTCTATTGGACTTCACTGGAACATTGCAGCAGGCCAAGGATGAAAATGTGAGTCGGAGATCCAGATGGTAAGTTAAAATAGCAATGGGAAAGTTGGCATACGTGCAAACTGAGCGAAGGTGTTTTGCAAAGTGATTACCCAGTGTGTGTTTAGTCTCCTCAGTGTAGAAGCGACTGCACTGAGAAGTGAAACAGTAGACTAAATTAAAGGACGTGCAAGTGAAATGTTAATTCATCTGAATTGAGTGTTTGGGGCCTTGAACAGAGAAGGAGAAGGTGGTAAAAGGACATCTTCTGTGATTGCATGGGAAGGTGCTGTGGAAAGGGATGTGGTCTTGGGGGGGATGGAAGATTGGCCTTGCACACACTGGTAGTAGTGTATACCTTCTACACATTGCACTGCAGGAACTCATCAAGGCTCCTTTGACAGCACTTTCCAAAAAATGTGAGCTCTACAAAGTAAAAAGTCAAGGGCAGCAGACAAATGGGAACGTCACCATCTGTCAGTTCCCCTCTAAGCTACACGCCATCCTGAATTGGAACTACATCACTGTTATAATCATGTCAAATTGTACACAATAACATTGCATTTGATTAGAATTAGGATATTGTGTCCTTTTCGTGCGACATGTGTGACAACTGTAATCAAGACTTCTTGTCAGCCTTCTGGTTCTGAATACAGATTCAGATCAAGATCTCATGGAATGGAGGATTAGGTTTGAGGGGCTATGTGACCTACCTCTTTTTGTGCCTTCAACTTCAAGCTGTGTGCATTTTCCTCTCAAATATTGGTTTCTGTGTAGCCCTTGGAATGCCTGACCTTGGATGCAAGTTTTTTGTTTGTTATTTTTAAAGCACATGTTTGGGAAAGCTGTGGTTCTGACTTTTTCCCTTTTTAATGATGTAACTGTCAGTAAAACTCAGCATCTCTACCTCACTCGTTGTTTAAATTACATCTATAGCCCCCTAGCTCATTAAGTGTAACCTTTTTCATTCGGCAGCTGCAATATACAGCTGAAGAACTTGTTCAAATTCTTTTGCAAACTGACTTAAGTGGTGTGCTTTAAATTATAAATGACCACATAAAAGTGTGGAATGGAGAATAGGAAGACATTGGCTTTGTTTTTAATGTTAGACGAAGCAGTGCCTACTCTTGAAGTTTATGCGTGAAAGTGCTTCAGCATCGTAGCTTAAAACCTTCTTTATAATTTTCAAGTCCTTCATGGAAAATCCACAAACAAGCATTCCAGGAACATGATTTGAGTAAATGTTCTTTTTTTGGAACAAACAGCTTGCATTTTATATTCTACCTTTGACGTAGTGAAACATCCCTAGGTACTTCGCTTACATTTAGATAAAATATTTATATTTTACCACTCAACTAGATTATTTATAAAGCAATTTAAGTACAATATGAAATAAAATTACCAATTTTGTTTTAAAGTTCATATTAATAAAACCCCTCAAACTTTGTAAGATGCAAGCACAATGTATTCTCCAGCCTTCAATTTATTCATATTTTGAAAAATTGTCAATATAGAGTTGGTTCATAATTTGTGAATTTGCCTTAATGCACTGATACCCTAGGGGACATAATTAATGTGATAATTAAAAGTGTGAACACACTTTACAACTACATTCTTGTATCTCTAGTACAGTGACTTGGTCCCCTGTATAATGAAAATGGATTTCGCATTATCAATATCTTTTGACCATTGCTTTGAAAATGTACCTTTCTAAACAAGTGTTTGGCGTGTCAAACTTTCCATCCTCATACATATATAAACAAAAGAAACGTGATCCATTGTTACTCTACACCAAACTGAATTGCTAATCAGCTATCTACATTAGTGGCTTGATTCTTTATTTCAATGGGATGTTGCTGGTTTCAAATTAATCCTGCAAACTATGTGCCAATGTCTTCCCCTGTGAAATTATTTGCTGAGCCATAAATTTAAATAGAATTAAGTTTTTAAAATCCATATATCTGAGCTTTACAAGGGTGCCATTTTATAATTTCTGTTGTGCTGCATTAGGATGCTATGTAATTATTTAGAGATCATTTAAAATAAAACAATAGAGTTGCAGTTATGTGCTCAATTTTTGGCAGAATTTATTATGGTTATCAGTAACTATCATTTGTGGCAGAAAGTCCATGAACGCTTTAGTTCAGAGGCTTAAAGTGCGTGCTCAGTAAATTTATAATGTGATTGAAATCTAGCTAAGTTTCCATAAAAGAGCTGGTTACCAAACAACTTCATCAGAAACCACTGAATGGCCAGGCTATTTAGATAGAAATATAATTCTAAATAAATTAACATCTATATAAATTAAGATTGTGAAGGCCTCCAGGTCCAATTACTAATTGCCAGTCATAGACAGCAGTGGGAAGTTGTGCGTGGAGCCTGAGGAGATTGGAGAGGTACTGAATAAATATTTCTCTTCGGTATTCACGCAGGGTGATGTAAATGTAGTTATGGAGAACACTGAGGTACAGGGTAGCAAACTGGAAGGTATCGAAGTAGATAGGGAGGATGTGCTAGATATTCTCGAGGGTTTGAAGTTGGATAAGTCCCCTGGGCCGGACGGGATTTACCCTAGGATTCTCTGGGAGGCAAGAGAGGAGATTGCAGAGCCTCTGGCTCTGATCTTCAGGTCGTCGTTGGTTACGGGTGTGGTTCCGGAGGACTGGAGGATAGCGAATGTGGTCCCGTTGTTCAAGAAGGGGAAGAGAGACCTTCCAGGGAATTATAGGCCAGTGAGTCTTACTTCTGTTGTGGGCAAAGTATTGGAGAGAATAATTAGGGATAGGATTTATAGTTATTTAGAGAGTAATGAATTGATTGGAGATAGTCAGCATGGTTTTGTGAAGGGTAGGTCGTGCCTTACTAACCTCATTGAGTTTTTGAAAAAGTGACTAAAGAGGTGGATGGGGGTAAGGCGGTTGATGTGGTATATATGGACTTTAGTAAGGCGTTTGATAAGGTGGCCCATGGAAGACTTCTGCAGAAAATGCAGATGTATGGGATAGAGGGTGATTTAGCTAATTGGGTTAGGAATTGGCTAGCAGATAGAAGACAGAGGGTGGTGGTTGATGGGAGATATTCATCTTGGAGTTCGGTGACAAGTGGTGTACCTCAGGGGTCTGTTTTGGGGCCCCTGCTGTTTGTAATTTTTATAAATGATCTGGATGAGGGTATTGAAGGATGGATTAGTAAATTTGCAGATGACACTAAAGTCGGTGGAGTGGTAGATAGTGAAGAGGGGTGTTATAGTTTACAGAGTGACTTGGACAAGTTGCAGAGCTGGGCCGAGAGGTGGCAAATGGAGTTTAATGTGGAAAAGTGTGAGGTAATGCACTATGGCAGAAATAATAAATGTGTAGAGTATAGGGCAAATGGTAGGATTCTTAGTAGTCTAGATGAACAGAGGGATCTTGGTGTTTATGTGCATAGATCCCTGAAAGTAGGCAGTCAAGTCGAGAAGGTTGTTAAGAAGGCATATGGAGTCTTGGCTTTTATTGGTAGGGGGATTGAATTTCGGAGCCGCAACGTCATGTTGCAACTGTACAAAACTCTAGTGCGGCCGCACTTGGAGTATTGTGTGCAGTTCTGGTCCCCACATTATAAGAAAGATGTGGAGGCATTGGAGAGGGTACAGAGGAGGTTTACCAGGATGTTGCCTGGTATGGAGGGCAGGTCTTATGAAGAGAGGCTGAGGGATTTGAGGTTGTTTTCGTTAGAAAGGAGGCGGCTAAGAGGGGACCTAATCGAAACATATAAGATGATTAGAGGTTTAGATAGGGTGGACAGTGATAGCCTTTTTCCTAGGATGGAAAAAGCTAGCACGAGGGGACACAGCTTTAAATTAAGGGGTGATAGTTATAGGACGGATATCAGAGGTAGGTTCTTTACCCAAAGGGTGGTTCGGGAGTGGAATGCCCTGCCTGCAGCAGTTGTAGATGCGCCAAGTTTGGTGGCGTTTAAGAGGTTAGTTGATAAGTATATGGAAGAGAAGGGAATGGTTTAGTTTGGAGGGGCATTGCTTTTTATATTGGTCGGTGCAACGTTGAAGGCCGAAGGGCCTGTTCTGTGCTGTTATATTCTATATGTTCTATAATTGTGTTGAGCCATTGATCTGAGACAAAGCATCAGGGAGCTGTTAATTTAGGGAAAAATCAGATCACATTGCCACTCCTGATGTTATCAGGTCACCCAGCTGGAATGAATTAGTGTGGATGCCAGTTAATGAGAGGATTGGACACAGCTGTGAAAGGTTCCACAGTTGAATAGCTGAACAACACACCACCTAAACCCAACCAGGGAGAATGGACGATTAACCGAAGGGTATCTGGCACCTATGGGAATGCATCCAAGCACAGGACTTCAAGGTGAAAGAAGAAAACTGAAAATTAGAGTGGTAGGTTTGTTTATCAGGTCAGTAATTTACAAAAAGCAACTGCTATTTAAACCAACTCATATTGCAGTATATAGTCCTACTAATAATCACTTGAAATTAAACATTTTTCCCTTACCGCATTTGTCAAATCCTTTCCCTGAAATTTTTTAAACATGTCTTCCAAAAGCTGTGATTCCTTTTCTTCCTCTGGGTGTCTCTTGTCCTTTTCTAGTCATTAATGTTTTGAAATCTTTTTCTGGTTGAGCACTGAACTTTTGCCACCGAGTCTTGAACCTTTGCAATTTATATTTATACAGACCTAATTATTTTTCAAGAATGGAGTAAAAATTTTAAAGTTACAAAGCCAAAACTCAAAGTGGACTGGGTTGACCCAACTCGATCTCCTTTCTTGCTCCAAAAATGAAATCCACAATGAATCTAATTCACGGGCCTATGACAGAGACGTACAAGATCCAAGTTGACTAAGACATTGCATCCCATTAGGGCTTGTTCTGATGCTTGATCTTAACCAAAAGACCACAAAATGGCTTTACAAACAACCATTTATTTTTAAAGAAAAAATCCATCCTTCAAGTTACAAAGCCAGCCAATGTGTTAGACAAACCCAAACCCATTCCTTGCTCCGAAAACCAAACTCAAAATGCAACTGAATCCAATTCATGGTCTCCATGAGAGAGACAACCAAAATCCAAGCTGAAGAGATAAGGCACTCGTACGCCCAATTATCCTCTTTAACGCTATCCATTTTTCTATCTTTTCAAGACATGGCAGCAATCTTTTTGAAGTTCCTTTTTAGTGATTATAACTGTCCAGAACTGACTAAGTGAATTGATGTTCATTATGCTTCCATTAGTTTTGAGTTCACAGCAACTGATATCAATGAGCATGTTCTTGTACACCTGCAGGTTATACTTTTGAGCTTTAATGAACCATTTTACACAGATGTAGATGCAAACATGGAGAAATATTACACCATTTAGCAAATTGCTTGTATTTCTTATAAACAAACATTAACAATTATCAGTGTGAAAATGACCTGCATGTCATATGACATTATTATTGTTCATTGTGGCCATTATTCCAGGCTCAGTAAACAGCTCTGGGAAATATGTGCTAGTTACTAAGTGACTATGTTAATTGTACCAGGAATCTATCTTTCAGATCGAAGTGGAGGTACCTTGATATCTGCTTTTAGTGGGTACCTTAAATGGTGAAATCTCCAGCCCCATAATTGAATTTACGAATTACTTCTTGGATATACAGTTTACCAATAACTAAACTATGCCAGAAAAAATTTGGAACATAGGAACAGGAGTAGGCCACTCAGCTCCTCCAGCCTGTTCTGCCCTTCAACTAACAGCTTGTAGCTGATCTACCTTGGCACCATCTTCCCACACAGTTCCCATATCTCTGCCACTGGTATCTAGAAATCCATCAACCTCTGCTTTAAACATACTCAATGACTGAATATCCAAGGCTCTCTGAGCTGGAGAATTCTGAAGATTTACTATCCTTTGACTGAAGAAATTTCTCCTCATCTGAGTCCTACATGCCCTCTTACTATGAGGGGAAATGTCCACCTTTCCAATTAGAGGAATCATCTTTCCTGTGTATCTACTTTTTAAGCCTTGTAAGAATTTTATATAATTCAATGAGTTCATTCTTTCATTTTTCTAACTCTAGAGAATACAGATCCAGTCTTTTCAATCTCTTCCCATTGACCAATTCCACCATCCCCAAGACATCCGGTGAATATTTGTTGTTCTCCCTCTATGAAATAGTATATCTTCCCTTATGTAAAGGGATCAAAACTGTACGATACTTCAGGTCTGCTCTCACTGAGGTTCTGTACATGCACAAGACTTGTTTACTATTGTACTCAAATCCCCTTACAATAATGGCTGACGTATCATTTATCTTCCTACTGGCTTGTCGCATCTGCACGTTAGCTTTCAGTGACTTCCGAACAAGAACTTCCAGACCTCTTTGGACATAAACATTTCTCAATCTCTCCCAGTTTAAAAATTACTCTGCATCTGTTTTTGTACCAAAGTGATTTTACATTCTAATCTATAGATTACATAACAGACCATTTGTGAACAAAACCTTTTAAGGCCAATTAGATTTATAAGAGGGCTATAAAAAGAAATTACATTTATATGGTGCTATTTATGATGCCAGGATACCCCAATGTGCTTTGTAACCAAGGAAGTGGTTTAAGTAATGTAGGAAACGCAGCAGTCCATTTGCACATAGCAAACTCTCACAAACAGCAATATGATAATAACTAGATCATCTATTTTAGTGAGTTTAGTATTAACCAGAGTGTTCCAGGATGTCGCATTGAAAAGCTGTGGCCTATGATAATGAATTTAAACCAGGCTCCCTACAGATTTGAAGTATGCAGACTGTTTTATTTTCAGGTCTATTGTCAAATATTGGTTGCAAGAAAATGAGTTGTCCATTTTCACTACAAAATATACATATCTCTTTCTGAATAAACCCATATTTCTATTTATATTTGTGTGACTTGGATATCGCTAACCAGGCTGGTACTTACTGCCCATCCCTAATTGTTCTTGAGAAGGGAATGATGAGCTATCTTTCTGAATCATGGAATGTTTCATAAGAGTTGCTCCTTTAAATTCTTGTTATATCTATTGTCAAGAAAATACAGTAAGAAAAGGAGTTAAAACCATGTGAAATAAAATCGTGGAGGTGATTGCAGAGGAGTTTAGGAGACGACAACTTGGAAACAGTCCTGCTACTTAATGAAAATCATTTCAGTAATGGATTTTTATGGCTCTTGTACTTTCTGGTTTTAAGTACAAGTTCTGAACTGCAATGTCAAAGTTTTCTCTAGAATGCATAAAGTTAATGAGTATTTCACACAATACAAGAAAGGAAATTTTTATAAAGATGGATTTAGATTTGTTTACCCCTGTTCATTCTAATGTTGCTAGTTAATGAGACAGCTGGATAACATTTCTTTATCTCTGTGTGGTTTACCAGATTATCTTAAGTTTCCATTTGGAGAGTTTATGTCGATGTACCAATGTGGATATATTATATTCATACAAACTTAAAGCCAGAAATATCTTATCCTGCCAGTTGCAGGAATTGTAGTGGGCAAGATAGAAACTGCACTGACCATTTTAACAAGTCCTTTTAACAGCTCAGGCAGGAATTTCCAAGGTTGGGGCACAAGTGGCAGAAAATCCCATCCTAAGTGAGCAAATAAACTACCTTCTGCGACTTATAGAACAATATATCCCTCAGTGCAGAATAGGCCCATCATGTTTGCAGTGACTTTCCCCAGGCACACCTTCCTTATCCTGACTCACTTGCATGTCCACCAACTTGCACATCCTGGACACCAAGGTGAAATCTAGCAGGCCTATTCATCTGACCTGCACAGCTTTAGACAGTGGGACGAAACCCAAACCATCATCCAAGCTTGGAATCAAACTCAGAACTGACACTGTGAGGCAGCAATGCTAATCACTGTGCCACCATGGCACATTTTATACTAAAGACTACTCGATATAGTGAAGGAGAGACTGGCAGCAGGTATTTAAGTTTAGGCATTTCCATCAAAAATACAAAAGTAATGCTGGAAGTCTGGAATAACAACAGAGAAGGTTGGAAATGCTGAGCAGGTCTGCCAGTGTATGTGAGGAAAGTAAATTTCGGATCAAGGATTTTTCTTCAAACCTGAAGGAAGATAGAAATATACAAGATTTTAATCTTGAGAAGCAAACAAAAGCAGTGAGGAAGAACAAAGGGGAGACAATGGAGAGCAGATGATTAACTGACAAGAGAGTTCATGGTACGCCAAGTTGATTCAAGTAATTGGTGTTTTGGGGTTATATGGAAAGATTTTCCAATCCCAATTTTACTTTCAATCGGAGGACTGATGATTAAACAGAGACATGCTTAAATTTATAAATTGCTGACAGATGCAGATGTGATAGACTAAGAATGTGAAGACAGGTTATGAAGTATTCAACATCCAATCCTCCAAGACAACATTCTGTTTTCCCCATCTTGTCTGCATTTGAACACAACCTCAATGTCATTTGATATGAAAATGTTCTATTGATAGGCTGTGACGGAAAGACAAATTTAACTTTATATCTGTCTTCTCACATTCTTAGTTTATATCCACCACATCTGCACGTCAACAGTTTATAAACTGGCACTATGTCTATTTAACCAATCATTTTTTTCTCTCCAGAGAAAGTAAAATTGGATCAGGGAAGTCTTTTAGCATCACCCATTGAATGCTCCTCCTTAGCATTGGACTCTAACCTGTTGTTTCTGGTGCAGTGGTAGGGATGGTACCGAGTATGATGGAGGAAGATCATTCCCTTGGCTTCACAAGGTAACTTGCTAAAGTTAATGCCTATTCTAATAAGTAAACACAGCAAGGCTCCACACACTGATAAGGACTTATTTGGTTCAGGGGAATTAAGAGAATGGCTAGGACATGCTTTTTTTTTGAATGGAGTCATGAAATGTTTTATTTCCACTCAGTTATTCCCACTCTGATGGGACAGATGCATTTAGTAGATTTTTCCTCTCTTCCATCCTAAACTGTAAGCAATACCTATCTGATGAAGCTCCACTAACATGAATCAACCTTGACATTCTTTATCTTTAATGTACAAGCAAACTCGCTGCAATATACAAGAGCAACTTAGGATAAAGAACAAAAAGTTACAGCGCAGGAACAGGCCCTTCAGCCCTCCAAGTCTGCACAACTATGCTGCCTGACTGATCTAAAATCTCTCCTCTTCCAGGGACCATATCCCTCTATTCGCATCCTATTCACATATTTGTCAAGACGCCCTGTAAAAGTCACTACTATATCTGCTTCCACTATCTCCCCTGACACTGAGTTCCAGACACTCACTATTCTTAAAGGAGATGTATAAGACATTTTTGTTTAAAACACACCTTACCCCTCACACCTGTACCCCTGGTAACTGACTCTTCCACCCCACGAAAAAAATTCCATGCCACACTGGAGTGTCCACATAGATTACATGCTGAAATAGTGGCATGAGATTTGAAATCATAAGACAAGAGAGTGCAACAATAGAAGAAAGTTACAGCACAGAAGGTCATTCAGCCCATCCAGTTTATTCCAGTCTGAGAATACCCAAGTGCCCTTTCTAATCCCATCTTCCCACACCTATCCCATACCTCTCAAAAGTCAGAGCAGATAAAGAAAACAAATGCTTCCCATTAACTCTTAAGAAAACCAGTTGCAAAATGCTAGCTTTCAAATGGAATATCAGGCAGCTGAGAAAATATCCACTTTGAAATTGGGAGATAACGGTTAATCCGAATTAAATTCTCTCTATTTCCAGTATACAAAACCATTATAAATGGGTCTAGCAATTGTGAAGACAGATGACTGATGTTTATAACTAGGGTGAAGAACAGAAAGCACAATAACTTGGTAGTTCAGCCCAATCTTTGTGGTTTGAGAGTCTTTGGAATTGTCCATCCCAGAGGATTGTAAATGTTCCTTAGTCAAATATTTTTCAAGCCTGAGATAAACAGGCTTTGGATCTTTTGGGGAATCAAACAATATGGGACGGACAGAAGAGAAAGATGTGCTGGTTAGGGTGCACTGACCTGAACAGACACCAGACAGTGGCGACTAAGGAAATCTGACAGTAACCACATTGGCAGCATTACTGTAAGTCTTACTCATGACTTTAAACTTTCTCATCTTCAAAAGTTTCTTAACATCTAATTTTTCACTGTTAATCACTTGTATTAATTTCTTTCTGTTCATTTCTTTGTAAAGGTTCCTCTACCTTGACATTTCTGAAGCCTATTGGGGTAGGCCAGGAGACTGGGGATTAGATTAGCTAGTTCATGCCGAGGAAAAAATACAAACGCATACGAGACGGACTTAATGGCATGCTGCAGTGCTTTAACATTATTCTATTCCTGCTTGAATCCAAGCCACAAAAGTGAAGCTTATTGCTATTTTGAATGGCATAAATGAATGAAAATCATTGTAGTGGAACAAAAATTTAAGCATCTTTAAATAACCTGTGATGTATGTTATGAAAACTGTACTTGGCTTGTTGGGCTTGGAGGTAGAGAACTTCCACTCTGGACCACCTTGGATTTTCAGTGCACACAGTTAAGAAGGCAGCACAAATGCGATTCTGCAATGTGCAATTTGGAGTAGGTCAGGCCTGGCATTTCTGAGCACAAAGGAGAAAAAAAAGGTACGAAAACCCAGAAACACCATGCTTGGAAAGAGCGCCAGGCAGGAGAGAGAGTATCTTTTCCCTCTTCCATTTGGGAGAAAAGCCCAAAAAAAGGGGGAAGAGGGAACAGGGTGAAGTCCTTTAGTTAGCATGTTCCTCCCTTATATATTATAGAGTTTAGCAAGCTTGCCTATTAATTACATCTAGACAACTTGCTTCGACCACTCAGGAGGTAGAAAGTGTCTCACCACTCTTTTGGGTAAAGACATTTCTTATGAATGCCATAATGTTTTGATGAAGGACTAATATTAATTGATGGTTTCCAGTTATGCATCCACCCCAACTAAAAAACAATACCTATGCCATCAAACACTCCCACAATTTAAAATGTCTCATAGGTCTCACACAGCCTTCTCAAAGACAGATCAGTCTAGCATTTCTGATATTATCCATGCAAGCCCTTTTTTGTACCTCTTCACCAGTTCTTTTATATAATATGCTGATCAATATTGCACCAATCCTCCCAGTGTGGTCTAACCAAAGTTCAATGTAATTTCAGCATGCCACCTTCACTTTTCAAATCCATCCCTCTAGAAGTATATACCCATAGCGCTTGTGTTTTTAAAAAAAATAATGGTCTTATTACTGTGATCCCTTTGCTCCTACATCCGAAAGGTTGATTTTTATTCCAAAGTCTTACATTTGTAATCGTAATAGATGGATGTCCAGACGCCAGAATGATCCTTCATTTTATGAAGCGAGTTCAAGATTTAATTTTGCACCTATACAGTTGGTGTTTCGAATGGCACGTCTACAAAGTTTCAATTGTATTGACAGGTAATAAGGTGGAAAAAAAAGGGACAATATACCTCAATAAACAGGATGATCATTAGGTTTATTTTATTGCAAACGGAAACATCCTTGTGTACAGTAGCTATGCTATTTGCATCCAGTTCTATGTTAACTGCTCCAAAACCTTCAAAATGATGGTAATAAGTAATTTGTCACAATCAACAAAAATTTGATACATCTATTCACAAGCCATAAAAACAGACTGAATATTTGCTGATATTCTGTTGGCTGTTATTGCTTGAAAAAGCTGCATTTTTGGATCCATTTTTTCAGAATCCATGGATATGCCTGAGTCAAACTGCACTGTCACACACAGTCATAAAATGCTGGAAACTATAGAAAAAACTAACACTGCAAAGAATTCAAGCCTGCTAGAAAACATCTTTCACAGCAAAACATTTTTTTTTATTAAATAACTTTGTTAGACCAGAGAATCAGCTATCAAACAATATATTGTGCTCCAATAATTTCAAAATTATTGCCAAGGTTTTGCAATAGTTTAGTTGGATATTCAGCATGTACAATGCAAAAGTTGTTGTTAGTCTGCAAAAATATTGCAGACAATAATATCTATGTACAACTATCACCTTATCATCCAAGGTGATGTGCTCTTCTGAACTATTGTAGTACTACTGCACAAAACAGAAGGTGGCCCTTTTGTGGGTAGGAGGGAAGTTGAAAAGTTCATTTGAATATGACTTTAGACAAAAAAAACTAAAACTGAACCTTATCATATACATCCATTGTAAATGGGTGAGAAAATAGGTAGCTGCTATGATTTGGTCAGTTTTTCAGAGGCAAAACTTTTGTTTTCTTTTCTGTTGCTAACCAAAAACCTGTTGCAAACAGGTAATTCTTAAACTCTAGTAACACCAAATTAAATAGAAAACTAACAGTTTGGTCATAAATATGCTGGTTTAAACAACCTCTCAATTTAAATACAAGCATGGGGTGCCTTGTACTAAGCATCAAGCACAGCGCACACTTCATTTGAAATTAATGATGGCTTTCAGTAGCAATACCTCAGACTTTACTCTGAAGTTGTGAACTTTCAGACTTGATCAAACAGTCTTCATAAATAAGCCTATTGAACTGTATACTTTTCAATTTCACCCAAGCAACTTTGTGGTAGATAACAAATAAGGGGCTATCATGATTTACAACTATTGAATATTCAGAGTTTGGACTGATTAGCTGTTAGAAGAGTGATCAGAATGGTCACTGCTTTATTTTTGCATCGGGGAGCATCTATGTAACATGGTTAGGCCTTAAAAATCTGTAGTCTTATTTTGCTTTAGTTCTGTCTATCCTGGTCACTTTTTGCTTAATATAGTGTAAATGCATTACTATCATTGTGTACAATAGTAAATAATCAGTTCTCAGCCATATTATACATCTATCATTTAACTGACATTCACATTGGTATCATTGAGCTATTAAGATACAGACCACAATTGCTTCAAGTCAAAATAGTTGGATGTTCAAGGTTGCAACACCATCCTGGTGCTAAGATAATATTCAATATATTCTTCTGCTTCAGTTACATGCAATCCAGAGGTCCTTTGTGCTGCCCAGAATGGCCTCTTGCATATTATGCTCTTCAAAATTATTCCCTAATTATTTTTTTAAGCACTGGTGCATAATTCTACACAAGATTGGGGATATGTATTAAGTTGTCTTTCTTGAATATTGAAGTTATTGGAGGCACAAAAGTAAATGGAAACAACAAATTTGTTTTGTATGGAATCCAATTTTTGGATCCTCATTTCTTTTGCTATTATAATAAACATATTTAAAATACAAAATTAATGTCCTATCCCCTGTATCTGAACTTTAGTAGTGCAAAGAATGGATTTTAAATTCTTCCAGTTTTACTGGGGAGAAATCTGAACTACTAATATCTCAACACGGATCATTTTTGACATGTTTTCAACACTGTCTGGGTAAGCCAGTTGTCTGGCCTGGTTTCCTGTTGTCAGCAGCAGTTTACTCTGCTTTAGTAGCTCTGTGTAAACATGGTCCTCTGACTTCCTGAAAAAACTTCCTAAAAAAGGTAACTGGCTCTATGCAAAACAAATCCAAATTCATTTTGAAATTATACAGTCTTAGACGATTTAACATCTGAATTCTCCGGTGTTTTAACTACACAATATGGTAGAAAGTGGTTTGACGTGAAAAGAAAATAACAAAGTTTCCAGCATTTTACTACCAGTTGTATGAGCACATAAAATGTCAAAACTACAAAACCTGTATACAAGATTAAAAACATGGTATAGTTACCAATTATAAGGCTCGTGCTCTATCACAAAAGAAATTTGTCTGAAATATATTACAGTGTAATTTCACTGGTTTATACATTAGTGTTTTGTAGAATTCCAATTTTATGTATGAAGTTTCTATGGACAAGTAATTTTAAAATGTCACTTGACTAGTTGAACCATTAACAGGCAGAAGTAATCAACTTTGTACGCTCCTAGCTGTGAAGAGTTCATTTAAAATAAATGATCTTGGATGAAAGATTGTGCCCCTCCCCACCCCAACCCAACCCTGGTAGAATGGATATGGTCATTCAGGTTTTCTTCCTTTAGAGTCAGCATTCCATAATCTCAAAGTTTTGCAGCCATAAAATTGATCTGAGGTTTTGCTAGTGGAAACAGTGGTAGACTGCGCTTAAACACAGTCACATCTTCAATTACAGTCGGCTGAAAAAAAAAGAAAAAGGGTCAGATTATTCAATTAGCATGCATAAAAATAAAACAATCCACAAACCCATACACCTAGAACACAAAATAATAAGTGTGGGGCTATTTGCCCATTATGTTCATGCCAGCTCTTCTGCTCAATCAACCCACACCAATTCCAGTGTCATGCTTACTTTCTACATATTTCCCTTGACCTCAAATACTTATCTAATATTTTTCCTTAAGAGATGCAATGATATGTGCCAGCCTTTATAGCAAAGCTCCATCAACTCTCAACTTGAAATAACTTATTGCTCTCTGAGCATCACAGATGTCCAGCATGGTAGGAAAGTTGCAGTTTACATTTTCAGTAAGACTAACATTGAACTCCTATTGTTTAATTATTCCCAACATTGTAGAGCTATTTAGTTTCTAGCTGTTCTTTGTGATAGTGGAGCTGAATGCAACATGGATGTTTTTCACCAAACATGAATTATCACTGTCTGCTTTGTGACATTTTAAATGTAGTCACTTTTCATTATTGTGGTAGTCAAGATGTTTTTCCCCCCTCAGGCAGTCAGTGAAAAATATTTTGAATACTACTCCTTTATTTCAGACTATTTTGAATTTCCTAATTTCAAATCCCAAATTCAAAAGCTGCCAATTGATTCCACCTTCCTCCATATCAAAAGTCCCGATTAGCCAACATTCCTGTCATTCTTTCAATGCACAGTCATTTGATATGGATTTAGCTGAATGTTTTTATTGGATGAACTAACTGGTGCACATATTATTACTTAAATTAGGCTTCAAATCATTTTGCTAGTTGACAATTGAACCTTCTGAGGCGAGTTGTTTTTCTTAAATTATTTATGGGATACCAACTTTACTGGCAAGGCCAGTATTTCTTGCCTAACCCTAACTGCTTTGAATTGCTGTAGTCTATATGGTGCAAGTACACCCACTGCGCTCATAGAAAAGTTGTTCCAGGACTTTGGCCCAGTGATGAAGAGAGTCACAATTTTTAATACGAAGTAACAATTCCTTAGTTAGGATGGTGGGAGAATGGAAGAGGAACTTGCAGGTGGTGTTCCCATGCCTATTCTTCTAGGTGGTAGGGGTTGCAGGTTGCTGTTGAAGGAGCTTTGGTGAATTGATATAGTGCATTGATGATGGAGACAGTGTAAGTTTAAAGGTGGTGCATGGGGTGACAAACAAGCGGGCTACTGTGTCCTGGATGGTGATCAACTTAAGTGTTCCAGAAGCTGCACTGAACCAGGCATTTTGGGGAGGCAAGAGGCAAGTTGCTTGCTACAGAAGTACTAGCCTCTGATATGACTTCAAATAAGAATACGACTGGGTCTGGACAGTGATAAGCCATATTGATGGTGCAACTTCAGAGAACACAGCACCTATCAGAGTGATATGGGATTGATGTAGCGCAAACTTATTTTTATACAGCACATCAAAAACATCCAAGCCATTTCAGAGAAATAACAAAATTAGATACTGAGCTCAAGGAGGATTGGAAATATTAGATCTTGGTCAAAAAGAGATGGGTTAAAAGAAGTGGATTGGTGGTTAAGAAAGTGGTAACTGCAGTGTTAAGACAGCTGAAATTCAATTACTAATGAGAGAACAAAGGAGGAGCAGATGGAGAAGGAGCTAGAGTTTGAGTAGGGCTGGACGTGGTTAAGGATATGGAGGGCCAGAGGCACAACCATGATTTAAGCATGAGGATGAGAATTTTAAAATCAACATTTAAATCATAAGAGTAAAGGTAAGCTATAAAAGACAATGATGGGTGAATAAAACTGAAGCTTATGGAGTGGAGGATGGCAGATCAGCCAACATTAGAATAATAGAGTCTAGACAGAACAAAAGCATGGATGAGTGTTTCAACAGCAGATGAGCTGAAGTAGAAATGCAGAGAAGTGATCTTTGTGATGCATGTGATAAGACTGGAAGCAGAGGATCAAATAGGATTATGCTGCATCCAGTCCGGTTCAGTCCACGGCCACACTAGTTAGAGTCAGACTTAGCACAAAAGAAGATGACTGTGGTTGTTGGGGGTCAATCATCTCAGTCCCAGGACATTACCACAGGAGTTCCTAAAGCCCAACCCATCTTCAGCTGCTTCGTTAATGAGCTTCCCTCTACCAGGAGGTCAGAATAGTTGCTGACGATTGTATAATGTTCAGCACCATTTGTGACTCCTCTTTGTCCATGTGGAGCAAGAACATGACAATATTCAGGCCTAAGCCAACACCTCATTATTGCAAAACAACAGCCATCTCCAACAGCCTCCCCACGCTATTCAATGGCATTAGTATTGCTAAATCCCACTCCCCTCACCAACATCCTGGGGTGATCACTGAATAGGATATGCCACAAATACTGTCACTTTAAAAGCAGGTCAGAGGCTGGAAACTATGAAGTAACTCACTTCCTGACTCCTTTAAGCTTGTCCATTATCTTGAAGGTATGTCAGGACTGTGATGGAGTATTTTCCATTTGCCTAGATGAGGGAAGCCCCAACAAAACTCAAGGAGCTTGACACCAGCCAGGACAAAGCAGCTGCTTGATTGGCAACCCATCCATCACTGTAATCATTTATCCTCTCCATTGGTGACGTACAATGGCAGTAGCCTGTAACATCTACAAGATGCATTGCAACAACTCAAACTTCTTTCTATTGCACTATCCAAACATGTCCTTCTAGAAGGTAGAGGTCACAAGGACAGAGAACTCCATTGTCTCCAAGTGACATATTCTCCTGACTTAGAACTATAACACCTTCAGTCACGGAATCAAAATCCTGGAACTCCCTTCCTAACAGAACTGTGGGCGTACCTACACCACAATGACTGCCACTGTTCCAAGAATGCAGTTCACAAGCACCTTCTCATGAGACATTAGAGATGGTCTCGCCCGAAATCCTCACTCAAAAGTTAAGAAAAAAAGCCAGAATTTGTGGATGGTACTTAAATAAAAAAAAAGTACAGAAAATCTGGCAAAGTGATTCCAAGTCCTGGAACTTTAATAACCTCTTTTTGTCTTCCACCAAAGACACAGACTACCCTGCTATTGTCTTGACAGGAAGTCGCCAGGAGGTGAACTTCAGGTTGGTGATTGTGGATAGTAAGTTCATGGGATGAGGGCTATATTGAACGTATTCCTCTTGGGAATACAGCTGCGCACATTGCCAACTGCATCCCATGAAGCAAACTGATCACTAAAATTGAAGGAAGAAAAGCATCTGGAATATACTTTGCAAGAAATTATGTTTGTTGTGATAGAGTGAGACACTCAAGCATTCAGAAATGGATGACAATGCAAGAAATAAAATGAATTAACCTGAAATTAAATACAATTAAGATTTCTCAGGAGCTACTAAGGAAAAATGAACAGACTTGCAAGGAAATATGCTTTAGGAAAATAAAGAATGGGAAATTACATGGAGTCAGGCAAGACTGAAAATTTAAACATCAGTGAGGAAAGGGAACTAGGGAATGGAGTAGAATTTCTAAGCTGATTTAAAAATAGCAAATGCAAGAGAGATCCTGGTAAGAATAAGCTACAGGTCACTGCAAAGTAAAGGGAGTGGATGTACTGCTGTTGGAGGGCTTAAAAAGCTCATTACTGAGACCTCAATTGTAATCTTAAAAGAACTTTAATCTTTCTCACCTTTGGAATTTATAATGGGGTTAATCTGTATGCACAAGGGATTTTATTCAAAGTACTTGAAGGATCTTTTCTTTAGCAAATCAGGGAACTCATGCAGGCAAAACAATATTGAATTTGTTTTCAACTAATGGAAACAGTAATAAGCCAAGTTTAAGTAGTAAAATTAGGACATTAGTGATTGCAATGCTTGTTTTGTAAGGAATGAACAAAACCAGTTTAAAAAGTCAGAAAATTAGATTGAGGGACTCAAATGCTGCATTAATGGAATAATAGACGAGTTAACATGGAAAAACTATAAAGACGGTTTTCAACTGAAGCTTGCAAAACAGTTTATCTCAAAAGATCCGAACATGTTCGGTCAAAAAACAGAAAAGTAGCAAATTCTTCAATAAACATAATGTCATTACATTAGGCAAAAAAGTGACAATTGAACAGTAATGTGGTAACAGCAAACAAAATATAAAGGAGAATTGATAAGGAGATCATTGAAATGTTCAGTATTCACAGGTGGTCAAAAAAATAAATAAGCAATTTGAAAAGTTATTTCTGACATTGGTGAAACTGTATCTGTGCTTAAATTTTGGTTCTAATTTATCGGAAAATAGCTACTTGATAGGGGGCTAGTCCAAAATAGGAATACAAGGTTGTTTTCTGAATTCAGAGGGCTAGGTTATGAGCAAAGATTGTCCACTTTGCACCTGATTGGGTGGTTAGTTAGCCTACAGCCTCAGTGCCAGGTTTAATTCCCAGCTTCAGTCAGTGTCTGCAGGGTTTTCTCCCAGTCTGAAAGACATGCTGGTTAGATGCATTATCCCTCTGTGTATCTGAGCAGGCACCGAGTGTGGTGACTAAGGGATTTTCACAGTAACTTCATTGCAATGTTAAAGTAAGCCTACTTGTCATAGTAACAAACAAACTCAATACTGATGAGGGCTATACTGGAGGGAGTTGGTTTTTTTTAATATATACACAGGGGCCTGGAGAAAAGTAGATCCATGTGTTGGCATAGGGCTCAATCAAGCAAGTTAAAAGACTGGGAAATGAATGAAAATCTGGACATCTCCATTTTCTGTCACATTCTGACTGAAATGATGAATGAATAGATTACTAAAAATGGTGGAATAGAAAGTAAATGCTTTTTTTCTAAAGAAGCATGGCAAATTCATTTTAGAAAGCAAAACTCAGCAGTTGAGTTCCAGAAGTATAGAAACAGATGAAATTTTTTTCCCTTATGCCACAGTAGCCAACAGCCTTCACCTCCTCAAAACAGTAGTGAAACATCAAGTTGAAGTCAAGAAATTCCTCCAGAGGCAGGGATCCAAAACATCATTTTGAAACAACCATCGTGCGTTTCAGAGTGGCAATGCTAGAAATACTGCAGCAAATCTTTGGATGTTATCTCATCCATAGATTTTTTTTGTGGGATGGAGGAGATCAATCTTGTAAAACATGGGATAGTAATTTATACACCAGTAAAATAGCATAGGAGCATGAAGGAAAAATTAAAAAGGACTGTTCATCATAGAATCCCTACAGTGCAGAAGGAGCCAGTCTACACCAACCACAATCTCACCTAGGCATTATCCCAGTAACCCCACATACTTACCCTGCTAATCTCTCTGACACTAAGGGTCAATTTACCATGGCCAATCAACCTAACTTGCACATCTTTGGACTGCTGACTTCACTGCTGAGAAGGTTTTGGTGGTGGAGTGGGGTTGGGGGGGGGGTGGATTTCCAAACACAGTGTTTTGAATAAAAAGATTTGAAGAGGACAAAGTATTCCTCTAGTGAAGAAATCACAGACAAGAATCTCAATTATATAGTTAGGAGTGAAATCACGAAGCAGTTTTTGTTCCACATGAAAAGATAATAAAAGCTGGAACTTCCCCCACCAAGGAAAACGTGTTAGGCTAATTAGAATTTTCAGGTCCGATAACAATAGAGCTCTGTTGGACAAGGTATCAAGATATAATGGAAAAAAAGGCAGGTAAATGGATTTGAGGCAAATAAATGGATTTGAATCTAATAAATTGGCCAAGCAAGCTTGGCAGGGCTGAATGGCCTACACCTGGTCCTCAATGTTGAAAAATGTTAATTGGAATCTTATAAAATACTGAGCGCTTTTGATTTTCATGGCCTTCTAATTAGGATCACTGGTTTCTATTAAAACAAATATATAATAATTGGCAATGATTAAAGCTCAACAATACTGTAGCTTTGGCTACAGTACATAACTAACTGTACATAACTTTAAATAACTATTGGATACAATAGAAAATATAATCAAATGGAACATCATTTTAAAAAATAGCGTTAAGACTTCAAAACGAAAAAGGAAAATATTTATTTATTCATTGGTCAGTTCAGCAACTTACAGACTGAAGTGGAGAAGGAAGTCAATGGGATCAATAATCTCACTTACCTGGGGCAAAGGTGGAGGAGGAGTCAGGTTGACATCATTTAAATGTGGAGCTTGTTCAACAAACGGGCCTAAAATTACAATATTCATTTGTGAGTGATTAGCATTTAGAAAAACCCCTTTCTTAAACCCATTTCTTTTAACTGGAAAAATCATTGTAACATTTGATAAAAGTGCATCAAATGCCTTCATGTAGTATTATTAAATGCTAACTTTCATGCAAAAATTAAATATACAGAGTCATCAGCTCTGCATTGGTTCTTCAATTAAAATCTTAAATATAAAACAAAGACCGGTGCAAAAACCTATTAAAAATATGTTTTCAATACAGAATCTGCAACAGTTGATGTTCAAACTTCACCAAAGTCCATCCTTTTTATTCTTTCGTGGAATATGGTCTTTGCTAGCTAGGCCAGCATTTATTGTGGGAAGAAACTGGCACGCCAGGAAGGAGGAAACCCACACAGACACAGAAGAATATGCAAACACCAAACAAAGTCACCCGAGGTCAGAATTGAACCTAGGTCCCTGGCGCAGAGATAGCAGTGTTAAAATCACTGTACCACCCTAGTCCCTCTGGATGAATACTTGCTGAGTAATTTAAATGTGGAGCTTGTTCAACAAACAGGCCTAAAATTACAATATTCATTTGAGAGTGATTAGCATTTAGAAAAACCCCTTTCTTAAACCCATTTCTTTTAACTGGAAAAATCATTGTAACATTTGATATACCATTTGGGTATATACACTTTGTTGCCCAATTAGAGAAAAAGTCAAGTAGGTGGCTAATCTCTGATCCTTTACTTCAATTACCTTTGCTTAGGCTGGGCTAATAAATTACTACGAGAAAACCTGCTATTCCATCCTGTTCGGGAGCTATAAAAAACCACTTGTGTGGCAGCCAAGCCCTCTGCTTACACATCTCAAAATGCACACCATTCTAACATTTAACGTATAAACCTATTTAGGATGTGTTGGGCCCAGCCCATTATCTCAAGCTGAGTACTAAAAATGTCTTTTAAAGTGTGCTATAAGTGAAATTGCATACATGAGTGAGCACATTTGTTTGTATTGAGATTGGACATCAAAATTGGCAGAAATTAAACTGACCTCTGTTGTCTCAATAATTTTCATACTCTTATTACAATTCCTTTTGCCAATTAATAGTTTTCTATACCCCTTTTTCTCTAGCTGAAAAACAGACTAAAGGAGCAAAGAAATAACATGGGGCAGATGGGACATTTCCTTTATCTAATTTCTTTGACATGCAACATGACGGGCAATCAATATAAGTATGGTCAAATCTAGATGAAAGCACCTCTGCCCTGTTCCCCATCTGAAAACACTTTGCAGCAGAATAAAATTTGTTAAACATCGGTTAAACATTTGGCTACTCAAATTGATACCAACAATTTAATACTTATGTGGATAAACATAAGCATGGTGTAAAAATTAACCCAGTCAGTCAGAGCAAGGTTAACACTTTGCTGCATTCAGACATGAAGGACTCTTTGCAAATATCATCTCTTGCCTTACTCTGGATTTATTGGTTCTGATCTTTAAAATAATATTGTGCTAACCTGGAATGGTGGCCAATAGACTGAGGCTACATTTCCTGTAATTGAAATTATTTTTGAATTTTTTTTTATTTGGAAGTAATTTTTAAATGATGAAAAGGTTGAACATCTGTGATGTAATACAAGTAAACAATTTTTGCTGGAGGCCATTTTAAGCAAAAAACAAATGTGATTGTTGGAGTGCCAATAACAAATATTCTTAAAGGAGGTGGGGGTGTAGTGGTAATGCCACTGGACTAGTAATTCAGAGACACAGTCTAACATCTTGGGGATATGGGTTCAAATCCCACAAATTTAAATTCAATTAATACAGGACTGCACTGGAGTGCAACTTTGGATTGCAGGAGACAGCTATGATTGAAGTTTAGAGACCGTGGGAATGAAGGGATCCTTTCCCTAGAAAGAGTGGAAGCCTTATATGTAGGACCTGGTGTCCTTAACATTCCCAGATCCAGAAGAAGTAAAAATAAATGGAGTAATTTAAGGGTAAGCCGTGGAAGAGAAGCTTAGCCATTTAGCATGCTCCTCATGTAATGTGGGAAATTAGGGGAACCTTCCAGTGTTCAGGGTGCTAATGTGTGCAGGAAGCGCCTCCAGTTACTCAACATCTGAGCTGCACCTATGACTGGAGTCAGTGTAGAGCATCTGCAAGGATGAAATCACCAAGGGTCACGTACAATTAATTGGCCATACCTAGGGTGAAGGGTGCACAGACAGAAAGGAAGTGGGCGACCACCAGATGGAACAAAAATTAGGTGTTCCAGGATCCATTTTGAGCACTGCTGGGGGAGTTAGTTTCTCAGAGTAATGCAGCAAGAACTGGGTCTGTGCACCACGAATGCATGGGCAAGGGGGATGAACTTAATGATGATATAAGATTCTATTTTAAATTCGACAGATGTTTCTATGGTCATGGATGTGACACCATGTTATGTTGCTTTCCTCATGCCAGGATCAAGGATGTCACTGAGCAGCTGCAGAACATTAAGGTGAGCAGCCAGACATTGCCATCCATATTGCTACCAACGCAAGAGGGATGACGTTCTAGGAACAGAATATATGGCAGAGCCAGGAAATAAACAGGACCTGAGGGGTAGTAAATCTTAGGATTATTCACTATGCCACATGCTGGCAAGAGCAGGAATAAGAACAGACCCAATGAATGATTGGCTGGAGGGATGACGTAGGAGAGGAGAGATTTGGAAAGATGGAATCTATACAAGCTGGAAAGGTTGCTCCCGGTCCTACTGAGTGCAATGTCCTGACAGGGGTACTTACCGGTGCTGCTGGGGAGATTTTAAACTACAGTGACAGGGAGGTGGGAACTTAACTGGGGAGACACAAGTGAGGGAAACAAAGATAGAAATGAAAGACTATAAAGTAGAAAGCAGAGGAAATGGGCTAGCAGCAAATAGGCCCAAGTGTGTAAGATCGTTAAGGACAAATCTAAAAGTACTGCCTGAAAGTGCATTGCATTTGTAATATAGGAAACAAATTGACAGCGTATATTGATTTAAATATAGCTATGATTGCAATTACAGAAATGGGGCTGCAGGGTGACTAAGCCTCAGAATCAAATATTCTAGGGTACCTTGATAGTTAGGAAGGGCAGAGAAAGAGGAAAGGGAGATATTGCTAGTTAAGGATGAAATCAGTGCAATTCTGAGTGAGGGTATTGGCTCAAGTCTAAATGTAGATCTAGATGTGGGAGGAATTAGGAAGCAACAGAGTGAAAAATGTGGGAATTGTATGGAGGTCTCCAAAGGGTAGTAATAAGATAGGAGATGGCATTAAACAGGAAATTTGAAATGCATGCAAGAAGGGTGCTACAGTAATCATGGGTGCTTTCAATCTACATGTCAGATTGAATAAACAAAATCAGCAACAATATTGTGGGAGATAAAATCAGAAGCATGCATAAGTGTTGTCAGGAACCAACTAGCAAATCTGCTTTCTTAGATTTGCTATTATGCCACGAGGAGAGATTAATTAATAATCTCGTCTGGAGCTGTTTCCGTAACAGTGACCAAGAAGTCTGATTTGAAACAAGGGTCCTAAAACTAAATGGAAACTACAAAAGGTATGAGGCGCAAGCAGGCCAAGATAGACTGGAGCAATTAAAAGGCACGATGGTTTACAGGCAATAGCTAAAATTTGAGGAACATATTGCAACAGCTATCCATTCCTTTCTAGTGCAAAAACACACCAGAAAAAAAGTGGTACAACGATGGCTAACCAATGAATCTAATACTATTTTTAATTTCTAAGAGGAATTATTTCAAACTGCTAGAAAAAGTAGGTTATGGTTGCTATGGCCAGTGATTGCCATCTTCCAAAATTATGTAAATTCCGAAACAGTTCCAGCAGATCGGAGGGTGGTAAAAGTAAACCAATCGTTTAAAAAAGGGAGGGGAAAAAAAAAAGAAGAATTACAGACAGCTTATCAGTAGGAAGGAAAATGCTGGAGTTTATTAATAAATGATGTGATAACAGGACACTTAAAATATCAACACGACTAGACAAAGTAAACACAAATTTATGAAATATAATCGTGTTTGACAAAGCTACTGCATTTTTTGAGGACACAACTAGCAGAAAACATAAAAACCTTGATGTGATGCTTTTGGATTTTCAGAACGTTTTGATAGAAATTTCACATGAGGTCGGTGCGCAAAGTTAAAGCACATAGGATTGGGGGTAATATATTAGTTTTGATTGAGTACTGATTAGCATTCAAGAAACAGATCGGGAATAAATGTGTCTTTTTTTGAAGTAGCAGGTGATGACTAGTGGGGTCCCACAGGGATCAGTGCTTGGACCACAGTCATTCACAACATACTTCAATGATTTGGATTTTTGAGGCGGGGGGGAGAGGAGGAATCAAAAGTAAAATTGCTAAGTTTGCTGATGACACAAAGCTTGACAGGAATCTGGAGAGCTAACAGATTTCAAGGCAACTCACACAAGTTGCATAAATATACAGCAAATGCAGCATATAATGTGGATAAACGTGAAGTTATTCACTTAAGTGGCAGAGCATTATTTAATTACAGATTCGGGAATGTTGATATATTGAAGGAGCTGGGTGTCCCTCTAACCAGTTAGAGAGCAAGCAGGTACAGCAAGCAGTTAATAAAACAAATGGCATATTGATCTTCACTGCAAGAGGACTGGAGTATAGGAACTAGGATACCTTACTGCAGCTGAACTGGGCCTTGGTAGTGAGACCATACTTGGAATATTGTTTGCAGATTTGTCTCCCTATTGAAAAGGATATACTTGCCATAGAATGCAGTAAAGGTTCACCAGACTGGTTCCTGGGATGGCAGGATTGTTGTACAAGGAGAGATTGGGTTAATTGGGCCTGTATTCACTGGAATTTAGAAGAACAGAGGAGATCCAACTGAAACATAAAATCCTGAGAGCTGAACAGACTGGATGGATGGATGTTGTTTCCACTGGCTGGGTGTGGGTCTAGAACAAGGACTCTCAATTTCAGGATGTGGGTTAGGCCATTTAGGACTGAAATGAGGAGAAATTTCACTCAGATCCGTGAACGTTTGGAGTTCTCTACCACGGAAGGCTGTGGAGGCCAAGTCACTGAATATAATAAATAGATTTCTAGATTCTAACAGTGTCAAGGAGTATCAGGAGCATGTAGGAATATGGTGTGATGATGCTGTGTTTTTAAGAAATGTATATCAGGTCTCTTGTAAGGCGTTGTGTTTAAAATTCAGCTCTGTTTACACGGTGCCAATTCGTCTGTAGCAGGCAGCTCACATGGTGAGAATGCAAACTAGTAAGTGACCCTAGATAATGGGATGTTTGTTTTAATCTGAGTCAATGCATTTTTTATTTGTTTTTGGTTTTTCCCCTGGAGTTTCAATGTTGGGTTTTGATTAGATTGATGGCAAGAGCAGAGTCACATGCTAATAGGTGGAGCAAGTATTTTCTCATGGCCCTGATAGAGGCAAGATCTTCCTGGTGATTGCTGTTTTGAGTTTTAGAAGACAGGCCTCTCTCTCTACAGAGGTATTCAAAGGTTCTGGGATTAACAAGTAAAAGTATGTAAGCCTGTGTTGTTTTGCTAACTGATTTTGGAGTTTAAGTCTAAGGGGAATATTGCTCGATTCAGAATGAATAAAGATAAGTTTAGCAGTTAAGAACTGTATCTTGTCACGTTTAAGTATTTCAATTGCCAAAGTTGAGCTAATTCATTCACTATAGTTAAACTGTACTGATGAAAATAAAGTTTGATAAAAGTGACAATAAAATCACACTTGGAATGAAACACTTATTTTCAATGTTTTTAAATCTCTAAAGTTTTGGAACACAATTTCAACATTGAAGATACTCACAGGACTCCATATCACGGGATAGAACATGTACAGAGACTTTGCGTCGTCTGGAACCATCAACAGCCAAGAGTTCCTGCAAATAAAAAGCTGTTAAATAAGTGGTTACATCATGATAAACTTTTGTGAAAAGAATTCATCTGTGCTGGAAAAATGGGCTTTGAACTGATTGAGATAAATTTATCTCAAAAGAATAAAATATGTTTGCACAATACTTTCTGCCAAGACCATCTGCATATTGGGCACTAAGAAACCACATCCTGTATTCTTAAAATCAATTTTTGTCACTGATGCAAGCCCATCATTAGATATCAGTATTGCAATTTTTTAATCAAAGGATCTATAACATGATTAATTTATTCATTCGCAGGATGTGACTATCTCTGGCAAGACCAAGATATATTGTTCCCAAGGTGGGGGTGAAACCTCTTTTTAAAACTTTATAGTACATGTGAAGATACTTCATAACACTGTCAAGTAGGGAGTTTCACAATTCTATTTTCAGCAATGAAGGTATGGCAATATACATTTCCAAGTCAAGATATGAGACATGGAGGAAACTGTTCAGTTCAAGCCCAAATCCTATGAACAAATAGATAAATGTAGTAGATGGTTGAAATGAATTACAAGTGTGTGGTGTCACTTTGTTGTTTGGTTTGGGACCAAGCAAATTATTGATCGAGGTATACAAACAACACATCATCAAAACAACCTGGGTAGAATTCTCTCACTCTTCACACCCCGCTGCTGGTGACAACTGAGAATTTGATGCTTGGTCAAATCTGTTCACTGCAGCAGAACCAGCGAATCAAGTTGTGGGTAAGATCAAAGCATCTGGCCCAGTACACTTCCACTAGTTAATTATAAGGGAGTTTCTTCTTTTCCATTTCGTAACATGTCTCTAACAAGTATGGTTAGAATCTCTATCCAATCAAATGAATTCAAATAAAAACCAAAAATGCTGGATAAACTCAGCAGCTGCAGGACAAAAATAAAGTAACATTTTGGATCTATATGAGCCTCCTATAGACCTATTCAAAAAGGTTCACCTCACCATCAGTCTGAAACACCATTTGAATTTAGTTTCACCTGGTCATACATATTAGTGCAGCATATTCTATTCATCTCTAATGCAGCCATAAGGACTACTCGTGTAAGAGGAAAACTAAACAGTGGCCAGGATGGCACAGTGGTTAGCACTACTGCCTCACAGCACTAGAGTCATTGTTTGGGTACAGTTTGCACGTTCTCCTGGTGTCAGCATGTGTTTTCTCTGGGTGCTCCGGTTTTGTCCCACAGTCCAAAAGACACGCTGGTTACGTGCTAAATTCCCCCTGTGTCTGAACAGGCGCTGAAATATGGCAACTGGGAGATTTCACAGTAACTTCAATGTAAGCCTATTTGTGACATGAAACATTGGAATTCATTATCTTTCACCTTACTGGCTTGGATCTTGAAGTCAGCAGCACAGAATTTGCATAGAAACAGGAGTGACTCCTATTGTTTTTTTAAAAGCTAGATTTTCAAAATGAGTCTTCCACACTGTGCATCATGTATTGCCTCAAAAATCCATGCTGAAAATCTGTGGGTGGGGCATATTCCCGCTGGAGAGATTGGCAACATGGCACTGAATGCTATGCTGCCACTGATCTATCATAGCAGAGATTAGCAACGTGCAGTAGCCCTGCACTGCTGGTCTCCCGATTGCTTGCCAACACAGCTATCCTACCATTACTGCCCCTCCAATTCCTCCCCACCCCATCACTGGCCTCCTAGAAGTCCCCAGGCCAGCCCTCCATGTCCCCAACCCTCTGCCACTGATCTTGAAGTAAGAAGTCTCACAACACCAGGTTAAAGTCCAACCAGTTTATTTGATAGTAACCCCACAAGCTTTGAGAAATGCTGTTCCTACTTCAGGTGTGTGGAAAGTTCTGATCGGAGAAGGGTATATAAAAGGCACAGAGTTTACAGAATACTGATTAGAATGTGAGTCTTTGCTGTAAACTTTCCACATATCTGACGAAAGAACAGCGTTTCCGAAACCTTGTGGGTTTACTATTAAATAAACTAGTTGGACTTTAACCTGCTGTTAAGAGACTTCTTACTGTCTTTACCCCAGTCTAACACTGCATCTTCACATCACTGATCCTGAATGCTGAGTGGCACCAGGAACTCCCCAACCATTCCCCCCTCAATAGGCCATGCCCCTTAACACTGCCCAATGCTGGTCAGTATTGCTGGGAGGAGGAGGAAGGGTGAAGAATTTACACCGAGTCTCACAAGCCTTCCCCTCTGCCCTATCCCCGTAACCCTCTACACGTATCCTGGATAATCCATCTAACTTACACATCTTTGGACACTAAAGGGCAATTTAGCATAGCCAATCTACTTAATCTGCACATTTTTGGACTGTGGAAGGAAACCAGAGTACCCAGAGAAAATCCACATACAGAGTTATGCCAACACCAGAGACAGACAGTCATCCAAGGCTGTAATCAAATCCAGGTCCCTGGCACTGTGCAGCTGTAGTGAACTACTGCTACATGCTGCCTACCTGCTAGGATTATAGCAATTCTTATATGCGTGTGACAGTGTTGAATAAATGAAAGAGGAACTCAGTCTCAACGGAGACTTCAAATTTTGCATTAATGGAACCATTAATTCCTGCTCAACTCCATATTGGTGACTGACATCAAAAATACGAAGATAAAGATGGAGATTATTTGTTAATCCCATGTGTTGAGGAAATTCCGCAGTACACTCTTGCCCAGAGTTACTCAAAAGGTTAATTATGCAATCCATAATTATGCACACCAGCCTTTCTGGCAAGGTTTGAATCATTGTTTAATGTCCCACCTTTGTGATATATTTGTGCACATCTTGCACATTAGAAAAATTACAAATAGAACAATATAATTAACTCTGCCTGACATCAGTTACTCTGCCTGATGAATTACAAACATCATCATCTTTTGGGTAAATGGCAAGCACACTCTCTCAATCTTGCAAAAGTGTCAACATAAGAACTGTACGCCATCTGGCAAAGTCAAGCTCCAAAATAACAACCAGCGTGGATGTGGCAAACAGCAGATTCTCAAATGCAGCTTCTTTGCTGCATTGATGAGACCTGGCAACAATCCAGTATGGGTGCAGATAAACCACTGGACAACGTCAGCGATGCGCTGTGAATCTTTGCAAAGCAAATTAATTCCCTCTACCAGTACTTTCTGGTGAACTGGCCAAAGAATAGCTGTACAGGCACGCTTATTGCAGTGAACAGCAGCAACATTTGGTAGGGGGAGAAGGAAACGTAGAAGAAAAAAGGAAGCAGCAAGTGATGCTGCATTTACAGTGAAATTATGGTATACAAAAATTCAAAATGACATTGACAGCCGACACATCAACAGCTGCTATGACTCAGACTGGGTACATTCTGATGACAAGATACTGTGGAAGTTAATCCCTGTAAAAACAGATCGACTTAAAGAATTCAACACTATTCACTGCTGACACATAGCAAAGAATTACATTCAAGCACAATCCATCTAATTTCTTAAAGCTCATGAGCTTCAAGACATGAATGTGTATATTCAAACTGAATTTTGCGTCAAGGTTCCCTGTTGTTGCTAGGTAACAGCTCGAGTCATATTTTATATTTTCATCTTTCATTAATGTGCAATCTGTTACATTTGCATCTGAATACATATTAAACCATTTCCTGATAAGAATAAATTAGAAACCATTATGTCATCTGGGGCAAAATATTGTAGTGTCACATAGTGTACAAAAAAATTATATTAACACTACACGACAATCATGTTAGATTAAACACCAAATTTGCTGCAAAGGTTATGTGCTGAATTAATGATAAAGGTCTTTTTACAGAATCGCTAAATACCAGCTGTTGTAACTAATGCAGCCATGGTTCAAAATGACAGATGTCATGTGCATTTCATTTAAAGCATGAAAAGAAATGTGGTATAGCTTTGTTTCATGAAGACCTTACAATCCATCCAAGTGAAATTCCCCTCAAAGACATTTGTGTATTTCAGAGAATTGCAACTTGGTACAAGATAAGCTGCATTTTGCAGCTATACAAAAATGCAGAGCTTTTAATGCCTGAGGATCGGAGTTCATGATGAATCAGAATGTGACCTAACTTACTCATTTACTGGAATTTGCTAAGTCAAATAGGACATGCACTCCAAAGTATTAGTGCCACCAGGTTGGTGGCATTTTCAGGTTTGAGTATTCCCAATGACATTAAAAAGTCATGATTATTTCGTCTACCCATTCCATTTTTTACTTCTAAAAGCTGCGTGCCTACAAAAGTATCTTTCAAGCTGCAAGTTAAGCTCTGGCCCAGTTAAGGCTTAGGATAGGGAGATGAAAAAGTTTGAGATGAAATTCCTAGAGTGTGGAAACATTGGGGAGGAGGATGGTGTGGTATAGCAAAGAACAAATGAAACAGGTTTAAAATAATTACTCTACTTTTCAATGTTTTTTTCAAGAAATAAAGCCTCACGTTTGTTTCTTTTACATGTTCTTGCTGACTATGGTGTAACTATTAATGATTTGTTGCATTTATATTTAAAAGGTCCCTTTGTTTCTCTATCCTATCTAGAGTCACCTTTCAAGTGATCTCCCTTTCTATCAAAATGTACTACCTCATTTATTGAGGATGAACTTCATTTGCCAAATACCTGCCCTTCTGCAACTTTATTACTATCCTCCTGTAATCTGTATCAACTATCCCCTCCAATTTAATACCACCTGCCAATTTAGAAATTGTTTTCAATTCCAAAATCCAAATTCTATTCTAAACACCAGTGGTTCCAGCACTGATCCATGTGCCATACTGGTTCCCATCTTCTAAATCACTGAATAACTTACTACTTCCAGCTTTGTCTTTGTCAGATCTCAGGCAACGATGAGACAGCACACAGAAAAAAAGGTAGAGAATCTGGTAAACTGGTGTAATGACAATCTCTCCCTCAACATCAACAAAACGAAAAAGAGATAGTCATCGACTTCAAGCAGCAAGGTGGAGGACATGCCCTTGTCTACACCAATGGGGACGAAGTGGAAATGGTCAAGAGTTTCAAGATTCTAGATGCCCAGATCACCAACACCTGTCCTGGTCCCTCCATGCAGATGCCACAGTTAAGAAAGCCCACCAACACCTCTGCTTTCTCAAGAGGTTAAGGAAGATTGGCAGGTCCACTATGACTCTCAACAATTTTTACAGATGCACCATAGAAAGCATTCTTTTAGGTTGCATCACAGCGTGGTATGGCTCCTGCTCTCTGGCCAAGGTCACATAAAAAAAACACTACAAAAGGGTGTAAACAAAGCCCAGTCTGTCATGCAAATCTGTCCTCCAAATATTCCTCAGAAGAGCAACCAAAATAATGGACCCCATGCACCCGATACTTAATTCCACCTTATGTTGGGAAAAGGATTCAAAAGTCTGGGATCACATACCAACTGACTCAACAGCTTCTTCTCTGCTGCTAGACTTTTGGATGGACATACCTTATATCAAGCTGATCTTTCTGTACATCCTAGCTGTGACTGTAACACCACATTCCGTACTCTCTCCTTTCCCTCTCTATGTATGGTATGCTTTATCTGCATAGCACGCAAGAAATACTTTTCACTGTAATACTAATACAGGTGACAATAATAAATCAAATCAAAGTAGTCTTAATGCCAGTTAGCAATCCATTCTATAGGTCAGCCTCTGCATTCTCTGACCTTATTCATTAGTCTATTGAGGCATTTTATTGAAAACCTTCTGAGAGTTTAGTAAATTACAGCTACTGCATTATCGTCTATGTCTCATTAGATCCTCAAAAAAATTCAATAAATCTGCATAGATTTGCTCATTTGAAATCCATGCTATTTAGTATGTTTTTTGTTTCTAGATGTTCATCTATTTTCTCCTTTAGTGGGAATCCCCAATAGGTATTATTAAATTTCTTTGCAGATTCTGCTCCCCCTTCCCAAATATAGGAATTACATCAGCTTTCTGCCAATCCTTTAACGCTACACTTTTTTAATATTATTAAATATGCCTCCAGTACCTCTTCCCTTGATTCTTTTAGAATACATGAATGAACAAAATCCATCCACAGCATCAGCTTTATTCTTGGAATTTGATTTGTTTATTGAATGCAATTTTTTAATATATATTTTGAAGGAGTTTAACTCATTACTCAATCATTTAATGCCATATCTATCTGTGAAGGCAAAAGTGAAATAAAAATTAACATTTGCTTTTCTCCATTGTTACTGGTGTATTTGATTGGTCTTCTAACAGTCCTACTCTTAAAATGATGTCTTGTAAAATGTCTTACTAATTTTGTTTAGTGTTCCTGAACTATATTATGAGCTGTCTCAGCATAAGGGAACACTTGGGAAAATGTTTGAGCATTGAATAGATACTGCATATAAAAAGAGGCAGCAGCACAGAAAGCTCTCACAAACAACAATTTGACAATGAACAGATAATCTGTTTCTGATTTTGTTTGAGCCCTGGAACAGGATCTGAACCTCAGATTCAGAGGCAGGTGTAGCAGCAGAAACGTGCCTGACTCTCAGAAGTACAAGGACATATTGCAAGAACAGTGTTTTACATTGTTTTCCATTCAGAGGATGTCCCCCCAGGTGTCTCAAAAAAAAAGTCAAACTGAAAAATGAGACAAAGAAGAGAATGCTTTGTTTTGAGGGAGAATGAGTGGGAAAGGCAGTGTCTTTGATAGAGGCAATAACCTTAAACAGTTGAAGGCAGAGTAAGACTATGTCAAAAGCTGCAGAGTGACAGAAGGGAAAATGCAGTACGGTCAGCTTATGAAAACAGGAAAAGGATCTGGGCAAGAGTACTGAGAATATACTCAGTCTGAGAAAGACTGGGGCGGGGGTAAATAATGTGGTGTAATCGCCAAAATGATTGAGATACCAATGAATTGGAACTGTCAGCTTTCACAATGCTCCCATCCCCCTACAAAAGTTTTAGAGTTTCTTTTAGGGCCACGTAGGTTATTGTGGGCAGCACAGTAGCAGAGTGGTTAACACTGCTGCTTCACAACTCCAGGCTCGGATCACTGTGCGTGGAGTTTGCACGTTCTTCTCATATCTGCGTGGGTTTCCTCCAGGTACTCTGGTTTCCTCCCACAGTCCAAAGATGTGCAGGGTTAGGTTGACTGGCCATGCTAAGAAATTGCCTTAGAATCTAGGGATGTGTAGGTTAGAGTGATTAGTGGGTATATGTCGGGATATGAGGGTAGGGCCTCAGTGGGATTATGTTTGGTGCAGACTTGAAGGGCCTCTTTTTAGTGTTCTATGATTAACTCATGATTATGAGTTAAAGTTCAATTCTATTAGGAAAAGAATTTTTTAAAGAGACTTTCAGCAATCACCCATTCTCTAGACCAGGAAATGGTACTTATGGCCTGGCTGTATTTTTGATATGTTCAGCAATGGATAAACCATGAAACCCAACAGACGTGTCAGTTGGGAAACTACAAATAATTGCAGCATTCTGCACTATAAAAACAATCTGGCCCTGCACAACTCAGCCCTTAACCCCTTCCTTGAATCGGTTAAACATTACCAAAAAACAACTGGTGCTCTTAGATTCAGCAGGTTACTGATTTTAATAGAGGACAAATTGCATTCTTGTTGATTTGCATTCAAGAAATATGAGTATGAAATACTGGGGTGCTCCTTGACTAGGGTCCCAATCTGCGACAGGAAGAGTTGGGTGGCGAGAGAAAAAGACAGAAGACAGGATGTGGGAGCATGATAGGATGGAACTTGTTCAGTAAGTGAAGTGGTAAAATGTCAAAGTAAATGGTATTGCACAGGACAATAGCATGCAACATTGTTTATACAGAGATAAAAATAGGAGCCCCAGGGATCAATGAACAACAGCGTCATCTACTTAGGAGTGTGATCTTGGAAAACTGTCAAAAGCAAAATTAATAGGCAAGTTATCATAAGTGTTGCAGGTTGTGGTAAACATGTTAGATGATGCCTTAAGAATATCTTCATGATCCCATACTTCTTTCCATTTTATAGCCAGTTCTCAAGTTTTCAACACTAATGCTGTAGTTTAGATGCATCAGACAGAAGGAACCCTCTGGGTCTATAGAACATGGTTATTTTCAAGTCATTCTATTATCTGCAAAGACTTACCATTTAAACATTATTTCACCATTAAAAACAAATTAATCATTTGTAATTTTTGCATTACAATTGTCAAGTTTCAGGTAGCTATCTCATGGATGGAACTATACTAAGTGCTCAGAGAATATTTATTCATGACCTGTGGGCAAGTGTTTTGATACAAATTATGGTTATCAGAGGGCTGTAGCATCCTTTACAAGGTTTAAATACTTCTTCAGGATTTAATTATCCTATTATTGGTTTACTTTTTGATATGCAACATTTTTACATTTTGTTCCAAAAGTAATTGTGTTTTACAAATACAAAGCTTAACAGAACACAAACATGTGTTACATACATGTCTTTAAAGCAAGGTCCAGTAGTCATGATCTATATTTATATACAAAAGGACAGATGGGAGAAAACCAAAAGAAATAACCAGGTGTCTTTTTATAGAATGTGCAAACAGCTAATCATGCCTATCAACACTATTTCAACATCAGGGTTCCAAGTTAGCCACACAACTTATAGGACAAGAGGCAAGCTCCTGAGATGTACAGAGAATGTCAATAAAATATTTACAAATCCTCACCTTTAAAACACTTGTCAGTTACAAAAATAAAACTTACTTTGCAAAAATGTACTATATCGTCTTTAGTCAGCTTCTTCAGGTGTGCTACTTCAATGTTATCTGTAATTATAATAGAAGCATCATTTAAGATACATTTCAATACCAAATATCTGAACATTTGGATGTTGAAATAGTAAGGCCTTTTGCACCTATTAGTATAATTGGGCTTTAGTCACGATAACTACTTATATAAATGCTTCAATTAAAATTTGCCTCACCAATTATAAATTAAATAACTTTTAAGTACTAAGTAAGAAGGCACAACAAACCATTTATTTATTTTCAAACAGAAATTGTTTTGCACTAGTCTTATATTCAAGTTATGGTTTAGTAACTTTGTAATACAGAATGTTTGGCAAAAATTCTCAGGCTTTAATCATTCCAAGTGAAGAAAGAAATACATATGTATTACAGAATACATTAATATTTTCCTTAAAAAAAATTGGTTTCACACTAGAGATTTCAGTCAACTTCACAGAAGTGCATTGTTTTGCTGGTCTTGGAGGCTAAATTTTTCATTTTCATATACTACACCTTTTGCTTTATTTCATTCATCCTAACCATCAGTAAGGTGGAGAGAGTAGTCTGTGATATAGACTCAACCTCCTCAATTACTACAACAAATGAAATAACACATCACATTTCTTTGTTAAAGTAGGCTTGTATTAATATTTCCTTCTCAATAACAATGTTCTGTACTGTAAAAGGCAAACAAAAAGCTTGTTGAGTTGGAGCCAATAGCAGAGAGTAGGGGTTAAATAGAGGAAATGATGTTCCACAGCAATTGGTGCTGGATCCATGACTAACCAACTTGGGCTCAGAAATTAGAGGTTTACATCATGTGAACAGACTCTTTGTCCATGCCATCCAGTTGAAGTGCGATTTCAAAAGTTTAAAGTTGCTACAAGACAATAATAAATTTGCAAAGATGTACAATTATCAAATTAATTTTAATATAAATTTGAGAAGTACTTTTTGATAGGAGAAATAAGGCCATATGCTACTTAGTAAATCAAGTTGGATAGAAAAGCAAAAGAACAGACATGCAAACATTAAAAAGAGCACAGGTTAATAACGCCATTTGTGGCAGGGGAGACAGAAACCCCTGTTTTTTTGAGATTAGAAAAAGTAGATTAGTTTAAAATAGAGACCACAGCATGCTTTATATATACACCAAGGTATCACAACATGCCTCACATATACTATATAAAGGTACTGCCTGTATAAGCACATATACAAACATTTTGAACAAGTATTATAGATTTAAACTGTATTTTCTTGTGAGCTTGAGCCAAAAAGCAATTTACCTCTTGCATAATGGGAAATAAGTTTAATTGATAAACCACATTTTTTTGAAACAATGAAGCATAGAGCACACACCCTATTATCAGGAGCAGGCCAGATAGCTACAAGCAATCAAGGTTTTTGAAAAGAATAGAAGGATTCAGCTTCTGGCTGCAATTAAGCCTTCACTGATAAAGGTGACAGAAAACAAAACAGGAGAGATGACTCCCTTTTAATTCCTGGGACTGTGGGTGTCAGGAACGACCCTTGAACCTACTGGGTATGCATAGGTAAAGTTATGGGCAGGACACGATTGAGTTTGATTGACCAATGAATTCCTAATTCTGCTAGAAGATAAAACGCTACTGGCCAAAATGAAATGTATTAATATAATTGGATTGTCCAGCTTGGATGACATGTTCAATGGGGTGGGGAATGAACCCATCAAATCTATTGCCTTCAGCATCTGACAAATCACACAGAACATCCAAGTTTCCATCATCTCAATCTCAAGCATTAATGTTTCCACTTCAGTTGAAGGTTTTCTTGCTTTCTCAATTATTCACCTATTCCTGTCAGCGTAAATGTAACTTGTAGATGCATACATCCAAAGATTGAAGCAAGACACTAATCCACCCCCACTCCTCCCCCAATGTAATTACAATATAGGCCTTACTTATTTGCCAGTGTCTCATGATAGGGTATTTAAACATGCCCCAAACTAGTAAGATACATTCTTTGCAGAGGCTACCAGTGTCTGTTCTAAACACCATCTATAACTTAACCACCTAGTCACTGTCATGGGCATTCACAATCAGCTAATATTCAGTATAATTTCAAGTTTACTAATTACCATAGGCTTTAATTTTGTTCTGTCAGCCATGCGGACTATTACTGAATCCTATCTTTTCACATCCTGTGGTTTTCACTAGAACAGTGTCTGAATCTTTCCACTCTACAGTTAAGTTGCTGGGCATATCCAAAATCATGATTATTTCATCCCTATTGCTGACGGGTACTGTGGACACTCATGTTTTGTACGCTGGAAACCACTAATTTTAAATTTTGGTAATCTCGCAGCAATTTTGGTCTTCTGCTGTAACATGGATATTTTGATTCCATAAAACACAGCAGCTAGATTGTGTTGCTATGAAATCTTGGTAGGGCTCAGGCTTTGATTTGGCCCACAGAAGTGCATATATATATGTACTGCATTTCTGATGATGACTTAAACATTGATTATTTTTGATGATCCTTTCTGATACATCCTTCCCAAGATCAAGCCAGTAGGTGGGTTGTTCTCAAGGTGTATTTGTTCTTGACATTTTCTTCAAAGTAGATGCTGTCTGTGTTGCAACAGTTGTTTGACGAGTCAGCAAATGTGATTACTATTAGCTTGAAACTTGCTTTATACTTCAATCTTTTTGCAGAAGGACCATTTCAGTTCAGTTGTCATGCTACACATGGGTGTCTTAAAACTCCCACACATCGTTTTCACCACACAACCCATATTGCCTGTAACACATACTAACCAGGAAGGTGGGTTTCACCCCAAGCATGAATTTAAGCTGAGAAATCTTGGCTAATTACAAATGTAAGCATAATCCAAAACAAGCAAAATGGCAGACTGACTCGAGTTACATGCCAAGGATAGATCTAAACATGAATTTTGTGGGGCCACTATATGTGGTCTATAAGCTGACCCAGCAATCTACAATACTTCTTTAAAATTTAAACAGGCTCATTCCCTTTTATAAAAGGATTGAGAGATGATCATACAAGATCATCTTTAAAAAGAAATTTTTAAAGATAACAAAAAGTGTTTGGGATGTAAAGAACCTGTTCCACATGTTAGTGAGTCCAAAACTAGAGATTGTACGTTGTAAGCAGTTATCAAGTAAATGCCACTGCAGTTTCAAGAGGAACATCTTCATATAAAGACTGACAAAGAATGTGGAATGTATTACCACAAGAGATGATGGGGTAGATAGCAAAGATGATAATAATGTTGGCCCAATGCCATGGCCAAATATAATTTATGACCATACTTTCCAAATCTTGTATCTCACCACAAACCAAATAAACCTGATGAGCCATCACTCCACAGCATTCCAATGCTTTCTGCAGGCTACAAAGAAAGATTAACAAAGGGAAAAAACATTTGCCTTTTCTTTTGTCTATAGCATAATAGACGTGGGAAGAAACTTCATGTACATTGCAAAAGAATAGGTAATTTTTGTTTTCTGGTTTCAAGAAAGGAAACTATGCATATTTCATGTAAATCACCCCATTTTATATTTTGTGATTATCAGAGGCCCAAAAACAAGATTGTGTAGAGGTTAGGACAATGTTAGTAAGAGTCAGAAATTCTTAACATTTATTTATTTCAGTATACCTCGGTCAAAGTTGTACTGCTGAGAGATTATCTCACTCCAGTGCTTGGCGCACTCAGCCGTGAGTTTCTTTGGTTTGTCAAGTCGTCTTATTGCTAGAGCCTGAAGATGCTTTTGAAATGCCTCCTCTGACATTTCCTTTATATGCTTTTCCATTGTTTTCAGAAAAGCTTCCACCCTACTTTCCAAGTAGCTGGGTTTTCTTTCTGACTGAATGATGAAACGAAGTCCTTGTACACCATTTGCTCGCCGTGGACCACTAAATACGATGTAACCTACCGAGAGAAAAGGAGGCTACAACTAAGTGCAATTGTTAAGTAAAATGATTGTTTAGATACAAGAGTCAAGTAGTTATGATTATATAAAGTTGTGCCTAGATTAAATGAGTTGAACAGTCTCCACAACATTCAAAACATAAAACAAGAGATGATATAATTCATGCTGAAACATTTCTTTGTAGCTGGCTGTACAAACTCAAATACATGCATTTCCAGATACCTTCCCCAAATCTGGTGCAAAGAACGAAGAAAGTAGGAATGCATAGGCAGAGTTAGATCATCCCCTCAATTCCATTCCACCACCTTAAGTATGGCTGAGGTGTATGGGAAATCCATTTGACCACCAAATTCCATGTCCCTCAATACACTTACCTCATAAAAGTATCAATCTTAGTCTTGAAAAATTTAATCGCCCCAACATGCAAAAATTTTTAAGAGTCATAAATTTCCATTATTGTTTGTGTGAAAAAAGTTCTAAATTGACATAGGAGCAGACCATTTTTCCCTGGGGCCTGCCCTGCCATTCAATACGATCATGGTTGATCTTCTATCTCAACTCCATTTTCTCGCCCTCCCTCCATTGTAGAAATGTAGATTGGTTATGCATTGTTTTTTAATGAAATTCTATTTCTCATTTTCTTTGCACTGACAGCTGCCACCTGCAGTTAAAATGCAATATTTTGTTGTCATGCTTGAATTTGGCCAGTGCAGCATGGTAATAGGTACAATCTTCAGTATGCATGGCATACTCTTAGAAATGGTGATCTAGATCTTCAGTTAGTGACAGAGGTAAAGTGTAGATAATGAAGTACTGCAGCATCTGGGCTACAGCTAACAAACCTCCTCCTTTGGCTACAGCACAGATCTATTGTTAAGACCTAGTGGCAAGATACACAACTTTCCTTCATGTCACAAACTTCCTTCAGTTCAGTGACTAATATATTTTCTCATCTAGTTTTAATTCTGGGATCATCCCTCCTCCTTACTATATTCCTTCCTTCTACACACCACCCCCACCATAGGCAAGGAAGGGTAGGTGGAGCATGGTGTGCAGAGCCACAGGTGCAGTGTGTTTTGACACAGATTTAAAGGGCTACACTCATGAGTAGTCTTTAAAGTCTGTGAGGAACAGCTCCAAATAAGTCAGGGTAAAAATCTGCACAATACTGGCCAAACAGCCAGGCAGAACCCAAAGGGACCATCAGTGAGGGCTTCCCATGGACTCATTTTTGGTGAACCAAACCTCTGGACTGGGGCATGTGTGTGCTCTTCAGAACTAGGATAATGTTTTGCTGCCCTCCCCCTTACAGATGTTTCTTCTGAAACTGATGAAAATATTCTCATTCACAAATTTTCCTATACTAGAGCTATCTTAGTTTTTTAAAGAAGTGGAGAAGTTAACTGTGAATTGTGTGCAAGATTACAGAAGTTCATGGGGTGTATGGGGTGGGGGAAGGGGTAAGAGGAAAGTGTGCAGTCAGGAAAAAACTAGAGGAATAAAGGTCTTTAGTCAGTTTGAGGTTACAATTGAGCATGTATTATTTCCCATCATCTCCAATCAACATCCCAAAATGACGTTAAATGCTCAGCCTGGTGATGCTTCAAAGTAAAACCATGTCAATCTCTGGGGATCTAGGGCTTCACTCAGCCTGGATGCCCCAATTTGTGTTCTACTAGAGGCTGGATACTTCATCTCACCAGGTATAATTGCCTCCCAACATTTTGCTAAGTTCCACTGGAGTAGAAACACCCAATGTTGAGTCTATGCCCTCAGCATTCCTGCCTCCATGTCAGGTGCTTCCTTTTGGGGACCATCTTCAAATGATGGCACAGTGTACTAATGTCTACTTTCTAGCTATTCCCAAACATTGTGCAAAAATTCGATGTTTAGCATCCCTTAAAATTTTTGCTAGAGCCCAGGTGATGATATCTTTTCTAGCTCCTTCACTGGCTAGAGGGAATTTCTGGACTCTAACAAGGAAACCTTTACTGCAACCTCAAACCAGTCTTCTCCCTTTTTAGCATTAGATGGGTGATGGAAAACAAATTTAACCCACCTCACATGGTTGGGATTTTGGTTCTGGGAAGAGGAAGATTTGGCCTCACCAGCTGAAATGATTTCCCTGTATTTATTCCTCTGCTATCACTTCTGCTTCTCTCTGCATCTCCTCTAACTTCTTAGCGTTCAACTAGTTAAGATTAAAAGTGCTGAAACTGTAATGCCAACACACTGCTCCAGAATTTAATGTTGCATCAATTACAGAACTTCTGAAAGTGTGAATAATGTTATTATTTTACATTTAATTGTTTTTCCTGTTCATTATATAATTACGAAATCAACTTGGATTTAGAAAATATAAATAGATATTTATTTGAAGTATATGCTCCTTATTTTGCTTTACATCACATACAAATTAGGAATACCACCACTTTGGACTTTAAGCATGTTAAAAATTAAATCAATTTTTTTTTTACTGTCAGCAGTTAATACTGCTTAGCCAATAGTTTAAACACATGGAAATCAAAGCTACAACAGAACATTTTATTATACTGAACTGTGTGCAGACATCTGTCAATCACCAATAGAAAAGAACGTAAAAATTTAAAAATTCAAAGATTTTCAAATAAAATTGTTAAATGACCATATACACCATAATGCTCATTGAACTACTCATCATTTTGATCTTGCAAAAGAAAGTACTTCACCTACCCAACTGTTCTTTGGTCCGCAGTGTGTTGAAACATGGCTCTGATATGATTTGACAAAAAAGCTCCAGTAACACATTTTCATGTGTGTTCTGCATGTCTGTCTGGTAGTAGATCTCAATTCCACAGTTGTTGTGCACCTCATTCTTTTGCTGGTACACAAACCATCCTCCTATACACAGGGCAAAAGCAAACACTAGGTTATGTACAGAAACACACCTGTTCTCTCAGCATCTTCGTGATAGGAAATTACTTTATTGCAACCCTGATGAGTAGTCTTGCAGCTAATTCAAACTGTCATCAGCAATCTTTCTCAAGAAAGAGTACCAATTAGCAACAGACTGAAACAATACATCGCTTTTAATCAGCTTTCTTCCGAGGAAGCTAAAAATAAAGTGTGTAATTAGGCTCATCTTATAAGGCAATCTGAAATACTGCTATTTTTAGAATTATACAATATTGATACTATTGATGGCTTGCAGGAATTAAAGCAGAAAGGAAAACTTTGAAAATTAGACTTATCAATTTTATTTCAGCTTGATTTACAAATGCTGAATCCTAAATATTATTCTCAGTGACCAAGCAACCAAGAACACAGCTTAAGTATGTTTGTATCTGAAATGAGAACAGGATGAGCTAATAAACTCATTCAGAATAGTCTCTTAAAATAAGCTTGAAGAATCTATTCATTGGCATCTATTTTACAGCCATATCCTGTTGTGCAATTTAATTCAGATAGACATAAGAAATATCAAACAGCATTCAAAATATTCTGCTTTTGACTTTGAAATCCACGAGTCTCAATGTATCTTAGTAAAAGATGCCATTAAATATTTGAGTGGTATAAAGTCTTTGATCTTCATTTGCTTTTATGGTTATGAGTTTGATATTATATTCCAAAAAAATTAGTGCAAAATTATACTTTTAAACTTGCACACCAAGGTCTCTAATTAATCAGGCAAACTGCACATCTAAATGCAAATACTACAACTGCAAATTGGAGGTTCAAAGAAATAAGGACAGGTTTTTTGAGCCAAATACTTGTTCTGCTTGTAAAGGTTACGCACAAAAAATCCCTTCACCTTGTTGAAACTTTTAGGCCTTTACAGGGATCTAAATTATGGACACTATGATAGTTTTTTGCCAAATATAACTTTATGGTGAATAATTACAGGACCACAAAATAAAACTAATGTAGACAAGTGTCTCATTAGGAATGCACTGTTTTAATAAAGTAGATACTTACAATGACAATTTAGCAATACATTGCTCCTGCTGCAAATGTGAACAACAACAGCACAACTTTAATCATTGTATAGCATTATTGTTAATTTATTCATTGTCCAATCTTTGGTAACCAATGATTTTTGCTTGCATCAATTGTTTGATTTTGCTATATCAAGTGTGAACTATGAAATGCAAACCAATACTGACTGATTTTCACTTTTATATGTTTCTGATAATAATTTTATAAGTATGTTGGAATAACTAGTATAAAGTTATATTAAAGCCTTATCGTGCATTAGGTTTTTTAACTGGATATCATTCTTGCTCCAATGCTTTTGTTTTAATATAGCCTGTCTAATTTCCATAACTGGATCAACATGGAATCTCAAAACATCACAAATGGTCAAGAAAAAAAAAGCAAAAAAAAAAGTGCAAACTTAACTTACGATCAGGAAGTTGCACTTCTCTATATCGGGTAAGCTGACTGGGAAGAAGAGGTTTAGTATGAGCATGCTGAATCAGCGTGTCTTCAACCATCTGTATTATATTCAAAGAAGCCTATAATGAAGGGAACATATTAAAATGTTAAAACATTAAAGTGGAAAGTGAACATTTAAATTGCACATATTTAACTGATGTTAACTTTGCCTGTACAAACTGAAATAAAACCAGAAAATGCTGGAAAGATACAGCACATCAGTAAGTAAGTAAAAAACTGATTTCTGACATTTCAGAAGTAAGATTCAAAAGTTAGCAAGCATTTTAGCATGAACGAGAAAAAGTGAGACGAGAAAAAAAGTTGCACCTTTCACATCCTCAAGACATATAAAGCATATTGTGATTCCTACATTTAAAAAGAGCAATGCAAGAGGTTAATCAATCTACGGACTAAATAGTTCAATGTTGGTTTTAAGAAAGATAATGGGGACTTTATTGAAAGATGCAAAAAAGCTGCTGAGCAGAGACTGATAGCCAAGTTTCGCATACACAAGGACAGTCTTAACAGGGATTTTGGCTTCATGTCACACTATCTGTAACCCCCATGACTTGCCTGGGTTAGCAAAAAACCTCACTTATTGTGCTGTCTGGAGACAGTACACATCTCTTTAACCTGTGCTCAGCACTCCTTCCACTCACATTGTTAGCCACTAAGACTTGAATAGCAGGTTAGGTGTAAAGATTCGCATTCTAATCAGTAATTTGTAAACAGTCTGTACTGATATGTGTGCTGTTGGAGACCAGAACTCCTCATTCACCTGACAAAGGCCACAGGGTCAAAAGCTTGTAAGTTTACTATCAAATAAATCGGTTGGATTTAAACCTGGTGTTGTCAGACTTCTTACTAAATTAACCTGAAGCTGAGAGAGGGTTGATTTATGACTGAGAAATCTAGAAGAATGAAGGTTCTGCCAAATTTAATGGCTAAGCAGGACCGGCCTTTGGTCTCAATTTGTCACAGCCAGTTAGATGGATCTAGACTTGTTAATGGATAGGTAGGCCTTCTACACCAGGCTTCAACCAAGAAATCAGATATGGTGGGGTTAAGGGTGAACACAGCCAGGCAACATTCAGGGAGATAGAGAAAACACTGATGCTGCATTGAGGAGACTGGAAGGGTTAACATAATAGGAACAGGAGTAGGCCATTTAGCCCTTCGAGCCTACCCTGCTATTTAATAATATCATGGCTGATCTGAAGTGGATCAGTTCCATTTTCCCGCTTTCTCCCCATAACCCTTAATTCCCTTGTCTATCAGAAATCTAGTTACCTTGACTTAAATATATTCAGCGAGATAGCCGCCATCACTTCAATGGACAAAGAATCCCAGAGATTCATCACCCTTTGAGTGAAGAAGTTCCTCCTCAACTCTGTTCTCAACTGTCCTCCCCTCCTTATTTTGAGGCTTTACCCTGTAGTTCTGCTATCCTTTAAGCAGGAAGAATCTCTCTACCTCTACCCTATCTAGCCCCTTCAGATCCCCCTCAGCCTTCTAAACTCTTAATGAGTACAGACCCAGTCTAATCTCTCCTTATAGGCTAACCCCCTCATCTCTGGTATCAGCCTGGTGAACCTTTTCTTTACTCCCTCCAAAGGCCAATATATCTTTTCTCAAATGTGGCGACCAAAACTGCATACAGTTGTGTGGGATTTGGAGCCTTCATCAAGGAGACAGGAAGGGACTGGAAGAAAAATGCTGTCTGATCATGGGGGTTAGTGAAGGAGATATACTGGATCTAGCAGCTGGTCTACCTCCCTTTATCTGCTGGATTTTCCAGAGGCCCAAAGATTTTGGCTGGCGAGGCTAAACTTGAAATGGTGGTTGAATGATTGAAACACAATATTACTGTAATATTTTAAATTGCCAACTTGCCACCTGTGAATGTTTAGGTTTCTTGTCCACTGGTTTGCTTGATAAAAACTGGAAACGGGCAGATTAGGATTGAAATTCATATTTAACATCTATCCCAATTCAAACCCGCCTGCTGTAGTATTTGTGTCCCACCCCCTAAAATTTGGAAAAAAATATAGTCAGCATGGATTTCACAAGGTAAGGTTGGGCTTATCCAATCTTATTGGAATCTTTGAAGTCACAAAAAGGGTAGATAAAATTATGACAGCAGTAATTACCTTTCATATTTCCAAAAAGTAATGATTACAGTTAGAACACAAGGCATCAGGAGCCATATAGCAGAATGGATACCCAGTTGAATAAATTAGCTATAAAGGAGGGTTAAAACGTAGTTACTCTGAATAGAAGGGACACAGTGTTCCACAAAACACTATATAAAAAATAACAAATCTGGGCTCTGGAACTGCAGGTACCAATTCAAAATTTGCAGATGCCAAATTGGTGCTGCAGTCAATATAAAGACAGACTGAAAATATAAAAACAAGATTAATAAACTTGCAGAATTAGCAAATTAAATTCAATAGACAAATGGAAGGTAGTATATTTTGCTAGGGAGGAGGGTCCCATATACTTTTCAAAAAGTATCTAAATGAGTAGAGGAGCAGAGAAATTGAAAGTATTATAGGTTAAAAAGGACATTTAAAAATACAAAACACTAATTTCTTGACAATTGAAAAGCAGAGAAATTATGTTAAACTTGTTAGACTTCATCTCACTTGCACGTGTACTTAATAAGGTTCAAATTATTAAACTACATGCGAGTCAGCTCAGTAATTTAAAATAAATCTGAATTTGTCTGTGTTTTCAGGCTGACTGACTCCTGAATTTGAGTATGTTGTTAGGGTATGCTGTTGAAGTTGTCATCTTTTACGTGCTCAATACTGTGATATAACCAAGGGAGAACACCTAGGTTCTTTGGAAGTGAACTAAGTCATGACATTTGGGCTCCAGCAAGTCTTAGTTAGCAGTAAAGAGAAGCCAAAGCCACAGTTTTGATTGGTCAGGAAGATGGCTTGAGGCCTAGATATTCCAGGGCTTCTGGTCAAAAATACAAGTTATAGTTTATCTGTTAGAAGGGATGCCAAGGCTGCAAAACTAATTGGTTAGAAGAACGATCTTGGACCTAGAAATGTTTCAGGGTTAGAGATTCAAACCAAGATTAGATTGTTGTAGCGGTGTTAGGAATGCTGCTCCTATTGGCCAAGAGTTGCAAATATCCAATTAAAAGTCATTAGTTGCGATGATACAGGTGCACATATTTGGGTTAAAAGTTGCAAAGTGACCTATAAAAAAAGGAGGTACATCAGAGATCTTCACATTGACCAAAAGTTAGTATTTACTACAGGATACATAAGGGCAGGGGAGAATTAGGAGTATGCATTTACTAGGAAATATGCATTTGTATAGGACAATGCCAATTGACAGGTGTTTGAGGAAGATTGAGGGGTCACTATAAGAACCAAGTATTAGACTGAAAAACTAAAGTAACTAACTGTCACAGGGCTGAGAATTGCCTCAGTTTAGACAAGGTTGCTGGGGCTAAAGTGAGACTGAAGGATAACATATAATCACTTAACCTTGAGGAATCATTTGATCGGTTACAATTTAGCTTGATAGAATCAGTATAACTGCAGTCTTTGTTGTTTTGGTACAGCCACAGCCTGTTGTGAAGTGGGCAGCTTCAGCAGTTATGGTAGACTGGGAAGGTGCGAGGTGGGTGGAAAAAGAATTCACCAGAGTTAAAGTCTAAAAGCTGTAAAGGGATGACTAAGTTAAAATCTCAGAACATGAGTCACAGAGCCAAGACGACCCCAGGATCCACGGATCAGTCTGACCAGTGTTGAACTTGTGCATTATGCCATGCCTCAACTTTTGGAGCATTAAACTTCAATCTTCATTGCCCAGTAAGCCTCCTTAATCTGTATTTGCATTCTAAATTAATGATTGTCCTTTTTGTCACTATGGTTATTCCTAACCAATAAAAATTTTCTTACTCTAGGCAATTGTGTAGAGTCCTACATATATAGAACTTAAGTGGAATCACATTTGGAGTAATACTAGTCTTCATATTACAAAAAAAGGTTCTGGCACTGCAGTGCAAAAAAAAGACATCAGAACCATGAGGTCATATCTATCAAAAGATTACACAGCAGCTTCTTGAAGACAAGAGGATGACCCAAAAATATGAAAAGCATGGGGAGGGGTGAGGGGTGCAAAAGAGAGAGACATAGAAGATATTTCCACTTGTAAGGCAGATTATAGCTAGGGGTCAGAGTCATTAACAAGTGAAATTTAATTTAAGCAGGAAAATGGCTTAAGGAGATTGCAAGGAGCAGTTCAGGTGACTAGCACTGACACTAATAAAAGGGAAGCTAGATAAACAAACAAGGAAGAAGGAATTAAATGATATGTTGTTGCAATTTTAGATGAAGGAAAGGAGACAACACACATGGAGCATAAACACGGGCATGAAATTGGACTGAATGCTAGTTTCTGCTCTTATAAATCCAAAAATAACATTTGAGATATAATCACATTACTTAGAAAAGGGCAACACAGCCAACTGGCATGCAACAAGATTTCACAAACCGCAAGAAGTGACCAATTAATGAGCCAGGCTTTGCTGGAAAAGTTATAGAGTGTTAAAGGCACCAGTTGTAATCAGTGTGCAAAAAAATCCACAAGAAAGTGATGCTTCTAGGATTGCAAATTGTCACAAATTGCTTGACGAAATGCCACAACTGATCAAAGGCAGTAATGAATTCAAAGTAAACTATGTCACACCATCCTTCACAAATCTAAATGCAACTGAACTGCCCTACAGGAATGCCATTAACTTCCAATCCAAGCTGAAAGCACTGCAAGCAGAGAGGACCAGACTCTCTTGCAATACACTAAATCAATGTTCACTTCTGCATGAAACTAAACCATACAGGTTTCTGCAAATCAGAACATGACAGCACAAGAGGAGAGGAATGAAATTTATAAAAAGCTCATCCCCCATTCTGACTGTTGCATGGTACCATCTCAAAATGTCTATGCATCTTGCTGCTTAGGAATTGTTCTTTCTACAGCTCCATAGTAGAGGCGCAAAGCTACAAAAGGAATTTAGGATAATAGCTAGTCATTGGAACAGATGCCTAGATTTAGCTCATCCAAGATGATTTTAGAGTAACAGATAGTTTTGACCAACAATATTGCAAGGTAATGTTTGACATGCTAAAGATACATCTGCATCGCATCTATTGATCACAAGAGTGTTTAATAGCAAAAGTACTAGGTTAAATTAGTTTACAGCAGCACAAACGTTTCCAGTTCTGCAGTGGTCCTCAAAATCTGACACTTCCTGTTTTGGGCATGAAGTTATTACTGTCTCGTTCATTAGATAGTTAAAAGGGATTTCAAATGAGAAAGATAAACATTTCCTTGAAATGCAAGGGATAGTCCAATACACAAATTGTAAAATGTCACCTGTGTGTTTAACATCTAGATTAAAGAACAATTTCTTAAGCACCTTATGCTTTGCTCAACAACAGACAGCAGTGGTGAACTTAATTTTAGTTTAAAGCAAACAAAAGCCCATTTAGACTGTTAACAGCAAAATATGTTCAAAGAAGAAGCAAAAGAAGCCAAGATGATCTTGTTTAAAATGGATTTAAGATCTTAATTGGAATTGGGACGATAATTTACAGGATTAGAAAGAAAAAATATTCCACAGTTCACGTGGTTGTTTACTGTAGTGAGAGGGGAAGCAAAATAAAATACTGTTTGGAGACCAATCAACCTAACTCGTACCATTTTGGTATTGTGGGAGGAAACTGGAGTACCCGGAGGAAATGCACAAAGACACGGGGAGAACGTGCAAACTTCACGCAGTGATTGGAGGCTGGAATTGAACCAGAGTCCCTGGTGCTGAAAGGTAGCAATGCTAACCACTGTGCTATTGTGATCTTTGAAAAAAAATTATTGTGCATGTTCTCAACCTACTACACCAAAGGGTAGATATTTGACAAGGCAAATGGGGATTTCACTGTCAAAGGTGATGCTGCCAGAGATGCAGGTTATCAACATCTCTTCAAGTCATGTGCGCTATAAGTGCTTATTTTACAGCTTTGTTGGTTTTATTAGCAACCAAGTTAACATACTGTATAATAATGAACAGTATGAACAAAGATTTATTACTGGTTTAGGTATCTATAAAATGGATATAATATCTATTGCATGCGAAGCAAATTCCTGTCCCAACAGGATACTAAAAAACTTCTATATATCCTTCAAAATAATGAATCAATTTTATTGCTTGAATATTAGGCTGTTTATAATGATCTAAACGTTTAGCTTCAACAAGTGGTGGATAAGATAGAAGTTCAGAAACAGCAGTACACAATTAAATCAAATGGCTGATCTCATACTATAGACATAACAGCTATTTTTAGAATGAATATCTCCCGATGAAGCCAAAGACATGTACAAGAAGCCACATGTCATTTTTAGGAGATGTATTAGTATGGACTGAGTTCATACAGTACAGAAATCATACTGGTGTTTACTCAAAGATTATCCAATTATTCCCAGTCCTCTGCTCTTTCCCAATAACCCTGCGAATATCAGTCTCATGATATTCTAGTGGCTTCAGTAATCTTCTACACAAATAATTTTGGGTGGCATGGTAGCACAATAGTTAGTGCTGCTGCCTCACAGCGCTAGGGACCCAGGTTCGATTTCCGGCCCTGGTCAGTGTCTATGTGAAGTTTGCACACATTCTCCTCATGTCTGCGCAGGTTTCCTTCAGGTGCTCCGGTTTCCTCCCACAGCCCAAAGATGTGCGGGTTAGGTTAATTGGCCATGCTAAAATTGCACTTTAAGTGATCTGGGATACATAGGTTAGAGGGATTAATGGGTAAACGTGTACGGATATGGGGTAGAGCCTGGGTGGAATTGAGGTCAGTGCAGACTCGATGGGCTGAAGGGCCTCTTTCTGCACTGTAAGGTTCTATGATTCTATGATTAGGCACCAGACTTTGGCAACGAGGAGAATTTCACAGCAACTTCACTGCAGTGTTAATATAAACCTTATTTATTACTAATAAACTTTAATATAATTATGAGAGCTCACTGTTTTGCAACATTATTGGCACAAATTTGATGGGTTTCAGGGCAAAATGGAATTTGTAACAGCAAAGTATTAATTTTTAAGCTTGGATAGGATGTCATTGTGAGTCAAGTGATATGCTGCTCTTCTTGGCATTATCTGAATGTCAAAACAAAACCCTATTTTTAGAACTTCCTGTACAGTAAAGTATTCCTTTTTTCCAAGACCATTGTTATTAAATATTTAACAATGTACATCGTTTACAAATACAATATTAAGCAATTCAGTATAAACTTGTAAGCCTGCAAGCATTCTATCATTTTAAAATGACCGTTAGGGAGTTATGGGGAGGAGATACAACAACAAATCAGGTGCATTTATGTTTTTATTGCACTTTAAAAACAACTCCATTCGGAATTTCAATATCAAATTTTATTGTCAACAAATTACCGAGTTAGTCTCCTGTGGCATTGAATATAGGGAATCAAGAGGAACTATCATCTTTTCAAAGTGATGTTATGAAGAGATAGCAAATCACTGGGCCAAGGTAAAATGTATAAACTACATCAGAAGTTGTAATTTTAGCACAAACTACAATTTTCCTTTTTCCTGAAGTTTCCTACAAATGCAAGGCAACATTGTTGTCTCACTGAAAATGCATTTAAAATGGCTACACGTTGTTGAAACACAAGTGCCGTTAGTCATTTGTGATGTCATATTGCATCAATAAACAATCTATAAATGAATTACTCCATGTATTTTAGATACATGTTTCTAAAAATAGTTCATTTTGCAAACAAACCAACAATATTAAAATATGCCATGTCCTAGGCTTCACTAATAGGGGCAGAGAAAACAGGAGCAAAATTTTTTTTTTGTTTTTAATCCCAATTCAATCCAATCAAGTCCAATTCAGAGTCTCAACAAGTTGAGACATTCCCGATCCAAGCTGACAAGACAAGGCTCTCATCTCCTCCAAGGCTTGATCTCATTTGCATCTTGGCCAAAATGTCAAGATACCACTTTTAAAAATTGCAGCAAGTGAAGCTGAAGGGTAACCTAATGACTTCACCAAGCACAGCATGTCAATACTGCACTTGATCTTAGCCCAAGGCCAAGATAAAACACCTGTTTTGCCTCCTATGGAGTACTATATCAAATTCTGGGCAACATACTTTAGGAAAGATGCGAAGGCGTTAGGGAGAACATAGAAGATTCACAAAATTGGTTCCAACTTCATACTTAGGCATGATTGGAAAAGTTGGGACTGTTATTGCAGAAGAGAAAGTTGAGACGATATTTGATGCAGATGTTCAAATTATGAGCAGTGTCGACAGAATAGATCGAATGGGGCGCTGAAAACAGGAATGTGGGGCACGTGTTTAAGGCAATTAGCAAAAGAGCAACAGACACTGGGAGAAACATTTTCACGCAGCAAGTCATTTAGATCTATAATGCACTGCCTGAGAACATAGTGGAGGCAAATTCAATTGAGGCATTCAAGAGAGAATTAGATTATTTAAGAATGTGTAAAGTTACAGAGGAAATGCAGGGGGAGACATCAGATGAATTACTCCAATGGTAATCCAACAAACACACTGGTGTGTATGGCCTCTATGTGCTGTGACAATTCTGTGATTCTGTTCCATTTGAAAACAGACTTCATTGCATCTTCGTATATTAAATTTTGTTTTTGAGGATGTACACCATAGAGATGGCATGTTTTCCTCTTGCTGTTAAAAGCATTAGAACAAGTTTGACTGCTGGTCTCAGACTGAAAAACCGTTACACTAGAAATGAATGGGAATTTTAAATAATAATCTTCCCTTATTAAATGGCACATTCATTGTGTGAACTATTGGTAATATCCTCAAAACAAAAAAAAACCATTGATACAACTGAAGGCAACAAACTAACCTGTCTTGTTATATTGCCATGGAGAAGAGCTTCTATGTGCAACCGTGACAACAGTTGAGGTATAAAGGCCTTGAGGCGAATCAGAGTGACATCTGGAACAGATTTTCAAACAGCTAAATCAATCACACTTTTAAGAAATACATATACTGCATTGCTATATTGGTTCTCCGCAGCAACATATAGAAAATGAGAATGTGCAACTATCACAAATTCAAAGCTGATTTTTCCTTAGTGTACTATGTTTGTCATTTGTCCTACATCCACTCTATGCTTTGAATTCATATAAAGTCTTATTTAGATTCAAACAAAGGTTGTTGTTTGATAGCATAGAACAGCAAGCTTAAGCAGAGTTTGAGAAAAGTATTTTATGGATTTCATAAACTTGTAAAAAATGAACTGTTATTAGGTGGATCATCACAATTTACTTATATAAATAAAAATGAACTAAAGGAAAAAGTGGTTTTAATTCTCCTTCAAATCAATAAATAAAACTGTTTAAATTACAAGTAAGGCTTGTAATTTACTTGCAAATAGTGTAAATCCCTTTTTAAGTGTTATGAATCCACCTATGTCACAAAATTTGCAAAAATAAAGTTTGCAGTAACTTTTACCAGCAACAACATGGCACAAAAATTTTTCAATATATGCTTAAGAAAGATGCAGTAACATTTTAGTGAAAATAATCTTTCTGCACACATTAAATGTAAAAAGTGTAAAGTTCAGGTTTAACAACAGTTAAGAGATGAACAAGTGTTAGCCACATTATCTTACATATTGTAAAAAGTAACAAACTAAAATGGCAAATAGTGTTACAAACATGGAGGATAAACTCTAAAATAAAGATTTTATTGTAATTCTACAAAAGTTTCACGGTGGCACAAATGGTGAAGAAATTCCCCAGGGACTAACTTAAGTTTTTTCTGTTCTGCATAGTCTATTCATTTAAATGCATAGTTTGTTTAAATATTGTCCTCAGCCTCCTATGTTAAAGTGCATGATTTGTATGCAGCCTGTATTATGTCTTCCAGGTTGGTGCCCGGCCAGAGCTGACAAACATGCAGTTTAAAAAAAAAACTACTCATAGCAAGTTAATCTTCTCATTTTGTTGATACTCCCGATGAACAAACTACCTGAAAAAAAAATGGTGAAAAAGCTGCCAGTTTGACAAGCGTCTAGATAGTCACACTTAACCTATTACCACAATCTTTGCTGTAACATTCAATTAAGTCATTCTTAGTTATTTCATCAAGAACTTTTCCCGTCATAATATCAGCATGCCTGCTGCACTAGAGTCTGAGCAGAGACTCATGTTTTTATTTTCTCATTTAAGGAGACTGCTGATTAACATTCATTCCAAACAAGCTCTGGAGTTGAGGCATTACTCAGGAATTCTATGATTTTGAAACAGGTATAGAAAGGAAAATCATGTGCCCAACAATTCTGCTAAGTCCCTTTGTGCAGACTCTCCTGATAAGGACTAACCTTAAAACACTCTGGCCTCTGAGACAAGCCATGATCAAAAGCATAATTCAGCCTTCATAGTAATGGTCCCATTGGTGCTAACAGAATCCAAGTGCTACTAACTGTCACTAGTTTAAAGGGGTGGCATGATGGCAGAGTGGTTAGCACTGCTCTGTCACAGTGCGAGGGACCTAGGTCCAATTCCTGGCGTGGGTCACTGTGTGTGGAGTTTATAAGTTCTCCCCATGTCTGCACTGGCCATGCCAAATTGCCCTTTAGTTTCAGGGGAACTAGCTAGGGTAAAGGCATGGGGTTATGGGGGAGAGGGCCTGGGTGACACTGTGGTTGGTGCAGACTCAATGGGCCTCCTTCTGCACTGTAGGATCCTATGATTCTCATACACTGCTACCTTAGCAACTAAATAATAAATTGTAGAATGTGCTGTAATGCTGCTGACGAAGTAGCAAGTTGTCATACTAATCCTGAACAATGCCGATTTTGTTTGTATTGAAATTTAGGCATTTAAGTTATGATCTAATTTTAGTTGCTTACATATTGTTCTGGATTGGATTGTAATTATGGCAAAGATAGCCTAACATTCTAAGACAATCCGTTATCTTACAAGAAGAAAAAAAAAGGTCGTTCAGCCCCTTTTGCCTGCTCCACCATTCAATCAAATCATAGCTGATCTGGTTGTGGCCTCAATTCCATTTTCTTGCCCGACTCACATCACCCTGGACTCCCTTGTAGATCAAAAATTTATCTAATGCAGTGTTAAATATACTCAACGACCCAGTTGCCACTGCTTTCTGGGGTAGAGAATTCCAAAGATTAATTACCCTTAAAGAAGAAGTATATTAAATGGAAGTCTCTATATTCTAAAATTGTGCTCCCTATTCCAAGATCAATCAACAATGGGAAAATGTTTTCCTCAGCCTATCTAGTGCTCTCAGAATTTTACATCTGGAGTAACAACTTCTTATTTCTGAACTCAATTATGGGAAGTGGCTTTAGATATTGCAATATCATTTAATTTTGTGTAAACATAATAAATCTGATTCCGTATTTCTGTGTTGGTATATTTTCTTCTCAATTAATTGTTATTGTTTCCTATGTGAAATATGAATAGAGGAGTTCTGCAACAGTGGCAAAGCTAACAAAATTCAGTCAAAAATTCCATAACAGAGTTAAATACTTGAATCATCATGCTCATCTGAATTCAGTAGCCATTGTTTGATATTGTTTTCCATGTTTCTACCAACTTGTCATCTGCCCCATAAATATATTTGAAGAACTGGATAGCAGTTGGCCTTTCCCCTCTGGTCCAAATCAACTCAGATTGATGCAATGAAAATTCTCTTCATCTGTGGTTATAATAGTAGCCCAGCAGGCAAAGAGTCACTATTTGGCAATCTCATTCATAGGTTTCAAGCTGGTTGATTCAGGAAGCAGAACATGTCACACCAGAGGAAATAATGGGTGCTTTTAGGACGTATGTTATTGATGCAAAGTTTTACATCTGCTACTGTTATACCTAACCTGGAAAGTTCACTATTGCTACTTGGGGACACAAAATAGGTGCATTTCCAGATTAACATTCCTCACTGCAGCATTCTATTCATTTATTATAATACATAATTTGACAGGTTTCAAAAGTGAAATGCAATTAAACAGATACATTTTAATGAATTATTGCTTCTGGCAATTTTTGCATTGCATTTAACAATTCAAAAAAGCTTTTACCTTCCAGTGCTTCCTTAAGTTCATCTTTGGTCCATGCAACTTCAGTCATTAGCAATCTGAGATAGTACATAGCATGTTGGTGAGGCTGCTCTGCTCTAAAATTATTCAAGGATCGCATATACTAAAATTAAAAGGAATAACAAGAAATCAATGAAATAAACTGTCTTTATCTTAGCCCAATTCCAAGAAAGATTGAATTTTTCTGACAAAATAATTAATTGAAGTTTTGACATGAGCTCCATATTTGAATCTAACTTAGCCTTAAAGCAGTAACCCTGCACTTCCTCCTCTCAAGGGAAACAATTCCACAGACTAAAAAAAAATTACCTTCATCCGTATCTTAAATCTTATTTTAAAGCTGTCACCTAGTTCTGGCGTTGCCCACAAAAGAGAAACACTGTCAGTATCCAACCTATCAAATTTCCTCAGGATCTTGTATGATTCAAGAAGATTACCTCATTTTTCTGAGCTTTGATGGATACGAGATCAATTTTTCCTCATAAGACAACTCTACCTCAGGCATTAGTCAAGTGAACTTGCTCTGAAATGCCATTATATAAAAAAAGAGACACCAAACACATGTACAGTCCTCCAGATGTGACTTCACCAAATCCCCATATAAAATAGTAGCAAAACTTCTATTTTTAATATTTCATACCCCTTGCAATAAACATTCCATTTACCATCCTAATGACATGCTGCACCTTTATGCTAACTGTGATTTCCATGATTGTTTGCACCAGGACACCTTGATCCATCTGCACTGCAGAGTTCTATCATCTCTCTCCATTTAATCTGCTGCTTTTTTATTTTTCTTGCCAAGTGGACAAATTTACATGTTGCTACATTACAGAATACTTGAACTGCTAATTCTTCCTGAATTAACTTAATCTATTAATATCCCTTTGCCGAATCCTTACACTCTCGTCTACTTTGGTCTTAAATTAATCCAAAAATCACCTATTCTCTTCCTCTTATATTTTCAAAGCTATTAACCATCATGTTACTTGCACCTTAAACTTGATATAAAAGCAGACCCAGAACAATGAGTTTGATAACGAGATCAACCACTGATAGAGGACATAACTGCATAAATGTATCTACTCTATGTACAATGATGTGATAACTGTCAGTGTCTGTACTTGTCTATGTATAACAATGTGTTAACTGCTGGTGTCCGTATTGTCTACTCAGCTTGTAATGATGTGCTAACACCCAAATGTCTGTACTGTCATTACCTACAAAGAATAAAAGACGCTCAACTACTTTTGTAGTAGTTGAGAAGGTGACTGCCTGTACTGCAGAGTGCCAATGCTTCTCCCAAAGCTTTGTCCACATAAAACCTCCAAGTCTGACACCAAAGTGGTGAATTTCCAACAACAGTATATAAAAAGATCAGGTCTTGATATGTGAATTAAAACAATCTCCATGTGGCATCCAAATATTTGGGAATGATTTTATTCTATAGTTCATACACTTAGATTTTGCTGAAAACTGAATTCTCATAACCAGGTGCCTTTTTCATTTCTTAGCTGATTAAATTGCTTCACATTAACTTATTCTAAAATATTCAAGAATATTGGTTCATAAATAATTATTATGAATAAGGATCTGCCAATTGACCATCCCACTGATGCAGCTTTTGCATACAAAGATTTTAGAATTGCAAACTTGGAAGAAATCAAAATTTTGTTACACTGATTCTCTATTGTTCTGTCAAAATGCAAAGACATAGAAGTTAGCATTCTTATCAAGCAAATATTTTCCCCTCTATTCATATCTTAAATGATCAAGATAAAACTCGTGTTATCCTTTGATCTAAACTGGATACCAAAGTAAATTTAGTATTGATAATTGAAATATTTGAATTTTTTTATAATGCCAAAACATTTGATAAACTGTACTACTTACCGCTTCTTTGATTATTTCAAATCGTTTCTCATCAATTTCAAAGGTGGCCATCTTTTCAATTATCTTCTTGAGAAGTATATGTTGCTTATCATTGTACCCCTTCACAACCAGCTGTTGGCAGAGTTTAGAGGATTTGCAAGAAATAAGCAGGAGCTAAAGTACAAGACACTGAATAATCATCACTAATCTTACTGTTTGGCAGACTCGTCAGTTATTTAATTAAACTTATTTTCACTTTTACAATAGGGAAAGTGATTCAATAATTATCACAATATTTGATTGAAATGAATGTTATCATTTTAGAACCAACAATTTTCTTCAGATGACAAAAATATGAAACTATAGTTCCATTTTCTTTGATAGTCATCCCAAACACTACAATACAAGAACTGGCTGAAGACATCCCAACTAATTTCCTCTCCTGCTATAGAACCATGAAAAAGAATAGCAACCTCCAATCAATGTTGCACAATTTTGATTAGAAATTTCAAACAAGATGGTGAAACGTAAGATATTGTACAAAATGTCAAAAAACTAGAAAACATTTCAAATTCATGAAGTATCCAGGAAGACATAAAAACAGGTAGAAATTAAACCTACTTGAGATTTACTGTTTGATTGGGCCATATGGAAATCAATGTTAGGACAGGAATTCATGAAATAAGACTATACTGGTCAGCGAAATTTATGCTGCGTATTATTTTTAAAAAAACAGCATTGATCGCGATAATAAAAGTTACTGGATACTTTCTGCACAAGAGTTGCAAACAATGAAATGCATCAGGACCCTGTAGCCAAATTTTTGGTCTTCTCAAAAATATTCATACAAAAATTGAGACTTTTGACACACTTATGTCACTATTACATCTCCTCCGCCAAAATCCACTCCCCCTAAAAAAAATCCCTGCTCATAAGTATAAAATATGGAACTATAAATGTCTGAACATAAATTATGGATCAATGGGTTCTTATATAAATACACACAGACTAAGTTTGCACACAATATTGCCATTATCTCTTTCTAGCAGAAACTCTGACTACTTGTATCAACTTGAATATGTGCCCAAAATGTGGAAGTAGTGGATATCCAGAAGTTAACAGGATGCTCTGGTTTTCAAACCTACTCTTCACTTTCCCAGTAACTAGTTCCCTGATTATAACTAAATTAAGGCAGCAATGAAACAAAAATCATCTCTGTAATTCCATTGTCCTGGGAAACAGTCAGAACATCAAATGTATTCATTACATTTTATTGGCAAGTGTTAATACCACAATAAATATATCAATAAATATATATCATTGAACAGATGTACAAATGGACTCAAAGTTTAGTCTGTTCAGTACCATCAAAACAATATACAACCTCTCCCAATTTACTGCACACAAATTTTATTTTCAAGAAATATGCAGCAAGAGCATATTGTTAATATTTGTTAGACGTTTAGTGATTAAAGAAGTCAGTCAGCAAAGTGGATAGTATAACGCAGAATGCACAATGCATTGCCATGAGTTGAGGGAGGAGAAAATGATGCACCTCAGTCATTTAAATTGCACTAGATGAGGAAAAAACTAACGTAAATGTCTGTGATCAAGAGGAGAGAGAGGAGTATAAACAAGGTCATTATAACAACTCAGATAGGTTCCTGAAATAGAAGATAATTTAGGGGTTTATAAAAGAGAGCGAGAAGATTAAACAAGTTAGTATCAGCACTAGAAAAATTTAAGGGACTAAAATCCCAGACGTGATGACTCAGATCCTAGACCTCTAAAAAAGAGAGATAGCAGCACAAACAATAGGTGCACTAAGATTTTCCAAAATTCTCTTGGTTCTGGAACAATCCCAGCAGATTGGAAGTTACCAATGATGCTTTTCAAGGAGGGAATGAGAAAACAGGAAACAGGAAACGACAAGCCAATTAGACCAATGTTAGTTGTTGGTAAAGTGCTGGATCCTTATTAAAGGAAGTATTAACAATGAACTTAACATAGCATGATTAAAACAAGTCAATGTGGTTTTAGGGCAAAGACAATTCTGTCTGACAAGAGATTTTTGATAACCTAATTTGTAGGGGAAAACCAGTAAGATGTATAATACATAAAAGATGGTCCATACAAGATAAAAACTTATGGATTTGGCAGGGGGTGAATATTACCATGGATATATGACTGATTATGAATAGAAAACAGAAACAACATAATGGGGATTTTGAGCAGGCCAACTATGACTAATGGAGTGCTACAAGGCTTTCAGTTATTTACAATCTATGTGATTGAAACAGACAGAGGAACACAGTAATGCAAATTGCTAATGACACAGAACTAGGAGAGAATGCAAGCTCTGAAACAAAAGGGCTACATACTGACAGATGAAGTGCCAATAAGCATAAAGTTATTCATTTTGGTTGTAGGAATAGAAAAGCAGATTTTTTTTTTAAAAAGGCACGAAACTAGTAAACTTGATTCAGTGAGACTTTGGTACACTCAAACAATGACAAAAGGCACACACGCAGGTACAGTAAGCTATTAGAAAAGCTAATGGCATGTTGGCCTTCACTGAAACTGAATTAGAATACAAAAATAAAGTCTTGCTAAAACTGTACACAGCATTGGTAAGATCACACCTGGAATACTTTAGGCAATTTTGGTCTCTATATTTAAGGAACGATATATTTAAATTGGAGGCAATTCAGGAAAAGGTGCATTAGATTGGATGATTGGCTTCTCAATGATGAGAAGCAAAGTAAATTCAGTTTATATTCTTTTGAGTTTAGAAAAATTAGATCAAATTTCATTGAAATATTCAAGACACGAAGAGGCTTGACAGGGCAAGATAGAAATTTTGTTCCCACTGAGAAATTGAGAATAAGATGGTGCCAGTTTCAGGATAAAAGGACTGGAAAAAGACTGAGATGAAGTGAACTTTTCTTCACTTAAAGGGTTTAGAATTTATGGAACTCTTGGACATATTCATGGCTGAGGGGAACAGATTTTTGGTCTCAGGGAAATTAAAGGATTTAGATAGGAAAGTGGAATTGAAGCTCAAGATCAGCCATGATAGTACTGAAGATGCAGCAGACTCGTCTCGCCACACGATCCTCTCCTCCTCCAATTTATGTTCTGTTCTTACTTAATTGTGTTAAGGCAGCTAGTTAATGAGCAAAGGCACTTCAGTGGAGGACATAAAATGTTTTAAAAATGCCACTGTGCCACATAAGGAGATTAGGTCAGATGAACAAGAGCTTGGTCAGAGACGTCTTAAAAGGAGGAAGGCAAATCAGAGATGCGTAGGGATGGAATTCCACAGCTTCCACAGGTGATTAAAATCAGGCGTTCTGAGGAGGCCAGAATGAAATAAGCACATGGAGGGAATTGAAAATAACTATGACTTAGTTTTCCAAAACAATAACTTTTGGAAAATAACTATTTAAAAATCAAGACATTTTATCACTGAGCACAGGAAGTGGATAGGTGAAAAGACTAGGTACAAGTTTGGACACAGACAACTGAGATTTGGATAGCCTCAGGTTTACACGGGATTAAAGATGGGAGATAAACCAACAGTGCGTCAAAATAATTAAACTTAGGAGGTAGTAAAGGCACAAATCAGTAAATGAATTATAGGCCAGTTTAATGTTACTTGTGCAATTTAATTGAGCGTTTAAAGAGCTCAACAAGAACAGACCAAATGGATTTTAAAGGTCATATCTGACCATCTTTTTGAAGTAGTAATGGAATCCAAACATAAATATAGCAGTACAGATAAATAGGAAATAAATGAAAAGGATTTATGGGAAAAAGAATTGGAAATAGTGCATCGAGGTTCAGTGCTGCTTCAGAAATTAATATATTTAAATATTGCTCAGCAAGTTATTACCACTAATATTTTGAAATGTTAGAAGTTTACAAATGGTGGAAAGTAATACGCACAATTGGTTGGATTTAAAACAATAAATTTGTACTCTCCCATTTGTAATCATTCATCACTTTATACCACATTTAAATTAAATGTGTTGTTTTAACTATTGAATATTTGTAGGCACTGCAACTCAAATGCATCTTTCAGGATTAGTTCATTTTAAACATGCAATTTAAAATTCATGTGACTGCAAGCAGCTCGTGCATCCTTAAAACACTTCAATTTCAAAGCAGATCATCTTCCTGCTCTACTTACAAGAATTGAGTTCATTGCTGGAACTAGTGCATACACCAAGCCTGTGAGGCGAGCTGCATATGTATACTCTTTTAAATCATCTCTCAATAATCTGATATAGAGGTATGTCATGTTGCAATGAAGAGGGTCAACATAAATGTAGCGACTAACAAGGAGAACAAAAGATAAAACATGGCAATAAACCCCAGGAAGCAGGCTGGTATTCAACAATGACATCACAATAGGCCAAACAAAATAGTTGAAGAGTATGTATATGCAGCCTCATGGCTAAACTAATAATCTCACTTGATGGAAGGACAGAAATCAATATTTTACCGTTTGTGGTGGTGGTGGAAGAAATAAAAAAGCGCGTACAAAAATAAACTAAACTTGAAGATTATTCTGGAGCTTTACTGTTTGCCTAAATTTGGGTACTTACATACATTCCATAGATTGTACTTTGTAGATCATAGTTCAAGCCAGCTAGCTCTGCTGCATATGCATACTCGTTGAGAGAATCTTTCAGCAGTTCAAGATATAAATAGGCCATATTACAATGTAATGGATCCACATAAGCAAATGGGCTGGAAGAAAATATATCAAATATTAGAAACTACTTCTATAAATTAATGCAACACAAATCAATAGTTTTACCTGCAATACAGATATGCAAATGAGTAAGCATGTGTTTTTCAAATCTCAATCAAAAGCGTATCAAACTTTAACCACATTTGATAAATTACTCAAAAACATTTTTCACATGAGATCCTTCCCGCCCACAATACAAATGATGAAAGCAGCAGAGCATATTTAAATAATAGCGGTCACTGTAATTGCAATCATTTTAAAGTCTGTGTGATATAAACAATAGATATTTCAATTTGTGCAATTAAACTGAAATAGAAGAAAAATGCCTTTATGGAATGGCAATGTTGTGTTGAGATTTATATGTCAATATGCCTTACAAAAGTCAGTTTAGAGCCTTGTAGATTGAGATATGATATACAATTTCACCCAAATGCTGCATTTGCTGACATCATTTAGTTTTAGGGAAAAAGCTAAATATGCTAGCCATACTTATCTTTTCCCTGTTTTGTGCCATGAAAATCCATTTAAAATCTTCAAAATGGCTGAGGTTCATTTGTCAGCTGAAGGTTAGAATTTAACTCATGAATAAGAACATAAGAAATAGGAGCAGGAATAGGCCATCTAGCCCCTTGAGCCTGCCCCCACCATTCAATAACATGGCTGATCTGATAGTGGTTCAGTTCCACTCAACTGCCTGCTCCCCATAATCCTTAATTCCCTTATTGGCCAAAAATCTGTGACTTAAACACATTAAATGAGGTAGCCTCCACTGCTTCAATGGGCAGAGAATTCCAAAGATTCACTACCCTCAGGGAGAAGTTGTTCCTCTTCAACTCTGTTCTAAATTGACTCCCCCTTATTTTAAGGCTGTGCCATCTAGTTTTTGTTTCTATTCCAAGTGGAAATAATCTGTCTGCTTCTACGCCATCTAGGCCCTTCATTGTCTCTACAAGATCTCCCCTCAGCCTTCTAAATTCCAATGAGTAAGGCCCAGTCTACTCCATCTCTCCTCATAAGCTAACCCTCTCATCTCCAGAATCAATCTAGTGAACCTTCTCTGCACCCCTCCAAAGCTAATATATCCTTTCTTAGTGGGGGGACCAAAATTGTACACAGTACTCTGGGTGCAGCTTCACCAGTACCTTGAACAATTGCAACAAGAATGAATGCAAATAAGCCAGTTACAATGCTCAGGAAGAGATACATTTTACAGTAATTTACTGCAAAAGAATAGTGTAATGCTTGCTTCGGTTTCTTCATTCATTTAGTTATAAATATCAAGCAATTAAGCCTTTTCAGATAAATATCTATACGCATTACCAGTAGCTACAAATCATTCGCTAAAATAAGCTTAGGAACGTGTTTCAGGACTTGGTTGGTTTTCTGGTACATCATGAAGAGGGAAGAAAATCACTCAATGAGATAAGCAAACTAAAGAAGGCAGGTGCAAATGTATTAGAAATTGGCAAAATGGACTTCTATCCCCCCAGACATGCAAATAGACAGAAATAGATACAACTAAATACATAATTGGCCTTATCACAATCAGATTCCTTAGCTATGTTTTTAGCAAAGGAAATTTTGCTCCTCTGCCTGTGAAAACGGCAGTTGAATCCACAAACACCTCGATAGTTCAAACCTTTAGAGGGCTCAAAACAAGAGGAAATAAAGCACTAACTACTGTTTTAAATTTCCAAAATTACTAAACTGCGTCAATATCCAAAGTGTGACCAAGTGCAGCTGGACCTGATGGCATCGCAGCCGAAATATACCAACACAGAGGAAATGTGCCAACATTGTGCCTGCACGACCTCTTCACTAAGCTATGGGCAACTGCCGAAATACCACAAGACTTCAAGGACGCAACAATCATGGCCATCTACAAAAACAAAGGAGACAAAAAAGGACTGCAATAATTATCACAGCATCTCTCTCCTCTCAACTGCAGGAAAATGCCTTTCAAGGATTATCCTCCGACGTTTAGTCTCCCATCTTAGTGAAAAAGTTCTACCCGAAAGCCAGTGTGGTTTCAGAGCAGGTCACAGCACAATCGACATGGTATTCTCATTACGACTGCTTCAAGAGAAATGTGTTGAACAGCGAAAAAATCTCTATGTTACATTTATCGACCTTACGAAAGCGTTCGACACTGTGGACAGAAAAGGCTTATGGAAACTCCTACAGAAACTTGGTTGCCCTCCACATTTATGCAAAATTATACGCCAGTTTCATGAAGGCATGGAGGGTTGCATCCACATATGTGGTGAGCTCTCCAACCCATTCCCAATCAGAAACAGCGTTAAACAGGGATGCGTTTTAGCTCCTGTCCTCTTCGGATTATTCTATGCTGCTGTTATCCAAGATGCCAGATTAGAGTCATCAGATTCAGGTGTCTTCTTACAAACCAGGACTGATGGTGGTCTTCTCAATCTCACCAGACTGAAGGCGAGAACAAAAGTAAGGGACCTAGTGGTACGAGAGCTTCAGTTTGCTGATGACTGTGCCCTAGTAGCCCATACTCTCGAAGATCTCCAAGCGATCACCAACCGCTTTGCCAGTGCAGCTAAAAACTTCGGATTAACAATTAATCTTAAAAAGACCGAGGTTCTGCACCAGCCAGTTCCTGGATCAAATCGTGAAGAACAATCTGTGCTCATTAATAACACAAGTCTTAATTCAGTAACCAACTTCTGTTACCTGGGCAGCATGATAACATCCTCCGCCTCTTTGGACATGGAGATTGAATCGCAAATAAATAAAGCTTGCTTTGCCTTTGGACAGCTAAAAAGTCGTGCCTGGTCACAGAACATCAAGATGGCCACAAAGTGCAAAGTGTACAGAGCCGTAGTCATGTCTGCACTGCTCTACGGTTGAGAGACATGGTGTCCATACCAAAGACATTTGACAGCTGGACCAACTTCAACAACGACATTTACGCTCTCTGATGAGAATTACATGGAAAGATAAAATAACTAATACTGAAGTTCTCTCCCGAGCTAAAATGCCAGCTGTCTCAACCCTGGTGATGTCTGCCCAATTGCGCTGGGCAGGACACGTAGTCAGAATGCAGGATGGAAGACTGCCCAAGGACATCATGTACGGCCATCTGTCTAGTGGCACCCGCAAACAAGGAGGTCAGCGGCTGCGATACAAAGACACTCTGAAAAGGAGTCTCAAAAAAGCTGACATCGACCCATCAACATGGGAAGAAAAGGCCCTAGACCGTGCACAGTGGCGGACCATCACAAGAAAGAGCGTCGACGATATAGGAAGAAAGAACAGAGGAGCAGCACTAGAACGACATAGGAAACGCCACAGTGAAACTCCCGCTCCAACACACACAGCAGATCTCGCCTGCCAAGTATGCGGAAAGCAGTGCCTGTCAAGGATCGGTTTATACAGCCACAGCAGAACACACATCAAACCCCCCCCCAATAGAAAAACTATTCACTGTTTTCTAAGAATGATTACATAATTATTCATAAAAACTGATTGTACAGGCCAGTTACTTACTCAAAAATGTGAAGATATTCCATTTAGGTATCGTATCTAAAATTGCCATTTATATTTTCTATCAATACTTCACTCATTGCTTCAGAGGTCTGATAGTACAGAAAAGACTGAGCAGAGGAAATAATTTTCCCCAATGTATTCAACTTACATTACTGGAAGAGTACCTCTAGCTGTAAACGCTTTGAATATCCTGAGCTTGAGAAGTAAAAGTCTGTCTTTCCTTTAGTCTGGATCATAAACTACTGCACAGTGCAACTGAGTATACATCTCCAAAATCTTCCTATTTTAATCAAATTTTGATATCAACATACGTACAATGGGACAGATTTCTCAAATACACTTCCCAGGCAAATGCATTCAAAATTTACACTTGGAAATGTCTTGAGGGCTTCTTTGGGTACCCCTCAAATACCATCTCTTTAGGACTTGGATTGTACAGCCCAGTATCTAAAACCATGCAGTCAGGTTCCACAAGTTGTTGGTAACATTCAACAAAGCTAAATTATCACCTCTCCTGATCTGCCATTGCCTATCTTTTGTCAAAACTGCTTGTGCAAACACCCAGTCCCTGCTTAAATTACAATTTCCACCAATTAAACATTAAAACCAAAGCCCATGATGATCTGTTCTCTCACAACCAATCCCACCAGTACCCCAACCACTGTCCCAACTGAACTACATCAGCACCCTATTTGATCCTCAGCTAAGCTTTTGACTCAATGTTTTCTGTAGAGCAGAGCAATCTCTTGCTTGTATATCAAATACGAGCCCATCTCTACCCCTACTTCACAAGATAACAAAATACATGCTGTCTCAATGTTTTTGTTACTCTAGGCTAGATTCCAGTGCTCTCCTTGCCAGCTTTCTTCATCCACATTCAACCAAATTCAGCTCACCTAAAAGCTCTGCTTCCTGCAACTGAATCCATAACGTGGCTTACTAATACCCTTGTTCTCACTAATCTACATAACTTCCAATCACTGCAGCCACAAATTGTCCTCGTTTTAAACTCTCCCCATGACTTCTCCACTTCTGATGTGTAGATGCTGCATTGGACTGGAGTAAGCACAGTAAGAAGTCTCACAACACCAGGTTAAAGTCCAACAGGTTTATTTGGTAGCACGAGTCAAACTTTTGGAGCACTGCTCCTTCATCAGGTGAGCAATGAAGGGGCAGTGCTCCAAAAGCTTATGCTACCAAAAGCTTATGCTACAGGTTAAAGCTTGTTGGGCTTTAACCTGGTGTTGAAAGATTTCTTACTACTGTGCTTCCTCCAGCTCTACGAATGTCCAAATGCTTAACAGTGATACTAGTGTATGACCAGAATCTATTTTTACAAACCAAAGTGCTCATCATTTCACCCAGTGTCTTAAGTTCCATGCATTATGAGCCAATTATTTACTCTTTTTTGATAGCAGCTTATTTTGTTCTTTGCAGCTGACCATCAACTTCATTTTCAATAGAGGATATAATTACATAAACCTCAGTATTATTCAAAAAAAGTATCTTCCACATACACACCTACTCTTTCAGCACTGCTGAAAAGAGGTTTATGACTTCATTTCAGCTTCCTTACTGCTATTTGATGAGATACATGGCATTGCCTCCACTTCTTGAATTTATCACTATTTAAGGAACATACCTGAAAAACTCAAAATTCATACATGTTTTTGGAAGGAAGAATCTGTCATCTTGCTTGAACCACACTTTGCTCATGGCAGTATCCTGCAAGAATACAATAGCCAATCAGAAGCTCTTTGAAACATTTCATTCTTTAACAATTAAGCAACTTCATTTCTGAATTATGGACTAATCTGACAAACATCTCAACAAGAATACTATGAAAGTCAGAATGCCAAATGAAAATGACCACAAAATTAGTAGCACTTCTGTTAGAAAAACATGGAAGAGTCATCTTTTGATTAAATTGGTTTTGTTCTATAATATTGACAGACATACAAATATCCTGTAGCTTTTTTTAAAGCAATACTAAATATTTTCCAAGCATCAGTTGGATCATTGTTGGAATACTGTATGCAGCTTTGGCATTTTTACTCCAGAAATTAAATCACAGATATGGAAGGGTGCAGAGGATTTTCACCAGCATTACAATAGGAATAAGCATCTTCAGTTATGAGGGACTGGAGAAAAGTTTCCTTTGTTCTAAAGGAGAGATTCGATTTGGGGGTCAAAAATTTGGAAAGGGTTTGAAGAACTATTTCCACTGGTCAGCAACTCTAATGGTATATGGCAAGCCTGACCAGAAGCAGTGCAAGAATTAGAAACCAAGCAAAAATCTACTCATGCTTCAGGATCACAGATTTAGGCAACTTGTATAGAATCCACAGTATGCTATTTATTGTAATTTGAAGGGTCAAATTTATTCAACACTTACTGCTGCATCCAAGGGAGCTGCTTAGAAGATAGGTTACTTGCTTTACAGTATGTTCTGTTTATATTATTTTGAATAACCTCTTATTCTACTTTTAGCTTTTCCTACTTGCAGGCATGTCAACAGAATTTCTGGATGATCGGTTTTACATCTTTTCAAAACATTTTACCCACCATTTAACAAAATTTATAATGGGATTAAGATTAATATTTAATTTGAAACAATCCCAACAAATACAAGTTTTTAAAAACACCATCACCCGTATGGTTTAAAGTTCCAGCTATGACGTTTGACAACTTGAATATTATCTGAGGTAACTTAGTTTGTTCTCACATAAGACCTTAATGTTCCATTGCTGGAATATCAAAATCCCAGCTTTAGTTGTGTCTGGAACTAAATTTTAAAATTTCTACACTACTGAGCTACAAGGATAGAAACTTAGACCAGCCTTCAACAAATGAAAATACGTTTTACATCATTGTTTACGGGACTTGCAGTAGAAATGAAAATATTCCATGGTCTACCGACCAGAGTGTGAAATGGCATATGTTGTTAACACACAAAATATCAATCTTTTCCTTAAATCATGCTTCTGGATGTAATTTCAAGCAAGCTAACAATACACTAAATGGTGAAGAATGTAAAGCCATATCTTGTGAGCGATTCTTACAACACTAATGGTATACATGTGCATAAGAAATGTGGCATAATGCTAAGGGAGTTATCTGAATATATCAGTACTGTTAAATGGAATTGTACATAAAGGCTAGAATTAGTACAGTAAGAGAAATAAGTTTTCAACAAACACAGTTGGACAATTGTTCTGGCTGTAGGTCCAGAGTAATCAGAGATGCTTTCATTTCTGACAGTATCAGTGAAATAAAAAAATCCCACATTTTAATATTTATTCTTAAAATAATTAAAATTGAAAATATTTAAGTTCCCAACTAGAGGGCATCAGATTTAAATAGTTTTGAAATATACCCTCAAGTCTGACCGCTGTACAAAAAAAAAAAGCACTAATCTTATTTTAACCATAGAGTCAATAACTTCTTCCTGGACAAATGACGATAAATAAACTGTCATCTTGTTCAGCAACAAGATTTTTAAATAAACTCAATTGTAGCTGAGCAAATATGTCAAAAGCAGTACCAGCTCACCATACTTTTTAACTCCACTGCACATTTCTACAGCCTGAATCGTTTACCTTAATAAGAGTTGGAAATGGTGAAGCATCATTTTCCAAAGGTAAAATCTCAAAATTTGTAGGAATGAACTCATTTTTCATCGGCAATTTGAACTTTCCATTTAGGTCTGCATTCTGCCACTTCTGTAAGAATAAAAAGATAAGCTTCTTTACTGCAAACAACATGGATTAAATATTTATTCATTGTGTGGTGTAGAATCCTGTCATCTTTAAAATAGAATTTCTAGGCAAACCAGATTTTACAATGGAATGCTGTGGACTCCCATAGCATTTTTAAGTTTACAGCACAGCTGTCTACCAGATCTAAGGTTGTTATTGGAGTTGTGATTTGGAAGGTATATTTTGGTGACCAAAGTACAAAGTCATCCAATTCCTCGTAAACAAATACAATATTTATATAAATGCTAATCTTCTAAAAAAGGCTAGTATGCAGGTACAGCAAGTAATGAGGAAAGTTAATAAAATGTTATAATTTATTGAGGGGGTATTAAATACAAACAAAGAGGTTATACTGCAGCTGTTCAAGGCACTAGTGAGACCATATTTGGAGTACTGTATACAGTATTGGTCACCTTAGTTAAGGAAATATGCAAATGTGTTGACTTCTTTTAAAGATCAAACCAAATAAACAAACTCAAATTAAGCAGTTCAGAGAAGGTTTATTAAACTAATGCCTGTAATGGGTGGACTGCCTTTGAGGAAACATTGGTCAGGTTAGGCTTGTATACACCAGACATGGGAAGAGCAAGAGGCGACACGATTGAAACATGTAAGATGCTCGGCAGTTTTGACAGGGTGGATGTGGAGAAGATGTTTCCTCTTGTGGGAGAGCCAGGTGTCACTGTTTAAAAATAAGGGGTCGCCCGTTTAAAAAACAGGTGAAGCAAAATTTTCTCTTGGGAAGGTTGAGTGTTTTTGGAACTCTGTTCCCGAAAAGATGATGGAAGCAGAGTCTTTAGAAGGCAGAGGGGATGGGTTACGATTTGATCAGCCACAAACTTATCAAATGTCAGAGCAGGCTCAGGAGGCTGAATGGCTTATTTCTGTGTCTGATTTGTTGTTAAAGCTATACAAAAAAGGTCACACATCATGAATATCAGAAATCAGCATGGTATGAATCACGGTTTTGTAGTTGGTCTTGATAGGCCATTCTATTAGCATAAAACCTGATAAGGTTTTTCCTCTAAATTATTTTTAAATTTATTTGGAAGTCTAATGCTTTGCTGAACTCAAGATTGGTAATACCACATAAATACTTATCCATTTGAGACTCCAGCCCCAGAATAACAGCAATATGGTTGACACTTAACTGTCTTCTGAAATGGACTAGCAAAACCACTCAGTTAAAGGGCAAATAGGGATGGATAACAAATGCTGGCCTTGTCATCAGGTGCATCAAATTCCCATTAAAGAATACACTTTAAAATATTAGTTCAAAATTTTTCACCATGTTCTCAAATGTATGAGCATAGAAAACAAATAGGAAAAGACTGATCATAACCCTGGATCACAAATTGCTCTGCAGTCTATTAATCACCAAGTTTCGCTCAAATTACTTTAGGATGATCTGCCGTGTTAAAGACAGTCTATAAATTCAAGTTGTGTTTAGGAAAAAAACTAAACAGCTCCACCTTCATTGCAAAATAAAACACAACTACAACTACACATTAGAACAAAAATCCAATGAGCAATATATCCAAATCTCATTTAAAATTTTACATCAAATTACTGGCTTTTATGTAGGACACTATTTTAAAGTTGTCTGGCTGTTCATTAATTTCTACTCAGCTATGAAGGGCTGCATTAGATAGAAAATAAAGACCACACTTTTCAACCTAAAAGGATATAAAAATTCATTATTTGTGATTCTCAAGTTAACAGTTTATTGTACAGCTAATATTCTAAACACAAAATATTTAACTATATTTTTCAGTTCCATAACTATTTGTTGTACAACTATGTGCATAAATTGTCTAGTGTGATGTGCAACAAAAACAGTACATTTCAAAACAGCACTATTGTATGCAGCAAGACAAACTAAAAGGAATTGAATTTCAACTAAAATAATTTACATCGTCTCTACTAGGCAAGTGTGTTTACCCACCTCAATGACATCAGCACTAATAGCTTCCTGCTTGTAATGTGTACCATACCATTTCTCTGTTTTGTCAGTTTGCCCTTCAAATGATTTAGAAACCACTGCCACACTGTCGGGGGAAGCACAGTTGAAATAAAGTAATTACTGACTAATGCCATCTTTTCAGATTTGAGACTTGTGATTTATATCACAATGTTAAACCATTTGGTCACTGTGCAAACTTGGAGCAAGTATTAGACATTGAAATAATCCAACTAAATTAGAACATGCCTGATGACTACGATCCATACTTATATTTGGCATTGTACGAAAATGGTGAATGCTGGAGGGTAGAGAGAGTATTTAAGTCCAGCATGGAGTTGGCAAATAAGTGCAATATTTTCTTTTAGAATTTACATTTATTCTATCACTCTGCTTCAGTTTTGGTTTGCCAAGCTTCAAATTGAATATGGCTGTTGCATAATAGAAGAATAAATAAAGCAAAAAAAAAAATCATTGTATTTTGTTCATCAGTAAAGCTGCATACATTGTAAAAACATGTTCTCTGTTATAAAAATAATTTGATTAGACTGGCATATCCTTGATAGAAATAATCCAGGTGCCTAAATGAAACTAATCAAAAACCAGTAAAAATAATCTATTATTCAACTCAACAACTCAATTTAAATCAGTTCAGATTTCCAAACTAATCTAATTACTTCTAAAGTGAATCTTTCACTCAAGCTTTCCTCCCCAACCACAACAATAGTCTGGAGTTTGCTGTCAGTGGCAAATGAACGATGGTCGTCATTCACCTCACTGACAGTTGCCCAAAGAGGCTTGTCAGAAATTTTCCCGTACCCGACATGGACAAATCACAGCTGTGACTTGTCCAAGAGGTCTTTCAACCAGATTGAATGATCCTTACTGGGGCAGAGTCCAAACCAGAAAAGAGGAAATAGATGATTTATACAATTAAATAAAAATGGATGGATTTAAAAAGGGAGAGAGATAAAAAGATAAATGTAACAATTATTCAAAATGCTTTTAGTTCTTCAACATTGAGGGAATGAGACTACACTCTTGTAAACTTACTGTTTCAGGACCTGCAATGTTGCTCAGCAAGAACCACACTTTTAAAAGCTCATTTCTAAATGCAACAGCATTTATTTTTCATGCAGAAAAAGTGGAAAAGTACAAGTTAGCCTCTTATTTACCACCTGACAGTAAAGTTTGGATTTCTGTGTTGAAGTGTGCATAAACAAATAACAGAAACTGCTGTCAGGATATGCTGCTGGCCTTGTCAGTAGGACAGCAAAATCTGGCAACAATGGCCAAATAGATTAGGAACGTTACAATATCCCTACAAATCCAGTCATCAAATTTAGGATTGGAGTTAAAAATAAGATGCAATTGATGTACATGTGGAAGTTGAATAAGAAATTAAAAAAGGGACCATATGTTATAACACATCAGATACAACCATGTTTCTGATGAGTCAGGGCATTTACAAATTAATTGAAGGGGCCAGTTCCCAGAGATAACCAAGAAAGAAAGATCAAAATAAGGGGACATCAAAGTAGTGAAGTTGAGTGGGTTTGGAATCACTGCCCAATACCAGGAAAAAGTTCTAGAGAGATGATTTATTTAAAAAATTATACTCAAATAATTTGATAAAGGGTCACGTAATAGGCTTGACAGCAAAGCTGAAATCCAAACAATAAAAGAGACAGTGACAGAATTTATGAAATGACATGAAACAAAGCAGTGGTGAATGGCTGCTTTTCAAAATGGAGGAGTTCCACAGGGAATAGTGCTGGGATCCTTGCTTTTCTTGATGACCCAGACTTGGGTTACAGAACACAATTTAAAATTTTGAGAGTTATATAATATTGGAAACATTCTCATCTAAGAGGAAAACGATAATAGACTTCTAAAAATTGGTTACTGGAACAGTCAGACATTGGCAGAATAGGTACAACTGGGTGCAGGAACAGGCAACTTGCAGTACAAATTGTTGTTGGTGGCAAGGCAGATTGAGAAAGTTGTTAATATGGGCTTTATAAAATGGAGCATAAAATGGAATAGATCGGAGAAGCTGGGAGTGTTCTTCTTAGCAAAATTTAAGAGATCTGATAGAGGTTCATGAGTGGGCTAGACAGAGCAGACAGGAAGAAATTCTTCATGTTGTCAGAGGTTTAAAAACTAGAAGACACTGATCTAAAGTTTTTGACAAAAGAAGCAATGACATCTGTTTCCAGCATATAGTTGTTTCAGGCGGGATACAGGGGGATGTAAAAGGGGTGGAGGAATTGCACTACTGGTTAAAGGGGAATATCACAGCTGTACTACGCGAGAACACCTTGGAGGGCTCGTACAGCAAGACAATGTGGGTACAGCTCAGGAATAGGAAGGGGGTAGTTACAATGTTGGGGACGTACTATAGGCCATCCAACGGCCAGTAAGAGATAGAGCTACAGATACGTGGGCAGATTTTGGCAAGATGTCAAAGTAACAGGATTGTGGTGGGTGATTTCAACTTCCCCTATATTGACTGGGACTCACTTTGTGCTAGGGGAACGAATGGGGCAGAGTTTGTAAGGAGCATCGATGAGGGCTTTTTGAAACCGTGTGTAGATAGTGCAACTAGTGAAGGGGCCATACTGGACCTGGTATTGGAGAATGATCCTAGCCAGATAGTCAACATTTCAGCAGAGGAGCCGCTTGGGAACAGTAACGACAATTTAGTAAGCTTTAAAGGTACTGATAGATAAAGATAAGTGTAGTCCTCAAGTGAAGGTGTTAAATTGGGGAAAGATTAATTGCAATAATATTAAGCTGGAACTGAAGAAAGGGCAGATTTTTGAGGGCAAATCAACATTTGACACGTGGGAGGCTTTCAAGTGCAAGTTGATAGGAATTCAGGACGGGCACATTCCTGTAAGGATAAAGGATAAGTATGGCAAGTTTCGGGAAAGCTTGGATAACCAGAGATATGATGAGCCTAGTCAAAGAAAAAGGAAGCATTTGTCAAGGCTAGAGGTACACAAAGCAAGTGTGGAATATAAAGAAAGTAGGAAGAAACAAAAGCAAAGAGTAAGGAGGTCTGAAAGGGCTCACGGAAAGTCACTGGCCAGCAGGAAAATCCGAGACATTTTACAGATATATAAAGAGCAAGAAGGTAGCTAAGGAGAGGGTTGACCCACTCAAGGATAGGGGAGTGGACCTATGCATGGAGCTAGAGGAAATGGGCAAGGTATTAAAATGAGTACTTTGCATCAGTATTCAAAGAGGAGAACTTGGTGGTAGTTTTGAGTCATGTTGAGATCATGTTGAGAAACGTTAAAAGGTAGACAAACCCCCAGGGCCTGATGGGATGTATCCCAGAATACAGAGGGGCAAGGGAGGAAATTGCTGGGGTCTTGAGAGAAATCTTTGTACCTTCACTGGCTACAGGGGAGATCCTGGAGGATTGCCAAATCGCCAATGTTGTTACTTTGTTTAAGAAGGGTAACAAAAACAATTCAGATAATTCTAGGCCTTACATCAGTGGTAGAGAAATTATTTGAGGATTCTTTGAGACAGGATTTACTCCCACTTGGAAATAAGTGAAAGCGTTAGCGAGAGGCAACAATGTTTTGTTAAGGGAAGTTGTGTTTCACTAATTTGAGAGTTTTGAGGAAGTGATGAAGATGGTTGATGAGGTAAAACAGTGGACACTGTTTACGTCAGGCCTTTGACATGGCAGACTGGTGGTGAAGCTGCACAGAATGAGAAGTGAGCTGGCAAGATGGATACAGAACTGGCTTGGTCATAGAAGACAGCGTAGCAGTGGAAGGGTGTATTTCTGAATGGAAGGCCGTGAAAGTGGCATTCTTCAGGGATCAGCGTTGGGACATTTGGAGAAAAATATAACTGATTTGATTACTAAGTTTGCAAACAACACAAAGGTTGGTGGATTTGCAGATAGCGATGAGGACTGTCAGTTAGAGACTTGGCAGATGGAATTTAATCTAGACAAATGGGAGGTAATGCATTTTAGCAGGTTCAATAAAGATAAGAAATATATAATAAATGGAAGAATCTTTCAAAGTATTGGTAGGCAAGGAATCTAGGTCTACAGATACACAGGGCACTGAAAGTGGCAACACAGGTGGAGAAGGTAGTCAAGAAGGCATATAGCATGCTTGCCTTCAATTCACTGGGGCATTGAGTTTAAAAATTGGCAAATCATGTTGCAGCTTTTTAGAATCTCAGTTAGGCAGTACTTGGAAGACAATTCTGGCTGCCACACTACCAGATGTAGTGGTTTTGGAGAAGGTACAGAAATTATCTCCCAGGATGTAGATATGGAGGGCATTAATTATGAGGAGAGGTTGGAGAAACTTGGTTGTTCTCGCTGGAACAATGGAGATCGAGGGGCTACCTAACAGAAGTCAATAAGGTTATGATGTGGCATGGACAGAGTGGATAGTCGGAAGCTTTTTCTCAGGGTAAAAAAAAGAGTCAATAACCAGGGGGCATAAGTTTAAGGTGCTGGCTACGTTGTGGAAGCAGGTACGACAGCTGACATTTAAGGGGTGTCTTGACAAATACACGAAAACGATGCGAAGAGAGGGAAATGGCCCCTGGAAGGGTAGGAGATTTTAGTTTAGTTGAGCAGCATGATCGGTGCAGGTTTAGAAGGCCTCTTCCTGTGCTGTAATTTTCTTTCACAACGGCAGGAAAATCTTTAGGCAACAAGTGATTAGGTTCTGGGAAGTACTACCTCAGAACATGATAGAGACAGACTCAATCAAGGCTTTTAATCTAAAATGGAATAAATTGCACAACTACAGGGAGAAGGCAGCAGATAGGACCAGATGGTTTTCTTGCAGAGAGTTGTCATGGACTAGGAGGACCAGATGGCTTCCTCCTTTACAGTAACCATTCTAGAATTTTATAATGCAGAGGCTGCATAAAACAAATTATTGTTGCCAAACTCAGTAGCAGACTATCCATGCACTGAAGGAATCATACAAAAATTAGAGCAGATAATGCAAATAAGCTTAAAAGTAAATCAGACAACCAAATACCTCCACAACTGCCATTCACAAAAAGACACAATAATCAAAAAAATTCAACAGAAGATTACATTTTTTTCCACTTTCTCTTAGTGTTTCTGCTGAAAGTTGTGCCATCTTGTTCAGGCTGTGTGGCATCATTGTGCAAAAACACTGAACACCTAAAAGTTCTGCATTTACCTCAATGACACGCACAAAACTCAACAGCAAAAGTTATCACCAATCAACTGCTGTAAACTGACTTTTATAAGAATGGTGTCTCTATTTCTAATTTCCAATTATTGGAGAGTTTTCTTTAAAAATTTAATTTTTTCTTTGACATTGTCAATGAATTCAATATTCCAAATTGGCATTTGCTAATTCAGATTCTATGTTGCTCACTAACAATTCTATGATTTATTTCTTAAGACAACACAAGTTGCTGGCCTTGTTCACACAGATTTCAAATATCTTGTAAGGGTCACTGCATTTTGGATGGTCGACTAACAGACATGTACCATTGTTAAAAAGAGCAAGTTAAAACTATGGGCAAATGAAAACAATGAATTGCTAGCACTGCTCACTTGCTGACAGACAAGCAAAATCCATATGCACTGTAAACAGCTAATTTAGAAGTTACCAGGCTTTCTTTGACTTCCTCAGATTATTAACTTCAAAACATCAGTAAAACGATATAGGTTTCATGTTTTATTTCACACTTGCAGCTACTAACGGTACAAGAATAACTTACCGCACAGTTTCTGGTCTCAGTTTGTCCAGCACCATTTGAATTAAGTCAGCCCTAAACTCTTCCAGCAGGTATTCAGCTGCAAGTACTTCATGAATGGGATAGTACTGGTAGATTAAAAAGGATACGATTATACAGCAAGAAATTAACAATGTAATTGCTCATGGGTTGTATATTCTCATCTTCACAGTCAGCAAGTTGAAGTTTACACAACGAAAAAGTGACAAATTTTCAGTGCAATCTCGGAATATTGGTAAAAATTTCAGGTTCCCCGTATTAAGAATTTGACTGTACAGAGGTTATATATTTCATTTGAAGTGGGTTATTCAACAAATGACAATGACTATGCATTGGGCAGTATTAGTACAATGGATATATAGTAGCTTTAATACAACTACTTCCCCAGGTTACCCTTGTTAAGCTATACATGGCATACTGAGAATTTGCAGTTGACATGGCTATAGTTTGCTCAATTACATTTAACAGTTGTGTTCGACAATGAGGAAAGAGATCTGAACAAGGTAACCTAACCTCTTACGTCACCTACCATTTTGTGATCCTGCCTGCTGCCCACTGCCCAAGTAGGGAGCGAATACAAACACATGGGTAGGCACTGCCCAATCTACATAAAATCTCTTACTTTTGGAAACCCTAGGTTTCTGCTCTATGGCCTGTCTTTGGAAAGCCCAAAATGAGGAATCCTTTAAGCACACATGAGCACCCCATCATTCACATTACATGCATAGAAACAGGCCACCACTGCAAGATCAGAACATTTAAGAACTTCTGCTTTACTTTGCTAATCCACCTATTGTCCAACCAAATCAGTCACTATGGTCTCGTTAGGATGCATTACTGATATAATGCTTGAAAAGCTCCCACACAAGTTGTCAAGTACAACGATCTTTGCTTGGATAATGTGGACTAGGCAACACATCTTTCCAAAATAAACAGCTCTTATGTTATTCTATGAACCACTGCAATTACAGTTTACAAGCATTTAGTTTCAAAAGGCCAAAATACAATAGTGAACTGTGACTCAAGAGTAATATACCCCCAAAACTCTATCTGCTCCACATTCTGAAAAGGCTCCCATGGAATCCTTTCTATACGCTAGTTGGGAACAATTCTTTGTGAATCAGCACTCAGCAAGAATTGTGCTAAATTGTGACTTATTTGCAAAAAGAACAAAAATGATTTCAAATAGAGACAGCAATGCAAGTATCTATATCTCACTGAGCATTAAAGCCATCAGCTGCTAGGGAGAATTAAGTTTAAAAGAGGTGCTGGGAGATGGTTTGAAAGTATTTCTTTTCCCTTTCTTCATTGTGACATTGTTGTCAGCAGCATAATAAACAATTGGCTAATCTTAAAACAGTTTTAAAAAAGTATGCAGAAAATAACAAATAACATTTTAAAAATAAATATAGCAAACAAGTTTTACATACATGCAACAAGCCAGCAAGTCTTGAAGTGTAGCCACGTGGTCGTTCTTTATCTTTGAACCTAAATGCCATAGCATTTAAATCCTAAATTTTAAAACAATAAAATGCTATTAATAGTCAGTTGCTGAAGGAACTCAAGATATCCATAAATTACTGCAGGCTTTGGAAACAAAAGACACTCAAGTCTACATATCGAAAATGAGACGCGGGACAATAGAAAATTGCTATAGTAATTCTCAGGTTAGGATATATTCTAATGCGGTGTCCCAATAGCTCAGTTGATAAACACATTGTTAAATGACTACAAAAAAGAAAACTGAATGGCCCAGATCTCTGACAAGTTATCAGATTTCAGGTGGAGTGACAGAGGGTGCAAACGTTGGCCTCATATCATGGATTCCAAATCACAGTGGCTATCCAATAGTCCGAGCTGGAAAACGCATGGTCTAACATCAGTCTTAGACGCACTGTCCCCAAAATAGAATAAATAGCCATCAACATTCACTGCCAACCACACAAAGAATGGCCACTCTGCCAAATGTCCTAACCATACCATTCTCAGGATCACACTCTAGCATGTCAATACCTTCAAGAAGGGAGTGGGAGGCCAGGAGGGGAATGACAAAATAAATAAAAATCCATTCAAAATTACATCAAAAAGGTAGAGTCAAATTGCTGTTGTTATAAACATATAGACTGTTATAAAGTAAAATGATCCGAGTTGAATAACGTGACACTGTCTTGCCAAATTCTAGTAAACACTACTTTACTATTCAAAGTGCATTTTATTTCTGAAAATTAACTTCAAAAATCCATTAATAAATACAATTCTTAATCAAGTTAATTCATTATTTTAAAACAATCTCAAAGTCGCATCTGCAACACCTCAGTTCTGAGTAAATTAACTAATCACTTGCCAAACCTATTATGAAATGTATACTCAATGAAATATTGGTAGTACAAAGGCTACTTTATTTATTCAATTATTGAATATTGAGCATCTGAGTAGGTCTTTTCCCTGTTTACTTTCTGCAGAGTGTTATGATTTGCAAAATAGCTCAATGATCAAGCAGTCAGATTTTGTTCATTACCTTGCATTCCTGGAAAACCCACTCTTGTGGCCCTTCTGTACGTAGTTTATTAATATACTGGAACATGTGTAGAATAATATCATCAACATGCACTGCATAATAGTAGTGGAAAAAAAAGACATTCACATGATCAATGGTAGCTTCATGGTTACCAAGACTAGCTTTACATTCCAGATTTTATTAATTGAATACAAATCCTACCAACTGTCATCATGGTATTCAAATCCATATCCCTAGAGTATTAGTCTGGGACTCTAGGTTATTAGTCCAATGACATTACCATGACACCACTATCTCCCCAAATATTATCTGTTCAAACTAATCATGACTGCACTGCAAGACCCAAATATATTCATTCTGTCAGTATCTGCTAGCTAAAAATAATTACTGTCCTAACAGTAACATCTGTTCCAATAAACACTACATTAATGCACTGCAAACCAAATACATTCTTGGGCAAGTTTCTGAAAATGCAAACTACAGCTCAAATCAAGTACAATTGGAGCTTCATTTTTGCCAAGTTTGATGTCAACTGTACTTCAAAGACATCCTTGCTTCAAACAGATTTAACTTCTCTAGAATTCAAAACTGTAATAAGCCATCTCAAAATTTTTGATATGCCCTACTCAAGCATAATAGAAGTTTAAAAGATCATAAAAATCACAGTTGCTTTTAAAATGTATACTGGACTTACCAAGTCCTTCTTCAGTAAGATCCACATTAATGATGAAAAACATAAAACCTTTAGCTCCTTCTTTTTGTCCTCCAACAAGAGTGTTTACCCAACCTGAAAATAATACGGAAAAAGCTATAAATCATTTCACTTTGAATATATCCAAGTGATTCTTTGGAGTTACCATAATAAAATACTGAATATTGAGGGAAAAAAGAGAAATGCTCATATTTCACATTTCGTTTAGAGACAGTTAACAAAATTGTGCTATATAACAAACGGATACACTACTACACTGACAATATTCAAAGGAGAATACAGAATACCTACAGTGCAGAATTGGGTTATTTGGCCCTTCACGTCTGCACAACTCTCCAACAGAGCATATTTTCTAGGCCCACCCCTGCCCCATCTCCATAACCCCATGCATTTACCCCACTAATACTATAACGTACATACCTTAGATCACTAAGAGGCAATTAAGTGGCCAATCCACTTAACCTGCACCTGCAGAAAATTCATATAGTATGTGCAAACTCCATACAGACACCTATGGCTGGAATTGAATCCGGGTCCCTGGTTCTGTGAAGCAGCAATGCTAACCACTGTGCTGCCCGTATTGATAAACTACTGCAAAGTATCATGTCATGTGACATGAGAATGCACAGGATAATGTCCCAACACATGGCAGCATAATGCAGTGCTACTGATATACTGATGCACTATAAAATATTACACAATAAAAAGCAGTAGCTCAGCATATCAATCCATTAATGCACTGTATATTACAGAGCAGTAGGGCTTTAACTATAGACTGGTCACATGGTTAGTTCTTGACCTTGCCAAGGAAAGTAAGCAGGCAAGTCACTAATGTCCATTTGTACACAAAATAGTGACAGAATAGGAATAGGCAATCACCACCATGAAGTTGGTATGCCCCTTTTCAGATGTGTGGGTAAGTAAATAAAGAAATAAAAATTTCAAACATCTGTAATTAGTAAATTTTCCTGATTTGTAAGAGGAGTTACACAGAACTGGGAGACATTTAAATGGAGACCAGGTGTCTCCTTGAAGAAGAGCATGAAAAGATTAAAAAAAAGGGAAAAAAAAAAATCTATATTCTGATATGATCAATGAAAACTAAAAGGGGTTTCACTGATCATTAGAGAGTTTTTCTGTACTGTTGAAAATGATGTTAGGAAAAGAAAAGTGGGGAATATGGAGAAAGGGAAAAGCTTTACCTTTGGATTTGAGTTCTGACAGAAGACTCCCTGGTCCTTCATGACCAATTAAATGTCCAAGGTAATGGCCTGGATTTGATTTGTAATATTTTTGAAGATCTGGTATAGGAAAAGTGACATAAAGATTCCGGATGTCCTTGATAGGTACCACCTTATACAGTTGCTGTAAAACATGTTGCATTGGTGATTATATTAATTCAGACTTCAATTTTTCACGTACATTTAATGGTTTAAAAATTGAACTGCAAGTAACTTTTCATATGCAAATAGCTGTCGTCTTAATTCACAAGATGAGTTTGTTTTGTTGTTATAAGGATAGCCATACACGTTACACACTTCTTTTAACCCAAATGCTTTGAAGTTATTTGTGTAAGAATGCATATATTACTTTAAATTAATTTTGTTGTATTTACTGAAGCAAACATTTCATCTGTAAAAAAACAAATACTGTCTATGCAACAGCTGAGTACATATTCATCATTAAACTGTGATCAGCCTTTTTGTAGCAAAACTGCAGTCCTGCAAGTTAAGCTACTGTAAACATAATGACAATGAAGATTAGTACAATTACTGGCAGTGATTAAAATGTGTCCTGCTTTTTCTTACTAATTACTGCAATGCTTCCATACTTTCCTCAGCATCTTGCATTTAAAAAGCAGGAGAGCAGGGTGTTTTTGATCTGGGCTTTTATGATTCAGCTTTCAAAGCAACCCATTCTCAGAAAATTTTTAATATCCACTGGAAAATGGTTTTCAAGTATTATACACAGACAGTAAACTTCATTTGTTACAAATGTGCCATTGTAGGAAAGACCAGAACTTCCAGTGAAGTTACTGTCACATGAATCAATGATACGGAGACTGGCTTTTATTCACAATTTGGTCCAGTTACCATCCTCAATGAGGCATTTGTAATTTCTGGGAGTAGGATAAGAAAAGCAAGGTTCTTCAGAGTGAAGAATTTTCATAGACATGCAAAGTCTAAACCAGGAAATAATTAGATTTAAATCATGTCAAGAAAACAAAGTAAAAATTGGAAAAGATGGGAGATAGAGCAAGAGAAAGACAGAAAATATATACTTTAAATCTACAACATATTAATTAATGAAGGAACAAGACTCTACACCCCTAACAATAAGGGCAACATGGGACAAAAGCAAAACACTGGCAATTGGAAACATAGCAGAAAATGCTGGAAATACTCGACAGGACAGGCTGCATCCAATAGAAAGAACCAGCTATCATTTCATGTCTGCTATCTTCCACCAGAATGGAGGAAAATTAGAAATACAATAGGTTTTGAGGAAGTGGGGGAAGAGCAAGGAAGAGGAAAAAAAGTGGTCAATGATAGAAGGGTGGGCAGGACAATTGAAATTGCCAAAAGATGTAATGATGCTGACAGCAAAGGAGCGGGAACGGCCCAAGCCTGAGGTCTGAACATAGGATTTAAATACAAGTATTACGAGCGAGTCAAAAGAATTGAATGAGCAAAAAAAAAAAACACAAAATGATCAGGGCTAGTGATCTGAAGTTTAACTCAACAACAAAGAGAAAGTTACGAAATGCTTAAGTTTAAAGAGGAAGTGTTCAATCTTGCGTTGATTTTTGTTGGAACATAAAGCAGGCCAAAAGATAGAAAGATCAGAGTGGAAGCAAGATAAAGAATTGAAATGACAAGCAACAGGAAGCTCAGGATTATGCTTGCAGACTGAACAAAGGCGGCCCACAAAGCAGTCACCTTCCCAGGGAGACCAAATGCAGACCACGTGAAACATTACTAAAATTCACTACCGGGTACAAAAAAATTAAAATGATTAATGCAACGTTGGCCTTTGTAATGAAAGTTGGAGTTCAAAGCGAATGAAGTTTTGCTCCAGCTATACACAGTGGTCAGACCAAATATGAAGTGCTAGGTACAGTTCTGGACACAGTACTTCTGAAAAGGATACCTTAGTTTTGGAATATTTGGTGAAAAATATTACAAGGTCCTAAGTAACGAGGAAAGAGTATATAAACTGGACTTGTATTTCTTGATAAGATTTCTGATTTTGAAAGGAATTGGTAGGATAGATGAGGAAACATCGGACCAGGAGACAACATTAAAATTAGTGCTAGCCCACCAAAGTAGCAGCTACTAGCTCAATTAATAATAAGGTTAACAAGCTTTTGTTGGACAGGAGTATAAATGGATAAGGGATCGCAGTGGATTGATAGAGGCAAGTTACAAATCGGTCATGATCTGATTCAACGGAGACATAGGTTTTTTTTTTAAGAGCAACACAGCACGGGAAACAGGCCCTTCGGCCCAACGAGCCCGCGCCGCCTTCATAACTATATAGTAACAATTCCATTATCCTACTCTAATTTTAGGTTATTCCTAATATGGAAGAGTCTCAATGTAGGGACAACTTGTTTCCCAATCAGCCTAAGAGCAAATTTTTTGGGATGTGGGAGGAAACCAGAGCGCCCGGAGAAAACCCACGCAACCACGGGGAGAACGCGCAAACTCCCGCAGACACCGGCCCAATTCCAAGTGTCTGCACAGCAACAGCGATAGTCACTGAGCTGTCATGGTGCCCTTCAGATGATCCAGATAAAGCACTCATTTACAACATGAAGCACCAGGCAACCCATGAATCAACATCCAAGAGCTGTCCTCGCACCACCTGCAGAATGCATGCTCCTTGATGGTCAAGTATGGACCGAATTACCTGTGGAAAAAAAAGCCATAGTTAAACAGTCCTACTATATCCCTCTATCTGCATACCACTCACGTGGCTGTCCAAAAGACCCTTAAACAGCCCTAGCGTGCCTGCTCCCACCACCTTACTCGGCAGTGCATTCCACACCCCCACTACCCTTTGTGTGAAAAACTGCCCTCTAATATTCGTCTTGTACATAGGGTGAGGGGGGCTAAGGCCATGACCCCTCGTCCTATCCATTTCTGAAGGTGGAAAAAGTTTACCTCCATTTACTCTATCTATACCCCTTATAATCTTATACACCTCTATTAGATCCCCTCTAAGCCGACATCTTTCAAGGGAAAATAACCCCAGTCTATTTAATCGTTGCTCATAAGACAGTCCTTCCATACCAGGCAGCATCCTGGTAAACCTCCTCTGCACTCTCTCCAAGGACTCCACATCCTTCCGATAGTACGGTGACCAGAACTGGACGCAGTATTCCAAGTGAGGCCTAACCAACGTTCTACACAATTGCAACATCAAACTCCTACTCTTGTATTCTATACCCTTTTCTATGAAAGCTAACATACTATACGCTTCATCACCTTCTCCACCTGTGAAGACACCTTCAGAGACTTGTGAACCTGCACCCCCAGGTCTCTCTGCGTCTCTATACTCCAAATAGTTTTACCTTTTATCCTATAAGGTTTGAGGAGTTCAAATAGAATCGTTCCTCTTCCTACAGCATTGAAGGGGTCTTCAGTGACAATGAGCTGAGACAAAGGCAGTTACGCTTTTGGAAAGTGATCAACAGGATCACGGGTTCAGTTCAGGGTCAGAAAGGATTCTGTGGTTATAAATGGTTTCAGGCCAAGGAGGGGATAGAGTTGATAGTAAGCTCATGTTTAAAACTGATAGTATTAGCTGAACTTCAGGAAGACTGGAGAAAATTCAGTCCATTCAAGGTTGTGGTCAGATTTAAAAGTTAATGACAGTATGAAGGCAGTGAAGATGGTTAAGAGAATGGTAGAGCTGTGTGCCAACATACACAATGAAGCAAACCCCACTTCAGTGCATGACATCGAGAAGCAGCATGCAGATAAAAAGGAGGGATTAAGAATAGATCTTGAGAGCTCCCAGAGCAACAGTGCAGGAGCAAGAGAAGCATTGCTTCTATAATTTGTCTAGAAATTTCATTCTCAAATTGCCTTGCCTTGTCTAGCATTTTCCAATATATCGTTATTCCTAGGGTTGGTCATTTTGTGATTCAATTCAAAGGGATTCCTTACGACCAATTCACCATTTCACAGCTTAGTATAGCTCAAATATTGTTTCTAATGCTGCTAACTTTGCTACGTTTCTTTCTCTCCTATACCTGTTTCTAATTTAGATTAATGACTTAGATTCGGGGCCAATGCAAATTTAAACAAATACCAAACTAGAAGGGACACCTGAACCAGGGATTGAGTCAGGAAGCAAAATTAATAAAACATTTGAGTGTAACAATGAAAGACTACATTTACAAAGATCTATACATAGGAGATTTAAAAAAATCAGGAGCACATTAGACTCAAAAGATAAAACAAATACTGAACTGCACAGCCAAAAGCAGCTTGATCTGTGGTTTCACTCTCAGAGTTTGAAGATTACAGCTTCTTATTTCAGTCTAGGATTTCAGGATGGCATTTGACCAATAATTTAATACTATACTGAGGGAATGCTATACTCCAAGAACTAATCTCTTAAATACCGATCACTGCATGAAGAACAACAAAGTATTTTCCAGTCTCCTGGCCAACATTTTTCTCCCTAACTCCACTAAAACCTATAATTTCTTGTATTGCTGTGCACAAAATAACTCATGACCATGAAGTACTTTAGACTATCCAGAGGGGTGCCACAGGCAATTCATGCAATTCCTTGCTCGCTCCATTCCAAATCAGTGGTGCAAATGGAAGAGTAAAAGATGATTAAACGATATAGCACACTGGTCAGGCGACACCAAACAATTTGCCCTATTATGCCACCAAAAGGAAAAATAAATGATAAAACCATAAAATCCCTACAGTGCAGAAGAGTCCATTTGGCCCATCGAGTCTGCACCAACCACAATCCCAAGCAGGCCCTATACCTGCACGTATTTACCCTGCTAATCCCCCAGCACTAAAGGTCAATTTATTATGGTCAATCTGCCTAACTTGCACATCTTTGGATAGTTTAGAGAAAAGCAGTCATTGGTCTCTAGCGTCAAAAAATTGTTTTGAATAATCAGGAATCGTAAGCTTCTGATCTTTCAAAATGAATTGTATTTAGGACTACACAAACTGGGTTAAAACAGCAGAAAAAAGTTAAGCCTAAAATTGTGATACAAATAGAAGTATTTTCATAGTAATGTAAGGTAAACCTATGATCGATACCAGGAATTTCTCTCTAATGCAAAAGAGAAAACCTCAAAAGTGGATTTCTGGGTAGTGCAGCAAATGCAAAAAGTAGTTAAGCAATAGTTGGATGCACTAGAGATTGGGTCAGTAATCATAAGATCTTTCAGGAACAGTCAGATTCAAACAATTGGTCTTCATTGTCTGTACCATCTTGTGTTCTCTAGTTTCCATTTGTCAGACTCCAATCATTTCTAAATGCAGAATTCTCTGACAGAGCAAGAGAAGATGATGATGATGATGGGCAGTCAACACCACACGAACCAATACTTTTGGCCTCACTTTTGCAAAACAATCATTGACCAAGATTCATTGACAGTGGTCACAGAGGAACACAACTTCTGAAAATTATATGTAAAGGAGGACAGGTGGTAAAGTGTCAAAGTGTAAAGTGTAGAAATTCACTGGCAAGCATTTTCATCTGGAGCTCTGTTAAAGATGTGGCATACAATTAAATGTTTTCAGCACGAGGTGGTACTAGGTCATCATAAGTGCCCCACTTCTTTGCCAAATCAAAAAAGAATCCCATTTCCTTCATCTCTCCATATTTCTTCATTACAACTTGTTATCCAATTTTCCTCAAGAATGCAACAAATTTGAATTTGTCCACGCTTTGCAAAAAAAAAAAAGCAAAAAATTTCTCTTAACTTTCTCCCTCAAGGCAATTTTGAATTAAATGCTTTATTATCAATTCCCAGAACCTAAGGAAATCAGTTTTTCCTATTCAACGGCTCTCAAAATATTTTAAGCATTCAATAAATCTTTCCCCCTAACTTTAGTTGCAAATGCCTAGCATCATTTTCATAGATCTAAAATCCACAAGTTCAATGGCTTTAATGTCCTCAGTATGCTAGGCAACCCAAAACTGTAAAAAAACAGTACTTTCCCTGATAACCAACTTATGTTTTTACAATTTTTACTTTTTAGTTTTTAAAAATTCCTAAAATACCATTTTATGGCTGTATGTATCTTCACTTAGTGTTCACACGGTTACTGTTAGCTTCCTTATCAAATACCTTTCAAAAAAACTCATCACACTTATTATATTTAACTAATTTGACATTGTCAAAAAGCTCTATCAAATTTGTTAATGGTTAAATATAGCATTCCGAGGAAATCTCATACCGAGTAATACAATAAAACAGAAAACAATACTTCCATTCTATGCTTGAATATTTACAAGAAGAAATTTAATATCACAATTGCAATGCAGAAATTGCAAATTTTATGCAGAATATGTTAGAATCATAGTAGTCTTGCTAGAAAACATGTGATTAATTCATTATCAAAAACATCCAAGTTGGTACCCAATTTGTGAACCAGGCAATGTCAACTGCCAGTCCATTATTTCCCTTTTAGGCACCAAGTATGCAGCCATGTGTTCAAATTCTATGACAAAATACAAGTTTTTGAGACTACAAGTAGTGACCTGACATCCACTTTTAAATTCTGAAATTTTATCCACCTGAACCCTGAATAATAATTCATATTAAATTCCTAGTTGAGTGTCTTGGCAAAGCTTCATCACCATAGTTTCCGTTAAAATTGTCACACTAACAAGAAAATAACACCTCTTTCTCGTGACTTCACAGATCTCCACTAAAAATGTTACAGCCAATTTCTGCTTATTTTCCAAATTACATTAAAAAGTATATCCAAGCTTTAGTCATTAACAAGTTTCAAAACTGTATTAAGCACACTGAAAAATGCACTTGTCATTCATAACTGTGAAGCTTGCTGATTAAAGATCTGTACAAAAGATAAAATTTACAAGATAAAATGTACAAGGAAAATTTAAAAAAAGAGTTAAAAAAATTAACCAAAGTCATACAACTACCTTCAGGTGCTCTTCCTGGAAAGGATGCTCAGTATATTCTGGGACAGGTAAATGTTTGTTTTCCACCTCAGCAAATAGCTTTACCACCAGGTTAGTCAGCTCATCCAAGGATTCTGGAACCAATATAGATCATTTGAACATACAAATCACATTTCACATTTTTAACATGAAGCTCCAAGTCCTATCTTTGACAACTGCTGTAAAAATCCAGGTCAGTTGCAGCCATATTGCTTGAATTTAACTCTCCATTTTAAAGGTTATCTATTCTTAGCAGAAACTACAAATCCATAGAGAGAGGAAGAAGTTTTAAACAAAACCATTAAAAGCTACTTCTCTTCATCATTAGTTTCTCAGTATCTCACCAATTGAGCTGGTCTGAAGTCATGGTTCTCACTAACTGATGTGGAATTAATTGATTGCTGTGTCCAATGTCTTAGCAATTATATCCTTTGAGAATTATCTTAAGCCAATTAAATTGCTAAAGACAGGTATCAGCATTGGATCCAGAGTGTAAACAGAAATAGCTGCAATAGATGGGTGTGGAGAATCATAAGAAGAATAAAGAATAAATTTATTTAGAATGTAAAAACAAGCTTCTGGATCAATCCTTCAACATTTTTGATTAAGAAAATTAACAGTGCCCTATCAGCAGCAAAACTAGGGGAGCCAGGCAGGAAAATGACTTGATTCAAACTGTCGTAAGAGACTGAAACGTTATACGAACATTAAAGTAAAATCTCCTGAGTGTTACTTTAATATATGGGGACGTTCTTTTTGAAAAAAGGAGTAACCTCTTGTTCATTTTTTTTTTTACTTCCATTTAAGATATTTTTATACAGTTAAATGTTTTAATTCTACTGGCTCTCACCCATAGTCAAAATTTGTGTATTATGGCAATGTTTAGCTAGCAAAACCGATCTTCAGAACAACCGATATACCAGAAGCAACTCCATTTACAAATTAAGACACCAAGTTTCAATGCCATTTCTGTTAATGATGGGAACTTAACTGGCTCTCAGCTGGACACCAAAACATAGGTATGGAAGTAATAAAATGTATTTTTTTTTTAAAATAGTTTACAAGTAGATTTACATTAACACTGCAACAAACTTAGTGAAAATCTTAAGTTGCCACACTCTGACACCTGTTTGGGTACAGAGGAGAGGATTTAAGTGCAGTTAATATACCTAACCAGCACGTTTTCTGGACTGTGGGAGGAAACCAGAGTACCCGGAGGAAACCCTCACAGACACGGGAACAAGGTGCAGATTCCACAGTGACCCAGGCCTGCACTGCGAGGCAGCCGTGCTAACTGCTATGCTGCCACCATGCCACTATACGTGTTCTGTTTCTTTAGAAAAAAATGTTATTTACAGTATTCTGCTGTTTTAACAACAAAACTTCTTTTAAATTGGGATTCACCCCTTCTAAAGTAGGGAAAGTAACATCTGTGTGGAGTTTGCACATTGTGTGTCTACATGAGTTTCCTCCCAAAGTCCAAAGATGTGCGGGTTAGGTGAATTGGTCATATTAATGTCAACAGGACTAACTAGGGCAAATGCATAGGGTTATGGGGATAAGGCCTAGGTGAGATTGTGATCGGTGTAAATTCAATGGGCCAAATGGCCCCCTTCTATTCTCTAGGATTCTATGCTATAATAATTAGCTGCCATGGGAAATCCTGTTGTGTATAAAAGCTCATTTCAAATCTAATTTGAATTTCTGAACCTGTAATTTGTTTTTAGTCAAACCAAATGCAAATAAAAATAGCTTAATCAATTGTACCAATTAATTGAAGATATCAATTCACTGAAACTCAAATCTAGCTATGTACCTCCAATATCTAACCTTCTGTTGCTCAAATCAGCAGAATTTTCCTTTAGAGAAATGCTGACACAATCTTGAAAAATAATTTAGTTCAAGTACTCCATGTCCCAACAAGGAACCATAGGCAATTCTGCTTAGTTAATTTTACAGCAAAAAAAAAGTTAGAAAAAGAAAACACATTCAAATCTTCAGACTGCCTCCAATGTTGGAGGCCATGACCTCTTCCCTACTGCATTAAAGTTTTCAACCATATATTCATTCAACTAGTAATTAATTCTCAAGAAGAAAAATAGATTAATTGCTAGTGGTATACTGCAGAAGCAGAGAAATCAATTACAAGTTCTTATTTCATAAGAAAGAGGATTTTAGATATCGTTAAAAAATAAAGTAGCAAGCACTTAAGTGCAAGATTTACAGTTTGAATACAATATTATTTCCCATAAGTAAAATAATTGGTGCATGCTATCACATGTTCTGCTTGTCACTGTTATTTTCTAATAATGGTACTGCTGACTCTTGACAAATATGCTTCAAGAAATTTCAGTTTTTTTTTTAGAATCTTTGATAGATTTGGATACAAGGGCCTGAACTTCCAATTCAAGTCAGATGATCACTCAGCTCCTAGTCTTTTTAATCTTATTTTTTTTCTACCTTGTTTTGCCCGAGCATCAGACCAAGGTCAAGCGAGCTCAGAGTCCCTGGGACCTAGCGTTTGAAAAGCAGCTCTGTCAGACATGAGGAATCTGCATTAACTGCTGTAAACCAGGCAAGTTAAAAGGTCTTTTTAAGCCAGAGAAAAGACAAGTGGATAGGATTTGGAAGAAAAGCCGGGAGTGGGAGCATGTGGAGAAGGTAGTGCTTAGGTCCTATAGATCTGTAGAATAGTTCCCATAGTCAAGAGAAGTTTTAATTGATGTATCCTAGTCAGAACCATCTAAAGTTGAAAACTTAAATCACCTTTGTGGATGGTTCCCAGTGCGGGGCAATTGCCCACAGGAAGTTTGCTCTTCCTGGTAATTACTGTGCAAACCTTACCTGTGAACTTCCGACGGGGATTCCCCAGCGCATCTTTGGGGTAACCCCCAGTATGACACAGTGGAGTTTGGAAGTTACAGCCAGTACAGAAACAAGGCCAGCCGGCAAATAGGTCTGTGCCGGTGTTTAAGCTTCACACAAGCCTCCTTCCTGTGCTGCAATAAAAAAGGCCATTTAGCCCATTGTACCCATGTCAGTTTTGTTTTGCTACAGCAAACCAAAATGGCTCATTGTACCACTGTCTTGCTGTATCTTAAAAAAATGCAATGGTTTCTGTTTCAACAACTCTGTGGTAAAGCATTCCAAACAACAAACTAGATTTATCTAACACTTAACAAGAGGAACATCATGGTACATGATCAAAAGCTTAATCACATAGCTTTTAAGAGGTGTCTTAAAATAGGAAGCAGTGGGTCAGATCAAAAACTCCGAGTTTAACTCCCAGACAATTGAAGACACAGTCACCAATGTGGAGCAATGAAAATTAAAAACATGCAAGAGGTAAACATCAAAGGGTTGCAGTTTGAAAGATATTGCAGGGATAAAGAGGAGCAAGGTCATGGAGGGATGTGAAAACAAGAATGTGAATTGTTAAGAAACAGGATACAGGACAAGGAATCCATATAGATCAGCAAGCACATGGGGGATTTGGTATGACTTAGCAAACAGAGTTTGGATGAGGTTAAGTTTTTGTATGGTGGATGTTGGGAGGCCAACCTGGAAAGCACTGAAACAGTCAATGTCTTTTAGCACAAGTCATAAGGTCAGGGGAAGATACAGCTTGGGACCAGTTTATTTTGTTTAAAGCAGATGAAAGTGGATACTCAACACACCTACTTTTGGAATAAAGCCACAAGATTGAGGGTTTTAAACAAAGCAAACTGTATAAATTCAGAAAGATAAAACAATTTACAATGTGTCACTTATATTCAAGTAAGCATGAAATACATGCGAGTTAACAGATAATACACCACACTACCATATGCAACTAAGAGTCCAAAGAATTCTCAAGAACCCACCAGATGTCAGTAAATACCAAATCAAACAAACAATCTAATTGAAAGAATTCCCAGCTCTGCTTTTGAAGATATCTTTTCAGATTCCTCTTCAAATATTGCTCCCACTCAGTTTTAACAATGTCCACCTCATGGAATCCAGGAAGAAGGAATTCTGAGTACATTCAAACTCTAGTTTATAAGCACTTTCAGATCTATGGCCATGCCAAGCAGAACATCACTGCTCCAAGTGCAGCATAATGGTTAGCACTATTGCTGCATAGCACCAGAGACCCAGGTTTGATTCAGTCTTAGGTGATTTGTATAGTCTCCCTCTGTGGGTTTCCACCTCTACTTTGGTTTCTTCCCATAATCCAAAGACGTGCAGGTTAAGCAAATTGGCCATGCTCAATTGTTCCCTAAAAAGTGTATAGGCTCAGCAGATTAGGCATGGTAAGTGTACATGGTTACAGTGGATAAAATGCCCTTCTGCAGAGTCAGTGTTGATTCAATAGATCTAATAACTTCCTTCTGCACAGTAAAGATTCTATGTATACCTTTGCCCCAATTCTGTTCCCCACAGCTCTAACTTAAATGGGACCCTTTTCTGTCCTTTTTTGTCTGTGGCACTTAGTTAGCAGGCTGCATTAAAAATAACTTGTTCACTGACCCTTGAACAGAATAGATCTAGGGGCCAATCAAAGCACTCCAAAGGTCACACCCTTGTTCCTAGCCAGGAACCAAAAGTACCTTGTAGGCTTACAATCCCCACCAACTTCTAATCTACCACCCAGAGACACACAGATCAAAAATTCCATGACAAAGTGTCCCAAGTTCACTCCCTCAGATAACAGAACCCCTTGTGACAAGAAATAGTTTTTCCTTATTCATTCCAATAAAAACTTCAACATTAAGAGACTGCATCAAATTTCCCCTCAACTTGATCTGCACTGTTGTGTAACTGGAGACCATTTGCTTACAGAAATTAAAATTTGTATTTAAAGTAAAATGGCTGGGAGATGGAACCTATGCAAAGAGTCAAAGGAGAGAGAATCAAGCTAAGAACAAAAGACAATAAAGGAGAAGAAGGAGCGTTAGACAGAAAAGAGGCCAGAAATCATCTTGGAAAACAGTGGTTACAATCGAAGAATTCCAACAGATTTGTCAAGCATGATTTCCTTTTCATAAATCCATGCTGACTCTATCCAATCCTGCTACTGTTTTGCTGCAAAATCTTTAATAATGGATTGGTAAGCCCACAGGCTTATTGATCCATAATTCCCTGTTTCTTCTTGCATTCTTTTATAAATTAGTGGGATTACATTTTTTCCAATTTGTAGGAACTGTTCCAGAATGTACAGAATCTTGAAAGATGGCCATTTCCTCCAGCCACTTTAATATTCTGGGATGTAGATTATCAGGCTCTGAATCCCATCAGTTTTCTCAAACACCATTTCTCTAATAATACTGATCTCCTTCAGTTCCTCACTCTCACTAAACCATGATCCCCAACATTGCAGATACATTGGGTTCTAGCTTTACAAAGGAGGACACAACGTATTCAATTGGTCAGCCATTTCTTTATTCTCCATTATAAATTCCTGTTTGAAGACAAATATACATCCCTTAGTCTTTTCCCCCCTTCACATATCTATAGAAATATTTACAGTAAGTTATGTTCTCCACAAGCTTACTCTAGTATTTGCCCCTTCTTAAATAAGTCTAAGGTCCTCCTCTGCTGAATTCTAAATGGCTCCCAATCCTCAGATCTATTATTTTTCCTGTCCAATTTGGATGACTGTCTCTTGGATCTAATAAAATCTCTAGTTTTCCTTGTAAGCCATGTTTTAGCCACCTTTCCCATTTTAATTTTGTGCCAGACAGAAATAAACAATTGTTGTACTTTACCCATATGCTCATTGAATATACTATCCACTGTAATCCCTTTAATGCTTTCCAGCCTATCACAGCTAACTCATGTCTTATATCGTAGTTTTTTTCATTAGGATTCTGGACCCTTGTCTCAAGATCAACTATGACACTATATTGATGAAAAATTTATTACATTATAGTCACTATCCCCAAGGAGTCTTACACAACTAGATTGTAACTATCCAGTCTAGAATGGTCTACTCTAGTTGATTCCCCAACATATGATTCAGAAAACTATCCTCTATACACTCCAGGAATTCTTCCTCGTGATACTGTGACTCATTTGGTTTGTTTAACTATATGCAGATTAAAATAACTCAATTATTGATATTACTTTATTGCATGCATCTCAATTTCTTGTTCAATGTTATTACCAATATCACCACAGTGTGGGGATTTACATACAGCCCCTGTTAAAATTTTGTGCCCAGTGTTTTAGATTCCACAGAGTAAGGAAGGATTTTGACAATGGTGTAAATTTTCCCTTTAGTCGGCAATACAACTTCACTACTTTTCTCTTTTTATTTGTCCTTCCTAAATACCTCTGGATGTTCAGTTCCCATGCCTAGTCACCCACAGCCATATCTCCATAATCCTGACAATATCATACTGATTTATATCTATTTGTGTGGTAAATTCATCTACTTTATTGCTAGTGCTGCTTGCGTGAAGACACAAAGCATTTAGGCATGTCCTTCTAAGATTACTGGTCCCATTTCAACTATTTTTCCAGAGGTCTTATTTGAATCTGGCCCTTAGTTTCTCTGCCTTTCTGTCTATGAATTTCCCTTCTCTAACTCCCTACATAGGTTCCCCATCCCCTTGCCATTTTAGATTAAATCCTTCCCAATTACTTCAACAAATACACCCCTAGGATATCAGTCCTGTTCTTACTCTGGCATAACCCGTCACTTTGTATTGGCCTCAAATTCCCCAAAATCAGTCTCAAAGCCCGAGGAATCTGAAACCCTTCTCATCACATCATCTCTTCAGTCACATTATTCATCCAACGTATCCTGCTAATTCTACTTTGACTAGCACATAGCACAGGTAACAGTCTTGAGATCATTACCTTTGAGGTCCGACTTCATTCTTAACTCCCAATATTCTGCTTTTTGGACCTCATGCCCTTTTTGCCAATGTCATTGATACTGATGTGCATCACAACTACTGGCTATTCACCCTCCCCCTCCAGTGTGCTGGAACTGTCCAGAGACATCTTTGACCTAGCACACACCATCCTAGAGTCTTATTTGCAACAACAGAAACCATCATTTTCTTTACAATTAAATCCCCTAAAACTATTGCATTCCTACACTTTTTAACTCCTCCCCTCTGCAGCAGATCCAACCATAATGCATCACATTTACCTGTTGCTATCCCCAAGAAGTCATTCCCATCAACACTATCCAGAATAGTGCATCATGCTTGACAAATTTACGGGAATTCAAGGATGTAACTAATGAGGGGAAGCCAGTGGATGGGTTTCATTTGATATTTTGCTTTCAACAAAGTCCCGGGGAAATTAGCATGTAAAATTAAAACAAGGGGATAGGACGTAGATGTATTGAGATAGACGGAAAACTGGTTCGCAGACCGAGAACAGAGTAGGAATAAATGGTTCTTTTTCCCAGACGCCAGATAGTACCACAGCAATCAGTGCTAGGACACCAGCTAGTCACTATATAATGTTTTAGATGAGCGCAATATCTCCAATTTATGGATGACAAATTTGGGTGTGGGGGAGGACGAAGACGCAGAGATGCTTCTGTGTGATTTGGACTAGCTGAGTGAGTGGGCAAGTGTAGTACAGTGTGGATAAGTGACTGGCTATCCCTTTGGTAGCAAAAACAAAAAAGATGAGGGGAATGTATACGAGACCTGGGTGTCCTCAAACCAGTAACTGAAGGTAAGCATGCAGGAGCAGGAGGCAAAGCTGACATGAGATGTTGGCTTTCGTAGCAATTGGATTAGAGAGTACAGAAGCAGATATGGCTTGGCCCTTGTTGAGACCATATCTGGAATGCCTTGTGCGGTTTTGGTCTCCTTATCAAAGTAAGAAACGATGATCTTACTATAGAGGGAGTACAGTGAAGGTTTACCAGACTGATTCTTGGGCAGGCGGGACTGACGAACAAGATTGTATCAGTGAGGATTGTATTTGCTGGAGTTAAGAATATTGGAAAGGGCAGGGGTAAGCCTATGGAATTCACTACTTCAGAAAGCAATTGAAGCCAAAGCATTGTACGTTTTCAAGAAAGAGTTAGAAATAGTTCTTGGGCAAAGGGAATCAAAAGATACTGGGGAAAGACAAGATCAGCTTTTGAGTTGGATGATCAGCTACGATCATAATGAATGGCGGAGCAGGCTGAATGGACCGAGTGGGCTACTCCTTCTGTTTCCCTTTGCATATGAGAATTTACTAAAATCAAGTTGCCAGAACACACATGCACGCTTCAAGATTTAAACAAGCGTCCTTGCTTACTGTAAATTAGCATATAATAGATCTCAAATCTATACCCACTCACTGATGCAGAGCCATACAAAATCAGCGAGAACAGAGCCAACACTTCAAGTCATCCAGACTCAAAACATTGGCTCTGTTCTCTCTCCTCAGACCTGTTGAAATTTTCCAGCATTTTGTTTTTGCCTCAGATTCTAGCATCTGCAGTAATTTGCTTTTATCATACATTTTCAGCAGTTGATTTCTTTCAAATTTTAGATCACCAATGTTAAAAATTCATTGTTAAAAATGCACTAAAAGACCAAATAAAACTTAAAAACACTAAGACATGGTATTTCTGTTCTCATTCACAACCTAGAATGAAACAGGAAGTACTCAAATTGATGAAAAATTTATTTTAATATTTAAAAGTTTATCTTTCTTTGTAGACTCCTCAACTCCAGATAGCTTGCCTTCTACTTTGCACTGTGGGATGAAATGCTAATAGTCTGAATGATAGAAGTTCAGCTCATCCAGCCTAAATTACTTCCTGTGGAAGTCAGAGTTCCAATGAAACCCATTAGCTCAGTATGATAAGCATCTGATTTGCTGAGTTATGTTGGATAGCATTTGTCACTTCATTTCAATAAGTGTGGTGTATCTAACATTTCACCAATTCGTTTATACGGGCTGCGTACTTACTCAGAACATTAAAAGTACAAGATCTACTTTAATAAGTTATGTATTCCTAATAAATCTGTATCCATCTGTAATGATACAGATGGTTTGAAGAAGTGTATATTTTTGTTAATCTTTTCACGTTTAATAAATGTAAATGTTACTAAAAATAAAAAGTTATGATCCATCGAGCTAGGGTTCAATGCCCTGTAGTAATCCAGCTGGGATTGTAACACTAACAATTATACTGTTAGCAGTTCAATGGTCCATGATGTTTCATCTTCCAATTTTTTTTCATGGTAACAAAAAGTTATATATTAGCACAAGTTTTACCCAATACCAAACTTGCCTCTTCCTAGGACGCAGAGAGCCATCAAGTTTGATGAATAGTTAGTTGAGTGGAACTTGAGGAGTTCTTGTCGTACATCTAAACCCATCTCTGCCGGTCTAGTTTCCAAAGTGTATTTGTTACCTAAATGTTGAAAATAAAAAAAAAGCTTAATGCATTGTAATAAGTTAGCCCGTTGCTCAACCTATGTTTTATTTTTGTACCAAGCTAGTTATTGGTTTGACTTTACATATCAACATTGGATTTTACATATGAAAAGGATTTGTGGAATTCCAAAACAAGGGGATTAGGATGGCATGCTGACACTATGGTCAGCACTGCTGCTTCACAGCACCAGGGACCCAGCTTGATTCCTGGCTTGGGTTACTGTCTGAGTGGGTTTCCTCCAGATCCTCTGGTCTCCTCCCGCAGTCCAAACGATGTGTTGGTAAGGTGAACTGGCCGTGCTAAATTCTCCCTCAGTGTACCCAAACAGGCACCGGATTGTGGAGACTAGGGGATTTTCACAGTAACTCCATTGCAGTGTTAATTAAAGCCTACTTGTGACACTAATACTTGAAATTGAAAATTTTCAGCTGCAAACCCTGTTGTTGCAATCAAGAATTCTTAACACTACAATTTCAGTATATTCAAGGGACTCTCTCATATTCTGCTCTTTTGGGTTTCAAAGATAAAAGTAGCTAAAATAAGCACACACTCAGGTAATCCTCTCTACAGTGGTGATACTTCTCAGTAGAACATGAGCAAAATTCTGCAGAGTCAGGATTCAAAGAATGCTGCAAACATTGAACAGGTCTGTCAGTTAACTTTTCAGGTCAATGACCTTTCATCAGAATTGAAGAATGTCCAGAGTGCAGCATTCCCACAATACTGAAATGGAGTATCAGCCTTGATTTCTCTGCCCAAGTCCTGAATTGGAACTGAAACACCAAAGCAACTTATTGCTATTTTGTGGAAAAAAAACAATATTCCACTAAAATGGTGTGAAACAGAGATGTAACTAACATGTAAATACCAGAGCTTTTTTTTCCATTCAACACATTGAAAGATTAGTCCAAAATCCAGGTCTGCCAATATAAGTTACAGTATGAATTTGAAGGGAATGCAGGTGCAGTGTCATCAGATCTCTGGTCCACTCTCTCCCTCAAGTCAGGCTACCCATTAAGTGCATGCTGTATGAAAAAAGACTATTGCATTACTGGGATGATTTCAAACAAGAATGAACTCGCATTGAACTGCTCCAAGCTTAATTTCATGAGGTCATCTCAGCTTTGTGGTCACATCAATTGAGTATTAATATCAAGCAAAACAATATCATCTTTTTCTATAATACTTTCCGCCAAGACAACATAGGCTCAAAAATGTGTTTTTCTTCCAACTCTTATTTTTTCTGCAGTCAGAAGCAAAACAAATCAGACGAACAAAATCTTCACAGGTCAACTTCAGTACCAGTCATGTCAATTAATTTTTAGAATGAATGTGCAGCAAACAATAGTGATTTAGTTGATCTATCCCAGCATTTATGCTCCAAATGAGCCCCTTGACTGTTTCAAGTGTGAATGTCACACTTGTTAACTTTAAAAAGTAAACTGGAAATGGCCAGCTGTGTTCTGTCACCACAAAGATACACAAGTTGCAGTTTATGTAGTAGCACAGCACATCCAGCTATTGTGATTACAGCCCACTGTGACAACTTTAACATTAGAATTCACCTCCTAAATTCAGGTTTCCAATGTATGTTTAATATAGAGAATTACAGCATAACAGGCCATTTGGCTCAACTAGTCTTGTGCAATGTTTAAGTAAACTCAAGAAACTCCTACCGTCCAAATTAATCTAACCCTATCTGCATATTGTTTTATTCCTAATACTGCTGAACAGCGATATAACAATGCAAAGCTCAGTGAAAATGCAAATTGCGATATGGCCATAAACAGACTGCAGGCAAGATAGACAGGTTAAGTGAATGGACAAAGGTGGTAGATGGATGCTAACGTCATTGTAAGAAAACAAAAAAAAACTGAAGTTCAGAATAACTTGGGTGGACTTGTACAAAGCACACAAAAAGCATGTAAGTACAGCAAACAACTAGGAAAGCAAATAGCATCCTGGCCTTTACTGCAAGGAGATTTGATTACATGAATAAAAAAACCCTTGCCACAATTCTACAGGGCTGCCGTGTGAAATTTTCGCATCCACGTTTAAAGGAAAGATAAGATATGCTTGTATTGGAGGCAGCATAGCAAAGGTTCATTAGATTAATCAACGACGAGAAGCAGTGTAAATTGGGTCTACGTTCTCTGGAGTTTAGAACATACTGAAACATTCAAGGTTCTGAAGAGTTTTGATAGGACAGATGCCTAAATGCAGTTTCCTCGATTGGGGAAATCTAGAACAAAGGTTCTAATTTCAGGATATGGGGGCGAATATTCAAAGTTTTTTTTAATTTTTATTTACAAGCGCCACAAGTAGACTTACATTAACACTGCAATGAAATTGCTGTGAAAACCTCTAGTCACTACATGCCAGCGCCTGTTCAGGTACATGGAGGGAAAATCTTGCATGGCCAATACACCTAACCAGCATGTCTTTCAGACTGTGGGAGGGAACCAGAGAAATCCACTCAGGCACGGGAAAACATGCAGACTCTGCACAGAGAATGACCCAAGCCAGCAGGTTCCCTGGCAATTTAAGACTTAAATATTGGTAAACTGTTTCATACAAAAGGGTTGAGAGCCCTCGGAACTCTCTAATCCTGAGTGTTTTGGACGCATCTTTTTTCAAACACACTCAAGGCCGATATAGACAGATTTTTGTGTGTCAGTGAATCAAGCTGTATGGGGAGCAGGATTATGGCACATAATCAGCCATGATCATTTTAAGTGACAAAAGCAGGTTTGGTCATATGATCTTCTCCTGCTCCTATTTCTTATTTGTTTATCTACCTTCCCCTTACACATGATGAGAGCTACAGCAGTGTACTTGCCTCTTTATTGCCTTCTGAAATAGCAAGCAAGCTAGTTGTATTAAAACATTACAGACAAATTGAAGGAAATCAAATGGACCCCCCAGCATCAACCTAGATATGGCAAAGACGCACTCTACCCAGTCAAACCAGCAAAAAAAAAACTCTTTAAAATTCAAACCACATAGGGGTCAAGCAACCAAGCACATTTATTTGTATCATTCAATGTCCCAAATTCCTCTATCCTCACCTCACTTCATCGAGATTCAAGTACGGCTGCAGCACAGACAATATCCTATCCATGAAGAAAAACAGGACAAATCCAGTACAGCTCATTACTGCAGTCGGTCTACCCTGTCATCAAAATTACAGAAAATGTCGTTGACAGTGCTATGAAGCAGTACCTATCCAGCAATAACCTGCTCATTGACACTCAGTGGGTTCTGCCAGATTAATGGCTTTAGATTTCATTTTATATAACCTTAGCCCAAACGTGGGCAGAAGAATTGAATTCATGTGGCAAGGTGAGAATAACTGTAGCATTTAACTAAACATGGCATGGAGCCCTGGCAAAATTGAAGCCAATGAGCATCAGGGAGCAAACTTTTCACTGACTGGGAGTATAACCCATCACAAAAGAAAACTGGCCATGTTTGTTATAGACTAATTATCTCAGCTCCAAGATCTCCACAAGGCAGTGTCCTTGGCCCAGCCATTAGCAAGTGGTTCAATGGCCATCTCTCTAACAGAAGTGGGACTATTTGCTGATGATTGCATTGTTCTTTATAATTTGCAATTCCTCAGATACTGATATAGTCCATGCACAATATATTAAGATCTTGTTTGAGGTGATGGGGCAAGATAATTCACATCACACAAGTCCCAGGCAATGACCACCTTCAATTAGAGAGAGTCTAACCCATCATCCCTTTGATATTCAATGGTATTTTCATCACAGAATCCCCCAACATCTTGGTAGTTATCACTAACTGGAACGATCAGAAAAACTGTGGCTGCAGGAACAGGTCAGAGGCTAGGAATTTTACAGAAAATAACCGCCCCCTCCTTATTCCCAAAACCTCTTCATGGTCTACATGACAGGAGCACTATGGAATATTGTCCTCTTGCTGTATCAGCATATCTCCAATATTGCTCAAGACGTTTCATGCCGTCCAGGATAAAAGCAGCTTACTTGATTTACCCCCTTAAACATTCATTCCCTCCCTCCACCACCAGTGGGGGTATGTACGTGTGTGTCCTTTACAAGATGCAGTACAGCAACTCATCGTAACTCCTTCAACAACAAATCTGCTACCTTGAAAGACAAGAGCAGACTTAAGTGTACAACATCACTTGCAAATTGCCCTGAGCCACATATCATCTGACGTGGAACTATATTGTTGATCCTTCATTGTCCCTGCGTCAAAAACTTGGAATTCCTTCCTGACCACACTGTATACCACATGAATACAGTGATTCACAAAGGCAGTTCCAGATAATTAGGATAGCAACAAATGCTAGAGCTCACTCCAGTGAATAAAACATCCTCTATTCTTCTGTGAAATAAGGATATTCCAACTGAGGTGGTAGTGCTGCATTGTTGGGAGGTGCTATCTTTCAGGTGAAATATTAACCAAATCTTATCTGCCGATTCAGGTAGACATTAAAGATCCCACAGCATTACTTCAGACAAACATATATTAAGGAAAGCCAGCATAGATTTGGTAGACACAACTCATGTTTAACTGACTTGACTAAGTTTTTGACCAAGTAACCAAGGAATGTTGAGGTAGAGTGTAGTTCAAATGATTTACTGGATTTTATAAAGATGTCTGATAATGTGCCATATAATAGGCTTGCTAGCAAAGTTGAAACCCACTGAATAAAAAAAGAGCAACTTATACAATGTTGGATGAGTGACAGAGACAAAACAACAGTGAATGGCAGAAAGGAAATGTACATTAGCGTTCACCAGGATTGTACTAGGACCACTGTTTTTCTTGGACATACATTCAGCTTTGGGGTGCACAAGCACAACTTGCAAAATCTGCAGATGACAAAAACTTGAAAGTATTGTGAACTGAAAGGAGGATGGAGATGGACAGGCTGGTGAAATTAGCATCACATTTCTTGGTAAGAAGAATGAGATTAGACAATATAAAATAAATGGCACAATTCTAAAAGGGATGCAGGAATAGAAGGACTTTGAGGTCTATCTGCACTGAAAGTAGCAGGACAAATGAAGAAATTGATTAGATTTATGGATTTGAATTTTTTAAAATACAGATACAGATGCAAAAGCAAGAACGTTACAGCCAGCGTTTATAAAAACTCTGGTTCAGCCCCAACTGGAGTATTATAACAAACTCTGGCATTGCACTTTAAGGATGGGATATGAAGGTTGAGTGCAGAAAAAAATTCATGAGAATGGTTTGATTTCAGCTACATGCACAGGTCAGAGAAACTGGAGCTGTTCTCCTTTAAGAAAAAGTTGAAGGGAGATTTCATAGGAGTGTCTGAACAGTCTAGACAGCAGATAGTGAGAAACTGTTCTTATTGGCTGAAGGGCCACAAAACAGAATTCAGACTTTGATTCTTTTTGCCAATAACCTAAAGTGACACAAGGAAAAACTAATGCAATAATTTTCATTTGCAATGCACTGCCTCAGCAGGTGGCAGGTTCAAACCTGCCTCACAAGAGGCATTGTACAAGTACCTGAAGAGAATAAAATCAAAGGGAAATGAGCTAACAGATTTGATAGGCTGAACAGCCTCCTTCTATGCTATAATTATTCTGTGATTCTAATTAAAGCATACAAATACAGAATATACAAACAGAAAATGCTGCTAGCACTCAATAGATCAACCAGAAAATGTTTCAGAGAAGCCGCAAACATTTTCTTCTCCAATCCTGTTAAATCTAAAGTAATTTTTTGAATCTCCAGTTTACATAAACTGTACCTGCTTTTTTTTGTTTTTTTATTCTTCAAGGAATGTGGGAATCACAGGCTGGGCCAGCACTTACCCAGAGAACAGTTAAGAGTCAACCAAATTGCTATGGGTCTGGAATCACAGGTAGGTCAGACTGGGCAAACATGACAGATTTCCTCCCCTTCAGGCCATGAGTGGACCAAATGGGTTTTCACAACAATTGATAATGGTTTTGTGGTCCATCGTTACACATTTAATTCCAGATTCTCTCGATTTTCACCATCTGCCATAGTGGGATTCAAAGCCAGGCCCACAGAACATTACTCTAAGTCTTCTAGGTTTATTGTCCAATGACAGTACCACTACATCACCACCTCCCCATACAACATTGGTGTTTTTATCCCAATCATGGAATAGTTCAATGTTGCCTAAAAATAGTCAATAGGATGTACACAAATTCCCTTAGTGGCTTGTTCAATGCAAGCACTCAAAATTCTCTATGCACACGAGTGAAAACTAGGGAACCAATAAATCATTCAACAACTGTACAGCTTAATTTTGAATTCACCTGATAGTTTGCTGACTAACTGAGCTTGTTCAGAAGTAATCACTATTTCTTCTGAATGACGTTTTAAATTAAAATTTATTCCCAGAAGTACTGATGGTGGTCATTACAATGAGGGAGATGCTACAATGCTCTACTATAGGGTACTTTGTAAGAGCATCATGTTTTACACATCATATTCTTCAGAAACACTGTTTTCTGAAGTTGAATTACAGCAACATGTGCACATTGTGGGACCATGTGCACAATGCTTCAATTTGTTCTTTTTTCTCCAATTTGTCCTTAAATCCAGTGACTAATTGATTTGATTTCTCTTTTTTAATTTCACAAATTTCTTAATCTCGTGAACCCGTTTTAAAAAACCTCGTCGTCAGCACGGAAGCCACTTTGAATTCAATCAAATCACACCAACCCAAAACAGCTGAGTTAAGTGTCTGTAGGTGTTTATGTTTTTGAAATAATTCATTGCACAAAAGCTAACTACAGGGGGGGAAAAAGACATTGATCAAAAACCATTTTAAACTAAATTTCTTCCTCCTTTTCAAAGGGACAGTTGGAATCAAGGACAGAGACAACTTAAAAACATAGCTTCAAGTCGAAGGCGCAGGTTGATAAGCATATCATAAAGGCTACTAATTGCGATCTGAAATACACAGTTATCAGTTAAATTGAAATACAATAACAGCAAGCTTAATTTTCAAACACGAGCAGCAAAATTAAGTTTTGAAGAGCAAATATTAAAATGCATAGAAAGTTTTGTTTTATAGCAGCTAAAGTATTTCTACATCTTATTATGGGGCAGATGCATTGATTACAGTGGTGAAGTAACAGCCAATAAAATTGCTCCATGATGCATGGCAAGCAGATTCTGTCACAAAGTTCAATATCAATCCACGAGTATTTATGATTAATAAGATACCTTCATAGCCACTAAGACCCTTTAATCAAGATGTTAGAATTGTTAATGAAACAAATTTAGAAGATTACATTTTAGCACAGCTTTAAAGTCAAGTTATAGCACAAGACTAGAAATCAATTCTATGTTTTGGCTTTTAGATCCTTATCACATCAATAGCCTTTTGAAGTCAAGCTTTAAAGTTTATTTATTGTCACAAGTAGACTTACATTAACAGTGCAATGAAATTATAGTAAAAATCTTCTAAAATACTGTCGTTCAGATGTTAATACTTGCAAAATGTAAAATTCAAGTAAACCATTTTAAAAATACATCTGCTTTGCTCTATTCAACAGATTGTTGATACAGTAGCTGAACAGTAATTTAAAAGATAACAAGGTGTTAAGCTTGTAAGATCCTAACTACCATAGGTAAATTAAAAATATCTAAATGCAAGCATAATATTATTTTGTTAGCGTGGTCACATGTATACTTCACAATTAGGAACAACGTGTTTAGTTACATTCAATATGTATTCTTAAATATAAAGCACAGGTTGGTAAAATCATTTGAAATGGAGAGATTCTAGCAATGACAGCAATTCCAATAAATCTATGAATATAGCAATTTAAACATGATTCCAAATAGGTTGCCAGTTCCAACATGTTGAGTTAATAACATAATTGTTTCCTAGATAACCAAAAAGTAAGTGCATTGTCACAGGATAATACAATCAACTTCACACAAACTAAGGGCTTTGAAAATATTGCCTCTGCAAACTATCCAGTGATCATTTTCATGTGTGTCACTAATTCTTAGCATGCTATGCATCTAAATGCACCACATCTGAACCATATATTGTCTTCACCCAACAGACATGAATATTTCAAGTAACAATCATTGAAGAAGTGGAACATTGCTTGAAAATGAAGTATAAATCAATGACATGGATTTTAACACCACAGTTAAGATCAGTTTAAAAAAAAGCAAAATACTGGAAATTGGAAATAAAAGAAACATTAGAAATACTCAGCGGGTCTAGTAGCATCTGAGGAGAGAGAATCAGAACTACTGTTTCAGCCTGACATCACAACTGGTACTAATTACTAACCTGTTCCAAATGAACTAAATCGGTGTTCTGGATTGCATGTAGATTTCTCCAACTGAAACAGTCTCCAAGCATCATTCATTAGATTTTTCTCATGCTCTGAGTCAACAGCATTGACTTCTCTATCTTTACAGCTGGCATCAAACAAAGGACAGAGGAAAAACTGGGCAAACCTAGATTTTTAAAGAAGCACAGCTTTGAGAGACATACACCCACATCCATCACACTATTACTTGTTTTAAAGAAAGCAACATTGTATATTAGGTATCAAAATATCATCAATATTGAAACTATTCTCAAAATAAATCATAAAGTGTTTGCTTAAATATTACACAAGTGTAATCTATGTAACTGATTAAGGGCATGGGTGAAAAAATGAATAACTACAATGAATTGGAACAATGTTTGTACATCTGGTTTAGCCTCAGATTGGTGGAGTGAACATTTATTCATTGGTGATAACAACCCAATAATATAAATATTAAGTTGGATTTTCATGCCTCTGTCCATGTTAGAACAGAAAAGTCAGGATTTAAAAATAGGAGGGCCAAGCAAACAAGGACTAGGTTCCCCAAAACTTAAATGAAGAATTGAGCCAATTTCTCAATGAACAGAGATGAACTCCTAACTTACCCACCTCAGTAACTGTCTGCCTCAAGTCTGCATCTAGATGCAACAGCTCTGACTATAGTTCACCCCTGCTATTCCACCATGAAAACTGTATGGGTAGGCACTACCTGGCAGGAAGACAATATTGGTAAATCATCCAACTCGTGAATCCTGCCTCAGAGATGACAATCCAGATCACTAGCCTGGGTGCAGTAATTCCACAAGGTCTTTAAAGCTCATTCTGATTGTAGATTAGGGTGTTTTAATTACTGAACCTAAGTTCTGTAGGTTACTGTTGTGCAAAAGATGGCAAATCAAATTCTGCTCAAGAAATGCTTCACCGAATATTGGGCAAAAAGGACATACACATTACGTTTGAAAGCATATCCAGGTTTACATCACAGAACTGAGTTAACAAATGTAAGAACTATACCCATCAAGCTGTACTGTGCTAGAGAGATTAAGTAATGTGCTCCTTTTTCAAGCTATCCTGCATTTTAAATTGCAGGCCAAGAACAACTACAGCAAGAGAAGGGAGAGATGGGATGAAATACAAAACTTTATCACATATGAATGCAAAATATATATTCCATTTGCCAGAAGGTAAACTTCCAATCTAAACAGAATAGAATGAACTATCCCATTACTCAAACAACAATTGTTGGATTCTTCATCCAAGGCTGGAGGAGTGTGTTACAGAATATCTAATGAGACAAGAATTTGGCACAAGGTATATGGTAATAATGTAGAAAGCACATGATTGCAAGTGAGTAGGCTAGCACACAGGAAAGCAAGAAACTTGAAACTATACTGTCGTTGATTTACCGATTCAGAGCACCCTCCAAATGTTCATTTGATACATCAAAATAGTAATTGGTATGTTCTCCACTGGTGAATGCATTTGAACTCCCAGCATGTTCATTGAGGAACTGACTGTATTCATTTTCCTTTGGATACTTTTCAGTCCCCAAGAAAAGCATATGTTCACAAAAATGGGCAAGTCCAGGTATCTCTTTGGGATCGGCCAAGGATCCTGAAAACCAATGGGAGATAATATTTAAAACTATAGGGTTAGCTGAATTCTGTACTTAATCTTGAAGTTACATGTCATTTATATGTTTGAGCATATTTTTAAAAAGCATACAATAGAAGACACACATGCAACAATGTCATAGAGCTCAAAAGCTTTGTTACAGAAAAGGATCCTTTTTAAAAAAACCATAAAAATTGCACTATTATAATTTTAAGAGTTACTCGATACGAAATGCTATTTATAGCAATTTGAAAAGTATAGTTGATTCCAATTAATGCATTTTGTGCAATTCCACAATGGTGGAATTTTTAAAAATCAAGTAACTTTAATTATTTAAGTTATCCCAAATATAATGTCCCACCCCTCCATCAAGAGATGTTTTATGAAATCTACACAGTATAGAGAATTCGCCAAAAGCAGCAGCCCTATTTAATAGTTGCATGCTTGTTAAGCAAATATACAAGTGATTACATTTCAAAATAGCCTGTTAAGTACAGAACATTCACAATTTTTTGATTACTTTATTCCATTATGTACATTTAGTTCTCTAGCGTCAGCTGTTATTTATCTCACAAACTAAAATAGGTCCACCCTCCAACGTTAGTATTTTTGATTGCATTTCAAAAGAGGGTAATCAGAGAATTATATTGATAACGGTCTAAGAAGCACATTCAACATCAATAAATTAAACATAAAAATGCTTTTCTTCTCATTTCCTTTTTTTGGTGGAGTGAGGGTGGGGGTCTGAGAGAAATCTTTGTTGTTCTGTTTCTACAACATCCCTGTATCTTCCCACCTGATCTATTCTAAGACTGTTACTCTGAGCTGGTTTCCAGTCAGTGCACAAGTAATCATTAGGATTTTTTGGTCAGCTTGTTCATAGAATCCTACAGTGCAGGAGGAGGCCATTGGGCCCATCAAGTCTACACAGACCATAATACCACCCCTAGGCCCTAACCCCACAACCCCTATGCATTTATCCTAGCTAGTCTCCCGGACATCAAGTCAATTTAGTATGGCCAAACCACCTAACCTGCACATTTTTGGAGAGTGGGAGGAAACCGGAGCAAACCCACACAGACACGTTTAACAAAGCAATACAGGTTTGCTTTCTTTCCATGAAAGATCACAAGTACCTTTTCCCCCGTTTTTTTGTCAGGTGCAAAGCAGTAGGCAGCAAAGGTCACATAAGAAACGGAGAGAAAAACAAACTTGGATACAACTTCAGGAGAGGGAACAAGTAATAATCTCACACAGACAGGGAACAAGGAAAAAAGGAGAGCAGGCAGAAACAACCAGAAACCTACTCACTGTCACCAACTTGTGATGTTATAGAACAAGTCAGTGTGTTTAGTAATAACAAAGTTGCCACATTTAATTGGCTAAAATCATGAAGATTGCTATTAAAATAAGAGATAAACAAGAAGAATTTGTAATTCAAATAACATAGTAATTAAAAATTGGAAGTAATCCAGCCCCAATGGAAAGTACTCATTTTCCTGAAGGGAGAGATTCTTACTAATTTACTAAAGAAGGCAACATGAACACAATTATATAAAAATGTTACATATTCAAGCAGAGAAATGCAGATGCGTCATCTAGATGGCAAAAGACACAGTCCACTATGGTGGGGCAAACGGAGGAATGGAGAGCTTTGGGTAGAGCTGTAGGACTAGAAATGGTTACAAAGTAAGGGAGGTGAGGAAATGCAATAAAGGTGAGTTCAATAGTATTTGTGAACATGAAACCATTAAATGTCAACAGGGCAAGTGTAATAGCAACCAGGGCTTGGTGCAGACCAACTACGGATAGTAAAGTTTTGGATCAATTTAAATCTATAGAGCATGGATGATAAAAGTCTAGTCAGCATTTGAACAGCCAGGTGTGGAAGTGGAAAGGGTAGGGATAACTACTTCAACAGCATTTTGGCTGAGAAAGAGACTGAGCTTTCAACACTGCCGCAAAGCTAGCAGTTATACCGATGAAAGATATGGAACCAAAGCAGAACTTCGGGTCAGATGGGGAAAAAAAAAATCAGTGACAAGGGTAGAGAGCATTTGATGGAGCAAAGGTAATCGTTATATTTCCCACAGTTTAGCAAGGTTAAGTGCCATAATCCTCAATGATTTAAATGTAAAACCGAATAGCAATAATAAATATAGCGTGACTTAATTGTTGAGTGCAGTACAGTTTTACTGAAAGAATTCATTTTTAGTAAAAGGAAAGAAGCCCAAGGAAGAACTATTGTTTTAGTGGTTATTGAGACAGAATATAGAATTCTTCATACCAATGTGAACATCCAAAGCCGCAGAGGACTTGTCTGTTGTGGGATCATGAACAAGTAACACACGGATATCATTAGAAAGTTCCAATCCACGATATTCACGCTTATCTTCAGGAGATTTGATTACATTAGTCACTTTTCTCTTGATAGCAGGATTATCCATTCTCAGGTTTTTTGCTGGCTGCATGCTATAAATGGGAAAGATTTCAATAAATATATTCAATTACTATACTTTTGCTGTAGAAAAACATGTACAAACATGAATAGTAGTGTAATCGAAAGTGCTATCATCTGTAGACTGATTATTGGACACAGTTACTTCAAAGAAATTTATATTAAATTTCAACTAAATAGTTTGATTGAAGAAAGCCTTTTAGCTAACAGAACAAATATCAAGATAAACATTGACTTTCCATTGTTGCACAATGGCAATCAAGGAATGGCTCACAAAGGCAATAATTTTAAGCGGCAACTAGTTTGTGCTTTCAAAGCCCTGCAAATAGAAAGAATCTGATCAGATAAGCTGAAACTCTCCCAATAACTCCTATCTAAAAGCTACATGTTACTTGACTCCACAAATTACATGTCTGATTCCTAGTCAATGCTCAATTTTGCCATGTGACACAGGGAACACTCCAAGTGCCCTTGTCACGCGTGGGCTAGGAAAAGAAAAATTAGCAAGTTACCCCATTGACAGCAGCTGGATAACACAATGTGGACTTTGAGTCAGAACAGTACAAGGTTTAGTCACAGCCAAACATTCCCCCATTGCTTTGGCTACTCTCTCACAGAGAATGGTCAGTTTGTGCCAGAGATAGACCATGTGCCCGTGGAACATTCTCTGTGACAATCAACACCTCTGATATTGTCTATTTTTCCTATAGATATGCTAATTGCTACACTAGGCATTACTAGTTCACATCTTAACCAACAGAAAAAGACTTTTGCCCCTCATGGAAAAACTCCCAACATAAATACTTTGGCACAGTAAGAAGTCTCACAACACCAAGTTAAAGTCCAACAGGTTTATCTGGTATCACAAGCTTTCAGAGCACTGCTCCTTCATCATGTGAATCTTACCTATTAAGGAGCAGCACTCCAAAAGCTCATAATACCAAATAAACCTGTTGGACTTTAACCTGGTGTTGAGAAACTTCTTACTGAACTCAAGCAAGTCCAATATTGGTATCTCCACATCATAAACATTTTGTGAATGGTTGCCTGGTAGCATCTATGGAGAAACAGTGAATATGCCATGTCAGTGATGTGTCTTTGCAACTTGAAAAGTTACAAGCAAGTAGAATCTGAAAAAAGGGAAAGAACAAAAGCCTAAGTCAGGGATAGGGTGGAAGATAGGAATGAGTAAATGACAAGAGATTTTTGATCATAGAATTCTTACAGTGCAGAAGGAGGCCATTTGGTCCATCAAGTCTGCACCAACAACAATTCCATCCAGGCCTTATTCCCATATCCCACATATTTACCCCACTAATCCTTCCAACCAATGCATGCGGGGCATTAAGGGGCAATTTAGCATGGCCAATCAACCTAACCCGCACATCTTTGTACTGTGGGAGGAAACCTGAGCACCCGGAAAAAACCTGAGCACCCAGAGAAAACCAACACAGCCGGGGAGAATGTGCAAACTTCACACAATGATGTGTAGATAAAGGTGATGGGAATGAAATAAGAATTGAAAGATTATTCACCAAGGTGTAAATGTCAAACACAACAGCATTGACACCCCAAAAGATGGCTACAATTTGAAATTGTGGAGCATAATGTTGACTTGGAATAGCCATCAAGTATCTAATCAAAAAACAGTTCCTCCTCCTTCAGCTGCATAGTGGAAGGGTAGCATAGCAGTAGTGTCAAAACAACTACTGAACACGCAGAATGCTTCAGGGAAGAGTTCCTGGACTTTGACCCAATTATAACAAGGAATTGCAATATAATTCCAAGTTTGGACAGTGAGTATCTTGGAAATGCTGTTCTCATGCATCTGTTGTTCTTACTCACCTAGGTGGTTAAGATTGTGGGTTTGGAATGTGCTGTACAATGAGTTTTGGCAGTTTTCTGTAACGGTGCACTGATGGGGATTACTACACTGACATTACTACTACACTATCCTACACCAACTTGATAGCAGCAGTTCAACAAAGAAGCTACCATCATCTAAAAGAGATATTAAGAATGGGTCATAAATGCTGAATTTGCCAGTAATGCCCACATAAGTCAAATAAACATCGGTGGCAGAGGACAAGAGGTCAGAGTGTTAATGGGACAGTGAAATAAGATGGCAAGTGAACAAAATCCAAGGGTCACTCATGCAGACTTAACAGCAGATATCACTGGCATGGCCAGCAATTATTAAGTCTTAAGAGGGCAGTGGCCCACCGGCTTCTTGAACCACTGCAAACATATTTCACACTCAAATTCTTTATTTATAACGCAAAATTATTTTCTGTAAAGTGAAATTACATGATTAAAAAATACATATTGACTAAGGAGAGGGAGAGTGACTTCAGATTCAAATCTAAAATTTTTAAGGCCTATTCAGACAATTTAGCCATTAATATTGAACACATTCTGAAACTTAAGGCACATTTTTAGATATCTACTATTGTTATGAAACAAATTTAGTAGAAACCTTGCTATTGTAGCATAAATGTTGAATGAATTCACAGGTTGTAAAGGATGGGATGTGTGGAAAGAACAGCTAACTTCCAATTGTAGTCAACTTTGGATAATTTAAGAAATTTGCTGAGGGAAATACGACTAAAATGTCCCATTCCCTCTTTCAATTATTCCTTTTCCTGGTGGATTTCGCATCAGATGGTAAAATTGTCCAAGGATGTAATGGAGGGTGCATGATTCTCAGGTCCATACACCATTTTAAATGTTCATTTATCATTTGTCACTTCTGGCAAAAATGAATAATCACATCCACTTGTCAATCAGCTATTTGAGAACCGAATAGTCCCTAACAGGCACAGGGTCCCTGCAACCGACTAGGCAAATGAAAATTCCATCTCATGCTAGATCACTCTGGCATCTGGTGGCAAATGTAAAATAATTCATCTAACTGCCACAAGCAATCTTATTTCGGGAATCTAGAGGAAAACAATTAACCGACTCCTCTTGAAATTTCTGATAAGCAAAGACAACAGCAGTCTATCTTATTTAAGTGTAAATTTTTCTTTGCTGACTTGTGCAGATGGATAACAGTAGCAGATGCTCACACATCACACAAGAACAACTTTTAGTGTGAATTGTTAAATGACGTATTGCTTATTTTGAAAGTAACAAGGAAGCATCACAAGGAAAAACAAAAATTAAAACAAATTGTTGTTTTGCAGAGTTGAGAGAAAATACAATGTTTTACCACATGCAGCAGTTACGGCAAAGGCATCGTAATATAACAAAAATGCCAAATAAACAGTGAAAGTAGGGGAGATCAAAACTGCAGGGAAGTTTCAGAACAGTAGGATAAGTTTTGGATTGCCCTAGCAAAGAATTATGAATTCTTTTTACAAAGGAGCTCAGCTAAAAGTGTTGTAAATATCTATAAATCTACTGCCAACCACCGCCCCCCCCCCCGCAAAACCACTTTCAGGTTTCTTTCAACTCTTGAATGTCACAGCTTTTACTAAATCCTGTTGAATGGAGGGGAGGAGGGGGCGAAGCGTCGGCTCATTCAACCGCTCATTAAAAAGAAAATCAGAGACATTGGAGAAACCGATTTTGTATACTCGCAGTGAAATATTACAAGTGCAAAAAAAAAAGCTACCGTTAGAGAAGAAAAACATCCAATGAGTCAGGCATTGCATTGGTGGAAAAAATGCCTATTCATGGTGAAGGGACAATAAACTTTTGAAACTGAGGCACTCCAGAGGGGACAGCAGTCACTTTTCCACCCCGAGGTGCTCAAACTTAACACTCAATTCAGGAGTTCCCAGTCCTCTCCCGAAAGTAACCAACTACTGCCACCTTGATAACAGCTAGTTTCTCGCTCTCTGGAGCATCAGCACAGGCCCAAAGCCCAAAACCGGCTTATTACGACCCCGCCGCGGCTTTATTTAGCCCCTCGAACAGCTGTCAAGAGTATTCACCCCAAAACAAAATGACCTTCACATCCCCTTGACACAACCCGCTCCCCTCCAACCCAATCGCACCTGAATAGCGGGCAGAGAGCTCCTCACACAGCGGCCGACACGGTCTAGGCTTACCTGGAGGGGAGGAGGCGGGGGGGCAGAAGGCCCCATTCCCATTGCCCCCTCCCCTCCACCCCCGGGCCCGCCAATCTTTAACCCTCTCCACGGCCCCAACTTACCGCCGGGAGGAGAGCTGCAGGAGACGCCGCACACATTGCATGCCCGCCTACAGCTGTTCACTCGGCTCCTCTGTTTTTTTTTGGGGGGGGGGGAAAAAGGAGTGTTTGAGGTGAGGGTAGGCCAGAGCCGACCTTCACGCTGGGGTCGGGAGGAAGAAGACGGTCCGAGAGACACACCGCGATCTTACTTCAACTCGACGACGTTCTCTCCACAGGCCGTGTCCCGTCGAGCGGCCCTGGCTCAGTCTGCAGCGGCTTCCTCCTGGCTGTCAGCGCCCCCGCCGGGAGCGGCTCAAACAACGGTGGCGGCGTCGGGTGGCAGGCCTCGGGGAGGGAGGGTGTGGTGGCTGGGGGGAAGGAGGCGGGGGGGGGGGGCAGGTTCGGGCCTCGGGCGGCAGGCTTGGGGATGGGCCGCTTAACCTGCAGCCACCTGCCGTAATCGCCGCTAATCTGCCCCCCTCACCGTGTGTGACATCACAATCCGGCTGCTATCACCGCCTTATATACCGCCCGTGCTGATGTCATCGCCAGGGAAGCTTTGTTCCATTCTCCTGGCGTTAAATTCAACGCAAATGTATAGATTCATATATGTATTTATCATGAGGGCTGATGAGGGGAAGTTGGTTCTCCCATCAGTGCACCATTGGAAAAGCTTGGCGCTCGAACCAATACAGCTTCTGGCTTCACTGATGCTTAGTGAGTTTCATTCAAATCCTTGGCCCTAAGTTCTCAGTTCATTCGTTAGTGTCAGAAATAGGCTTACTGCAATGAAGTGACTGTGAAAATCGCTACGCTCCAGCACCTGTTTGGGCACACTCAGGGAGGATTTAGCCTGGCCAATGCACTTAGTAAAGTTTTACAACACCAATTTTAAATCCAACCAATTTATTTGATAGTAAATCCACGAGCTTTCGACACTATGTGCCTTCATCAGGCAAATGCAGTGTTCTGATCTGCAGAGGCACTCATATCCACCCAGACAGTTACATACTGCTGATTAGAATGCGAATCCTTACATCTAACCTGCTATTCAAGTGTTAAAGTGGCTAACAATGTGTGTGAAGGAAATCCTGAGCATTGGTTAGAGAATTGTGTATTTTCTCCCGACAGCACAGTAAGTGAGGTTTTTTGCTAATCCAGGCAAGTTACGGGGGTTACAGATAGTGTGACATGAAGCCAAGATCCCTGTTAAGACCCCAGTTTACCCCAGTCCAACGCCGGCATCTCTACATCAATGCACCTAACCAGCAAGTTTTTCAGACTGCCGGAGGAAACCCACCTAGACAGAGACAGTGACCCAAGCCGGGAATTGAACCTAGGTTTCTGGTGCTGTGAGGCAACAAACTATTGTACCATTATGGTGCCCATAACCTTTGCTTTGCTCCAAGCTTGCACAACTTAAATGGCCTGGATTTTGAGGCCAACAATGATTTATTATTGTCACATGTATTGGTATACAATGAAAAGTATTGTTTGTTGCATGCTATATAAAGCATACCATTCATAGAGAAGAGGGTGCAGAATGTAGTGTTGTAGCAATAATTAGTTTATAGAGATTTGCCACTATTCCAAAGAGCCCACTTAAGACAAAGACTAACTTGTATGGGTTTTTTTAATATTCATTTGTGGGACATGGGTGTCGCTGGTGTCCAGCATTTGTTACCCATCCCGAGTTGTCCAATGGCAGTTGGCAGTTAATCACGTTGCTGTGGCTCTGGAGTCACATGTAGGCCAGACAGGTAAGGATGGCAGATTTCCTTCCCTAAAAAACATTAGTGAACCAGCTGGATTTTTCCAACAATTGTTGGAAAACAATTTGAACAATTTGGTTTCATAGTCATAGTAGAATCTTAATTCTAGATTTTTTTATTGAATTCAAATTCAACCGTCTGCATGCTTCCCCCCGTCCTAGTGCTTTGCATCTGTCTGGCGAGTTATTATACAGGCATCAATTAGTACTTCAAAAGTATGGCTTAGATCCTCTGGGGTGCACAAGGGAGTGTCAGCCGTTGTCATAATGCAAGGTGGGCTGGGAAACATCCATGGATGCAGGGTGTTGAGGGGGGCATTTGTACCAGTCTCCAGTCCTCAGGTCAGGCTGTGCAACTGGTTTGGAGCTTGTTTTGCATGCATCCCCCCTGATCGCTGAAGGGTTTCAAATGAGATTGAGTTCCAACTTCACAAATATCGCACTGGTTACCCTACAAGAATCCTACTATCTTTAGCATTCCCTGCAGAATCTAGTAGTTTCCTGTTCTTGGCAAAATCCTGATGAACCTATGCTGCATAATTGCTATATTTCTAATGTTCTTCTATAATTAAATGCACAAAACTACACACAATACTGCTAACAATGGTTTAACAATTGCCTTTTATCAAATTTATCATTGCTTCTTCAGTCCTGTATTCCATGTCTCTACTCAGAAAACTCAAATTTATTTTTATTTTATTTCCTACTTTAGAGAATTATATTTTTGAAGTACTCTGAATTCAACTAGACCGTTCAACAGCTTTTTATTATGTGTTCTGTGTTTTTCCTCCTACAATAATTTACCTGACAATTTTCCATATTAATTTACATATGCCATCTGTTTTTCTATTCAAGCCAACCTGTATATACAGGTCCTCTTACAGTTCATCACAATGTGCCTTGCTGTTTGTCAAACTCTGTGCTGTCCCTTTCCTCAAGTCCAAACTGAGAACAAAAGTGGACATAGAATTGTTCTCTAGGGTACAACATTTCCAATTCTTTTTCAATCCAAACAATATCCATTAACCCCCAAAATCTTTGCTTCATGTCAATCGAATAAGTTGTTTTCTTTAAAACCACAAAAGCCAGCCTGTCATTATATTCATACTGTACATTATTCTTTCACAAAATACAATGTCAGTTATTGTGTAATTAATTTGGGGTTTTTGTTCACCAATAACAATCACTGTAACAGAAGATTTAGATGCTGAGTGGACATCATTCTGTATCAAGAACATGAAGCAGATGATCAATTACAAAGAATATCTAAAAATGAAGTACAGAAATGTAAAACTCACATAGAAATATGTTATTTTGTAAAATATTTTGTAAAACCTCATGATAGAATGACCCCCAGGTTGTGATTAAATCTTAAAATTTGTATATCTAAAATATAGCTTTCAGTTTATGGCATCATCGGAAGACTTCAATTAGATTACAGACTTATTTCTTGTCCCCTTCTATCTCTTACTTCTTGTTTTCGGAACAGATAATGCAGCAAGCAGTTTCAGAACTGTTTTCAAACTACAGAGTGGTAGAAAATTAACAATCTTACTAAATGACAATGGTATCCTAATAGATCCTATACCATGACTGGGGAGGAAGAAAGAATGATGTGGAGATGCCAGTGTTGGACTGAGATAAACACTGTAAGATAAACACCATGACTGGGGAGGAAGAAAGAATGATGTGGAGATGCCAGTGTTGGACTGAGATAAACACTGTAAGAAATCTCACAACACCAGGTTAAAGTCCAACAGGTTTATTTGGTAGCAAAGACCACTAGCTTTCGGAGCACTGCTCTCAGCCTCAACCAGTTGCTACTGGCTTTTGTTACCAAATAAACCTGTTGGACTTTAACCTGGTGTTGTGAGACTCCTTACTGAGGAAGAAAGAATCCAGACAAAAGTAATGATCCTTTTTGTTTTAAAACAGGAGATGCATCTCTCTGCTATTTTGGATTTAGATTTCATAAGGGTTGAGTTTGAAGAATCAGTGTGTCAAAAAGACATTTTTATCTACATTAGGCATTAATCAGATTTCCTTATTAGAAACAGTACAACACAAGATAAATTAAAATTTATTTGAGTCATAAGTAAGGCACAGAATTACACTTTCTATTTTAACAGGTAAGGGTGATCTGTGTGTCCAAGAGTTTGAGGGTGTGGCAGTGTCTGGCAATTTTAAACTAACTGTCAAGAAACCAATGAAATAGCATCCAATGCTATTCCTACACCTCATCAGATCTTATTCTTCACTCTTGCCAAGTAGTCAGTGGTCAGGGTGTAATGCAGTGTTGCATTTCATCCTTTGGGTTCCCCATCCAGTGAATTAGGTTAAAATGGTTTCTGTTGGAACAAAGTGAGGTTTTAATAGCATTCAGGCTCTTTATTGTGTCTGCTTTATAACATCTTTATTGGCTGGAAAGGCAAATTTCAACTATTACAAGTATTCAAATAGGCACAAATGCCTATCAACAGCATTATCAACAGCAACTGGCAGTAATGCAATAGCCATTTTATAAAAGTTTGGTCAGAGGTAGGTTTTCAGGAACACTGTAAATGAGATGTGAAGAGCTCGAGGGCTTAGGAAGGAAATTTTATACCTCCCATTGGTCAACTGATTAAAATCAAGTATGGTCAAAAGACCTGAATCAGAAGTGCGCAGATATTTTAAAGGGTGTGGGATTTAAAGAGGTAATAGAGAAAGGAAGAGGCAAGCCCATACAGGGATTTGAAAGGATGATAATTTTAAAATTGAAGTGTTGCTTATCCATTGAAGTGATTGGAGAATCCATCAATTTATCAGATCTGACATGATGCTGCTGGTAGTTGATTTAACCTATAGTTAAATCAGCTTAGCACAGATGTGATGGATGAACATTATTGTCAACTGTACTCAATTGGTAACACTCCAAGTAAGAATTTAGGGTCGCAATGGTCATGCTTAGAGATGATGAAAGCATGGATGAAAGGTTCAGCAGCTGATGAATTGAATAAATGGCTAACTATCTAATTTGACCATAGAATTCTTTTTTTAAAAAAATGGGATTTCTAAATTCTTCAAAGGATTTGAAATTATATTTCTGTGGGTGAGTCTGCAGCCCTGATGCAGTAGACAAAACGGATTCTGTGGATGCAAGCATGGCACAACTATTTCAGAGATCACATTACGTTGAAAAGATTACTATTAATTGTTCTTCTCCTTTCAAAAAAGACAAAGTTTGTAAACATATTGGGTGCGATTTTCCTGCTTTGCTCGTCCCGAAACTGGAAAATCCTTCAAGGTCAACAAACCTTTCCAAGGTCAGCCCATCACCCGCTCCGATTCCCATGTTGGGTAGGATGATAAAATTCACCCCATTATTTAACATTTAATGCTGTATTTGTTTGTTGGCTTACAACCTGTCCACTAATGATAAAGAAAATTGTATGATGCCACATGGTAGATTTATTTAAGCCAGTGTAAAGTGGTTTTTGTTTAATTCTTGGATCTTGCTATCATTTATCATATTAGGAGTTACACTGTGAATGGTAAGAGGATGAAAGTTTTTTTTTATATTCTGGTTGATAGTGCTGAATCCTAGTCAAATATTTAGTACAAAATCTTCATATTGTTGCCCCTTAGATACAGAGTCAACTGATATACACAAAGACACTCAAACTCTGAAATTATAAAACAACCTCTTTTATTGTATCACAGAAGTATCAAAACTCCACCTCAGAATGAATCAAAACCTTGTTACCTACTAAGTATTCAACCTCTGTCTTACCTTTTGAATACTTTGAGTATAACAAAAAATCAAAATCTTCATTAAAAATATCCAAACTTATGACTTGGATACTACCAGTGGCAAGGTGAGATGATCGACTCCGCCCTGATGGGTTTTGTTCTGATGTCTGAGTTCTGGGCTCCGTTTCCTGCTGCAGTGGTTAGTTCTGCAAGTGACCGCTGCTGATGTCTTTGTCTCTCCTTCTTATACAGATCTTGCTAACACTGACCATGTTTCACAGGAAAGGCGCTAATCAGTCACTGTTTTTGTTGGTCACGAGTGCTCAGAGTCGTGTCTTTCTTGGGATCATGGTTTCTGTCAAGAGCACGACACACAGGGGTCTGTTTTCAATCCCTGTGTGTTCATGGCAATAGCAACAGCCACGATCCAACCAGATCCTGTGCCTATTCACATTCTGTTCTTGGTTGATACTTCCCTAATTTTAACAATCAGACTTTGGTGGTGTCTTTCTGGATACCCATTCGGCTACAACCATCCATTTACACTCTCAGTAAAATAATTTAACATGCTCAAAAGGTTGGAATAGATTTAACAAATACAAAAACACAAACAGAACTTAAAATAGGACAGCATGGTAGCACAGTGGTTAGCACTGATGCCTCAGTGCCATGGACCCAGGTTTAATTCTGGTCACTGACTGTGGAGCTTGTGCATTTTCCCCGTAGCTGTGTGAGTTTTTTCCAAATGCTCAAGTTTCCTCCCTCAGTTCAAAGATATTAGGTTAGGTGGATTGGCCATGCTAAATTGCCCTAAAATGTCTAGGTTAGATTATGAGGAACAGGTCAGGGGATAGGCCAGGATTAGATGTTCTTTCAGAGAGTTGGTGCAGACTCGATAAGTTGAATGGCCTGCTTCTGCACTATTTGGATTCTATGGGTATTACAAGAAATTAGTGGTAATGCATTCATAGTTTATTGAATGGCATGGTGGCACAATGGTTAGCACTGCTGCCTCAAAGCGTTAGGGACCATGTTCGATTCCTGGCTTGGGTCATTATTTGTGCAGAGTCTGCACATTCTCCATGTGTCTGTGTGGGTTTTCTCTGGGTGCTCCAGTTTTTTTTTAAGAGCAACACAGCACAGGAAACAGGCCTTTCGGCCCAACGAGCCCGCGCCGCCGTCATAACTATATAGTAACAATTCCATTATCCTATTCTAATTTTAGGTTATTCCTAATATGGAAGAATCTCAATGTAGGGACAATTTGTTTCCCAATCAGCCTAAGAGCGAATTTTTGGGATGTGGGAGGAAACCGGAGCGCCCGGAGAAAACCCACGCAACCACGGGGAGAACGCGCAAACTCCCGCAGACACCGGCCCAATTCCAAGTGTCTGCACAGCTACAGCGATAATCACTGAGCTGTCATGGTGCCCTTCAGATGGTCCAGATAAAGCACTCATTTACGACATGAAGCACCAGGCAACCCATGAATCAACATCCAAGAGCTGTCCTCACACCACCTGCCGAATGCATGCTCCTTGTTGGTCAAGTTGGACCGAATTACCTGTGGAAAAAAAGCCATAGTTGAACAGTCCTACTATATCCCTCCCACAGTATGATAGTTAGGTGCATTGGCCATGCTAAATTCTCCCTCAAAACATCCGGGTAGACACTGGAGTAGAGGATATTCACAATAACTTAATTGCAGTGTTAATATAAGCCTACTTGTGACATTAATACAATAAAAAAACCTTCCTTAAACAGGTTATACCTAGTTAAGAAAACAGTATTTCAGCTGGCAATGTAATTGTTGTGCCCTTGAACCATCTAAATTGTTTTCTTCATCTATTTTTTCATCAGAAGTTTTGAATAAAATATGTATGTTTTTCTTTCATGAGATACCATTTCTCTCTCACTTTTGAGCACACACTCCCCTCACACATACGTCTGCAAAATCTGCTAGTGTGACCAATTTTAAGTGTGCTTAGTAGTGCTTCTTGCCTCTGATCTCAAAATGGAAAATCTGTTTTATTCTATAAAGATTTGCATGAATGAAGGGGAAAACTGGCTGAACAAAGCATTTTCTATACAGAGAATATTCTTTACTGAAGTTGATGATCTGGCAAACTGAACGAAGAAAGAGAAATACCATGATCTTTTGGCATGTTAAAAACATCAAAGGAAGGAACAAGAGGAGATGCTGTTATAAATTCTTCTGTGGTTCCCCTCTAAGCTCCCAGAACAGTGGAAATGTGAAAAGATCTCAGATCAAATTCTTTTCATTGATGTTCAAGCCTTCAGCATGTTCACTGCTGTTCATTTCAAATAAAGGGGGGTTTGGGAATATACAACTCAGGCCAGGAGAGATGAATCAGCTTTTACTTGACATTCTCCCTGTGCTTATGGACACAAACACATCTTATTAAATCAAGATATTGAATAGAGACTGCCTACAAAATATACTTACCTCCACTGCCATTATCTTTTTGATTTAGAAAGGAATCCTGCAGGCACCCTCTCTGACTGTTGATCAAACAAATAGCTTCTACAAATACATAAAGGATCTCTTAAGGATTAACAAGGTCATCTGTATGCGGATCCACAAGAGGTGGGTGAGATCCTAAATGAATATTTCTCATCAGTATTTACTATTGAGAAAAGCATAGGTGTTAAGGAACTTGGAGAAATAAACAATGATGTCTTGAACAGTGTACGTAGTACAAGAAGGAGGTGCTGGAAGTCTTAAATTGCATCAAGATAGATAAATACCCAGGACCTGATGAAGTGTATCCCAGGAAATTGTGGGAGGCGAGGGAGGATATTGCGAGTTCCCTAGTTGAAATATTTGAATCATCGATAGTCACAGGTGAGATGCCTGAAAATTGCAGCGTGGCAAATGTTGTGTCTTTGTTTAAAAAGGGCTGCAGGGAAAAGCCTGGGAACTACAGGCCACTGAACCTCACATCTGTGGTGGGTAAATTGTTGGAAGGTATTTTGAGAGGCAGGATCTACAAGCATTTAAAGATGCAAGGACTGATTAGGAACAGTCAGCATGGCTTTCTGAGTAGAAAAATCATTCTCACAAACTTGATTGAGTTTTTTGAAGAGGGAACCAAGAAGATAGGTGAGGGCAGTGCAGTTGATGTTTTTGAAGAGGTAACCAAGAAGATAGGTGGGGGCAGTGCAGTTGCAGTCAGTGCAGTCCACATGGACTTTAGTAAGGCCTTTGACAAGGTACCGCATGGTAGGTTGTTGCATAAAGTTAAATCTCACAGGATCCAGGGTGAGATATCTAAATGGATACAAAATTGGCTTTGAGGATAGTTGTAAAGGGTTGTTTTTCAAACTGGAGGCCTGTGACCTGTGATGTGCCTCAGGGATCAATGCTGGGTCCAACTGTTATTTGTATTAGTAATTTGGATGAGAATATAGGAGGCATGGTTAGTAAGTTTGCAGATGATACCAAGATTGGTGGCATAGTGAATAGTGAAGAAAGTTATCTCCAAGTGCAACGGGATCTTGATCAGTTGGGCCAGTTGGCTGAAGAATGGCAGGTGGAGTTTAATTTAGACAAATGCGAGGCGATGCATTTTGGCAGATCGAACAAGGGCAGGCCTTACTCAATTAATGGTAGGTTACAGAACAAAGATATAGGGGTACATGTTCATATGTCCTTGAAAGTGGAGTCATAGGTGGACAAAGTGGTGGAGAAAGCATTTGGCATGCCTGATTTCATTGGTCAGAACATTGAATACAGGAGTTGGGAGATCTTTCTGAAGTTGTACAAGACATTGTAAGGCCACACTTGAATACTATGTGCAATTCTAGTCACCTTATTATAGAAAGGATATTATTAAACTAGAAAGAATGCAGAAAAGATTTACTAGGATGCTACCAGAACTTGATGATTTGAGTTATAAGGAAAGGCTGGATAGACTGGGACTTTTTTCTCTCTATGTGAGAGGCTGAGGGGTGATCTTATAGAGGTCTATAAAATAATGGGGGACAGAGAAGGTAGATAGTCAATATCTTTTCCCAAAGGTAGGGGAGTCTAAAACTAGAGGGCATAGATTTAAGATGAGAGGGGAAACATACAAAGTGTTCAGAAGGGCATTTTTTCACACAACGGTGAATGCAGAGTGTCTGAACAAGCTGCCAGAGATAATAGTAGAGGTGGGTACAATTTTGTCTTGTAAAAAGCATTTAGATAGTTACATGATTAGATGGGTATAGAGGCATATGGGCCAAATGCAGGCAATTGGGATTTATTTAGGGGTTTAAAACAAAGGGTGACATGGACAAGTTGGGCCAAAGGGCCTGTTTCCATGCTATAAACCCCAATGACTCTAAGGTTCCACACTCCACCTTCAGTTCCTTCTTGATGCATTGTGTTTTTCTTTATTTTAAATAAATTTGAATTACTGGATAATGCAAATAATTATCATCCATAAAAAAATTTGCATGAGGAATGAATCCATCATTAACCAGCATGAATCAGTTAGCTCTGCTCTCCATTTCAGCAAATGTGGATGCAGCTTTCTGTTTGTACTCGATAGCCAGGCCAGTGACAATTTTTCCAGTAAGAAGTCTTATAATACCAGGTTAAAAATCCAACAAGTTTATTTGATAGCATAAGCTTTCAGAGTTTCACTCCTTCTTCAGGTGAGTGAGGAGTTGTGTTCACAAACAGGACATATATAGACACAAACTCAATTTACAAGATAATGGTTGGAATGCACGTTTTTACAGGTAATCAAGTTTCAAAAGGTACAATATGAGTGGAGAAAAGGTTGAGCACAGGTTAAAGAAAACAAAATTACAGCGCAGGAACATGCCCTTCAGCCTTCCAAGCCTGCACCGAGCTTGCTGCCTGAATTAACTAAAACCCTCTATCCTTACGGGGAACTATATCCCTCTATTCCTATCTTACATATTTATCAAGATGCATCTTTAAAGTCACTACTGTATCCGCTTCCACCAGCTCCTCCAGCAATGAGTTCCAGACACCATCTATTCCGTGTCAAAAATCTGCCTCGTACATCCCCTTTAAATCTTGCCCCAAGCACCTTAAACCTGTACCCCCTAGTAATTGATTCTTCCACTCTGGGAAAAAGCTTCTACTATCCACTCTGTACATGCCCCTCACTCTTGTGGAACTATCAGGTCACCCCTCAACCTCTGTCATTCCAGTGAGAACAAACCAAGTTTCTCCATCCTCTCCTCATAGCCAATGCCCTCCCTACCAGGCTACATCCTGATAAATCTTTTCTGTAGCCTCTCCAAAGCTTCCACATCCTTCTGCTAGTGTGCCAACCAGAACTGAACACTATATTCCAAGTGCAGCCTAACTAAGGTTCTATAAAGCTGCAACATGATTTGCCAATTTTTAGACTCAATGCCCCAGCCAATGAAGGCATGCATACTGTGTGCCTTCTTGACTATCTTCTCCACTTGCACTGCCACTTTCAGGAACCTGTGCAGCAAAACACCCAGATCCCTTTGCCTATCAATACTCCTAAGGGTATTTACTGAATATTTCCTATTGGTATTAGACCTTCCAAAATGCATTACCTCACATTTGTCTGGATTAAACTGCATCTCTCTGCCCAAGTCTCCAACCCGCTGTATCCTCTGATGGTCCTCATTGCTATCTGCAAATCCAGCAGACTTTTTGTCACCTGCAAACTTACTAATCAAACCCATTACATTTTCCTCCAAATTACATGTATATTACAAACAGCAAAGGTCTCAGCACTGATCCCTGAGGAATGTTACTTGTCACAGCCCTCCATTCAGAAATACACCCTTCCACAGCTACCCTATTTTCTTTGACAAAGCCAGTTTTGTATCCACTTTGCCGGCTCAAAGCCTTACTGAAGTCCACGTAGACAACATCCACTGCCCTACCCTCAATCATCTTAGTCACTTTCTCGAAAATCTCAATCAAGTTTGTGAGACACAACCTCCCCTTCACAAAACCACGTTGCCACTCACTAATACATCCACTTATTTCCAAGTGGGAATAAATTGTCTCAAAAGAATCCTCTCCAATAATTTCCCTACTACTGATGTAAGGCTCGAAGATCAGAAAATCACCATACAGGAGTGTTCATGGGGAACATTTCGGCAGTCACGGGCATTCAGCCTCTGATCTTCAGATAAACATTCTTTAAGATAGCCTTCACAACAGAATTGCTGAGCAGAAACTGATAGCCAAGTTCCGCACACATGAAAATGGCCTCAACTGGGATCTTGGGTTCATGTCACACTATTTGTAACCCCCATGACTTGCCTGGGCTTGCAAAATGTCACTAGCTGTCCTAGCTGGAGACAATACACACCTCTTTAATCTGTGCTTAATGCTGTCTACATTCACATTATTTGATTACCTGTAAAAACTCGCATTCCAACCATTATCTTGTAAATTAGTTTGTGTCTATAATATGCACTGTTTGTGAACACCATTCCTCACTCATCTGAAGAAGTGAGACTCCAAAAACTTGTGCTACCAAATAAACCTGTTTGACTTTAACCTGGTGTTGGGAGACTTCTTACTGTGTTTATCCCAGGCTAACGCCAGCATTTTCACATCACTTTCCCAGAGCCAGTGAGCATCTTCAATCCATTTGTGGAATACAATGCTGTAAATTTGGATACTATTTCACATTATTGAAATCAGAGCTAGGTAATTACTTTTTGTAGGATAATTTTGTCAATTTCAACTTAAGATAAGAAGGCATACCGAGTCTTAGCTTTTATTGGTAGGGAGATTGAATTTCGGAGCCGCAACATCATGTTGCAACTGTACAAAACTCTAGTGCGGCCGCACTTGGAGTATTGTGTGCAGTTCTGGTCCCCGCATTATAAGAAAGATGTGGAGGCATTGGAGAGGGTACAGAGGAGGTTTACCAGGATGTTGCCTGGTATGGAAGGCAGGTCTTATGAAGAGAGGCTGAGGGATTTGAGGTTGTTTTCGTTAGAAAGAAGGCGGCTAAGAGGAGACCTTATTGAAACATATAAGATGATTAGAGGTTTAGATAGGGTGGACAGTGATAGCCTTTTTCCTAGGATGGAGAAAGCTAGCATGAGGGGACATAGCTTTAAATTAAGGAGTGGTAGTTATAGGACAGATGTCAGAGGTAGGTTCTTTACCCAGAGGGTGGTAAGGGTATGGAATGCCTTGCCTGCTGCAGTTGTAAATGTGCCAAGTTTGGCGGCATTTAAGAGGTTAGTGGATAAGTTTATGAATGAAGAGGGAATGGTTTAGGTTAGAGGGTCATTGCTTTTTCTTAATTGGTTGGCACAACATCGAAGGCCAAAGGGCCTGTTCTGCGCTGTAATGTTCTATGTTCTAATTGTATTTTTCTGCTCCTGTTTGCTGCACCTAGATTAAGTTAATTTTGCCTATTGTTTTGTACTCTCTTTCCCCAATTTTCTGACTCCTTCTGAAAATGGTATCTTTGGTAGGTTTACAATGCCATGATTATTAGACGTTCATCAAAGTAATCATAATTCATCTGTGAAACTAACTTTTAGATACGAGAAATATCAGAATTTACCCTGCTCATCTCATATCCATGCACAACTTTATTGCAATCCAGTGGCATTTGCTTTCAGAAGAATCATTTCCTGCATAAACTTCCATACTCAACTATTCCAACACTCTCATGGCTGGCCTCCCACCTTCATTCCTCCATAATCTTCAGATTATCCAAAACACAATGATATCATGTACTGCCTATTCATTTAGGCTCAGAGTCATACATTTTATACTGGTCCGTCTACGATTCCAGTTTAAAAATAAATGTAATAACGAAACTCTCCAAGTCTATGCAGCAAGACTGAGACAATGTTCAAATTCTGGCTGATAAGTAGCATACAACACTTGCAAAGTATGTCCTCCAAATCTGATGACAAGAAAGATGGTCCAAATCAGCATGCCCAGGTGCTAGTCACTGGGCAAGACAAGTTGTTCATAAAAAGGCAAAATACTGCAGATGCTGGAATCTGAAAGAATAGAAAATATTGGGAAAACTCAGCAGGTCTGACAGCATCCATGGAGACAGAACAAAGCCAATGTTTTGAATCCGGATGACTCAGAGCTCTGACAAAGGGCTCAAAACATTGGCTTTATTCTGACCTGTCAGACCTGCTGAGTTTTCCCAGCATTTTTTATTTGTTGTTTCAGGTTATTCATACGCCTAACACCCAAAGCAACTGCACTACGCAGAACTCAGCTGCAGTAGAGATTCCCAAGAGGATACAGAAATGCTTCAAGGATGCCCTCAAAGCATCCCTAAAGAGGTCAAACATTCCCACCAACTTATGGGAGTGTTTGATCTGTAACCAACCAAAATGCAAAACATTCAATCAGGAAAGCATTGAAACATTAATATTATGACGAGCATGCAGAGATGAAGCTGAGGCACTGAACAGCATGCACAAGCCACCAAAAAACCTCAACCACCAAACTCATCAAACAAGTGGCAGAGTCTGCAGATCACCAATTGGGCTTATCAGCCATTTTCGAACCAACTGAAGTGGAGGTAGAAACAAGTAGTTCTCCATACCAAGGGAGTGCCTGAAAAGAAATTCTGCACCATGCAAGTGAAAGGCAATGGCCATTTCCAACAAAGAAAGAATTTAACAATCACCCCATGACAATCAATGGCATTATCACTGCTGAATCTCCCACTATCAACACCCTGGGGTTACACAGGCCAGATTCTAAACTGGACCAGCCGTAAAAATATTGAGTATAGGTAGCAGGTCAGAAGGTGGAAATTCTGTGACAAGTAACTCACCAATGTCTGTCCAACATCTACAAGGCACAAGCCAGGAGTGTGACGGGATTCTCTCCACATACCTGGGTGAGGGCAGCTCCAACAACACTCAAGACGCTTGGACCATCCAAGACAAAGCAGTCTGTTTGATTGGCATTAAACATTCAATCCCTCCATCACCTATACATAGTGGTGGCAATATGTACTATATACAAGTATACTCCAGCAACGCAATGCTTCAATGTCATCTTCCAAATCCACGACTTCCAGCACGTACGAGGACAACACTCATTCTTATTCAAATCACACACCATCCTGATTTGGAACAGTATTACCATTTCTTCACTACTGCTCAAAAAAAATCCTGGAATTTTGTTTCAAACAGCACAATTGGGCTATTATCCAAATTAATAGTGGCTGTTTGAGAAGTTGGCTCATAACAGCGTTCTAAAGGGTGATTAGGGATGAGCAACAAATTCTGTCCTTGCTAGCAATGGTCACATCCATAAAAGAATAAAAAACTTGCCCCCTTGCTCTATTTCCTCCATGCTTTGATCTTATTTGTTACGTAGTGTTTAGTATTGCTTCTTCACCATGCCAGCAATCTGAGTTTGATTCCCAGCTTGGACTACTGTCATGGCACAGTCTGCATGTTTTTCCTGTATCTACATGGGTTTCCTCTGGGTGCTCCAGTTTCCTCCCACAGTCCAAAAGATGTGCTGGTTAGGTACATTGGCTATGCTAAATTCTCCCTCAGTGTACCTGAACAAGCACCAGAATGTGGTGAGTAGGGGATTTTCAAATTAACGCATTACAATGTCAATGTAAGTCTACTTGTGAATAAATAAACTTTCAACTAATTCCATCAATCCTGACAACTCCAGATTGCTCCACATCTGGCACTTCCTATACTGCTTCTGCTCTGTTACTTCTAGCTACATCTTAAGATCTCTTTGGTCTAGTAGAATTATCTTCAAAAACCTCTACGTCTTCTGCTTCAAACCCTACCTTTGAAGAAGATTTTGGCTTTCCATTTATGATATTTCTATCTCTTTTGAGTTCATTTTTGTTTGATTATGCCTCATTAGTTGTCAGGGGTGCTTTTCTAAAATTATTGCACAAACACCTGCTGTTTCCTTCTGATTATGTTCATATTTGACATTAGATATAAAAGTCAAAATGTGTACAATAACTTATCACTGATAGGCTTCAACTTTAATAGATACAAACAAATCCTCCTTTAATCCAACACATCAACTAGCCGGCCATCCACTGACTCCATCTACACTTCCAGCTGCCTCGGGAAAGCATAACGAAGGACTGCGCACACCCTGTATATACTCCCTTCCATCTTCTGTCAGGAAAAAGAAAAATCTGAAAGCATGTACCAACCGACTCAAGAACAGCTTCTTTCTGCTACCTTTGGACTTTTGGATTTCTTCCTTGCTACCTTTTGGACTTTGAATGGTCCTATCACATATTAGGCTGATCTTTCTCTCCACCCATTGCAACACTATATTCCGCACCCTGTCCTTTCCTTTTTCCCCGATGTACGTTATGTTTTGAGTGTATAACACAAGAAACAATACTTTTTACTGTATTCCAATACGTGACAATAATAATTCAATTCAAAACTACTGCTGTTCAGAGAGATAGGATTACATAAAACAAAATTAACAACTAAATTAGTCTGAGGGGCGAGGCTCCTTCCAGAAAAGGTTTAAATTTAAACCCGTTCTTTTTCCTCTAAAACCGGCTTTTTGAAAAACTGGTCACGGTTGAAGCTTTGACCTATAAGGCACATCCGGGTAAATGTTCCCTCACCAACATGGCCGCCGCAGAGGTAAGGGACTTCTTTTCCACGCAGTCGCAATGGCAGCTCTCCCTGCACACCTCGCGGGTTAAGCTGAACCGGACCAATCGAAAACGCGGGTGGAGGTTTGGTATGCTTGGATTGGAGGAGGCTGACGCAAGCGCAATTTTTAAATGTGCGGCTGCGCTGCGAGTGGCTGGCGGGTGGTGTTTTGAGCGGCTGCGCTGTGGAAGGGGGGGAAAAAAAAGGTAAAGGACAGATTATATATTGGAAAGTTTTGAAAGGAAGGGTTGGTTAATATTTCTTCCGATTTGGTGAGATTAATTTTGGTGCCCTTTTTTTCTTTTAAACATTTGAGGTGAAACTTCCTCCTCAGTCTGAAACGATCGATTGAAGCTGGGCTGATCCAGGCCGCCATTTGCCTGTTGCTCAAACATCTGAAGGATAAACAGTGGCTCATTGGTGAAATTTATAATGTGAATGTTTGCCCAGAGTACGTTTCGCTCGCATTCAGTGAGTGTGCTAGAATTGTAGCCAGGCCTCTGATTGTAGTTTGTATGTTAGTGAAAGGTAAGTCACATTTTATGGGGAAATATTCAATTTCCTCCACTTCCTCTCTTTATTACTTGCCCTTTACCTTCGCCCCCAGATACAATGTATTCACGACCCCTGTCCTTGTTCTTTTAAAAAGCCCTTTGAGCTTGTGTAAGCAGATTCATTGTTTCCACTAGGATCAGTGGGTTTTTAAATTGGGCGGCAACGTATTTTTCCTACTTATCGCCGATGGCAATTTGTGTCCATTTTAAGACTCTGATTGCGATATGCTTATGCTTTATGTTGACAGCTTAGGTGAAGCTGTTTTTATTTTTTAAAAAAAGTTCGTGCTCTTTGCCGCTTAAATACATATAGATCACCCGTGTCGTTGGTCCTGGGAATCTCATTTAAAAATTAAGTCAGTGATTTTGACTGTACATGTCATTTAGTATAGCACCCAGATTCTAAAATGTTTCAATTCGGATTGTGCAATCTACTTCTGGAGGTTTTTAAGATCCCTTTGCACATCCCAGTTAGTTTTATTTTTACGAAACCTAAGATGTTTCAATTATGGGTATACTTTTAATTTCAGTTACATGGTTGTAACTTTTACCTGGAAATGTTTTTTTTTTCTAGAATGCAATTGGTGCTCAGATTATTCTCTGTATTGATCGTTCTTAATATCGTCGGTCCTGGGAATCTCATTTAAAAATAGTCGGTGACTTAAATGAAACTTTTGACTGTACATGTCATTTAATGTAGTACCAGACTCTCAAATTACAGCGACGTAATGTGTTCAAAACATTAGCATAAGTGACCCATCTGAGCAAAATTTGAGTGTTAGATGAATAAAAAAGTGTTGAGATGGAATCCATCATTATCAAATCTTGAAATTCTGATGATGCCAGCACCTGAATCCCTGTTTATAAACAGACCTTTACGAACCATCAGGCTTTCCAAAGCTCAAGCTTAAGAGCCAGTAAATAAAAAAGCAAATTACTGTGGATGCTGGAATCTGAAACAAAAACAGAAAACACTGGAAAATCTTAGTAGGTCTGACAGTGTCTGTGGGGAGAGAATAGAGTAAGAAGTCTTATAACGCTAGGTTAAAGTCCAACAGGTTTATTTGGTAGCAAAAACCACTAGCTTTTGGAGTGCTGCTCCTTTGTCAGAAAAGTGGGAGTTCTGTTCACAAACAAGGCATACAAACACAAACTCAATTTACAAAATGGTTGGAATGCTAGTCTTTACAGGTAATCAAGTCTTAAAGATACAGACAATGTAAGTGGAGAGCACATTTAGCAGAGGTTGTGTTAAGTGTGCAGCACTGTGTTGTCACTTTCAGTGATCTGTGTACCTGTACAGCCAGATCCCTTTGTCTAACAATACTCCAAAGGGTTCTGCTATTTACTGTATATTTCCTATCTGTAATAGACCTTATTAATCCAACCATCATTATATAAACTGAGTTTGTCTTCATATGCCCTGTTTGTAAACAGAACTCCCACTTACCTGACAAACGAGTAGTGCTCTGAAAGCTAGTGGTTTTGCTACCAAATAAACATGTTGGACTTTAACTTGCTGTTGTGAGACTTCTTACTTTGTTTATCCCAGTCCAACACTGGTATCTCCACATCAGGAGAGAATAGAGTCAATGTTCTGAATCTAGATACCATTCGTAAGGGCTAAGAGCAATGAGAGTCAGTAGAGATTCGGGGGGAGGGGTGGAATTGGACAAAGGAAATGTAAATGAGGGTATAGAAGGCTGAGAAGGTTCTAAAAATGTCCATTAAGTGATCAGAATGTGAGAATGGCTTAACAGGGTCATCCCGCATTAGAAATGTGGGTTGAATTGTCTGGTTATGCAGTTTGGGATGGATGTGTCAAAATTCTGAAAACTTCTATCCACGTTGATGCATTTTGTTTGAATTATGTTGTTGCTCTGCTGGAGTGACAGTGGCGAGTGTAGCTGCCTCACAGTGCCAGGGACCTGGTTTGATCCCTGGCACAGTCACTTGGTGCAAAGTCTGCACGTTTTCCCCGTGTTTGCATGGGTGTCTTCCGGATGTTCTGGTTTCCTTCCACAATACAAATGATGTGCTGTTCAGGTGCATTGGCCGTGCTAAGTTCTCCCTCGTGTGTCTGAACAGGTGCCTGAGTGTGGCAGCTAGGGGATTTTCATAATAACTTTATTGCAATGTTAATGTATGCCTATTTGTGACACTAATAAGTAAACTTTAAAAAACTTAAATAAATGTTAACATTATTTTTGGATAAAATAATTGACTTAATGAGCAAAGAGGTGTTGATGTTCCCTGCTGCCATTAGAACTTTGAATGGACCTACCTCATTAAGCACCCTCACTATGACTGTAACTCTACATTACTCCTCTGTATGGTATGCTTTGTATTGCATGCAAGAAATAGTAAACAACTAAATATCAAAGTTGGGGGGATCCATTTTGGTTGAGAAGTTTTTGAAGAAGAAAGATTTGAGTTTATATAAAGACTTTCACAACCACAATGTCCCAGAATGCTTCGCAACTAATGAATACTTTTGCAAAATAGTCAATGGTGTAATGTAAGCAATATGTGCATATCAAGCTCTGACAAACTGCAATATGATGATGATCATGTAATCTATTTCCATGATGTAGATCAAATACTTGATGGTAACCAGGATACTGGAGATAATCACCCTGCTCCTTTTTTAAATAGTACCGTGATTATTTACATCACTGAAGAGGCCAAAGAGGGCCTGGATTTAATATATTTTACGAAAGGCAACACCTCCCAACAATGCAGCACTCCCTCTGTGCTGCATTGAAATGTCAAGTCTGGAATGAAATTTGACATTTTCACCTCTGCCGATAGCTATACATTCAGCACTGATGAGAATAATGCAGGATTTGTAGCTGAGTGGTGATTAGTTATGCTTTATTCCAATGTAACCTCAAATGGATGGATAAGTGTGTCTTGTCTTTATAACACCAGGTTAAAGTCCAATAGGTTCATTGGAATCATGAGCTTGCGGAGCACTTCTCCTTCAGCAGATGTCACCTGATGAAGGAGCAGCACTCCAAAAGCTTGTGATTACAAATAAATCTGGTATTGTGAGACTTGCTGTGCCCACCTCGGTCCAATGCTGGAAACTCCACATCATCTTGTACTTGGTAGCCAAGAAATTGTCTTTTGAGAAAGTTGGAGTGGATTGAGGTTATAGCAATTAACTGTGATATAAAAGTAGAAAACACTGGAAAAACTGAACAGGTTTAGCAGCATCTGTGAACAGAAGTTTGAGTCTGTCTGATGACGACTCAGTCAGTTGTTTGATCTGTTTGGAGAGAAAGCAAGTGGCATCTTTGCTTTTAGAAGTGGACAGTGCATTGTATGATTCACTTCCAATTCAATAAGAGCATTTGTTGGTTCAGAAATTGGTTAGGAACAGCAATCCTTTGGCATGTGCAAGTGTAAAATACTATGGATGCTGGGAATCAGAAATATAATCAGAAAATGCTGGAAATAACCGAGGTGGGGTAGCATTTGTGGAAGAGTGAACAGTTCACATTTTAGGTTATCATCAGAATTAGTGAAGGGTCACAGACTTGGAACATTGACTCTGTTTCCCTTGCCACAGATGTTGCAAGAAGTGTTGAGTATTTGCAGCTTTTGTTCTTTTTTTTCATTATTGGCAATTGCAATGTACAATAGTCATATACAGAACAAGAGTTTCATTACCATCCTCTAAACTTGCTACTGTTTACATGTGCAATAAGGAACTAAGCTGTCTTATGGTGATACTAACCACAGGAAATATATAACCTAAAATCATCATTACACACCAAACATTGTGCAAAAGATTGCTGGAGTTGATGTATGGAAGCTCTGTACTTTAACAAAGCATAGACTCTGTGAATGAATGAATTATGTTTTAGTGTTTATATTTTGCAGCTCAGATCGGGGAGGGGGGGAGTGTAATTTGAACTCTGGATTTCAAAGCTGTCCTTATTTCTTTTCCTGCCCTTTCCCATAATTATTCATTTTTTTCCACTTCCTTTTTTAAAAGGAGTCATGTGTTCTGCCTCTGGCACTACTTTTGTTCACACTCCATGTCCCAACAACTCTCTTGTATGTGAAAAAAATAACATTGTCTTAAAATAATGAATAGATGGGGCTGATTTCTCAAGCAAAGGTAATTCTGAGAGGTGAGAATAAAAAGGTTTTTGTTTCTTTTTCATTGGCCTATTGTATTTGTATGAAAAACTATGTTCCGTATTGCTGATGTTGAGCTGACCAATCTGCAATTATATTTATTCTCTATCTCTTCCTTCCCACTGTTTGGAGAAAGAAGAAAAAATGTCTGTGCTTTTCAGTTTTGTGGCAACAATTTCAAATCTAAGGAAACTTGAAAGGGGAAAAAAAAGCTCTGGGTGATTTTTCTACTTGAGTGCCCAACATTTTCAATACTTCCTCTATTTAATTTTATCCTATACAATTTCTTTGATATTCTTCATTGGTGTAATATTAGCAGCATCTTTAATGAAGACCAGCTCAATGAAGCATTTAGTACCTTAGAGTCTCTGCATTGTCTGGGTGGGAGGGCTTGCAGGCATTCCATGTTTAAATACTTGGATGCTGGGTGACTCCCTAAATGAAGTTGCAAATAACACCACCCATTTCTTAATGAATTATTACCTTAAGGTGAATCACTACACTAGTTTAAAAAAAAAACTAGATTTGTGAGAAAATCTAGGATCCAATTAATTGGAGATTGTTGCTTCAAGGTTTAAAACTGATGTGCACTCGCCACGCTGCAACTCAGTGTTTATTTCTACTGTAACACCAGGGGGAGCACTTACTGCATATGCCCAGATGCAGTGACAGTGCCAGTGATGTCACTGGCAGCAACTTTCTAGGTAGCTACCTGCATCAAAACAAACACGGTGAAGATAACCCAACACTGTTCTCGCACCAATTGTCCTTTGCCATGATTTCATAGAATCCCTACAGTGCAGGAGGAGGCCATTTGATCCATCAAGTCTGCACCAACAATAATTCCTTATTCCCACAACCCCATACATTTACCTTTAGGAAAGACTGACCAGATCATGACTTTTCTCTAGAAGAAAAGAAGTGACCCAATGCATCTTTTTAAGATTGAAAAAATTTAATGGGGCTAACCATAGAGTAAATGTTTCCATTTCTAAGGATCCACATCGAGAGGTCACAGATAGCATCAGACTGTCAGTAATCTATTCAGGTAAAATTTTTTTTTACAAAGACAGCTGCACAGAAAGAGGCTATTCATCCTGTCTTGCCCATGTCAACTAACCAATAACTCCAGTCCTCTGCCCTTTCCCTCTGGCCCTGCAAATTTTCTTAAATTAATTATCCAATAGCCCTTTGAAAGCTGCCATTGAATATGCCTTCATCACTCTAGTGTTCCAGATCCTAATACCTCCTCCAGAAAACACCTGTACCTCCTTCTCTTCTGAGGAGAAAGAGCCTGTCTAGTTTCTCCAATTTATCCTTATAACCAAAATCCTTCAACCCTGAAACCACTTTTTTGTAAATCTTTTTTGCATTTTAAAGTGCAGTACTCAGAATTGGACCCAATGCTCTAGTTAAAGCCAAACCACTATCTTATACAGGTTCACTATAACCTCCTTGCTTTTGTACTTTTTGCTTCCATCTGTAAAACCTAGTATCTTGTGCTACCATGTGGATTATTTGAACTAAGTAGCGTGGATGGATTTAAGGGATGCTGGATGGGAGTGTATCTGGGAGAAAGGAGTACGACAATATACAGATGGATGAAATGAATTAAGGTAGAAGACTTGTATAAACTGCACCATAGACCATTTAGACCGATTAGCCTATTGTGCTGTAGGTGCTTGCTTGTCCTGCTAGTTAGATCATTTAAGTCTGTTTTTATAGACTTTAGGTAAGGATGTGGGCTTTTAAAATGGTGACCAGATTTAATCTGCATGCCATATTGTCAATGTTCCTCGTTTCATCAGAATGACTACAGTTGGATTTGATTTGACAAGATCCTGGAAGGCTGACGTATAACCACCAGTATAGATAATGATTTTCGGCCATATCCAATAATTTATTCTTGTTGTCTTGACATATATTAGATATGTGCAGGACAGGTTGATTAGCCATACTAAATTACTTGAGTGCAAGGAGGATTAGCAGAGTAAATACGTAAAGATATGGGGATAGGGCCTGTGTGGGATTGTTGTTATTGCAGGCTCAATGGGCTGAATGGCTTCCATCTGCACTGTAAGGATTCTATGATTCTATTTATGTGGAAAGAAATATATTTTGTTACCTCTTCTCTCTTATTGATGCAGTGCCCACTTTTTGTATCTTGACATATTAACCCAAAAATGAATCTTCCCATTTAACAAATCTTAGTTGTATTGCTTAACTTCATATTTCTTTGATGAAAAAATACCCCAATTCCTTGTGTATTTAGTTTTATGAAAGAACTGCGTTTTAAACTGGCCCTTTTGCTCCATTAAGTTAATGACAGTTCATGGACTTTTAATGTTTCATGAATTATGGCTACCTCTTGCTGCAGCAATAAACTATTTCTGAACTTGCATGATATGCATGTACGTGGTATTGGACCAGCTGCAGAGCATGACTCTTCATCCAGCTGCAATGAAGAGCATCTTCCATACATGGGTATATTCCTCATTTGCATCAAAACCAGTGTTAGTCAATTTATTTTGCCTATAGTCGTACTTACTACAAACTGTTACCAACAAATTTGAGTATTAATTATCTTTGCTCCGATCAATGAGCAAAGTAATGGACAACATAGGAATGAAGGGGATCAAAGGATATGGTGGAGATGGCAGAGAGAGGATCAGACTATTGAGCAAGATGATCAGCCATGATCATAATGAATGACGGAGCCTCCCCTTACCCTATTTTCTATAATAGCAGTGCTAACATGGTTCCATTTAAGGTTCTGCTAGTGACTGGACACTATGCAAATCTATTACTAATAGCAGCTACTCTTTCATTGCTTAAAAATAAGCCTAAATTTCCAAACATTGCTCCATTTTCAGATTCCCCCAATCTCTTTACTAGTGTCTATCTGATGTTTGTGCTTTATCACTGCTTAGCTTTTAACCTCCCCCTATTCCTATTACCATTCACTTCCTCGAACCTGTTTCAACATCAATCTTGGCTGGTCTGTACTTTAACTTCATTTCCTTGTCTTTGAAACCCTTAGCAAAAAATTGCATCTGAAAGCTCTGCCCAGAAAGTTTTAGTTATTCTAAAATCTGTAGTCTTTCAGTCCAGATAATTCAGAGTCTTGTAGACATTTTGAATCTCGGAGTGGTCCCTCATTTTATTCCTAAATGACTTAGCTCTAATTTTAAGGATAGGTCCTCTTTGTCTTGATTTCTCATTCAGTTGAAATAATTTATCTATGCCATTGAATCCTTCAAACATTTTAAACTTTCTTGTGGTGGAAAGACAAAAAAAATTACAACAGAAAAAGCTTTTTAATATAGAGATATGAAAAATAAAACTAATTTGCTGTAGTAACTAGTGCACAAAGAAAACTTGTCTGTGCTTGGGGATAGCCCAGATTTGCACCATAGTCAAGCCATATGAAATATGAGAACTTGCTAATACGAATTTCTCTCATGCAGGTCTTCTTGTAAACCAAAACTCAAAATGTCATCCCAAACCTCTTCGAGTAAAAAAGAAGAAAAGGGCAAGAATATACAAGTGGTTATACGATGCAGGTAATGGAAATAATCATCATCTGTTACCAATGTTTTGCTTGGGTCAAGCTCTGAGGGAACACCTTATGTCAGTATTTGTTTATAAAAGCCATGAGTATATGGTTTCCTGCTTTCCAGCTGTAACATCAAAAAAAATTTTTTTGCGTATGATGTCGTTTAGATTGCAGTTTGTGTACAATGAGAATTTTTTGTCTATTCTGGGTTGTATAGTGATATTTACACTTTACACAGTAATATTTGTGTAAATCTCTGATTGCTAATACAGATCTTGTTAACGTGATTTTAAGATTTAGCACAAATAAAACAACAAAATTTTTGACTTTTTTTAAAAATTCCTTAGTTCTCAAATTCAAACCAGCAATAAGAAATTTGTAATGTGTTCACATGGGATTAAGTTGCCTGCAGTGAAGGTCAGATTTTTTAGAACTTCTAGACCACAGTTTAGACTCTGAGCTTTAAATTTAATTTTGGGGGCTATAACTCTATTTTTTGCACTTGAATTTGGGCAAAAATATGTAAAGTTCATAATTTCACCAGTCTAAACAACTTGCTACCATTTAATATTGTATGTAACTTGACCAATACAGTTTTTGATTTAACTCTAATTTATTTTTACTACTTTTTCAATGAATTCTGTCATAAATCACCACCTTGTGTTAGCTGTGAAGCTTTCTTAATTCTTGTTCTGTCTGTCTCAATCTGGCCTCATCTTTGCAAGTCTTTGATTTATCATGCTAAACTCAAGTGGAAAAGCAGATTGAGAAAAATAGGATTTCAAACGTAATCAACAATGAAAAAATTTCTGTCCCAGAAAATGCAATCGATATGAATGTGTTTGGTTTTAAGTTTTTAAATCTAATACCGATAAGTTTAAAATTCTCAAATATGTCTTGCTGTTAGTTCTTGAAGCTGAAATCAGTAGCCATTTCACTGAGTGAATAGCTGGAGAAGGAATTCAGCAAGTGTCCGACTAGGTTTTGATTACATCTTCTGTTTGCTAGCTGTTTTAAAGTGCTGACTTATAGAATTGGCAGGGCCTGAGATCTGATTCTAGACTATGTTGTCTGTGAAGAAGACCAATTTTTAAGATGCGTATTTTCCCTTTTAAGACACTTTGCCACTATATTTTTAAAACACAACTTGTTGCTTTCCACAGACCTTTCAGTTTAACAGAACGCAAAGCAAGCTCCTCCAATGTGGTTGAATGTGATCCTGTAAAGAAAGAAGTCACTGTACGTACTTCTGGACCAGGAGCTGAAAAGGCAGCCAAAAAGTATACATTTGACATGGTAAGGAACATAGTTTGTCTCCCACAGAAATCATTGAGAAAATATCAAGAAGCAAGTACCTAACATATTTTTAATTCCAGGTATTTGGACCTTCTGCAAAGCAAATCGATGTGTACAAGAGTGTGGTGTACCCCATCCTAGATGAAGTCATCATGGGATACAACTGTACCATTTTTGCGTAAGTTGAATAATTTTTTTTTAAGAGCAACACAGCACGGGAAACAGGCCCTTCGGCCCAACGAGCCCGCGCTGCCGTCATAACTATATAGTAGCAATTCCATTATCCTATTATAGATTTAGGTTATTCCTAATATGGAAGACTCTCACTATAGGGACAATTTGTTTTCCAATCAGCCTAAGAGCGAATTTTTGGGTTGTGGGAGGAAACCGGAGTGCCCGGAGAAAACCCACGCAACCACGGGGAGAACGCGCAAACTCCTGCAGACACCGGCCCAATTCCAAGTGTCTGCACAGCCACATCGATAGTCTCTGAGCTGTCATGGTGCCCTTCAGATGGTCCACATAAAGCACTCATTTACGACATGAAGTACCAGGCAACCCATGAATCAACATCCAAGAGCTGTACTTGCACCACCTGCCGAATGCATGCTCAATGTTGGTCAAGTATGGACCGAATTACCTGTGGGGAAAAAAAGCCGTAGTTAAACAGTCCTACTATATCCCTCTATCTGCATACCGCTCATGTGGCTGTCCAAGAGACCCTTAAACAGCCCTAGCGTGCCTGCTCCCACCACCTTACTCGGCAGTGCATTCCACACCCCCACTACCCTTTGTGTGAAAAACTGCCCTCTAATATTCGTCTTATACATAGCCCCCCTCACCCTATGGCCATGACCCCTCGTCCTATCCATTTCTGAAGGTGGAAAAAGTTTACCTCCATTTACTCTATCTATACCCCTTATAATCTTATACACCTCTGAGATCCCCTCTAAGCCGACGTCTTTCAAGGGAAAACAACCCCAGTCTATTTAATCGTTGCTCATAAGACAGTCCTTCCATACCAGGCAGCATCCTGGTAAACCTCCTCTGCACTCTCTTCAAGGACTCCACATCCTTCCGATAGTACGGCGACCAGAACTGGACGCAGTATTCCAAGTGAGGCCTAACCAACGTTCTATACAACTGCAACATCAAACTCCTACTCTTGTATTCTATACCCTTTTCTATGAAAGCTAACATACTATACGCCTTCTTTATCACCTTCTCCACCTGTGAGGACACCTTCAGAGACTTGTGAACCTGCACCCCCAAGTCTCTCTGCGTCTCTATGCTCCGTATAGTTTTACCTTTTATCCTATAACTCTCTTCTACATTTTTCCGGCCAAAATGCATCACCTCGCATTTATCCGGATTAAATTCCATTTGCCATGGCAAATTTTTCAACATCAACGAAATTTTTCTGCTCAAGGATTTTGCCACTAGCTACTTTTAATTTTTCCATGAAATCAATTTTCAGTTGATCGCCTTAATTATAAGATGTAATGTTTTCAATATCATACATTTCTGCCCTATTCCAAATTCGTATTAAAACCTTTAAGTCCAGCATACTCTTTCTTTCACCTTTGGGTCACACCTCAAGAATCCACCAGTCTGTAGATCAATGACTAGTAGAAGTAAGAAAGCACCAGAAAGGTGACCAATGAAAGTGCTTTCAATTTCATCTCCAAAGATGCTGCTTGCTAAGCATCAGAAATATAAATCTGTTCAAATGTTTCTGTTTTTGTCTGCCATGTCCTTCATTGTTCGGTTAAGTATACAGTTGGAAACACTTCAGCAAGCAAATTTATGTTTACCTAAAGTATTAAAACATATATTTTTTGAAGAATAGCTTGTTGTTCAGGAGCAGGAATCCTTGCCAAATTTTCTTTCCCTGTCATAATCTGGATCCGAAGAAGAATCATCCAATTTAACGTTAGCTCTATTTTATTTCCATGGATGCTGTCAGACCTGCAAAGATTTTCTGGCATTTTCTGTTTTTGTTTCAGATTCCATCATCTGTATAATTTATTTTTATCATAAACTAGGTATCCAGTACAATATTTTTACCACTGTCCCAGCTAAAGTCAGCTACCTTAGTTGAAAGCTGAGAGCTCTCTGGAATGTGATTCTGGGATCAATCACTGAAGATTGTGAATGTTTTTAAACCACTGTCACGAAACCTCCTAAATTAATCTCTTCTCTTTAATTTTGTCTTAGATATGGTCAAACGGGTACTGGGAAAACCTTTACTATGGAAGGTGAAAGATCTCAAAAGGAGCAATACACCTGGGAAGAAGTAAGTTGCAGAATATTTTTACATTTTCTAAAATGATGTGTAGATATTCTTTTGTTTGGCTAATTCCTTCATTTTGAGTTGTGAAAAATTGGGTATTTAAAATTCCAGTAAATCAGTTAATGGTTTCATCATTCCTGCAGTTGACTTTATTGAGATTAATTATGCTCACAGCATTAATTATGTTATACCTGACTCCGTTTGAATAAAGATTCAGTTTTAAAATAAATATTCAGCAACAGCCCACAGGAAATTAAGTACTTGTTAAGTGCAGTAACTAATGTAGGAAACATGGCAGTCAATTTCTAAAGACTGAAGGAGACACGAAAGATGGAAGCAATCATTTTCTGTGAAAATGCAGGATAGTTGAAGATTTACAACATATAAACTACTTTTTGCCATGGGACAGAAAGATCTTCTGTGGTTTATCTAAGCCATTCTACTGAATGTGCATTTAGACCCCTAATTTCATGTGGAGGGATGGGACTCTGGTAATGATCATTGCTTGTTTTGTTATAAAGGCTTCACAAGTACTATTAATTTGTTTTTAGCACATTTCACAGCAGATGAGAGGTACTAATTTATTTGAAGGTAAAATTTATGTTGCTGGAGTTTTGCCATTAGCAATAAAATAAATTTTAATTTTCAATCTGTGACCTTCATGCATTTGTGTGCACTGACTGTCAGATTGTTTGATCCATTTATAGGGTTTCTTGTTTCCTATATCAAATACATGCTGATTCATTGCTCCACAGATAAAACATTTTGATCAAGGCTTTGTAGAAAAATTAAAAATCAAGAGCTACTGATGAATGAGTAGTGCAGTATTATTCACATGTTTGGGTCACAAACCACTGTTTCTACATTTCTTAACATTCTTTTGAAGTACTCCATTTGCTTTAGAGCATTCTGGGAGGCCCTGGGGTGCTGTTTATGTGAAAGATTTTTTTTCTTGTGTATCTTTTATTAATCTCTCCACCATTAATGAGTTTCCCTCATTAATGTTCTTTGTAGGATCCTCTGGCTGGAGTTATTCCACGTACGCTGCACCAGATCTTTGAGAGGTTAGCATCACAAGGTGCTGAGTTCTCAGTGAAAGTCTCTCTGTTGGAAATTTATAACGAAGAACTCTTTGATCTTTTGAGCCCCACTTCAGATGTTAGTGAGAGGCTGCAGATGTTTGATGATCCTCGCAATAAGGTAGTGATTTTAGTCATTGGATTGCAATCATTGGCAAAGTTGTAGTAATCTGATACTTACAAGCAGGTTGCTTTTCTCCCCCGAAAGGAGGACTTGGTAAATACTGTTTTGTTGTTTTTTCCATATGGTATGGTAGCGGGGAGTTATAATCAAAGGACTTGAAGAAATTTCTGTCCATAACAAAGATGAAGTTTATCAGATTCTGGAGAGAGGAGCAGCAAAGAGGACAACTGCTGCGACGCTAATGAACGCTTACTCAAGGTATGGCTGGTTATGTCTGAAGTTCATAAAACTAAATTATGAATACAAAGAGCCAAATTAATTGTTTCAAGTGAGGCTTTGCAATGGACATGACTTGCAGATTTTTAAAAATCCCAGTACAACCTGACATTCTTAATCAATTTTATTAGTTTCATATTTGGCTTTTAATTCGTCTGATGAAGGAGCAGTGCTCCAAAAGCTTATGATTCCAAATATACTTGTTGGACTTTATAACCTGGTGTTGAGAGATTTCTTACCATGCCCACCCCAGTCCATTGCCAGCATCTCCACATAATGGCTTTTAATTAATGTTGCTGAAGGCATTCTGAAAATCTTTCAGCACCAACCCTGAAAGCTAAATTTTCTGTACTGTGAAAACCTTAAATTTGTCTTTCTCAACATACTATTGCAACAGCCAGCTTGAATGAGCAAAGATCCCAGGGAGTGCTGCTAAAACAAGAAAATGTTCTGGAATTACCAACTTGCTCAAAAGTAACGTACTGTTTTTTTTCCAGTCGTTCCCATTCCGTCTTTTCCATTACAATTCATATGAAGGAGACTACACTTGATGGGGAGGAGCTGGTAAAGATTGGCAAACTGAATTTGGTGAGTATTTTAAGCAAATTTGCCTTAAATATAGTAAGTGCTTCCATTATTTTATTCATGCTGGAAGCTAATATTGGAGTTGTGAATCTTAATCTGAACATGCTGGTTTCATATGAAAACTTGCATGATAAGCTGACTTGTGAAAGCTGCACTGAGCAGATCGAGTGAAACCATTATCCCATGGGTTGAACTGTCAGATATTGATTGTTTTCTGGTGTTGAATTCTGTTTGTGGAATAGGTAGGTTGAAGTGATGCTGGGGATTTTTATTACTTTTTTAACTTCCAGGGAATATTTAATCCTTGCATCTTACTTCCTTGTTTCCTTCATATTGGCTACTTTTTAAGCATGCTTCATTTCATTGTTTGCACTGGTCTGATTTGCATAACTACAAAACATTCTCAAACAATAACAAACAGCAGCAGTTCAGAAACTAGAAACTTGGACTGTACAATTTAGTGAGCTGATGTTCTGCAGAGAATAAATTGGGTAGTCTACATCCTTTTTTCCCATGTCCTACTTTTATTTGGTAGCCCATTAAGTTCTATA